>OY728120.1:1941273403-1942523403 GCA_963277665.1 Viscum album
ATGAGTTTTATCAGCGGGAAATTAATAACCGCTAAAAAAGATAGGGTTTTCAATGCAAAATATTTCACTAATAAAACATATCATTATATGCGCTTAAATTGTAGCAGATAAAAGCTATATTTATCATATATAATATTATTGTTCTGAAATGTATTTGTCATATTGGAACATTTCATTTATATCAGATAAATAGTATTTATAATAAAATAAAATAATATTAAATGATTATATATTTAAAATTATTTAATATAAAAAAATTATTTTAATTACCCCCATTAAGGAATATAAAATCTTAAATTCTTGATTTTAAAAAATGAGTGAAATTGAATAATTACAAATGAAAAGAATAAAAATATTAAAAATGGGTTTGTTTTATTAATTAGATCAAATAGGTTAAAAAACTGAAAATGAATATATATTAAAATTAAGATGAATAAATGGTGAAAATATTAAAACATACTAAATACGTACAAAAAATAATATTTAGGAATATTCACATAATTTTTGAACATGTAAAAAAAATGATGAAAATATTTAGAAAATGCATCTAAATAAGTTAAATATTTATATTTCAAATAAAAATAAAAAAAATTTACTAGTTAATAAATAAAATTGAATGAAAATTATTCATATAAATAAATAAAATTATCAAAATAAGAAATCACAGTAAATAAATATTTAAACTTGGAAGGAATAAAATAATTTATTGTGACCACATTCAAAAATATATAGAATAATTACAAATGTATTTAAATAATTATATTATAAAATATATTAAATTAATGGAATTAAAAATTACATAATGAAATTGAAAAAATATTAATCATATAAATAAAAACATTATCATAGTATTAAAACATACAAATCAATGATGTATAAAAAATATTAAAAATCCATAACATCCAATAAAATTAAAAAAATTAATTATTACAAATTATCTTTTAATATTTAATGAAATCATATTGAAAATGAATAAATAAAAATTATTTTTTTCAAAAGTATTAAAGAGTGAATAATTATGAATGATTACATCGATTACATAAAAAAATATCAGGGACAAAATCCTAGAATTCCCCTTTGGAGATTCATATCGCATGAAATGACTTTTGTAGGAAATGGAGTTGGCATGATGCGGGAAAGTTGTGATGCAGGAATGAAACATGCCTGGTGATACATATATGATGATGAATGCATGACGCTACACCGAGCCCACATGCCACATTTTTAGTCCACTTGTCCTTAGGCCTACGGGCTATGTACCCTATCTTCCTCTACCCAGATAGATATAGGCCTTTTCGTTACTATAAAAAATAAAATAAATTTTATAAAAATGAATAAACAGTTTATACAAATATATATTTTATGTACCCATTGATAATAATATACCAAAACACACCACAACTCACCCAATAGCCAATTGAAATGTTATACCCCCTAGGGGATAACGGTCCAATATTTAATAGGCCCATATAACTAATTTTTTAATGATATTGTCTATACGACCCTTACAACTTATTCCCAAACCACCATGGCCCATATGAACCAACATTATAGTGCACTTTTACTAGATTTATCACCACCGATTGGGCCTACCCTATAATCCAATAATCAACAGCACTTGTCAACGCCATGTACTTCTATTATCTCATCGATGTTCATGGAGGGTTGTCATAGATGATTATCAAACGACCACCCTAGCCGTTAATCAAGTGTTCCCCCATCCCAATCACTGTTCAACAAAGCATACAACCAAACAAGCTCTTTGAGGTTCACAGACACATCCTCCATGAATCCATATCTATCACTCGTCAATTGTAATGCCTACACCACCAAATCACAAAGCTGTCATTAGAGATGGAGTGTCTCCATCCTCTCTCTTGGACCCTTAATCAAGAAACACTCATAGCTTCAGTGAATAACAATTTTCTCCCCACCTACCAAACAATCATAACTTCATAAATGATTGACACCATCCTATAATTATTCTGCTCGAGGACCATAGTGATCCATATATAGACGTATCCATCCAACATTAACCATCACATTATGTCAAGAACTATCGATACCGCAATGCATGACCTTCAATGACCACATATTTTATTACCAATCATCTCAAAGCACATCCCAAATATTTTGGTTTTCGTACATAAACTACTAAATGGTTTTTGGTATTTTTTATGCTGTGGTTCAATTTAATGGAAAAATGATGTGGGATTGTGATGGCCTTATTGGAATCAATTATATGGATATCAATCATTTTAATATATTAAAAAATAATAAATAAATGTGGAAAAATATTAATCATATAAATTACAATCATATTGAAAATATAAAAGAATATTAAATAATATTTATAGTTTTTAAAAAATATTTAAATGCCTATAAATTTAAAAATTATTAAATATTCATAATGACAAAAATAATAAAATATAATTTGAAATGATTAAATTAAATGAAATAAATTGAAAATTTTAAAAAATTTAATTGATAACATCAATTACAATATTTTAAATCATATAAATATGAGTAAAAAAAATAACATTATTACTGCTAATGACTAAATTATGCACTGTATTGATTCTATATAGAAAATATAATATGTTTATAACCTTTATAATTTTTAAAATTGAGAAATATTAATATTTAATCCAATATATACATATTTAGCCACATATAAATATCTACAAAAATTGAATATATTACAAAAATATTAAATGATTATACAATAAAAATGAATATATAATTGGAAATACATAAAATTCATAGATACAAAAAACCAATCAATAATATTAAATCAACAAACAATCATTCATGTACAAACATACATACAAACATACATACATGTACAAATACATACACAATATATGTATACACATATAAAAAATCACATACACATACACATACACCCATGCATAAGCATATAAACATACAAATACATGTATGAACATGTACACATAAATACTGTAAAATACCCCTGATCACAAATACATACATATCTGTACATAATAATATATACATACACATACCACTAAAATAGAATATTATACATGTACACATACTCAAATTCTAGAACATGTACAAACACATACAAATATATATGAATACACATACACATGAGTTTTCATATATATACACATCCATACAATTTCATACATGTTCATGTAAAATACATTCACATAAATAAATATGAATATACACACATATATACACATTTGTGTATTTTTTTTTTGTATTTTTTCCACATACATATATGCATACATACATTCACATACACAAACACGTACACATTTGTATAACTTATAAATACAATTACATACACTCCTATGCACTTATACATACTCACGCCAACAAAAAAAATCCACATAAACACACAAACACAACACAACACAACACAACTAATACATACACAAATGAAAAATATAAAAATAAATACCTATAGACACACATATAAAAATGTATATACAAATATTTTTGAATTATCTAATATGAATATAAATATAAAAATTCAAATATGAATCACATATTTAAATAAATATATTCATTTATATATGGTATAATTGTTTCAATAAAATATAGATAAATAATATTTAAATAAACTATATAAAAAATTCAATTAAACTATATCAATAAACTATTACTTATTTTTATTGACAAATATAATTTTTATTATTTATTAAATGTTAATTTAATAATACAAGAATAAATATTTATAAAATTTTATATGAACCATTAAAATATATTATACACACATATATATACTTGATGAAATATAAATAATATTTAAATATATATATATATATATATGCTCAATTAATGTGATATTAAGCAACAATTAAAAAATGTTCTCATAATGGTAGGAAATTTATCAGTATTTGAAAAATTCATAGTGAAATGGAACCATTTTGTTAGACCTTTTTTCTCACCAGCATTAAATATTTTATAATTTCAATTAGTGTAACATGAATATAAAAAGTTTTAATTTTTAATGTGTGAAATAATAAATAGTATTGATTAATAAAATTCAATTTGAATTAAAAATTAGTATTAAATTCATAACATAATGAATTATACCATGATATTCAAAAACAACATATGACATTACATTAATTATATTCATCCCTATGTTAAAAATACATCAATTACTTCAACTGGTTTTTCATGTTATACAACTCAACATGTGATATTATTTGATTGGAACTATGTGTTTGGAGGGATGGAGCTATCACAACATTCCATGTTTTCCCTGATACATAAGTAGTCATTTCACTTATTTAATCATCATTTTATACACACAAAATAAATGTGAATCATCCTATGTAGTGGTAAATGAATGTTATGGTCCATTAACATCATTTCCAGACTCCTCTATCTTAATGGGTAACTTTTGGTGGCGGAATTAAACACTATGGGGCGGCGACCATCACATACATCTTCCCCCATTTGGAATGTTAGGTATTTTTTATGGGGTGAAATGGTAGACAATCTATGAAAGGGAAATCATTGTGGTAGGTGTTGTCGATGGGGTTCCATGGTTGATCGTCTTAGAAGTTATGATGCCGAAGGGTGGGTATTTTGAATGGAATTGTCGATGGGCCATTGTGGAATATCATATCAGAATGGGAAACAATATTATTAGGTGATATCGATTTCTAATCATGGAAGGTAGTATGAGAATGTGATGTGACAACCAAATACTTCTTCCCACAATCTCTTCTTGTAGGCATTGTGGATGGGGCTCCCTGACTGGTCATGGAGGGGACCGTTGAGGTAGGAATTATTGATGGGGAACTATGGAAGGTAGAAATGGCAGTGAAGGATATATGAATTGTTTATGGGTGTCATGGAAGGTCATTTGAGAAATGGTAGTGATAGTCATATCATTCTTCCCCATGTCTGTCCTAGTAGGCTCTATAGATGGTGCACTATGGTAGGGTTTCTAGGAATGGGAGGTTACATTCATATCCAACTTGAACCCATCTTCCCATGTAAGTATATTCAATGGGGTGAGATGGTTGGTCTTCTAAGATAGTCTAGGGTAACCCATTGTTATAGAGTTCAATAGGATGCTCTTGGGCCTATGTCTCTGGAATGGTGACGCAACATGATGAAGCATAGAAGGGGGATTTGGAGACCTCATATAGAACATTTTTTCAAGATCCTAACTACTTTTTCACACTCATTTATTTCATCCTTCATTAATCTACCAAATCTATTATTTTTTGTAGACACATAAACTCAAATATAAGATTGATTATTGTAAACCTTGTCCTGTTTGTGTGTATATATAAAATTCATGAGTCCACATACCAGAGTTGACTAATTTCAATGTTGTCATTATATTCACAATTATTACTCCACCGCATTTTTTACATGATATTTTTTAATTTTTTAGTGCAATTGGTTTTTAACAAAATTAGGAACATAGGCCTTTTTTAATTACATTATAAATATGACTATTTTTTTAAAATAGAACTAAAAAATCTAATGAGGAAAGCATGTCAATGTGTGGTACACAAAACATCCATTGACTTATAGATTTTTATATATAAATATAAAAATTACAAATTAGTTAATATTTACTATATCATTTATGTTTTTTAAATAATAACATAATACATTATATATCACGTATGATTTTTAAATCAGTGATAATATTAATTTATAATGATAAGTTAAAATATTTGACATCAATTATAGTTAATTAATCATTTATAATATTTATTAAAAATATAAATATATAATGTAATAGGTTCTTAATTATAATACTAATCAATATCATATTATATAAATAAAAAATTTAAATGATTTAAATATAATCATAAAATGTGAAAAAATCATATTTATTCATTATATGAAAATAAGTTTAGTATAATTATATACATATTATTAGTTTATAAAATAATATATTTTAAAAATATATTTAAATTTATTATAATTAATAATTGATATAACTAATGAAAAATATATTAATATTATAAATTTACTACTTTTTTTGAATATATTAGATCAATTGAATTAAATATGTGATTCATTTTTATTTTTAAATACATTAGATATAGTTACATTATAATATATAGATATTAAATTATGATATTTATTCCTTTTATATATAAACAATTACATCATAAAAATAATTTATAATCATTCCATTACATAATTTACTTCATAAATATAACTTTTAGTGTTTTTATAACCTCCATTGTTAATTGTTATGTGGCAACCATCACAATGACCCAACCAAAAAAATATCAAATTTAATCACAAAAAAATATTAAATTTGAAATTTCCTTTTGTTATTTTAAACATATACAAGATATTTAGCTAGTGGGAGTCTGTGATGTATCCTTTGATGTTGAGAGGATTTATGTGATATGTTCTAAAATTGAATATTTTCCTATAAAATGATTAAGAGTGATATATGATATGACATTGGCACACATATATGGATGATGAATAAAAACATGAACAAGATACAATATTCTACAACTTTTTGTTTTTTTGGGGACTTTTTGTTTGGAAGGTAGTAAGATAAAATCATACATAGACATTGGATGATATTGTTTGGCACTAATGGCTTTTATAAATGTCTTAGATGTAGCAGAACTGCCTGGTCGGTGTAGAAATGTAATATTTTTGTTTTGTTTTATTCATCATTCACACATTGTGCAATCCATAAACATCATAACAAAAAAAATCAATCAAATATTAACATAGAAATTTCCATAACCAAGATAGAATATTCATCATGTTATATTTTCTATAATATAAATAATATCAAATAAAATTATACATATTATTTGGAACCATCCTCAATATAATAATTAATTACAAATCCCCCATGACACACCCAATTTTTCCATCTTCATTGTAAAGTATATCATCATGTTTTATGAAATTCATTACAATGTATGAGTCATGATGGACATTAATGAAATTCTTAATGCGTAAGTACCATTACACACACTGAAGGATAACAATATCCAGTGACACATAAACATGAACAATTACAATAAGAGGGTCTATTCTCATATTCTCCCATATTGAATCCTTTATTTTAAACCTATCAGTAGGTGAGAAGGTTGTTAAATATGGGAGCAAATAAAAATATAACAGGTATATTTTAATGTATCCATTCCATTATCAAAATAATTATCGAAAGATAATTGTGGTGGAAGAGTAGTCAATATCACTTTATTTTCCTTTTTAAGAGTTACTCCAATGATGATCATTACCACATGGTCTCTATTAATGTCTTCCGACATAAATTACAAAGAAATTCACATCATCATCAATGTATATTTTCTTCTCCACCAATTAAGGGAAACAAGTCTATTTAATAACATCTATATCAGTGGGATACTTGGATGGAATTACATAAAATTTATCAATGCATTAAAATCATGGATCTGGAGACAATAAATTCAAAATTATATAACGTCATGATAAATTTATATTTTTAAAAAACAATAAATTTCTTTTATTTATTAGAATATTTTTAGAATCAATACTAAATTCTTATATAATTATTAATATCTAATTCAATGTATATCAAATATTGATAAAAAATACATTCCATAATCTACTAAAGAATATATTTTTATGACTAACTATTGGAATATGTAGTATGATAATCTAAAAAAAAGAGATATATATGAATATAATTTTGAAACATGGTACTAAAATATTAGATTCCTCATTTGTGATAAATTAATTTGTAGTGTTTTTAATTATATAGAACAATAATTCTCAAGTACCAAGTGGAATTATATATGATTTTAATAATCAACCCCTATGTGTTGTTAGTCTATAAATATTTATCTGGATCATTCTATCGATCAAACAGTAAAGTGATTTTCAATTGATTCATACAAATTCATGAATGTATTTATTATCATTGACCTAAAGACTCACTAAAATATGAGTTTTATTGATATGATATTAGTGAGTGAAAAATTTATTAAACTAAAATTTAATTTCTAATCTAAAATAACAAAAATTAAGTCATACCTATATTATCATTGGTTAAATTGATGTTTTATAATTTACAACAACTAAAAAAGGACTTATAGTTAACTGTCTAAAAGTATTAAGATAAAATTGCCAAGTATGATAGTTTTTTAGTAATTGGAACAAAATATTTACTTAAATATTAATTACAAAAAAATGCACATATTTTATGTCATAATGATCACACCATGTGCCAAATTATTTTTTGTATTTTTCATACATGTCATAAATGTCATATGGGCCATTTTTCAAAGTTAATGATATAATTTTAATATGTTTTCTCGATATATACTACGTCACGTGGCAATTTTTTACAAAAAATACCAATTTAAACTTAAAAATAGATCGATTCATTTATATATTGAATCCACACAAAAAAAAATATAAACTAGTTGAATAATGAATATATACCATTATGAAGAAAAATAACAGTACATCAGTGGATCACACTTATTGTAGACATTGATAATACTTTATTTTCAAACAATTTTTCTCTTAAAATAGTCTAAATCATTAATTAAAATTCAAATATCAAAAACGTTTTTTCATTATGATTTTTATTATAAGTAAATATATAAGTATTAGGAAAAAATGTTATGGAAGGTAACTACAAATATTTATTAAAATGATGACAACCTTTACTAAAGAAGTTTTAAAATGTCATCTATTCCTGATATTGGCATAAAATCTAACACTATTCTTGTATGAAATTGATTTATAAGAAAATATATTATAAAAGATTCTATTTTTATGAGGGAAGACAATATCTTTCAAAAATTTCGAAATATAGTACCAGAAATCATTTCAATTAGTTTTCATAATTCTTTAGAATCAATTTTTTATATCAATTTTTTAATATTTATTTTTACAGTGAAATTTTTTTAAATATACAATAATACTTATCTACTTTTTGAATTAGATAGTCTTGTTGTGATCTAGGACTTACCTTGTTCCATAATTATGATGATATTAAAAAATTACCTATTAAAAATTTCTTATTAATCAATTCTATTAAATTTATTACTTGATTTTTAGTTGTAAATTGTTTCATGTAGTGTATTTAATATTCATAATCATCATCACACGTGGTTGGTTTTGAATATCCATTTTTATTATTAATTTTAACATGTTTTTTATGAAAAAAATCTTTTGCGTAAATAATGGCACTGTAAATTCAGTAAAATTTAAATTGTAGGATGTTTATGGATTTTTTGATGATATTTTTACGAAAATATGGATAAATATGTTTTTTTAAATGGTGGTGATCAGACGCAACTATAACACCCTAAAATTCTAAAATAAGATCGTTGTATTCGATAGCATATGAAATATATGAAAATAAATATAGAAGAAAATATAACACATTGTGACATTAAGAAATATTAATTTTCAAATATATTAAATATATTAAAGAAAATTCAATACATGAAAAACTGATTTTATACTGTGTTACACGCAACACACTTTTTAGCTATCATTACACGAAACAATGAGTTTAAATGAAAAATGAAATATTATTAATATATTATTATTCAATATAATATTTATAACATTGCTGTTAAAATTTTAGGTATGAATATTAATTATAGAATTTTTATAATTGTTGTTATCTATTTGTTATGAATAAAATAATCATCATTTTAATCATAACGAAATGTTTACTAGAAAACATTTATTTTGTAAAAGATTATTTAATCACGATTTGTAGATAAAAATTAATATCAAATATTACATCATTTGGAAAAATTATAGGGAAAAATAAAAATTATTTTTTAAATTGGATTACCAAAATTATCATATAAAGAATTTATTTTGTATTTTTTTTATAAGTTTCATTTTATTAATGAATTGTGAAGAATAATTTATATTATTAGAAAAATATTTTATTGATTGATTTTATAATAATTATTAATTATATATTAAATTTAAATTGGTTATATAATATATAATTTAATACAATTTATGTAATTTTAAACATATTTTTGTTGAATTTTGATAAAAAAATATTTTATACATTTGAATTTTTTTAATGAAAACTTCATTTCACATCACATACATGAGTTTAATTCATTATATAAAATTACTAGTTGTATTAGTTGAATTTGGAAATAAGGATTCTATATTTTGATTTAGAATAATTTATTATTTATATTATGGCCAATTTATTTTTATTTTACCAAAATGATAAGGGAATATAGAGAAAACTAATTACCGTGGTTAGGCATGAAATTGATATATTTGGAAATTAGTCATTAAAGATAAGGGATAAAAATGACCTACCAACAATTAAAACTCCAATTATAGGGATATATTTTTACGCAATCACTTCCTGGTATGGGAATAATCCATTTTCATAACATTTTTCATGGACAAAACGTGGGTATTGTTGAATATTTAGCAACAATTTAAAATTATTCCACTCACCTCTTTATTAATGGGAACCCATATCCTTTATTATTCAAACATTACTATAGACTATTTAGTTATAATGTCATCCTATGATGGATTATGAGTTATCCTAAGGATTATACCTAAATAAGTGGTAATGATACTCATTAAGAATCATTATATAATTTTTTACCCATATCCATAAATTAATATTATAATATGATGATATAACCAAAACATTATAAAAAATATAGAAATATTTTTTCATAATAAGATCATGATATAATAAAATCTTTGATTCCATGAAATGGGTTATGAAGGCATTGTTCGTGTGTACGGTGGACTACTGCCTCAAAGGGCGATTTTATAAATTTTACAAATACATTCTCCATAGGTGTTTTATGATGATATATATATATATATTATAGTATTTATAAAACTATTACTTACTTATTTGTTTGCAGAACAATATGTTCAATGCGTATTTTAACGAAGACAAATCTATATTTAAATGATAATAAAGAAAATGAATATTGAATATTTTAAAAACATAGTTTTACGTAATATTGAAATAAAATCAAAAAAATATAGATAATTGAAAAGAAAGGAAAATAAGTAAACAAAAATAACACAGTAGAATATGTAGGAGAAATTTTAAAACATATTGGAGAACATATGATAATATATAAGGAAAACATAAGTATACAATCATTGTGAAAAATAAATCACAAAAATGTATAATATAGAATATAAAGAGAACACATAGAAGAATATTGAAGGAAAATAAATTTATTTTGAAAAAAAGAAAACATATAGAAGAATATATAAGGAAAATAAAACATAAATTCAAATTGACATTTGAATTTAGTAGATAACATTCAATCGAAAAGAAAAAGGACATTTTTGAAAAAAAAAGTAAAATGAATGTGAATGAAAATATAAATGAATAATGAAAAAAATAGGTCACGATATAGAAAACAACTTATGTATCCAACTTCAAATATAGGAATAAAAGGAATGAATTGACATTAATTAGAAAAGTACATTAAAAAATAAACAAGAATGAATAACATACGTATTAATCTCACCGAGATTTTCTAAAATGATCTTGAAGGAATTATTATTCAACATTATTAAAAACTACATAATATACCATTGGACATGTATGAAAAGAAAATTCAAATGGGAATTAAATTTCATAACATATAGTATAGGTATTAATGTCATCAAGAACTTATGTCAAACTTTACAAATATCCAACATCAAATTATATGAAGACATTTTTTCATAGAAAACAATGTTAAAAATCTTATTACAAGAATTTACAGAATAAAAAAATTGAATGTTTTCATAAAACAATTAAACTAAAAACAAAATAAATGAAGTTGATATTTACATTTAGAATCTTGCAATTAAAACCAGAAACTAGATGTTGTACAAAAACAAGAATTCACAAAAATAATCTATACAGAAAATCCTATTTCTACATCCACATATTATAGTCTTCCATAAATAACAGTTCCTCAATTCATCAAAAAAATATTTCAAATTCTTATCAGGGAAACATAATAATAAAATAAATAAGCAATGTCTAGCAAATAGTCCATGTTAATAAAATGTATATTCAACTATGGATTATTTAATGAAATAGAAATATAATCATTCTATCCAATACTCTTTAATAGACTGTCATACATGAGAATGTCCATATGTAATAACATTATGATTAGTGAAGGATGATCAAAATTTAGAATGAAAATGGTCCCCATTTTTGACATATATGTGGACGAGATATGGAAGGTTGGGTTTGATATGACCCCTTCATAAATGAATTGGGTTTACCCTTTTAATAAAATAAATCAAGTTAGCTAAAATGGATTCACAGGACATTCAACCCAACACGAACCCAACATGTGATCCCAAATTGTACCCTCCAAGATGTTCATATGAGAAAGGATCACCAAATTATTTATCGAATGTACTTTCCTCTTTCTAAATCTTGAATTTAAGTAAAAATTTTATTTCATGAACCTTATAAACTCCACTGATTTTTTCAACATGTTTATCATAATATATGAGTAATTTATGAAGATTCCATACCGCTGTATAAAAAATGTATCATTACTAAAGAACACAATTCAATAGTAGTAGGACATATCTTCTTATAAGAAATATGAAACAGTTAGATGAAGGATAAACCATCAATATGCACTATTTAATATGAGTAGTAGCATAGAACAGAAAATTAGTTACGGTTACCTCTATATATTATACAGAGTATCACATGAAACTTTTGTTGAGACATTCTTTTTAATCCAATCAAGAACATGAATGAAACATCATAAGTATTAATGTCACAGAGAAATTATTAAATGAAAATGAAAATATTATTATACAACATAATTATGTACAACATAAGTATAAAACTAATAATACCTAAATATAAAACACAAACTTGTCATGTGTGATTGGTATATCACCAGTGTGTTCTTATTATGCCATAATAGTAATTAATTGAAGGAAGTCATCCATTCATAATGCAGTAAAAACATGCAAAATTGGGCCATCACCATTGCATTTCATCTTTTCCACTCCAATATGAGATTGATTGGATTCATCCTTCTCTAACACATTATAAGAATACATGAATATTGCATAATAATTCAACATAAAAATATATACAACATACATATACAGCATTAGAATACCTGAATATGTATAATAAGTATTAATTTCATCGAGAAATGGACTTTAATAAAAAATCCATCAAAAACTTAACTTTCAAATGGACAGGAAGAAAATTGCATAAGTATATAAAGCATTGTATTTAAATGTACATGAATGAAATGAACATTCAGAGAGGCATATATGATGGGTGTGATAATAGAAAGAAGCTCCATGGATACATCAAGCCCTCTTACAATCCCAAGACCAACATACTGAGGTAATTCAGAACCATGAGATAATTTTCAATCCAATAATATTTCCATCCATGCTATAGAAAATTTCATACCTATGGACCTAGAAGTGTATATGTATAATAGTAATATAATATGGGGAAATCTTATAAGAGGGTTTGATTTCAATTAATGTGGATCTGGATACATGAGGTCATGGAATGATGCATTAAAGAGGGGTCATGTCAAGTAAAGATCAATTCTTATATCATGCCCCCATTTTGAAAAATATAGCTATACGTGAAAAAAGTAAGTATGTTAGTCTTACTTCTAATTACGGAAAATAAGAAACATACCTGTCAATCTAAACATTTTATGAGACCCTTTAATAAAAAACCATTTCATCTCATCCATAATGCATGAGTACAGTGGAAGATAAAATAAGACAGTAATGTATTTGAACACATATAGAAGCTGTGAGAAAGGGTGAAACTAATATCTCCTTCAAAACCTCTTGATCCCTGAATGAAGAGGAAGAAAGATATTAATGATATTTAAACACATATAAAACAAATTTTTCCCTATTGTAAAATACCAGACCATGAAAATGTTGTAGAGAAGATGATCACCTTAAATATAATTATTTAATATATTGACACAACGAAGGGAATGTACTGGTACCTCTAACTCCCACAATAATGATACAATAAGAAATGGATTGCTCCGAAACATATTCATATGTACATTTTATAAAATAAAGAATACACATATCATACCAAAAATTATTTTCACCACCAGATTCCATTAAAAAAACATATATCAATGTATATTCCAATCATTTGGTATACCAATTGTTATGTAAAACACCTATGTTCATATCTATGACACTACTCATGACATCCCGAAGGTGAATGTTTACAAAATCATCATATTACTATAAATTATTTAAATATATTAAAAACATAGTATTTCTAGTATTTTGTTAAATATCTGAAAAAAAACACCTTAATACATTCTTTCATTGTTTTCAGTTTCATAATTTAGAAATTAGACGGTAGAATCAATATCATCGCCCATCGTAATAAATATCAAAAACTCTCAAATGGGATCCTCAATAAGCATATGAGATAAAAATATGAATGATTTCAATTTTTGAGCCAAATTATTTATAATTGATATGAAAATACTATAAAAAGTAGAATGATAAAAATTTTCAATGAAAATCAGTGAATATAATTCCATAAATGAAAATGATAACCATTTGATGGACAAATAATTGATTAGAATATGAAATAGGAACTGAAATATTTATTGAACCTTTAGAAAATGTTCACATGTACTTATAAACACATAAACACATTAATCCAATGACAATGGTACCTTATCATTGATTGACATAATAGTTCATACCCAGGCTTAAAGATAATATAAGACAGGATCTACAAAATATTATATATTCACAACAAACCACATTCCATGATATGTCCAATTAAATAAAATCACAAAAAACAATATAAAATGTGTTTTAATTAATTATTTTTTATGTTGTGTCACAAAAAAATAGGAAAACTACAAGAAAAATTAGTTGCATAATGTAGATTTTTTGGGTTTCTAAAAGAAATACTGGAGAAAGATAAAATGAAACCAAAACACATTTATATGTGTTGAGGAAAAAATGTCAAACAATAAAAAGCGCATTCCTCAATGTATAAGATAGAAGGTTCATAAATAAAATAGGTTTGTGATTAATATTATTGAATTAAAACACCCAAAACACAGTAAAATACCATCTTCATTGCATATTTTTCCTTGAAGAAAGTCCTCCTTGAAAAAATAAGACAATTAGTTTTCTTCAATTGTAGGTGATGTGATAATGAGGCACTGTTTAGGTAGAAAATGTTGTATATGGATTTATTATGATAATTGAAAAAAGGATATAGATGAAATGTCTGATTTGGGGAAAATTTTCAGAGAGGTTGATCTTATAAAAAAATTAACTTTTTCAGGACTCCAAATAAGATATCTGTTGAAATGTATCTTTCTAGGCCTCATCCACCATAATTACAAAAACAAGATCATGTCCATAAAAAATTTATTTAATAACCAATATAAGATGGATGACAATGGGATATTGGCCTATAAAATAGAATGCATAAAAAGGAAAATATAACACTTCTAGATGATCAAAATAGGATCATCCATCATATCTCTCAGTAATACCACATATGTGGGATATTTTATCTGGGTCAAATCCTGTTTTTGAAGACAGAATATCTTCCGGTATAAAAAATAATAAAAAATAAACAAATACACACCCATGATGATAAACACATATAAATACTTATGAGTGAATACAACAAATGAAAAAAATACACACACATGAAGATAAATAAATAAATAAAAATATGGGACATTAATATGGTACTGAAGAATTAATATCATATTTCCCATTAAGAGTTATCATACATCTCTATTCAATGTAGTGAATCATACGTTCTAGATAATATCACAGATGATCCAAATTGTTCATGGATGATCGAAGACAAATATATAAATAAAGATTTGTGAACATACAAGGTGCAATTAAACATTAACCATAAAAATATATAACAAATTATTTTTTTCATAGTTAAATGGGTCCCAAGAGATTGAAATTAGGAAATCATACCTTTAGGATAGAAACGATCAACATGATCCTGTACCTGTAACCCAATGGGAAATAACATTATTTATTCTTGACATCAAACACATTCAAAAAATCAATCATACATGATCTAAAAAAATATCAAGGAACACAAAGTTAAATAGTCAAATAAAAAAAATAAAAAAAAACAAATCTGTATAAAAAGAAATTTCTACAATATTTTTTGCCTCTAATTCATAGATTTCCATCATGAACATCATGATTTTGTTCATTATAAAAATAAAATGAACTATCACAACAATGTTAATTTCTTGAAAAATCAGTTCATTTGTGGCTTAAAATATACAAATCAATTTCCATTAATAAGATCATATAAAATTTTAAAACACATATAAGTGCATGGATTTTCCTAAATCCAAAAATTTACATACTATATTGTTTCCATCAAAAAATGCTTCTGTCTAATGGGTGATCTTTATTGCTGAGCCCAGGAGTGTGAAGAATGCAATTAAATATTTAGTCAATCATGGTTCTTTAATTAGAGGAAAAATTACCTTGAATAATTAAGGACTAAGAATTTACGGAAAACATAAAATCATTCAATGACCATATGTTCGGTACTTATCTATATCATGATTATTCGAATTGAATTTTAATTATTTATCACGTTTCCAATAGAAAATAAAATATCATATATTCCTAAGCTACAATTTTTCTTATTATAGAATGTGTGGTATTTATTTGAATGTCATACCATTTTGTTCTACCAATTCAATGTTTACGACCACAGTGGGTCATGTAAGTCACTAAATCATGCCTCATAACAAAAATTATACATGAAATAAATGAACCATATCTCTAAAATATGGATACATAATAAATATAGTAGAATAATGTAACAATGATGTTATCTAAAATTCAGTTGTCAGAAGTAAAAAATAAAGTAAAACATGATCAAATTATCCAAAAGAAACTAATAAATAAAATAAGTGAAAAAAATGATACACTAATCCAACAAAAAGACATATGATATTTAGTTTAATTAATATAATTATTCCTTGCTCTAATGCATGATACACTGCTCTAAAATACATGATTTGTTGATCGTAAATACATGATCAACTCCTTTTCAAAATGGACATTTGATCTACTTAAACACTTGATCTAGTAATCTAATAAAACACATGGTCCACTTATTTAGTTAATTACATGATCCACCACCCAAAAAAAATGCATGACACACATTCTCAAAGAAAAAAATGTTCCACTAACCTAAAAAATGTTTATTACTAAAATAAAATACATGATACACTAATCAATGAAAATAAAAAAATCGGTTACTATTATGGTTGGTTTTCAAGATGGTTATTTTCCATAATAATAAGAAGGTAAATGATGAAGACAAATAATAATTAGACTATTGAAGTAGGATAATTTTTAAAAAAAAATTCATTACCTTGTGTGAACCTTCACATAATATAAAGAAGAACATAAGGGATAAGTATTGCAATCTAGTAGGATAATATACACGATGTATAAGGGCTTCTGGGAGACAAACCAAGGAGATGTCGACCTAACCAGTTGAGTATATTAGTAATAAATTTAGAGAAAAATAGATAATAAATTGATGGTAGATGATTTCATGGTTTCTGTATCAGAGTTACATGGAGGAATTGAAGGTGGTCGACAATTATGGAGAGATGGAAGCTTAGTACGAAGAACATTAACCATATATTTCGTAGATCGAAGGGAGTAGCTTAACAAACCCTAGATTGCAGATATCGGAAGAGGTCACGAGGGAGTGCTGACCATAAGTGATGACCATAGAATTTGGATTAGGATCTTGGTTCGTCAGTCGAAGATGATGGAAAATCAGTGGATAGTTTCAATCAGGTGATTTGGAATAGGTTTCTCATGATGGGAGGAAATCGGTAGATGTGTGTAAGGGGTAGAGAAGTCCCGAAAAGGCATAGATAAAAAGAGGTGAAGTTGGAGTAGATTGATATGGAGGAAATTGTAGATTTGAAAAGGATGATTTTGGTGAAATCGTTTCATGATGGGGAAGGTAGATCAACGGATGAATTGAAAAAGTAGAAATTATAGAGGAAATGTGTGATGGGGAGAGAGGGTGAGGCGATGTTATATGGGTATATGTTTGTTGCTTAGTTGAGGGAGTTGATTTATGAGTGACATGTAGCAGAAAAAAATCCAGAATTATAATATATATAGATTTTAAAACCACTTGAGCCATTATATTATATATGTCAACATTACTCTTATTTCCAAGTAATTACAATTATGTTTCTATTTTGTATGATGGACATGAACCTCACGAAGTGATGTGATTAGACATTAAAAAACAATCCACATGGATGGTTATAATGATAATTATAATTATTATATGATATACACATGAAATAATTATGATATTCATGTTATTTTTATCATTATTGAAATATAATATTTAATTTTCAATTTTTTTCAGTTGGATAAATATCATAACATCGTTTGTGTACGTGTTGACTATCGCCTTCACGAATTAATGTGACTCATTTTAGCACCATACCACATGGATGATGTATACAAGTATATAATTTTCTATATTTGATATTATTATTTGTAATTAAATATTATAACTTAATTTTCATAATTACATAGTGATCATTTAAAAATATAAATTTTACTCATTTGTGACAATGATCTACTGTATCTATGAACATAATGTACTTAATTTTTCATAACCATATTTAATGATTGTTTTTAATATTAAAATTCATGTTCAAATATGACCTTTATTTCATTATTATTATTTATATTATTAAACTATGTAATATGTGTAATAAAAAGATCTTCATGAAAAAATATGAATAAAAACAAAGAAATTAACAAAAAAAAGTTGTAACATAGTGAATTATTATTAATTATTGGGTTATAAGATATCATAAAATGATTATATGTGAAATAAAAAATAGTAATATGGTTCTAATTTATGATTATAACATCTATAAAACTACTATACATGTTGTAAATTAAGGTTCAATCAAAAGGAAGCATGAGAGAAGGGATTTCGCCCCTCAATTTCCTTTCATTGTGTAAAAATTCTATTTCTATGATTATTCCATTATAAGATTATGTGCATAATTCATTATATTATCATATGTTACATTTAAATTTTGTTTATATTTATTTATTGTTGAAACAAATAATTTATTAATTTATTAACACATAGTTCATATTATTGTAATTATAATGGATTATTTCATAATATCATTCTAATCAATATTGATTATTCTAGAATTTCAATTTAAGAAAATCTATTTTCATCCAAAACCATGTTACCCTAAAATTGTTTCATAAATTAGATTTATAATTTTATTTGTTTTTATTTAAGCTAAATTTACCTATTTTTTATTTTTTTTCTATATAATGTAATGTTGATTAAGAAAAACCAATGTAGATTTTATCGAAAATGAGAATGGTATATTATGGTTAATTTCCAATCAGGGCACATTAAAAATCATTTTATAGTACAAGGAGAATTTTAATTTTTACCAGTAAAATATTTATTGACTTATCCACTATCATGATATTCATTTCATTTATGCCGAATATGAATGGTTATAATGATCATTTAATTGATTTTTTCCCCAAAATTCTCAAAAATCTTTGTCTTTAAATGTTATTTTCAAAGTTAATGGTTTTCCAGATTATTATTGATTTTTAAAATGAGAAATATATTTTCCCCATGATTGTTGTAAACTTCTTTTAATGGAATTTATATTCATTAGTTACATCTACCCACTAATGTACATATGATCCATTTGGGATATGTTGTATTGATATCATATTTATTAATTATATATATAGTTTATGATTAGTTGGATTTTGGATGTTCTATTTTGATAACATTCACCATATTGCATTGGATGGATTACGATTCTCTTTTTTTGGGGTATTTAATAACATTTCATAAATTAATATTAAATAATTTTTTTAGGTAGACTATGATTCACCCATTTAATATAATGAATTCATTTTATAGAGTACGTTTCATTTGGGGCCCCGATACAAACAGACACACAATTCAACAATATATATCATGAGAAAAAATCAGTTGTTGAAACGAAATGAGTTTGTACCCAATATTTTTAAATTTTCATGTGAATGGTAGTGATATTATTAGTATTGTTAATGTACTATAATGAAAAAATATTTACCAAACCAGATGTGTATGAAACCAGAATATATTGAGTATTTTGTAAAAGGAACGAATAATAAATTTCTTCTAAATGATCTTGATTGTATGATTTTTCTGATAGACATTATAAATTTACTCATTATGAATTATATCAGAAAAATTACATGTGATTATTATATTTGTTATAAAATAAATTTTTATGTTGTAATTTTTTAAAATTATTTATTCATCATTAATTCTGACCTTTTTATTCTCATGTTATTACATTATTGGAAGCAGAATCAATTATATACTTTTCCATGTAGATTATTACATTCAAATTCATAGTCGTTGATATAAACGTACCCTTACTAATCTTTTGAACTCTCACATTTCCTTTTATCTGTATATTTCCAAGGTGAATTTAATGATTGATATGTACAGATATTCTATAAGAAATAAGGATAATCATGGAAAAATATTATGTTTTAATATGTGTATTAAAATGTAATATAGGAACCATGTCTTTGAATATTTATCAAAGAAAACTAAACTATTTGGTCCATTAATATGTGATTCCATATATTTTATATGAATGTAATAAATCATAAATTGTCTCTAGGTTTCTTGAGTCTAAGATATAAAAGTTAATATCATGGGGTTTATTAAAACATTAGTGAATCAGATTTAGGAAAATGTTGTTAGGGATCATAACCCAATGATAGAATGTGATGATAAGAATACAATATCATCTTTATGTTTTGTTAAGGTAGATATAATGTTGTTTTTCTGACAACAATTCCATGTATAGATATTATAAAAAGAATTTTTTCTTTTATAATTTTTCATTAGGGAAATAACTATGAAAATGAAGCATTGGGCTTCAAATAATTGTCTTATGTCCAAAAATGCCTTACATTCACCTAGTTTGAAACAACTATGAGATATTCATTGGAAAATTCACAATATCCATGGAAAACATTATAATGGATCTGAAATATTTTTATCCCCAAAGATCCATAATCATGATTTTGATATTAGTAATGGTGATTCTTAGAGGGGGAAGTTCCAAATGCACTAAGAGTGAAGATCCTTGCTCCGTCCCTCCCCCCTTGATGGCGGTGGCCACTTCATCTTCTCTAAATTATTCTTGAACCCATTACATTATAATCTTTTCTATCCGTGACTACATACCTCCATTCCCTATGATTTATCCTAGCCCCAATGTAACATATTTTTTGTGAAGGTAACCCCAAACTTTTGATCTCACCCTCAGATTCACAGATTCCTCTTCTTTTCCAAATTTTATGAAGATTGCACGATTCAAGAATCAATATCAATCATTGTATTGATTTTCAATATTTTTTCAAAATATTGGTATTTTCATGATTGGTCAATGGTGGATCTCCTTAAAAATAGTTACATCATCGTATGCTTAGAATCATTGACTTTTTTTATAATGTATTGGTCCATCACTCCTTATATCTCCAACGAAATTATGTTTTACCATTTTAAGGGGACATAAAAGATCGTCATAAAACATTATTCTATGATGATGACTATTTTGTGAGATTTCCTAAAATCAATCTTCTTTTTCAAAAAACATTCACTCATAAAATGATCATAATCCTTGTAGGCCATTATCTTTTCTCGTATAGTTGGACTAGATAAAATTCCATCCAATTTCTCCACAAATATACATTTAAGTGAATGTTTTGAGACTTGAATTTGAATTAATTTTGGTTAATGTTAGGGAGGAATTCTAATACATGTATTTTGTTGTATTCGAGTATTGGTTCGATTTCTATCCCCCATGAATGCTATTGGGGAACCCATTAGTAGTGTGTAGATAGGGGATCTCAAATTTCAAGGGTCATGCGAGTAGTTAAAATTTAGAGTTTCGTAATTATGAAACACCTAAGAATGAAAAAATTCAAATTGTTGAGTCAATGTATATATGTACATATTGTATGTTTCTTCATTATATAACATAGGTGGGAGGGGAGGTGGATGAGAATTTTATTTTCGGACACCCAGATGAACACTAAGTGTTGTGTGGGCCAGCAAAGGAGATCTATAACTAGAATAAGTCTCATAAATTATCTACCAATTCGATCATTTTGGACATCAATATAATGATATTCAGATACAAAAGGTGGACAATAGGAAATTTAGAGGTTCAATCTAAAAAATCACCAATGGTATCTAATGAGGCATTTGTGGCTAAAGGGAATGGACAAGATGGTACAACTTGGGTAACATCTGCTGGTGTATTGAATTCATTATCCTGAAATTTAATTGAAGAATCCTCTAGTGGGGATATAAGATATTGAATTTGTATCAACCATGAAGTATAAACAAAAATCGATTTTGAGGGAGAGGCAAGGTATTTGAAGGCTTCATCATATAAAAAAGTTATGTTATTAGGGATCAAAATCACAAGAAGAAAGAGTTACCAGGAGACTAGGTCAATGAAAATCTACTCACTGGTGAAAAATATTGAATAGTAGGGTGTTCAATTTTTTGGAATGTCTCAGGATCTATCTATATCAGTTGGATCATTTATAAGGGCAATTGAGAGATGGGAATTTCTTGTTATTAAACATTGATATCAATTCAAATGATTTGAGAGTGAAGGAACAAAATATTAGTATGATCAAACTCAATAAAATAACAATATTTATGAATAGGTCGACTCTGGGTGAGCCTTATTAGGAGTCTAATTGAACATTATAAGGAGTTAGTGGTGACATGCTTCAAGGTAGATGGATTATCATCTAGACGAGGATGATGTTTTTTAGAGGAAACATAATGTGTTGAAAGAACAATTCTTATTTACCCTTACTAATGGTGAAAAAAACTCCAAAAGGTTATTATCCATGATGATGGATAGTAATCCTATGGGTTTTAGAATTTCGGATTCAATTGAGGTTGTAGATCATGGGGATGATCCCTTTGATGGTGTTATAATTGAACAATGGGAGGCAGGTTTAATATCTTGGAACACTCTGGAATTTTTAATTCATTCAGGGGTAGATATTTTGGAGAATGTTATAGCGATTAATGAATCAAAATAAGAATATTATTAGATGATAAAAAATTCATAATGTGTTCCAATTATTCATGAGAATATATCATGGATTGAAATGAATTTTCCTATACAAATAAAAAGATTCAATAATAGCATGATCAACAATGAGGTGTTCATTCAAATGTTGGATAAACTAAACTATCACTTTCAGAACATATAAAGGATGGCCTGCATATATCTATATCCAATATTACTATGAAATTTTTTAGGGATATTTTTTTTAATTATATTAATTTATCTGTTAATAATTAAATGGTTTAGATTAGGGGCTTTTTGGTGTGACCCATTTGGTTTCTAATTTTTCCCCTTTAAACTGTTATTGATAACAATAATGTAAATTTTCATAAAATATTTAGGAAATAATCATTTAAATAGTTTTGGGTTGGACCTATGATCCATTAATATGTATTGTATTTTATGGATTATAAATGGCTCATAATGTATGTTATGGGAATCACATAAATTCATGTAATCCGATGAGTAAGAATAATTATTTCTTTAATGGGTTTAATCAAACTTATTGAAGGGAACTAGTCTCCAAAATATTATCATTACAAGGTTACGTACTATCATGTGATATCAAAGAGGATAATGTATTTTTTATGTATTATAGAATTGATTGGAATAATAAAATAAAAAGAAGGTGGGAAGAAATGTTGATAAATATAATAATAGAATAAAGGGTTTTCCCATAAGTGATAGTTAATAAATGAATAACCCTTTTACTTTATTAAGAGGAATGAGAGTTTTATATATTAGTGGAGAGGAGGAATCAATGCCTCTAACAACACGAGTATGATAAAAGTTTCCAATGTACACACATATAAATGTATAGATTTATGGAACTAAACACATGAATTTACCAAATATCAAACGAATATAAACCAAGAGAATCAAATGCACAATAGTCAATCAGAGATTATACATTACAAGATGAAGAGATATTAATATGATTTTTTTGGATTATTAATTATTTTATTTTAAAACTTTTTCAATGATATCATAGTGATATGAATAATAAAATTTATAAGGATTGTTCAGTACTAAATTTTTATGAATGATTTGAATTTTTATATTGAACAGTACTACTGAACAAGAAAAATGAATCATTAAAATGATTATTTTCAAGTATAAGAATCTATTGAGGGAAATATATTACTTAATATATTCATGGTGTTGAGTTTAGTATTTTGGGATACAATGATGATTTATATGGTTAATGTAAAATTGATGGTACATAATACAATGGTACTAATTATCATTTTTTTAAAAAGTGGTTCATCATTTAATTAATTTAGAAAATAAGATTTCTGTGATTTATGGAAGATATATAATTATCTATGTTATATTTTTTGGAATATGGATTCATGAATGATTACAATATAGTTGTTTTGTATTTTAGGTTTTTTCCTTGTTTCAAGATATTACATGATGAATGTATTCCCAAGATTTGTATGAGAAGATTAAAAACTAATTGATGTTGTTTTATGGTTTAGTGATACAATGAAATTTAAATTTATTGATAATATTTCTAATGTTTTTTATCTCAAAATTTGGGATGGGTTATATTTATTAACTGTCATGACCCAACCCACTGATGTCCCACTCATGACAACCCCTGGCCCACCTCTAATTGCTATGTGGTTCAAGACTAGTGCAGAGTTGGGAAATACCATAAATGTGACGTATTATCCCAATGTACCCATAAACATACACACATATCCAATCTCACAATATGATGAATTGTAACAATACAAAAACCAATGAATGAATGCATCCATGATCCCACAATAGAATATGACAGTAATGTACTAATGGTAGATAACATGATAACATTCAAGTCCAACAAATAACTAGAAATTGTATAGCCTATTCCCTAAGAGAGGAGTAATTTTAAATGTGGGATTTTGTGAATCACTTCATCATTACATGGTCAACCTATGCTCCACCCACTCTTAATCTTCCCCGAATGTAGCCAAATGGGCCATTATCTTCATAAGACATGAATGTTCCAGAAAACCACATCTAGGAGTGAGTATAAAAATACCATGTAGGGACCCAAAAAACACTAAACACAAGGAATAAATTATAAAAATATTAAAATAAAAATAAAAATGTGTAACAGAAACCCCCAAGATATACTGAGGAAAGACATGATGGCACTAGATAAAAGATTTTTGTAATAGGATGTTACAACCACCACAAGATAGAAGATTTTTGTCCCTACATATCCTACACTAATGCTTTCATGTCAAAATTATGAGACCACTATTATCTCATCGGTACGACCCACTATCATTTATCAGGAATATTCAAATCGTTCTTTTATTGAACATGAAGTAAATGTATCAACTTCAAAAAATGAAAATGGATTTTAGAATCAACTGTCTTAACTGGCTGTTCAATCAAGGACAAATCATGTTAAAATTTATGATGACTCTAGCTTACAAAATTATATAGATCATATAGATAATATCTCAATTGTGATACATGAAACATGTTATGGATTGATGTCAGATACATTGGTTGTGATAAATGGAATGAAACATTCACACCCTTCTAAACAAATGCAAAAGGTCCCTCAAAATGAGGATCATGGTTCCATTTCCCTCCAAAGCTGTCAATGTCCCAATCGGAGAGAAAGCATAAAGAAAACATCTTCACCAACAAATAATTCCAATAATCTATGTGGAATTTCAACATACATCTTATATTGGCTATGTCCCTTCAACATCCCCTTTTGAATCGATTGAATATTTTCATTCATCTGTTTGACCATGCTCGGTCCCTCAATGTAACTACAATAAATCACTAACCAACACAACCAAGACATACAAGGATAAAAATACTCAGACTCAAAATGATCCATTATGATCATGGAATCATACATTTTGTCATATTTATACTAATCCATCTCCAAATGACCATCCTATGATCCACAAATGTTGAGAACAAAATTGTGATTCATATCCTCATGAATATGTATTTCTCATTCTATATTTCCCTCCAACCAGGAATGGTATTCCATAATAAAATTTATTTGAGATCATAGTGCTTCGAGATGTCCTCTCCAAAAAATGAGAATATTACTGAATATTACAATCATAGGCTAAAAAATTGATCTCCATGAAAATGAAAAATATAGTCCATATAGAGGTTTCCAAACTCTTATGTTTTTTGTATCATGAATAGTTATAATGTGATCTGATTAAACCATCATATAAATCACAACACATATTGAATTTTTCTTACATTGGGAACGTTGAATCCCAATAACAATTTCAATACATAATTAATCCCACATCTATATAGGGAATGTAAGTGGATGAATATTACAAGAAGGATTATATTACTCAGCCATCACATGTTGGAACATATAAAAACGATAGATAAACTTAGTTGAGTATCTCTCAAAACATGTCAATAAAACTACAACCTCGTATCATAGAACATCATTGTGCTTCATAGGGCCACTACACACTAGATAATAAGGAAATCAACCATATGGGATTTCCATACTAGAGACGGTACTACAAAATGGTTTTGATATCATATAATTCCATATTTGTATAATGAGAAATCATTAATTTTCTCAATTCTATAAAGACAGTCTCTATTTTTATAGATCTCAACATAAATATTTTTTTCCAGAATAATAAACATCTGAAGAAAAAATACAAAATAAATACTTGATAAATAAAACATGTTTCATGATTCATGGAATCTAAAATGAATCATTGAAAAACAATCACCATGTTCCACTCTTCTAATGCTTATGTCAATTCCTTGGTTGGAAGTTTCTTACTCAATGAATCTGAAACAACATTTCCTTTCCAAAGAAAGTAGGGGATTTTGAAATCAAATGATTTTTGGTATTCCACACAATTTTCAATTAGGGTATATTCAAATTCATTTTATAGTAGATATAACATAAGTTATTGTGACTATAAAATATGGAAGACATTTTCCATAAAGTAAATTCCATCAAATCATATGTGATTTTATCACAGAATCATCTACAGTATCTTAGATGAAATAATTATTCTCATGTGTCCATATAAGACATGATCCATATGCAACAACAGGACCTCCTACATAAGAATGCATCCCAATAAAGTACCTGATGCATCCCAAAAGACCACATAGCCTCACGCAGCCTGTAGAAGAGAAAACATTGGTGAAGTAGTTAACCGAAATTTCATCTCTATAAATGAATAATAACATTTTTCATATAATGTAATCATTAATCCCTTTTGAGTTAATGTATTCATTGGATAATCCAACATTGAGAATCCCTTTTTGTACCAATGATAAATGCTAGCTAAGCCCAAGAAGATCTAAATCGTGAAGATATTTTAAGGTTTCTCCCATGTAACAATATCCATCAACATCATAGGATCATATTTTATTTATTTTTTTGATAGCATATATCCCTATAAAATAACATCTCTCATTGAGAAATCACATTTCAATATCATGGAATAATGTTTGTGATTTATTAATAAACTCAGAACTAATTTTATATGATGCACATGATCCACCTATGAGATTAAGTAATTAAGGGTTTCTATTAAAAATACCACCATAAAGGTATCAGGTTACTCATTAGAAATCATGTTCATCAATACCATGATAAACTATGGAGTATTGGTTAGTTTAATGGTCCATTATAACAAAATAGGCCATTGAAAACTATAAAAATGTCCTTATTCAGTCCTATAAATTTGTTCAATACAATAACAAGGTCAGAATCCTTGATCATTTATCAGTATTGAAAAATCAGAAATAAATATGTCCTTTATAGTGATAAAAAATCACTGATAAATTGGACCTTTATCGTTGCTTCAAAAATAACTAATAAAAGCAATGATAAAGAAGATTATACTATAACATCTATAAGTTCTCATAATTTAGACATTTATCAGTTCTTTGAAAGAGCTTATAAATTTTGATGTTATTGGTTCATTCAAAATTTGTGATAAAGGGCTATTATAAAGTCTGCTATAATACCACACAGAAGCACAACACCAGTTTTTTGTAACCGCACACCACCATAGTGGAATCATACCAACTATCAACAATAACAAGATCCAATACATGATTATAATGAAATGAAATTTTTTATACAAATACTAGAATAAAAATATTTAACATTTTAAACACTGTTTATAAAATTTCATAAATAAAAATAATTAAATAAATTCAAATACATCAATATTAATTTAACTTTTAATAAATATGGGACTAATTTTATTTATGGTCTAGCCTCACTTGCACGATCAAATGAACAAAAATAAAAAATAAAACAATTCTGATGAAAGTAATAATATAAAGAAATAAAATAACAAAAACTGTAAAATTTATTAACATTGATGTCATTATTAAAATAAAATACAAACATGAAGTCATATCAGTCACCACATACATATGATTATGGTGATGATGATTAAAAAAAATTTCAAATGTCTTGTGGATAATTTTCATAATGTATCAAAAATATTTGAATGTTTTTCTTAGTTTTGAGTAGGTCAGCTGTCTATCTTACTAAAATGTCATTTAAAACTGATAACAAAAAATATTGAATCATTCTGATAACATTGTGTATTTTTTTGATGTGATATAGATTCCTAAAAATGAAAAATGACATGTGAATTGTTTTACCCTATTATAATTAAAATCAATGCAGGTATGATTATATTTATGTGACTGAAACATTTTTGTTTTGAAATCACTATATTAAATTGACAGCGGAAAATTTGAGTCAAACCGGTCACATCACGTATCAAATTGAGGTGTGGAAGATTCTTAATAGCGAAAAATGACTTATCAATAATTTATGTAATTTATCCAAATAATAATAATGCATTTTATCTATTTTAATTATGACTGTTGTACATTATACTAAAATTGATAACAATTTTAAATACAAATAAGCACTTTGAGTCATACTGGTGAAACCATATTTCAGAGTTAGATGAATTTGAATCCTACATGTCCGAAATAACATATTCATAATTTCACAAATGTATAAAAACAATATGATGGAGTTTCCAAGATTTTTAGTAAGTCACATATCATTTTTTACTAAAATACCATTTTAAAATTAAAATATGCTCTTTGACTACTACCGATCACATTATATATTAAATTTATGTGCAACTAATATTTACAAATCAAAATCGACTTTTTCATTGATTTCCTAATGTATTGAACCAATTAAAATTAATTTTCAATATTTTTTGTTATTTAGTTGGCATTTTCTTTAAATGTGATGCCAATTTAAAATATAAAAATATACATTGAGTCATATCATTCACAACGAGCATCATATTGAGGTGTGGGGGATTCATGAATGTATCTAGTCACATTGGGATAATTTTCTTAAATTGAGGGGCTGCTAATTCTTAAAATTCTCAAATGACAGGGCAATTATTGTCCTATAATATCCAAAAAATACGAATGATTTTTCTTGTTTTTTGTATTAATTTTTTTGTTATTAATAAAATGACATTTTAATATTGAAATATTCACATAGACTAATACCGATAACATTGTGTATCTAATTGAGGTGTAGATGATTTTAACAGATCAATAATTACAATTTATCAGTATTCTAATATATTTAACTAGTTTGAATGTATTTTAACTGTTTTGAGTTGTCCATTTGGCCATTATACTATAATTTATGACAAATTAAAATAAAAACACTCATTTGGAGTCATATTTTTCACACTTTACATCATATTAAGGTGTGGTTGATTAATTCAAATCTCAAATATCATTTGGATCAATTTCATAATGAATGAAAATAGTTTGAATGTGTTTGTTCAGATTTGAGTAGATCACTTTGTTTTTTACTAAAATTGATATAAATTTTAAATAAATACTCCAAGAAATTCATATTGGTCATAATATGAATAAAAATTAAGTGTGGATGATTCAAAATCATTCCAAATATATTTCATTTTTTACTAAAAATAATCTAAATTTTAAATATAAATAAGTACATGGAGTGAAAAAGATCACAACATGTGTCTGATTGTGGTGTGATTAATTTTTACATGTCCCCAAGTCTCAAAACAATCCTATAATTCAATGTCTACATGATTTCCATTGATAATAATTTTTGAACTGTCAACATTGCATGTGTAGCATCGATCAAACCACATCATCTAAAAAAATACACATGTATAATAATACAATTATTATGTAATTAATAATAAAAATAAATAAATTAAACATAAATTCGAAGCAATAGATTAATTCTAAGGATAATGATTTTACTATGAAAATGTCATCATTAATGCTATAATTGAGAATAGTTAATATCATTTCACTTCCTACAAATGAATTGGAGGGAACATGAAGGAAAAATAAAAATTTAACACAATAATTTTGAATGTTTTTGAGGGAGAAGATGTGTGTGGATTTTTTAATGTTGAAAGGCATCAAATTTGGACAGAGAACCACAACTCAACCAAATTAATCCACTTGTATAATATAACAATTATTTTTTGAATAATAAATTAAAAAATTAAATTAATCATAAATATCATAGAATACATTAATTCAATGGAAAATTAATTAACGTTTCAAAAATCTAGATTACCTTTTTAACTGGGAAGAGGTGATGGCGTGGATCTTCCTCCAAAAGAAGTGGATGCAATTTAAATACCAGAAAATTTATAGGAATTGTTTTTATTAATTACTTTGTAATTTTACGAGTCTATGGTTTCTGACAGAACTTGATTCCGAGGCCCGGTGTGACTGAAATCAATTTACTAAATTTAGCACAGGTACGTTCAAAAAACGAAAGAGAGGGATTTTATATATTTTGAACCGGGGTAGGAATTGAAATATGAGGGTTCCTATGAACTCAAAACAATAGTAATTTCTTAAGAGAACCATTACCACAATTGCGTTTTCATGGGATGAGAAGATAAAATTTGTGGATTAAATAATAAGGGAAAAAATTATGGATTTTTTTTTATTTTATATCTAATGTGGTTATATCCTATATAGTGGTGTTGGGGTGGGACCCACAAGCTCCTAACTACCCATGTGAGGATAATTGTGAGGTGGGTCCCACACGATCCCCAACCCTTCCCATTCCATAACTCTTTAACCCCTTTGAACTCCCATGTTAATTACATGACAATCCCCTCTTAAATTTGTAAACTCCTCATAACTTGTGATACCTTTTCCACTTCCTCTCTCTCACCCTTTTTACACTTGCCATCACACATTAATCAATTAATTGAACCACATCAATTAATTAATTTTGTGTTTGTAATTTAAATTTTGAAATTCATGGAATGATTAAATAAAATAAGGAGAGGCCATATTTTATTTGGGGGGTGGAAATTGTTTTGTGAATGATTTGGAGAGAGCTCTTGGGTTTCGAAGAATGGTCCATCTCATTTGTAGAAGAATGCCAACTCTCTGATGAAGAACATCGACTCGGCAACCACGGTTTCTTCGTCATTTTCTTCCTTCGCAACAAGGGAAGAGACACCGATGAAGGAACTCACCAACGATGTCTCAACTTATAATCTTCTCTTTGTGACTAAAAGTGGAGACGTCGCTTCCACATCAGGTGCTTTCCGACGTCGCTTATGAATCCTCACCCTGTGACATCCGAAGTTAGACATATTTTGTTGAGGTAGGGTGTTTAGTTCCAATTTTGATTGGAATAAAAATGGTTCGTTGTGCTTTGTGAAATCTTGTACATCTTCTCCTGAATGTTATCTTCTAACGTGGAGGGCATGGGCTAAACAAATACCGCCCGATGACCCTCTGTCATTTATTGATATTTTTTGAATTGGAAACCGGAGGTGGGGAAAGAATGGAATCGTCGTGCCGTGCCGGAAACATGGCCATGAACACCAGCACCGTTGTGCCGGTTGTGCGGGTGGATCCGAGGCCCACTACACGGGCCGATTCTGTGGAAGAACCGGCCTACCCAGCGGTAGGACGAGAGGAGGCGAACCGCGATGCTAACAGGGCGTCGTGCTGACTAACTGTCCGGCCCGTCAAGTGGTTGGGCAGAGCCGGAAAACGGCTCCAGGAGGGCGCAGTGCAGGAAGACCAGTGGCCCTCCCATGTGGAACACGTTCACAGAAGGCCGCCTGGTCGAGCCTGCAGGTTAGGGGATGGGCGGCGCAGCTAGGCACCGCCGGTGCTGACAACTGGTTGGGGGCCACCGCAACCCCGCCCCCCCCCCCCCCTCGAACCCGCTTATCCTTCGGTCGAGCTGCTAGGCTAGAAGGCCGGGCTGAGCCAGGACGCGTTAGGTCGGGCTGAACCATGCCACATCGGAATGGGCCGAGCTGCTCCGTGCCTAGCCGGGCAGGGCGGTGCCCCGTCGGGCCGGGCCGCGCTGCTTCAGGCCAGGCTGCGCCCCCTTCCGGCCAAGTTGTGTATTTCGTGAGGCCGGTTCGACACCCCATGTCGGATCTGACTCGTCAAACTGGGTTAACCAGACTCGTCGGCCCTCTGGGCTAAACGGGTCGGGCCCATTATTAACTTAAAAGTGAATAATAGAAAGATTGTGCATCTGATTGACGCACCGGCTGTGTCACTAGGACACTTTCTTTGATAAATTCATTTTTCGGAACTATAAGTGGGTTTTGGAATGATTTGTGTACCGTACAGGTTAGGAACAAGAGTATTTCTAACTGGGCCCCTCGAACGGAAACACCATTATCTCTCAGGCCGGGTGTCCAAGTGACGCGTCGTCTATCACATTGAGTTCCTGTTGAATAGACGGATCATTGGGATACATAAAATCTTTACATCGTGACATTTGATGTATCGACCTTCTTGGCTCGTGGAGTGGACCCTCCTGAAATCGAGCGTGTTGTGTGAGAGAACCCTAGAGATGCTTATATTTGCGACAATGATGATGACTATACGTGGATCCTACATTGGATCGGCAGCGATGATGACTATACATGGATAATCCGTGGGTTTTGCAGCGATGAAGAATGTACCTGGATCCTATGTGGGTTCCGTAGCGACGGTTACTGTACATTGATCCTACGCGGGTTCGGCAGCGACGACTTCTGTACATGGATCCTACGTGGGTTCGGAAGAGCAGATGATTCAGAAGATACATCTAATCATCTCCACACCTCTTCGTGAGATGTATACATATGTGATATGAGTCTTGACTTTCAATCATTATCTTTGGTATGATTGGGTTCTTTTTTGTGTGGACTGGTTATGTTTGGGCTTGGAAGTTGGAGTCGTATAGAGATTGTTGACATAGGAATATGTATGGAAATATACTTAAGAAGAGTTGGCTGATACTTTGTGTTTGTATTTTTCCTTTGTGGATTATCCTTTGTGGATTCTGGAAGACATTCAGGGCCCTCGGGGTCCTTACTATGTATTGTATTATCACCCATGTATGGGCATCGCCCGCACTACACTGTGTTGATTGTAGATGACGGACAACACTGATCATGGTTGAGGCATGTGGAGTAGGACGGTATCTGTAGGTGGACCTCCTAGAGGGATTTACACGAAGAAGACGTATAGACCCGAGGTACTGACGAGACTATTTGTACCCACCCATAAGGTGGGATTCATGGAGGATGACCCGGTGGTTGCTGATTTACTTTTCTGCAATTGTACTTTCTTTCTCGGTTGTATTGTACATTCATATGGGTTGGTATACTAGCCCGTTTACTTTCCAGCACATTTTTTTGTACTCAGTTTATTTTGTGTTTACTCGAGCTTCAGTACCCTGTTGTGTTTGTTTATTTATATAAAGGAAATTCCTTTCATTTTATCAGGAATTACGCCTTTGGTACATGTCTCTAACTCCTGGCCTATGGAAGGCCGGTATGGGGTAGTCATGACATGGCCCTCGAGAATGGGTCGTGAGGTATCAGAGGAGTCGGTTCTACCGTAGAACTCTGGACTCTTATAACTTCTTTTGGGAATCAATAGTGTTACGAGTATTGAGTGTGTTTTTTGGTCGAGGGAGTCCACTGTTGGTGCGGCAGATGACATATCCATACACCAGGACCCTAAATTCTGATATCTGACTCAGTGCTCAAAAACCTTGATTGCATGTGTATTCAAAAATTTTCATTGTTATTACATTGTATCAGCTCACCAGGTATATTTTATTAATCGTGGCACACATATTACTTTTTAGGATGGCCCTATGAAGGCAGCCAGCTAGGGTTCCGAGCTTTGTGAGAGATGGCAGCCCACCGAGCAATGGGGCCTTGGAGAAGGGACCCATTACAGCAGAGGCACCGACGGTACCCCTATACACTGGGCCACCGATACTACCAGCACCAGTAGTAGAGAGTGAACACCTCCTGAGCGCATTTCACGAGTTTCAGCGACAGAGGCCGCCCAGGTTCCGCGAAGAGATAGATCCTCAGGCTACCGAGGATTGGCTGTAGGCTATCGTCAGAGTCTTCAGATTGGTAGTTACACTGACAGACCTTACGGTGATCCTTTCCACGAGTCTACTGCACGCAGCAGTATGTAGATGGTGGAGCCTGATCCTCCAGGTGCATGACGAGTCATCAATACTTTAGACGTACATCGAGAGCCTCTTCCGCCTGGAGTTTGTTCTGGCCACCCTCCATATATTGCGCATCTTGTAGTTACTACAGCTACACCAGGGAAGCATGACAGTAGCCCGGTACTCGGGGAGATTTACTGACCTCTCGCGCTACTCCATTGACATGGTATGCTACCGATTCTTTAGGGCCCAGACCTTCTAGCAGGGAATGAGGCATGAGATTAGGTCTTCCATGGTCTCCCTCAGCTTTTTGACACAGGCATGAGTACTGGAGCGAGCAATTATTGTAGAGAGCTTCCATACTGAGCTGATGCCAGCAGCGAGGCCTACCACAGGGTGAAAAATAGCAGAGTCTTCTTCAGCTGACAGTAGATAGATGTCGTCGAGTTCCAAGTGGACCCATCCATCAGTTGGGTGACCACAGGATATAGGTTCGGATGTGCGGGGAACACGCAGCAGAGCCAACCATACGAGAGGTAGTTAGTCGTATGCATGTGGCGGGAAGGGCCACAGGGCTCATGACTGCCCGAACCTCCATGTAGTGCAGTATTAGACAGTTAAGGGACTACCCAGGCAGAGGTAGTGGTTCGACCTTGGCGGTCTGCAGGGAGTTGGTGGCAAGGCAGAGGAGATTGCCGAGCAGTAGGTGGTGGACGATGCTTCAAGGCTCTACCACCACCACCACTAGGAGGACCACCCTGACCTTTGAGTGCATACAGACATGGGAAAGATCAGCTTCTAGAAGGCGACATCTATGACCACGACGCACCTGAGATGATTCGAGATACTATATGTGTTTACTAAACCTTTTCTGTAGTTCTTATAGACATTGGAGCGAGTCATTATTTCATTGTTGCTGACCTTGTTTGGTGCTCGAAGATTTCGACAGAGCTGTTGGCTCAATCCTTACGGCTAGAGACTTCTATGGGATATGAGTCAACGATTACACACTGGTGCCGGTATTGTGATCTTACTCTTGGAGGTGAGAGCATCAGCTAGGATTTTATTATTGCAGCATCAAGTCCTTACGACATCATCTTGGGTATGGACTGGTTATCTACAGTCCATGCCTCGATTGACTTTATTAGACGCAATGTGTGGTGTGTCCGCCCAATGGGAGCAGGTTCACCTTCAATGGCGAGAAGAAATCCTTTGCAGTGCAGGATGGACTTACACAGTGGATAGGGCAGCCGCTCACACATCAGTTGGATAGTCTCATCCTTGGAGCGGTTGATGTGTAGAGTCCAGGTTTTCCTGTTGTGGTGGATCAGTATGCAGACGTTTTCTAGGATGACGTTCTAGGACTTCCTCTTCGTAGATAGGTAGGCTTAAACATTGACCTGAACCCTAGGACATCATCGATATCTAATCTAGCATATCAGATGGCTCTTGCTGAGATTCGTGAGCTGTGGGTATAGGTGGAGGAATTGTAGGGAAATGGATTCATCCAACCAATTGTTTCACCCAGGGCTTCTCCGATTTTATTCGCCATCAATACAGATTGGAGCTTATGACTATGTGTCAACTTCCATTGCCTGAATCAGGTGACCGTAAAGAAAAAGTATTCACACCCAAGGATTGTAGAAATCTATTATCTGCTCAAGGGAGAATAATGGTTCTCGAAGATAGACCTCATGGCAGGCTATCATCAGCTCAGAGTTTGAGACAAGGATGTGCAGAAGACGACCATCAGGTGTCAGTATGGCCACTACGAGTTTTTGGTTTTTCCCTTCGGCATAACCAACGCACCAGTATTGTTCATGAGTCTCATGAACAAGATCTTCCAGCCCTACCTCGATCGTTTTTTCATAGTCTTTATCGACGACATACTGATTTACACTACTACTAAGGAGGAGCATTCCTACAACTTGCGGGTTGTACTAGACACACTCCATGAGAAACAGATTTATGGTAATCTCTCAAAGTGCAAGATCTTGATTCAAGAGGTTCGCTTCTTGGGGAACGTCATTTCATAGGCTGGAGATGTTGTAGATCCTGTGATGATCGAGGTGGTACCTTCATGGGAGCCGCCCAGGAGAGTGACTGGGGTGCAGAGTTTTCATGGTCTAGGTGTGCACTACCAGAGATTTGTTCCCGACTTCTCAAGAGTTGCAGTACAACTTTCAGCTTTGAAAAATATGGGGAAACCCTTCATGTTGTCAGATAGATGTCAGCAGAGCTTCGAGGAGCTGAGACATAGATTGGCCATTGCACCCATCTTGAGGATGCCGGTATAAGGCCCCAGCCTTAAACCTTACTTAATCTTGTGTTATTACAAGATTACACATTGAGGATCTTTTCAGGTTTAGAGTTTTAGAGAATTAGATCATGAAACTTGCATTACATTCCACATTTAAACAAAGTGGTTACATAAAAGACAGTATTCATTCTTCCCATCAACGGAAACATATTTAAAATATAACACAGATTCTTTCTTGAAACATCCTTGACACTATCATCACATCATGTACCTTTCCCTTGACCTGTGAAAAACATTTCAAAAACTTGGGATGAGCATAAAAAGCTCAGTAAGGGTTATAAAAATATGGAAAGGAAACATGAGTTCATATATACATAATAATGAAATCATACTTTACCCATAAAACATAGGCACTTTAACATATCTCATCAAACCATGAATAAATCATAGAAAACATAAGACATAAAGGTAAATTGAGGCATTCATAACATTCTTACGTGGGGAGTAACCCTCTTGGTTACGTTTGGAATACCCATCACAGTATATTCCCTAAATCTCTTCGGAGAAACCTTAACGTTTCACTCCTTCGCGTTACCCAATGCATTGGAGAGCTATAACGGGCTCACACGCCCTTAGTTTATCACGGAACCACCCGTTTTCATAACAATGCCCAAGAACCATAACATAATCGTATCACATAAACATGAATAAAGGAAACATAACATTTCCACATTTCAATCACAATATAACATTTTAGGATATTGAAATAATGAATCCATTCAAAAAGAAAACATTTAAAACATTTAATAAAGAGATTTTTGAATCAAAGTGTCCCATACCACCTTGAAGCTTTTAACATTTTAAACCATTAATATCCATATAAATAAATCCTTAAAACCTTTTTGAAAACATGGATATTAATAAGATCAAAAAATTAAAACATTTAAAACGATATTTTGGTTAACGGGGTTTTACCAAAATTAGAGACACTTCAATACAATAATCGAGGAATAACATTTAGTCAGAACTTTATAATATCATGAGAATAAAAGGATTCATGATATAATACTCCAAAGGACAGTATATACACCATATAAGAGTGAATTGGTGCATAACAACAATGAACCCTCAATAGAAATGTCAAATGTGATGAAATCCCTTATAAAGAAGGTATCCTTAAATTAAGGACAAATCAATCTCAAAAATATGTGTGAAAAATATAAATACACCCAATATAAGTGGATATTAAGTGTAAAACAATAAAAGTTCATTCACATATATTCAATGACTACATGTTGAACCCAAAGATATCAAAATTGGGTTAAAAAGTTCCCTTGACAGCCTAACGGCATCACATCAAAATGAGTTAATGAGAGATAAAAAGTGTATCTCATCACTTGGACATAAAATTTATATCAATAAGGATATATGAGAGCATATCCCAACATAAAAATATGTAAATTAAAATACCCAACAAAAGAAGTCTTTTAAAAAAAGAGGAGGGTGAATGGTTCCCTTACCGACTTGGGTATCTTTCAAGACATACACCCCATTAAAGGAGGACAATAGATCATTGTTGTAAATACTCATAAACGAAAGTATATTAGACAAAGAGTAGAATAATGGGCAGTACATACACCACTCAATGGTGTTTGTGGAAAATGTAGCATAAATCTCACGGGAATAAAAGTGAGATGAAAAATCCCTTACGAAAACTCGGCAGCCTAACGACGCCACATAAAACTTCTGAATATGGATTTATGAGATCAAATTGGGTATCTCATCACATTACAATAAAATTTAAAGCAAGAGGAGTATAAAAAAACATCACCCAACATTACAAAGAGGAGCTTAAAAGAAGTGACATAAAGGAGAGTACGTAAAAAGAAGAGAGAGGTTAGATCTCTTACGAAAGTTTGGCAGCCTAACGGCGCCACTCAAAACTTCCAAAATGGATTGATGAGAGAGAATAGGGTCTCTCATCACATGAAAATAAAAATTACAGTAATTGTAATATAAAAGATCATCCCAATAACAAGAAAGATGAGCTTTAAAAGAAATGACATAAAAGTGTGTACTTAAAAAGAAAGAGAGGAGTAGGATCCCTTACCTCGGGTCCGACTTGACTCGATCGTTCTTTAATCTCCTGAATAATAAACTTGAGTTAATTTATAATTCCTTGAGAACCTTTTTCAAGTTCATTATTACTTTTATACCACTTATTACCATTTCATAAACATTATGTAATCATTTAAGTTAATAATATTTGTTTTGCCGATATTTGGTTCTTAAGTCGAAAGTGGACTTCTTACAATTACATGTTGTTCGTGTGGCCAAATGTTTATTATATACAGAATTTTATTAATTATGTATATATCATATATGTCATATATATACAGTACATGCATGCATTTATAACATTACATAATCATTTAGAGGTAAGAAATGAAATGCACCGTTCATGGAGACGGTAAGCCGTACGTACGCATGGACGCTACTATCATTTCTATTTCGTATTTTATAGAATGGAATAATAATTATATAAAGGTATATTATAATTCCAGTATAATATCATATATAATATCATATTTCCATCCTTTATACATCCCGCATATGGTATTTAACGAATAAAATCACTTTGAGGGGGCGGTAGTCCGCACTTTCTTAAATGAAGATATCGCGTATACCCATAATGGAAGCCATAAAGGTAAGACAAAAATGAAAAATACAGAAGCATAAATAAAACATAAACATATTATATATAATATATAAAAATAGTGACATCATAATGGCCACCGTTGAAGGTGTTAAATGAGTATTGAACAATCATCGTTTCGGGAGGTAGAATTTCACCATCCACGGAAACCGTATGTTCTTTAACCATTTGATGTAGTTGTGTGAGAGTGTAGCTCCAATAAATCTTATAACAACATCCTAGTATATTGAAGATACTGGTGTTGTTACAAAAGAAGTAAACAAAAATATTTTAGGGGGTTGGAGAAGAAAAATAAAACAATGAAAATGAGAGAATGAATTACCTTTAAAAGTGTAACTCCTTTTGATTTGAGCCTAAAGGATTCCTTTGAAAGGATTATTCCCAAAGGGAATCCTCTAGGGTGAGGAGAGGGATGTGGAGAGAGTAAATGGGCAGGTTTTGGCCGAGACAAAGGCTTGAGGAGTGTGTTAAATGAGGTAGAGGTGGGGGCCTTTTATAAGAGGAGAGGAGGGGCACTTTTGGAAAGTAAAGAAATATTACTTTTTTTGAAAATGTGTTTCGGTTTCAAAAGGTCCCACATTGATATAATTCGTGGATAAGGTGATAAGTCTTCGAAATCCACTCATACAATAAGTTTTGGACATGTGTAGTTCATAGATTTTACATTATCTTTCCATTTTATTTAAATCGTCAAATAATGATGTCATCACTACATCATTATTATGTCATAAATAATTTAATTTATTTAATGTCTAAAAATTATACAAAAATACTATGATGTAGGAAATCTTTTTTTCATTCCAATGAATATTTATAATCAAAATTTGGACATGTTTAACCCTACTTAAAAATTGTTTTAGTAAAACAACTCATGTTTGTGTCAATTTAATTTTAACATTAAATAAAAAGTTATTTATGTCATTTCCCAACCAATGTGTCTCCATGGGGTCCCCAAGTTGTCCCATGGCTTGTATTGGTCTTCCATGACTCACCCAATAGGTTTAAGACAAGTTTCATGGTGTTTTCACATTCATATAATATCATTTTTACCTTAAATTACACTAATTACCTCTAATCGCGATTAAAAACTTAATAAGTTACTATTCACCAAAAAAATATTTTAATCTCATTGAACCACATTTTACTTCTTAATGACAACCATGTATGTCGGATTTTTGAAAATCAAAACACAATGATGGTAAAATTTCATTTAAACGGAAAATCAGTTTTTATAAGTACCACTTAGTGGTTTCACTATTCATAAAAAATTGAGGTTTTTCAGAAAAATCCCAAAAATTCACCCGAAGCTATATTTGATATTCTGAATTAAAAAATGAAGTCCATTTTACAAAATTCAATACATATAAGTCACATTAATTTAATAATTAATTCCCGTTGTCATGTCAAATAGCGTGTTTTATGAAACAATAATTATCAAAAGATTGATACTAGTTTAAGTCTGATTTCAAAGTGAAATTGATTCCAACGAACACTATTGGATTTAATGGTAAAAATATTTTCTAATTTCACTTTAAAACCAATTCAAAATATAATCTAATAATATAAATAAATTATATTAAAAAGTGGTTTTGAATTAAAATACAACATTTTACACTATTCATTAAAAAAATGAACTTTATCGGAAAGATACCAAAAATTTACACAAAGTAAATTTTGATGTCCCGATTCTTAATAAGAGTTTTATTTGGTCCAAAAGAATGTATAAGAGTGATCAAAACTATATTTAATGACGTTCTCCATCAAAAGGTGATAAGTGAACCGTTAGTGAAAACTAGGGCATATACGCCTAAAATTGAATTCTTTCCGTATTTTAAGCCATTATCTTTTATTTGATAAATGTAAAAACATTTAAAAACATATATAATCATATTTTAGTTATTTCTATCCATTCCCTCCATTACAATGGCTATATGTTAACTACCATTTAAAATAATATTATTTTATTATTAGAGTGCAACGTAAGATTCCCAAGAAACTCGTTGTTGCGTGTTGGGTACGCCATCGAGCATAGCGTCCCCTTTAATGTAATATAAATATTTTATTCACAAATATGGATAAATATGAAAATGTCATATTCCTTATTTACCTGGGGTGTTACACCGTTCCCCCCTTTTGGGAATTGCGTCCCCGCAATTTTAAAATTGCGCTTGGAAACATCCTTGAACGTCCCACATCGGAGAAGAGTCGGTAAAAAAAATCACTTTAAAATAAAGAAAGATAAGTACAAAGGTCACCCGAGTTACCCCATACTAGGATTCCAAGTATGAAAATATGGACATGGAGGAAATAACAAAGGGTCATGTTCTGATGGAGAGTGATAAAAAACATGTTTAGGAGAAAGTTAACCACGAGAAAATCACAAACTTGTGATGGGTTAAACAAAATTAGATTCCCCAGTAGGAAAAGTTAATAGAAACCATTTTTGTTTTAAGTTACTTTTTATTGAGGAATTTATTCAAATGGAAGCATAATCACTTATCATGTTGACTTTCAACTATTACTAGATTCATTAGTCAAACTCATATTTTTTTCCAAAAGACGCGTATTTAGGGACACTTGTTCGCATTAAGAGTACTATAATCAAATTCTAGAGAATCACCTAATCCACAAAATAGAACTATATACTTCCCATGTCTTTAACCAAAACCAAAACCAAAAAGGCTAGTACAAGATCAGATAATCCAGAAAAGGATAAACCTTTATAAAAAGAAAATCTATTCTTAATCTCCAAAATTTTCCCAACAAAACCCAAAGTTCAACGAGGACCATTTGTCCATAAAATTCTTCAAAGTAAACCAATATAAGATTGAAACCCAAATATTTGAAGTTTTAGTCGCATAGTCTTCCATGTAAAATCATAACATTTATCTCCAAACAACATCAGTTTCTCCTAAAGTCTCACATTGAAAAGTAATTATCCTAATCACATATCCTCCAAATTCAACTTACTCTTAATTCATAAAATCATATAACTAAAAATAATCGGTCAAACTAACCAGAGACTTCACGTAGTCCAGTGGTAGGTGATAAATACCAGTCGCACTTTGGTTGTGGGTTCGATTCCCGCAGCTTTGTCTGACGCGACGGGATGTCACACGGTCTGCGTGTTTTCCTTTTTCAAAAACTATATAATTATTAAAACATTCCCCAAAATGAGATAACATCTTCAAGAATAATCATAACATATTTTAACCTCAATTTTATCTCATGCCCTCATTTTCCATCATATCATATAATAACCCATAATTACCTCAAATGTAAGGATCATATAAACCCTAATGGTTACCTTAATAATTATTACCTGAATTTCCATATCGAGTTGACCATCTCGTACATGATGCATTAGAGAACTCACCAAGGTTCAAGTGGTTGATCATGACTCCTTGATAGTTGGTTTATAAAAACCATGAGATTCCTCATTGAATCGCCCATCACATCGAGTATCTTAATCAGAGAACCACCACAGTTTCCTTCAAACCCATTGTCACTTTGGTGCCTGCTAGATCCAGCCATTTACTAAAACCAAAAAGGTTAGTGTGAGTATATCAACAAAACCATCATGTACAAATGGGGAAGGTAAAAACTAAGATATACTTACTCATTCACTTTATCTAAAACAAGGACTCTTTCTGAAATCCTAACCATTATGGTAATGTCACTTATGATTAAAGAATACCCTAACCTCTAAAGATATCTAAACCGGCTTTTGATACCAACTATAAGGCCCCAGCCTTAAACCTTACTTAATCTTGAGTTATTACAAGATTACACATTGAGGATCTTTTCAGGTTTAGAGTTTTAGAGAATTAGATCATGAAACTTGCGTTACATTCCACATTTAAACAAAGTGGTTACATAAAAGACAGTATTCATTCATCCCATCAACGGAAACATATTTAAAATATAACACGAATTCTTTCTTGAAACATCCTCGACACTATCATCACATCATGTACCTTTCCCTTGACCTGTGAAAAACATTTCAAAAACTTGGGATGAGCATAAAAAGCTCAGTAAGGGTTATAAAAATATGGAAAGGAAACATGAGTTCATATATACATAAGAATGAAATCATACTTTACCCATAAAACATAGGCACTTTAACATACCTCATCAAACCATGAATAAATCATAGAAAACAGAAGACATAAAGGTAACTTGAGGAATTCATAACATTCTTATGTGGGGAGTAACATCTTGGTTACGTTTGGAATACCCATCACAATATATTCCCTAAATCTTTTCGGAGAAACCTTAACGTTTCACTCCTTCTCGTTACCCAATGCATTGGAGAGCTATAACGGGCTCACACGCCCTTAGTTTATCACGAAACCACCCGTTTTCATAACAATTCCCAAGAACCATAACATAATCGTATCACATAAACATGAATAAAGGAAACATAACATTTCCACATTTCAATCACAATATAACATTTTAGGATATTGAAATAATGAATCCATTCAAAAAGAAACCATTTAAAACATTTAATAAAGAGATTTTTGAATCAAAGTGTCCCATACCACCTTGAATCTTTTAACATTTTAAACCATTAATATCCATATAAATAAATCCTTAAAACCATTTTGAAAACATGGATATTTATAAGAAAAAATAATTAAAACATTTAAAACGATATTTTGGTTAAAGGGGTTTTACCAAAATTAGAGACACTTGAATACAACAATCGAGGAATAAAATTTATTCAGAACTTTATAATATCATGAGAATAATAGGATTCATGATATAATACTCCAAAGGACAGTATATACACCATATAAGAGTGAATTGGTTCATAACAACAATGAACCCTCAATAGAAATGTCAAATGTGATGAAATCCCTTACAAAGAAGGTATCCTTAAATTAAGGACAAATCAATCTCAAAAATATGTGTGAAAAATATAAATACACCCAATATAAGTGGATATTAAGTGTAAACCCATAAAATTTCATTCACACATATTTAATGGATGACATATTCAATGACTACATGTTGAACCCAAAGAAATCGAAATTGGGTTAAAATGTTCCCTTGACAGCCTAACGACATCACATCAAAATGAGTTGATGAGAGATAAAAAGTGTATCTCATCACTTGGACATAAAATTTAAATCAATAAGGATATATGAGAGCATATCCCAACATAACAATATGTAAATTAAAATACCCAACAAAAGAAGTCTTTTAAAAAAAGAGGAGGGTGAAAGGTTCCCTTACCGACTTGGGTATCATTCAAGACATACACCCCATGAAAGGAGGACAATATATCATTGTTGTAAATACTCATAAACGAAAGTATATTACACAAAGAGTAGAATAATGGTCAGTAAATACACCACTCAATGGAGTTTTTGGCAAATGTAGCATAAATCTCACGGGAATAAAAGTGAGATGAAAAATCCCTTACGAAAACTCGGCAGCCTAACAGCACCACATAAAACATCCGAATATGGATTGATGATATCAAATAGGGTATCTCATCACATTACAATAAAATTTAAAGCAAGAGGAGTATAAAAGAACATCACCCAACATTAAAAAGAGGAGCTTAAAAGAAGTGACATAATGGAGAGTACGTAAAAAGAAGAGAGAGGTTAAATCTCTTACGAAAGTTTGGCAGCCTAACGTCGCCACTCAAAACTTCCAAAATGGATTGATGAGAGAGAATAGGGTCTCTCATCCCATGAAAATAAAAATTACAGTAAGTGTAATATAAAAGATCAACCCAATAACAAGAAAGATGAGCTTTAAAAGAAATGACATAAAACTGTGTACTTAAAAAGAAAGAGAGGAGTAGGATCCCTTACATCGGGTCCGACTTGACTCGATCGTTCTTTAATCTCCTGAATAATAAACTTGAGTTAATTTCTAATTCCTTAAGAACCTTTTTCATGTTCATTATTACTTTTATACCACTTATTACCATGTCATAAACATTATGTAATCATTTAAGTTAATAATATTTGTTTTGCCGATATTTGGTTCTTAAGTTGAAAGTGGACTTCTTACAATTACATGTTGTTAGTGTGGCCAAATGTTTATTATATCCATAATTGTATTCATTATGTAGATATCATATATTTCATATATATCCAGTACATGCATGCATTTATAACATTACATAATCATTTAGAGGTAAGAAATGAAATGCACCGTTCATGGAGACGGTAAGCCGTACGTACGCATGAACGCTACTTTCATTTATATTTCGTATTTTATAGAATGTAATAATAATGATATAAAGGTATATTATAATTCCAGTATAATATCATATATAATATCATATTTCCATCCTTTATACATCCCACATATGGTATTTAACGAATCAAATCACTTTGAGGGGGCGGTAGTCCGCACTTCCTTAAATGAAGATATCGCATATACCCATAATGGAAGCCATAAAGGTATGACAAAAATGAAAAATACAGAAGCATAAATAAAACATAAACATATTATATATCATATATAAAAATAGTGACATCATAATGGCCACCGTTGAAGGTGTTAAATGAGTATTGAACAATCATCATTTCGGGAGGCAGAATTTCACCATCCACGGAAACTGTATGTTATTTAACCATTTGATGTAGTTGTGTGAGAGTGTAGCTAGAATAAATCTTATAACAACATCCTAGTATATTTAAGATACTGGTTTTGTTACAAAAGAAGTAAACAAAAAGAGTTTAGGGGGTTGGAGAAGCAAAATAAAACAATGAAAATGAGAGAATGAATTACCTTTAAAAGTGTAACTCCTTTTGATTTGAGCCTAAAGGATTCCTTTGAAAGGATTATGCCCAAAGGGAATCCTCTAGGGTGAGGAGTGGGATGTGGAGAGATTAAATTGGCAGGTTTTGGCCGAGACAAAGGCTTGAGGAGTGTGTTAAATGAGGTAGAGGTGGGGGCCTTTTATAAGAGGAGAGGAGGGGCACTTTTGGAAAGTAAAGAAATATTACTTTTTTTGAAAATGTGTTTCGGTTTCAAAAGGTCCCACATTGATATAATTCGTGGATAAGGTGATAAGGCTTCGAAATACACTCATACAATAAGTTTTGGACATGTGTAGTTCATAGAGATTACATTATCTTTCCATTTTATTTAAATCATCAAATAATGATGTCATCGCTGCATCATTATTATGTCATAAATAATTTAATTTATTTAATGTCTACAAATTATACAAAAATACTATGATGTAGGAAATCCTTTTTTCATTCCAATGAATATTTATAATCAAAATTTGGACATGTGTAACCCTACTTAAAAATTGTTTTAGTAAAACAACTCATGTTTGTGTCAATTTAATTTTAACATTAAATAAAAAGTTATTTATGTCATTTCCCAACCAATGTGTCTTAATGGGGTCCCCAAGTTGTCCCATGGATTGTATTGGTCTGCAATGACTCACCCAATAGGTTTAAGACAAGTTTCATGGTGTTTTCACATTCATATAATATCATTTTTACCTTAAATTACACTAATTACCTCTAATCGCGATTAAAAACTTAATAAGTTACTATTCACCAAAAAATTATTTTAATCTCATTGAACCACATTTTATTTCTTAATGACAACGATGTATGTCGGATTTTTGAAAATCAAAACACAATGATGGTAAAATTTCATTTAAACGGAAAATCAGTTTTTATAAGTACCACTTAGTGGTTTCACTATTCATAAAAAATTGAGGTTTTTCAGAAAAATCCCAAAAATTCACCCAAAGCTATATTTGATATTCTGAATTCAAAAATGAAGTCCATTTTACAAAATTCAATACATATAAGTCACATTAATTTAATAATTAATTCCCACTGTCATGTAAAATAGCGTGTTTTATGAAACAATAATTATCAAAAGATTGACACTAGTTTAAGTCTGATTTCAATGTGAAATTGATTCCAACGAACACTATTGGATTTAATGGTAAAAATATTTTATAATTTCACATTAAAACCAATTCAAAATATAATCTAATCATATAAATAAATTATATTAAAAAGTGGTTTTGAATTAAAATACAACATTTTACACTATTCATTAAAAAAATGAACTTTATCGGAAAGATACCAAAAATTTATACAAAGTAAATTTTGATGTCCCGATTCTTAATAAGTGTTTTATTTGGTCCAAAAGAATGTATAAGAGTGATCAAAACTATATTTAATGACGTTTCTCCATCAAAAGGTGATAAGTGAACCGTTAGTGAAAACTAGGGCATATACGCCTAAAATTGAATTCTTTCCGTATTTTAAGCCATTATCTTTTATTGGATAAATGTAAAAACATTTAAAAACATATATAATCATATTTTAGTTATTTCTATCCATTCCCGCCATTACAATGGCTACATGTTAACTACCATTTAAAATAATATTATTTTATTATTAGAGTGCAACGTAAGATTCCCAAGAAACTCGTTGTTGCGTGTTGGGTACGCCATCGAGCATAGCGTCCCCTTTAAAGTAATATAAATATTTTATTCACAAATATGGATAAATATGAAAATTTCATATTCCTTATTTACCTGGGGTGTTACACCCTTCCCCCCTTTTGGGAATTGCGTCCTCGCAATTTTAAAATTGCGCTTGGAAACATCCTTGAACGTCCCACATCGGAGAAGAGTCGGTAAAAAAAATCACGTTAAAATAAAGAAAGATAAGTACAAAGGTCACCCGAGTTAACCCATACTAGGATTCCAAGTATGAAAATATGGACATGGAGGAAATAACAAAGGGTCATGTTCTGATGGAGAGTGATAGAAAACATGTTTAGGATAAAGTTAACCACGAGAAAATCACAAACTTGTGATGGGTTAAACGGAATTAGATTCCCCAGTAGGAAAAGTTAATAGAAACCATTTTTGTTTTAAGTTACTTTTTATTGAGGAATTTATTCAAATGGAAGCATAATCACATATCATGTTGACTTTCAACTTTTACTAGATTCATTAGTCAAACTCATATTTTTTCCAAAAGGCGAGTATTTAGGGACACTTGTTCGCATTAAGAGTACTATAATCAAATTCTAGAGAATCACCTAATCCACAAAATAGAACTATATACTTCCCATGTCTTTAACCAAAACCAAAACCAAAAAGGCTAGTACAAGATCAGATAATCCAGAAAAGGATAACCCTTTATAAAAAGAAAATCTATTCTTAATCTCCAAAATTTGTCCAACAAAACCCAAAGTTCAACGAGGACCATTTGTCCATAAAATTCTTCAATGTAAACCAATATAAGATTGAAACCCAAATATTTGAAGTTTTAGTCACATATTCTTCCAAGTAAAATCCTAACATTTATCTCCGAACAACATCAGTTTCTCCTAAAGACTCACATTGAAAAGTAATTATCCTAATCACATATCCTCCAAATTCAACTTACTCTTAATTCATAAAATCATATAACTAAAAAGAATCGGTCAAACTAACCAGAGACTTCACGTAGTCCAGTGGTAGGTGATAAATACCAGTCGCACTTTGGTTGTGGGTTCGATTCCCGCAGATTTGTCCGACGCGACGGGATGTCACACGGTCTGCGTGTTATCCTTTTTCCAAAACAATATAATTCATAAAACATTCCCCAAAATGAGATAAAATCTTCAAGAATAATCATAACATATTTTATCCTCAATTTTATCTCATGCCCTCATTTTCCATCATATCATATAATAACCCATAATTACCTCAAATGTAAGGATCATATAAACCCTAATGGTTACCTTAATAATTATTACCTGAATTTCCACATCGAGTTGGCCATATCGTACATGATGCATTAGAGAACTCACCAAGGTTCAAGTGGTTGATCATGACTCCTTGATAGTTGGTTTATAAAAACCATGAGATTCATCATTAAATCCCCCATCACATCGAGTATCTTAATCAGAGAACCACCACAGTTTCCTTCAAACCCATTGTCACTTTGGTGCCTGCTAGATCCAGCCATTTACTAAAACCAAAAAGTTTAGTGTGAGTATATCAACAAAACCATCATGTACAAACGGGGAAGGTAAACACTAAGATATACTTACTCATTCACTTTATCTAAAACAAGGACTCTTTCTGAAATCCTAACCATTATGGTAATGTCACTTATGATTAAAGAATACCCTAACCTCTAAAGTTATCTAAACCGGCCTTTGATACCAACTATAAGGCCCCAGCCTTAAACCTTACTTAATCTTGAGTTATTACAAGATTACACATTGAGGATCTTTTCAGGTTTAGAGTTTTAGAGAATTAGATCATGAAACTTGCGTTACATTCCACATTTAATCAAAGTGGTTACATAAATGACAATATTCATTCTTCCCATCGACGGAAACATATTTAAAATATAACACGGATTCTTTCTTGAAACATCCTTGACACTATCATCACATCATGTACCAATCCCTTGACCTGTGAAAAACATTTCAAAAACTTGGGATGAGCATAAAAAGCTCAGTAAGGGTTATAAAAATATGGAAAGGAAACATGAGTTCATATATACATAAGAATGAAATCATACTTTACCCATAAAACATAGGCACTTTAACATACCTCATAAAACCATGAATAAATCATATAAAACATAAGACATAAAGGTAACTTGAAGAATTCATAACATTCTTACGTGGGAAGTAACCTCTTGGTTACGTTTGGAATACCCATCACAATATATTCCCTAAATCTCTTCGGAGAAACCTTAACGTTTCACTCCTTCGCGTTACCCAATGCATTGGAGAGCTATAACGGGCTCACACACCCTTAGTTTATCACGGAACCACATGTTTTCATAACAATGCCCAAGAACCATAACATAATCGTATCACATAAACATGAATAAAGGAAACATAACATTTCCATATTTCAATCACAATATAACATTTTAGGATATTGAAATAATGAATCCATTCAAAAAGAAACCATTTAAAACATTTAATAAAGAGATTTTTGAATCAAAGTTTTCCATACAACCTTTACGATTTTAACATTTTAAACCATTAATATCCATATAAATAAATCCTTAAAACCATTTTGAAAACATGGATATTAATAAGAAAAAATAATTTAAACATTTAAAACGATATTTTGGTTAAAGGGGTTTTACCAAAATTAGAGACACTTGAATACAATAATCGAGGAATAACATTTAGTCAGAACTTTATAATATCATGAGAATAAAAGGATTCATGATATAATACTCCAAAGGACAGTATATACACCATATAATAGTGAATTGGTTCATAACAACAATGAACCCTCAATAGAAATGTCAAATGTGATGAAATCCCTTATAAAAAAGGTATCCTTAAATTAAGGACAAATCAATCTCAAAAATATGTGTGAAAAATATAAATACACCCAATATAAGTGGATATTAAGTGTAAAACAATAAAATTTCATTCACACATATTCAATGGATGACATATTCAATGACTACATGTTGAACCCAAAGAAATCGAAATTGGGTTAAAATGTTCCCTTGACAGCCTAACGGCATCACATCAAAATGAGTTGATGAGAGATAAAAAGTGTATCTCATCACTTGGACATAAAATTTACATCAATAAGGATATATGATAGCATATCCCAACATAAAAATATGTAAATTAAAATACCCAACAAAAGAAGTCTTTTAAAAAAAGAGGAGGGTGAAAGGTTCCCTTACCGACTTGGGTATCATTCAAGACATACACCCCATGAAATGAGGACAATATATCATTGTTGTAAATACTCATAAACGAAATTATATTACACAAAGAGTAGAATAATGGGCAGTACATACACCACTCAATGGAGTTTGTGGCAAATGTATCATAAATCTCACGGGAATAAAAGTGAGATGAAAAATCCCTTACGAAAACTCGGCAGCCTAACAGTGCCACATAAAACTTCCGAATATGGATTGATGATATCAAATACGGTATCTCATCACATTACAATAAAATTTAAAGCAAGAGGAGTATAAAAGAACATCACCCAACATTACAAAGAGGAGCTTAAAAGAAGTGACATAATGGAGAGTACGTAAAAAGAAGAGAGAGGTTAGATCTCTTACGAAAGTTTGGCAGCCTAACGTCGCCACTCAAAACTTCCAAAATGGATTGATGAGAGAGAATAGGGTCTCTCATCACATGAAAATAAAAATTACAGTAAGTGTAATATAAAAGATCATCCCAATAACAAGAAATATGAGCTTTAAAAGAAATGACATAAAACTGTGTACTTAAAAAGAAATAGAGGAGTAGGATCCCTTACATCGGGTCCGACTTGACTCGATCGTTCTTTAATCTCCAGAATAATAAACTTGAGTTAATTTCTAATTCCTTAAGAACCTTTTTCATGTTCATTATTACTTTTATACCACTTATTACCATGTCATAAACATTATGTAATCATTTAAGTTAATAATATTTGTTTTGACGATATTTGGTTCTTAAGTCGAAAGTGGACTTCTTACAATTACATGTTGTTAGTGTGGACAAATGTTTATTAAATCCATAATTGTATTCATTATGTAGATATCATATTTGTCATATATATCCAGTACATTCATGCACTTATAACATTACATAATCATTTAGAGGTAAGAAATGAAATGCACCCTTCATGGAGACGGTAAGCCGTACGTACGCATGAACGCTACTTTCATTTATATTTCGTATTTTATAGAATGGAATAATAATTATATAAAGGTATATTATAATTCCAGTATAATATCATATATAATATCATATTTCCATCCTTTATACATCCCACATATGGTATTTAACGAATCAAATCACTTTGAGGGGGCGGTAGTCCGCACTTCCTTAAATGAAGATATCGCGTATACCCATAATGGAAGCCATAAAGGTAAGACAAAAATGAAAAATACAGAAGAATAAATAAAGCATAAACATATTATATATCATATATAAAAATAGTGACATCATAATGGCCACCGTTGAAGGTGTTAAATGAGTATTGAACAATCATCGTTTCGGGAGGCAGAATTTCACCATCCACGGAAACTGTATGTTCTTTAACCATTTGATGTAGTTGTGTGAGAGTGTAGCTCGAATAAATCTTATAACAACATCCTAGTATATTAAAGATACTGGTTTTGTTACAAAAGAAGTAAATAAAAAGTGTTTAGGGGGTTGGAGAAGCAAAATAAAACAAATGAACATGAGAGAATGAATTACCTTTAAAAGTGTAACTCCTTTTGATTTGATCCTAAAGGCTTCCTTTGAAAGGATTCTACCCAAAGGGAATCCACTAGGGCTAGGAGAGGGATGTATAGAGAGTAAATGGGCAGGGTTTGGCCGAGCCAAAGTCTTTAAAAGTGTGTTAAATGAGGTAGAGGTGGGGGCCTTTTATAAGAGGAGAGGAGGGGCACTTTTGGAAAGTAAAGAAATATTACTTTATTTGAAAATGTGTTTCGGTTTCAAAAGGTCCGACATTGATATATTTCGTGGATAAGGTGATAAGGATTCGAAATCCACTCATACAATAAGTTTTGGACCTGTGTAGTTCATAGATTTTACATTATCTTTCCATTTTATTTAAATCGTCAATTAATGATGTAATCGCTTCATCATTATTATGTCATAAATAATTTAATTTATTTAATGGATAAAAATTTTAAAAAAATACTATGATGTAGGAAATATTTTTATCTTTCCAATGAATATTTATAATCAAAATTTGGACTTGTGTAACCCTACATGAAAATTGTTTTAGTAAAACATCTCATGTTTGTGTCAATTTAATTTTAACATAAAATAAAAAGTTATTTATGTCATTTCCCAACCATAGTGTCTCCATGGGGTCCCCAAGTTGGCCCATGGCTTGTATTGGTCGGCAATTACTCACCCAATAGGTGTAGGACAAGTGTCATGGTGTTTTCACATTCTTATAATATCATTTTTACCTTAAATTACACTAATTACCTCTAATCGCGATTAAAAACTTAATAAGATACTATTCACCAAAAAATTATCTTAATCTCATTGAACCACATTTTACATCTTAATGACAAACATGTATGTAGGATTTTTGAAAATCAAAACACAATGATGGCAAAATTTCATTTAAACGGAAAATCAGTTTTTATAAGTACCACTTAGTGGTTTCACTATTCATCAAAAATTGAAGTTTTTCAGAAAAATCCCAAAAATTCCCCCTAAGATATATTTGATATTCTGAATTCAAAAATGAAGTCCATTTTACAAAATTGAAAACATATAAGTCACATTAATTTAATAATTAATTCTCGCTGTCATGTCAAATAGCGTGTTTTATGAAACAATAAGTATCAAAAGATTGACAGTAGTTTAAGTCTAATTTCAAAGTGAAATTGATTCAAACGAAAAATATTGGATTTAATGGTAAAAATATTTTCTAATTTCACTTTAAAACCAATTCAAAATATAATCTAATAATATAAATAAATTAGATTAAAAAGTGTTTTTGAATTAAAATACAACATTTTACACTATTCATTAAAAAAATGAACTTTATCGGAAAGATACCAAAAATTTACACAAAGTAAATTTTGATGTCCCGATTCTTAATAAGAGTTTTATTTGGTCCAAAAGAATGTATAAGAGTGATCAAAACTATATTTAATGACGGTTCGCCATCAAAAGGTGATAAGTGAACCTTTAGTGAAAACTAGGGCATATACGCCTAAAATTGAATTCTTTCCATATTTTAAGCCATTATCTTTTATTGGATAAATGTAAAAACATTTAAAAACATATATAATCATATTTTAGTTATTTCTATCCATTCCCGCCATTACAACGGCTACATGTTAACTACCATTTAAAATAATATTATTTTATTATTAGAATGCAACGTAAGATTCCCAAGAAACTCGTTGTTGCGTGTTGGGTACGCCATCGAGCATAGCGTCCCCTTTAAAGTCGTATTAAATATTTTATTCACAAATATTTAAAAATATGAAAATGTCATATTCCTTATTTACCTGGGGTGTTACAGCCGGAGGTGGGCTTAGGGTATGTAGTTTAATAAGATGCATTAGGGACCGGAAAATGGTGTCTCCTGATGCCGGAGAAAGTAGTGATAACCTATGGTTCATGGCAGTTGAGGCAGCACAAGCAGAACTCTGCTACCCATGACTTGGAGTTTTATGCAGTGGTCTTCGCCATGAAGATGGGCAGCACTATCTGATGTAATAGTTCTTTACAGTCTACTCTGACCACTAAAGTCTCAGGTACATATTCTCACCGAAGGACCTGAACCTGAGACAATGACTATGGCTCGAGTTCATCCATGATTATTACTTTTAGATAGTCTATACTTCTGGGAAGGGGAACGTTGTGGATGATGCCCTCAGTAGGAGGTCATGCATTCAACGACATGGAAAGGCAATAAAGCAGTTAGCTGCTTTCCATATATCCTTCATGGATAGATATGGGGAAGCCTTCCTACATTCACTCCTCCACTAATTCAGTGGCCAGAGAGGCACAACATGGGGATGTTGACTGTGAGACGCAACTTTCTCAGATTTCCATAGAGAAGGTGCTTGATGGATTTTCTGAAGGATTAGAGCACATCATCCTCTTTAGAGGATGTACCATGGTACCAATTGCAATGCAGGAGGAAGTTATGATGGAGATTCACACATCCCATCTGGTGGTACATCCAAGAGTGGAGAAGATGTACCAGGACCTCAGATGATAACATTGGTTGCTGGGTATTTAGAACTTTGTATTAGAGTTCGTTTCATGATTCCTCACTTGCTAACAGGTGAATGGGGAGCACCAGGTACCAGAAGGCATCGTATAACACTTAGAGGTTCTATAGTGGATGTGGGACAGGATATCCATTGATTTCATGATGGTGCTCCCACATTCTTCCAGAGGAAATGACTCCATTTGGGTGATCGTAGACTGACTCTCCAAGTCAGCCCACATCCTACCGATCATCGAGCAAGGCTTAGATATGAGCTTGGGACACCTCTACATTAAAGGATTCGTATGGCTTCATGGTGTGACATCATCTATGGTCTCCGATAGAGACTCTCTCTTTACTTCCTAGATTTGGAAGGGGTTGTAAGGGGAATTTGGGACGCAGCTATGCCTAAGCACCGCCTTTCATCCTCAGATGGATGACCAGACTGAGAGGACCATTCAGAAACTCAAGAACATGCTCTGTGCATGTGTCCCTAACATTGGTCGAATATTGGAGGATCACCTACCATTGGTGGAGTTTTCGTACAACAATAGATAACACTCCACCATAGGGATGGCACCATATGAGGCATTGTACGACCCACCATGCAGATCACTGCTATGCTAGACTGACCCTGGGGAGTTAGCACTCGTAGGACCAAAGATGGTTCAGGCTACGATAGAGAAGTTGTAGATCATCTAGGAGAGGATGAGGACTTCACAGAGCAGACAAAATTCCTATGTTGATAGGAGGTGGATATCACTAGAGATCGATGATGGTGACCACATTTTATTACGGGTCTCACCATGATGTGGATTACTTATATTTGGTCGGGGTGGAAAGTTATAACCGTTCTTCAGCGGACCATTCCATTACCTCAGCAGGGTAGGTGAGGTGGCTTACGACATGGCTATTCCACCTCAGTTGCACTGGGTGCACGATGTCTTCGATGTATCTCAACTAAGGAGATATGTGCATAACCCGACCCACATCATAGATCATGGGGAGATAGAAATCGATGAAGGAGCTAAATTCACAGAGGTCCTGGTGGATATTGAGGATGGATAGGAGCAGGTCCGATGTGGATGGTCGATTCCTCTGGTGTGAATTTGTTGGCAGCATGGGAACCTCCAGGAGAGCACATGGGAGCAAGAGGCCCAGATGCATGCATAATACCCTCATTTGTATCCCTACTATACGATGTAACTTTATGGGTATGTAAATCCTTGAGGTGGGAGTAAGGCAAAGACCCGTAAATTTCAAGTAAATTATTTTCATAAATACTTTGTAATTTTACGTGTCTATGGCTTTTGACGACACTTGATTCCGAGGCCCGGTGTGCCCAAAATCAATTTTCGAAGTTTAGATTGGGTACGTTCACTAAACGGACGTGCACGATTTTCTATCTTTTGAACCGTTGCTTGGAATTGAAATCTGAGGGCGTCGATGAACTCGCAACACCGGTAATTTCTTAAGGGGACCTTTACCACAATTGTGTTTACACGGCATTAGAAGTTAAAATATGTTGATTAAATAAGAAGGGAATAAAAATTGTGGAACAATTTCTATTTTATATCTAAGGGGGTTATATCCTACATGGGGGAGTTGGGGTGGGACCCACAATCTCTTAACTACCTATTTGAGGATAATTGTGAGTGGGACCCATATGAGCCCCAACACATCACATTACGAAACTCCTTAACCCCTTTGAACTCCCATGTTAATTACATGGAAACCACCTCTTAAATCGGTAAAATCCCCATAACATGTGAATCCTTTCCACTTCCTCTCTCCCTTCCTATAAGCTCTTTCCAACACACTTTAATCAATTAATTGAACCACTTCAATTAACAAATTTAGTGTTTGAATTTTAAATTCAAAAATATATGGCATGATTATATAAAATAAGGAGAAGAATTATTTTATTTGGAGGTTGGTAATTGTTGTGTGAAGGATTTGTAGAGAGCTCTTGGGTTTCAAAGAACGATTCATCTCCTTTGTAGAATAATGAGAACTCTCTGATGAAGAACATCGACTCGGTGACCCCAGTTTTTCCGTCCTTTTCTTCATCTGAAAAAATGTAGGATTAACTGACACAAGAACTGGCCAACAACGTCTCGCCTTATAATCTTGTCTCCGTGACAAAAAGGATAGACGCTGCTTCCCCCTCGGGTACTTTCCGACATCACTTACGATACCTCACCCTGGGACATCATCTTCCGCGACGTTTGATTTTCGACATCTTTTGTTGAGTTAGGGTGTTTTCTTCCTATTTCTATTTGAATAAAATTTGTTCGTTGTGCTTCGTGAAATATTGTACAACTTTGAACGAATGTTATCGCCAAACGTGGAGGGTGCATGCCGAACAAACACAGCCCAACGACCCTATGTTGTTTCATGATCATTATGGAATTGGTAACCGTAGGTGGGAAAAGAACAACAGTGTCACGCCATGGTGGAAACATTGCAATGAAAACGGGCGTCATCGTGCCAATTGTGCAGGAGGAATTATGGCCAGCTACACAGTCCTCTTCGACGGAAGAACCAGTCGGTCAGGCGAAGGCAAACCACGGTGCCAAGAGGGCGCCACACTGGATGACCAGTGGCCCGCCCATGTGGGCCTCATGTGAAGAAGGCATTCCTATCTAGACGGCCAGTTTGGGGAAGGGATACGCCACAAGGCACTTCCGGTGCGGACAATCGGGGGGCCACACCCCCCACCCTTGGAACCTGCTTGGCCTTCGGCTCAGCCGGGCCTCGCCCCGCCGGGACGCGCAACTTCGGCCCGGGACACACCCCCTTTGGGCCGATTTGTGTATTTCTTCAGGCCAGTTTGACACCCCCTTCCCGGTCGGACTCATCAAACTGGGTTAACCTGACCCGTCGTCCCACTGGGATAAACGGGTCGGGCCCGTTATTCAATTAAAAGTGAATAACATAAAGACTGCATGTCTGATTGTCGCGTCGTCTATGGAACTGTGACCCTTTTTATGCGATTATCCATTTTAGATACTCTAACTATGTTTTGGACATCAGTGGTTATCAGCCGTTTTAGAAACGAGCGTATTTCTAAGTGGGCCCCTAGAAAAGAAAATCCATTATCTCTCTGACCGGGCGTCCGATTGACATGCCGTCTATCGTGTTGAGTTTTTATTGACTAGACAGAACTTTGGAATAAATCAACTCTGGACATTGTAACAGTTGATATAACGACCCTCTTAGTTCGTGGAGTGGGTCCTCCTGGAATCTAGTGTGTTGTGTACGGGTAACCTAGAGCTGGTTGCGACTGCGACGACGATGACGACTGTACTTGGATCCTACGTGGGTTCGACAACAAGGATGACTATACCTGGATCCTCCATATGTTTGGCAGTGATGGTGACTGTACTTCGATCCTACGTGGGTTATGTAGCGATGCTTATTGTACTTGGATCCTATGTGGGTTCGGCAGCGATGACATCTGTACATGGATCCTACGTGGGTTCGGCAGAGGAGATGATTCAGAAGCTACATCAAATCATCTCCACCCCTCTTTGTGAGAAGTATACCTTTGTGAGCTGATTCTTGACATTCAATCATTATATTTGGTATGATTTACTTCTTTCCTGTGTGGACTGGTTGTTCTTGGGCTTGGATGTTGGAGCCGTACTGAGATTGTTGACATAAGAATATGTATGGGAATATATCTAAGAAGAGTAGGTTCATACTTCGTGTTTTTATTTTTCCTTTTTGGATTATCCTTTGTGGATTTTGGGAGACCGTCAGGGGTCTCGGGGTCCCTACTATGTATTTTATACTCACCCCTGCACTGGCATCGCCAGCACTACGTGGTGTTGGTTAGAGACGATGGACATCACTGATCGTTGTCGAGCCTTGTGGAGCTGGACGAAATCCAAAGGTGGAGCACCTCGTGAGATGTATATGGAGCGGACAGATAGTCCCAAGGAACCAACGAGACTATCTGTACCCACCCTTCAGGTGTGATTCCCGGTGGACGACCCGATGGATGCTGTTTTACTTTTCAGTTTCTGTATTTTCTTTCTCAGTTGTACTGTACTTTCAGTTGGGTTTTTATACACGCCCATTAACATTCCCACACTTACTTTCGGTTCTATTTTACAGCCCCTGGCCATTGGGATGCAGGTTTGGTATAGTCACGACATGGGCCCCGAGGACGGGTCGTGACATGAAACATGAATGAAAACAATTAATACTACACTACATGGATGAAATTGTTTTGTGAGATAATATGTTTGGTGATGTTTTTTTGCCAAAAGGATTGGATGTTTGATAGATCACCCCAACCAAAAAATAATAATCCATTGTATATGAAAAAAAATATTTGTGAGTAATACAAAAAAGAAAAAAATAAACATAAATATATAAAATAAATTAATTCCATGGACAATGGATTTTTTATGAAAACCCAAATATTACCAATTTAATTGAGCAATGGCAACATCATTTCTTGTTCTACAAATAAAGTGGATTGAACATGAAGGAATGTGAAAAATTCAATAGTGTGTGAGTGAAATGATATTTATGGAGAAGATGTTTGTCGGTGTTTTATTGGAGAAAGGCATTAAAGATGGAATGTGAACCTTAAATCCAACAAAAGAAACAACCTGTATAAGTAAATAATTTTTATGCAAGTAATAAAAAAATTATTAAATTAAACATAAAAATGAAACAATACATTAATTATATGGACAATTATTTTACTCTTTAAAAATCTTGGATTTTGTAGAGGTAGAATCATTGATCTTCTTACAAAGGCATGACCCAAGGTTGGAAGAATATATGTAATTCACATAATATGACTACATAATCATTTATTAATGATGTGAAACATCACCAGGCCTACGAAACATCAGAATGTAGCTTTAAAAATACGATGTGTAGGTTTAATGCATGTTGTACATTTTGTGGCAGAACGCAACAGAATTAAACTAACATTAAATAATTTATCAATGCATGATAGTTATTTGATTTTAGTCCTTTTAATGTAAAATTATTTGTGACATAAAATTTTAGATATTTTATCAATACCTTTGTGGAACGTTAAAAGTAGTAAGGAAAAGGATAAATTGCAATTTTGACTACATCAATATTTTTTCACTAAAATTTATTTTTAAACATGAATGAAAAACTTTCACTATACCAATCTCTTCATGTATTAAAATGATATGATAAAGACTCTTACACACCATATAAAAATCTAAATCAGTATCCTATGATATCATCAAAATAGAAGAGAATTATCATTGTTTTCGATGTGTGAAATTCTTTTATCATGACTATCAATTTTATACTATCAATATTCCATTGATTTATATTCGTAATACCATGCATGAAATTTATTGGTGGATGATTTTTACCCGTCTCAAATGACATACAGATCACATCCAAAGGGGTGAATGAACTACACAAGTCAAAAACCAAATATTGGAAATCATGTAAAACCCTCTTTTTAAATAAAAAACCTTTTAAAAAGATGTTTTATTACACAAATTATTAAAAAATTACTCAACCTATAATTTTATAATCTTTTATTCTGATACATATGCATAAATTAGTGGATAATAATGAATTTAATTAATCAGTAAATATTCCTCTGCATAAAATAGTAAAATTTGTATCGTATATTCATTATATTAAATTAAACTATAAAAACCTAATTCCATTTGGCTATGCAACACTATAGTTGCGTATTAAGATTCTTTCTTCTCCACACTCTACATTTTGTTCATGCCCACCACTCAATAACTTCTATTGTTTTATTGATATTTACTCTATAATTATTTTGTGGAAATGAAGGCATCATGTTAGTAACTATTTTCAATGGTTTAAATCATTCAAATGGGATGAATTTCCTCTTTTAGAGAACATAATGAAGTGAAATTTTCATCCTCATCAGCTCATCTCTTGAACATTTATCATTTCAATTTGTGATTTGACACAAATTCATCACATTTTTTGGACAATCACCAATTTTTCATGGAATACACTAAGAATTATTCATCATTGGAGTGAATATATCATAGAGCAGTGTAAGAAACATAAAACATGTGTGGATGTGTATCTAATAAAAATATGTTAATAATACCATTTTTGCAGATTAAGCTGATGAAGATGAAAATTTTACTTCATTTTGAAATTAAAATGGGGAAATGCCTCTCATTTGAGATAATTACACCATTGGATGTAGTAACGAAATTGAGACCTCCATTTACAGAAAAACCTTCCAATGAAAATCTCTGCATAACCAGTTAAACGATAGAGTGAAAGGCGAGAATGAAATGGAGAGGGTGTATATAGAAGAATCGAAATACAAATATTTAGGGATGTCTAGCATTGGGTTCTTGGGTTGTACGGTGTATTTTTATCTGTTTAGTGTATGTAAATAAAATTAATTTATTTCATTTGAATTGGTGGAAGAGTTAATGATGAATTACTTTCATTTTTTGCTTGAATTTACACATTGGGATTTGAATAACAATTTAATAAAATAATTGGTGGAGTAATTTTTTAATAGTTTTATTTTTTGAGAAAACATGGTTTTGTAATTGGAATTATTTTATTTAAGAAGTTAGATTGTTCAGTTGGATTGAATTATGAGGTTAATGGTTGTGTTTAAATCATTCAATCATACATCGATCAGTTATTATTATGAATGGTGTTCACAGCATCCATCATCAAAAAATTTATTGTTGTTGTCACTTCTATCATTCTATATTGTTTTTAATGTTTTTTTTTCAATATTTTTCAGTTTTGACAATGGAGATCATTTACCATAGAGGATGTCACACAGTGTTCTTCACCAGAGGTAGATTGCGATGGTTTGAGTAAATAGGAGTGAATCTTTGGTGTTCTTCTTGTGGGTGTGTCATGAAACAGGGTTTTATATAGCCATGATTTCCATGATCGCCTATACCCAAGATATTCATCCATTCTACCAGCCTTGATCGCTTGTACCCTATCAACGATTTCTGTGACTTACTATACAGATTATTTCTACAACCATGTAGTACCTTCATCCTGCCTAGGACTATAGAGCCTCTCGAGTTATCATGTGAGAAGTGCTCCAAAGGCACGTCGTGCTCATGTCACACTGCCTCACCTCTAGGGAGGTGAACTAAGTGTGCCTTGTCTCACTGCACACCCTTGAAAACAATGTACAATACATAGATAAATAACTGAATCTACATAAATAATATATATATGTCATATATATATATATATATTTCTTATAACTATATGAATATAAATATAAATATAAATGCTAATTATCATATTTAAAAATTTTAAAATATAAAATATGTTTTTTGATGTGTTTATATATATAATACTATTTATTATAATGAAACTAAAAAGTAAAATCAATAATAATATATAAATTATATTAATTTTAAAAAAATTATTATTCTAGTTAATTTTTCGTATAATATAATTAATTAAATTTTGAAAAGATTATTTATTTAATGAATATATATATATATAGTTACATAAATTTAATATTTTTATTGTAGAATTAGTTAAAAAAATAATTGGTTTTAAGTATAAATATATTACACATAATTAACTATATATATGGACCTAAATTGTATATATAGACCCAAAATGTTGAATGCCTAAAAAAATTATTATATATAGAATTTGATAAAATTCAATATAATTTCTTGAACAAATTATGTAGATCATAATGACTTTTGGAAGGCCATGTCATATGCATTGACTCATCAATGATATTCAATGGACGCCCAAAATTATGTTGGCATAATGCAATAATACACATCAATAATATATATTCGAAACAAAACAGAAAAATACACCAACCATTAAAATATGCATCCAATACACATTTAATCATATGTAAATTTAAAATGAAATTTAAAATTATAAATTCGGTTTTATGAATCACATAAAATAATCTTTTTTTATTCTTCAAATCATTATCAGACTAATAATTTTGTTGCTACATCAAATTTCATGTTCTTTTAATTAATCTGTATCAAATACCTACAATGTTAATACAGGTAAATAAATATTTATTTATTCATTAATCTATAGACAAGAGTAGAGTCGCTATGATCTCAGAATAATGTTAAAATTAATCATGCAGAGAAAGATTGGATGTTGACATGGATATGGATGTAAATTTTTTGAGGACCACAATTTCAAAAAACCAAAACCAGAAATCCAACATATTTTTCCTGAAAACAAATGATCATAAGGAAAATCAATATAGTATACAACAACCATAGGATAAATAAAGATCATATAATGGAAATTAAGAATCCCATATATCCATATCACAAAATGAAAAATATTTAAAGAATATTGGAACCTACAAAGGAAAAAAGTGGCCTGCCTTACTAGGTTGATGAAAATATGAGACCCACATATCCAGATCTCAATGGTTTCTCAGAAACCCTAACAACAACAAAACACCAGATTCCAGATGATGTTTGAGCAACTGGAGGAATTGGGCTTATGTGAATGGAGTATAAATTCACTAAGGATGAGCATAAACAATGGTATGATTTAATATAAATATTATGATATTGTGACGAGTTATCATCATTTTAGTTTTTATAGTTAGACCGAGACACTTTTATCAGTACATATTATTTAAGCACTGATAAAAATCATATTTATGTGTGGTTTTGTAGCTGTAATAAATGAAGGGAAGTATCAAGTGATAAAAAAATGTATATTTCATCATTTTTACAAGTTTTAAAAAAGAAATAATAATGATATTTTTTTAAGAGTTTACTACTTATGTGATGGTAAATTAATTATATTTATAATTATAAATAAAAAATTTTATGTATAAATATAGATTATTAATTTATATAAATATAAATATATTAAATGCATTTTTTATTTAAATTTATTTATTATAATTTTATATTTATTTAAATATTTTATTATTGATTTATATTTCTATTAATATTTTTTAAAAATTATTATTTATGTCATATATATAAATATATATGTATATAATAAATTTATATAAATATAAATATAGTAAATATATTCAATATTTAGGCAAATTTAGTATAAATTTAATAATTATTTAAATATATATAATTACTTATATATAAATATTTAAATACACTTAAAATATATTTATTTATTTATCATTATAAATATATCATTTTATAAATATTTTATGAATATTTTTATATACATTTATTTATAATTTTGTTTAAATATATTTGTTAGAATATTTTTTTTCAACATTTTTATTGAATATCTAATTTTAAGTGCATGCATATTCAAAAATACTGAAATTGAATAGGTAAAATATAAGTATAGTTTAAATATATTGAAAAGTGAATAATTTTTTTCTGCACTTTGTTTATAAAAATAAAGAAATTATGTAAATTATAAATCGATATTACACCCAATTTGTCAATGTAAAAATAAAATATCAAAAGAAATTCAATTATATGTTAATTTCACTGGGAAATGGGTCAATCATTTTATTTCACATTGATTTCAAATTATAAATCAATATTCAATAAATACAGTGCATTAATATTATGTAATAAATAAATCGTATTTATATATATTAATATATTATTTATATTGAATATATAATATTTATTAAAATTTTGAATAATCATGTTATTCAAAAAATGATTATGATTTTTTTCAATTTACATATTTTTGAATTTAATTGGATTAATTTTTATTTTAAAAGTAGATTAATATAATACATACTTTTTGTTTTAATTGTTATTTATATATACAATTACAAACTTATATATTTATATAAATAATTATTTAATTAATAAAACTCGTTATAATTTTTTTTATTAATCTAATATTTTTAGTTATTTAATTATATAATTTTATTTATTTGGAAAATTAACAGTGCTAAAAAAAGAGATGATAAAGGACTCCTTTATGACCAAAAAAATTATAGCACTGATAAAAGGTACCTTTTACTAATTCTAAAAATAAATCAATGATAAAGGGTACTCATTATTTGTTTTGAAAATAATGTGTTGATAAACCATACCCTTGATTAGTGATAAAAAAATCTGATGATGGGTTAATTTTATCATAACATAGTTTACCCATGATAAAAATTCTATTTATATGTGCTTTATATGTTGTTCTGGTAAATATTAAGGCTTTTAACTATAGTTTTATAATATTGGGAAATATAATGTACTCATTATGACTGTACTTGTTCCGATGTTTGGATTTTTTAATTTTTGAGTCCATTATCCTCAACTCATTGTATCGGGATCGATGTTTGACCTTCAATAACCTCATATAAAATTCCAACTGATCAAACATATCGTAAGCCTATGGAATTTTTTTTTCTTTATTGTCACCTGAATTTGATTTCGATTACCAAAACATAGTCAAATTGAACCATTAGCATTCTAAATAAAATGATTTAGTGCTACCCCAGGAGAAATGATCTTGAATTTAAACCCTTTCTCAATATTTTCATCCAACTAGGACATCAACGCATTTATTTCAATCATTTCTATGTGAAAAGGGTGAAATGAAACTAGTTGAGTACTATGTAGAAAATCAATGGTTAAATAAACCTATCATACTATTCAAAAACAAGATATATCAATGGAAAATCCATTAATGAACTCGATGATGACTAGATGGAGATCACCACTACAATATTCCCACTCCATATCAAAAGAAAACATATATATAACTTTCATTTACATTGGATAATAAGGTTTTATTCTATTGGACCTTGGGTCCAATTCTACTTCAAAGGCATGACACACACCAATAGGTGCAGTGTAGGTGACCAGTCAATGATAACAATCAAGCCACGCTTTATTTAAGATGATCCAATCCATCCATAAAATGATGTAATGATACTTCATGCTGAGAATGGGAAATTTAAAAAAAAATGGTGACCCTTGTATCTCATCGTACAAAGGGGTTTATTATTATTCATTTTACAAGATTACATATCCATAGAATGATTTATAATACTAACAATACAGGTTTAAATAATTAAATTAGATTCATCCATATAAAATAGAGTAGTCACTAATTACGAATCTAGTTCAGTGATTGTGCCTCTCACAATCATTGGACTAGATCCACTTCTTTTAGAGACTCTTGTAGTATGTGCAGAAACATATTTCAGGATGCATGTGGAAGGATCCCTTTTGTAGATGAAGCGCCATATCATTCCATAGTTTTAGAAGGTTATTATGATTCCTTGACTCTATGAGGATTAGAATAAAAATGTTATAGCTTCTAGAAGTGATTTGGGAATCTGAATGGGCCACAATTATTGGTTGTTCTTGTGAAGACCCACTTTTAATGTCCTGTATTACAACAATTTTGAAACATTAAATCGACATTTCCATGTACTGATGAGGGTTTAAGAAACACCATCCTTCGAGTACCACCATAAGATTCATCATGCTACTAATTTACATGATATTAATTCCCAGTACAACATGATATAAATAAACTCTTGAAAACACATACTTACAAGCCATTTCCACCTTGAACATCAGTGCTCTATCAAGTACCTTAGTATATGATGGAATCTTTAGTATGAAATAATGAGAGTGACAATCAATATGAACTCAAAACTCGAACCTTTGTTCCATCATATTTCAATAAATAATATCTTAGGTGCGAAATATAGATGCTTAGAAAAATCATTTTCATACTCTTTCATGGTCATATCAGCCAGCTCGAGTTTGAAGAACATTGTGGACATGTCTAATAACATCAACTATGGGTAGAATTTTTTGGTGAAATGAATTATTAATAATTTATACTATAATCCCCTAGCATCATTATCATGAAAATCATGTTACACTATCTCATACATGGTCTTTTCAACACAAAGGTGAAAAAAATAACATTAATTTCTTCGTGGGTATCAAAAAACTAAACAAATTGTCTACTATCCTCAAACATTCATCTTCCTCTAAAGGGTCATTAGTGCCCTAGAACTATTTTGGATTCCAGAGAGGGAACTCTAGGGAACTAATCATGAGAACAACCATATTAAATTCCATAGCTATAGGATGAATGGGAACTATATATGGTGCATGTCCCAATGCATTGATTGTTTTCACAATCACCTCAGCCGAAATTAGGCCCACAATAGGAATTTATCACTGTGGTTTTTCAAAAACAAACACATAGATTATATTCACATGTCTTCTAGGAGGCATGATTCTACATAATGTCTTCACACCACATGAAAGTCATTATATTTACACTCAAACAGAACAACAAGGGGGAAAACCCAACAGATACATACAAAATATTTTAATATCAATCTCTTCAAATAAAAACATGTAAAAGAAAAAAACTAATCCTTAATACATCGTTCTCCTAACACCCTTTGTGAAATATTGTCTAATATAGTGAGAGATGAACTGACTCTCCATTTCCAATACCTATTAGTCCCAAGATGATTTTAAAAATTCATATTCACTTCAAAAAAAGTAAATTTAAATCCATTGATTCCACTTTTTTAAGAACATTCATGAGAACATTGGTAACATGACAACTTAACAGACAATGAAGAATCAAGAAGGAATTTTATGATCCCCATGTGTTGAAAACCGAAACAATTAATAATAATAATTGGAAGTAGGAATTATTTTTTCAGTTACAATGCATACGTAAAAGAGACATGTAAATAATTCATAAAAAATATTCACAACCAGGTGAACTATAATTGAATTCATGCATTCCTAGTAATAAAATCCATGTTTATATGATGTTTAGTACATTTTAAGTCTTCATTTGACACACCAAATAACTCACTAACTACCTATGAATTTCATGTTCTCTAATAAGAAATAATGATCAAAATTTATATTAATACTACATAAAAATATAATTATATTTCATTATCAATTTGATATATTCAAATTTTTTATTTAAAATCCATAAAAGGTTCTTAATTTAAAACATTCGTTTTCACTAACATAAAACTATATGGTTTCTATAAAATCACATTTCATTCCATTTATTAAAAGTTATTTGAAACAAATTATTAATTTTCACAATCAAAATTATTATTATATTCAATATTATAATTTTTAAAAATTATATTTAATTTCATAACGAACCCCATTTCAATTGTATTGCGGTATCAAAACATTTTCCCACAAAAATGAATTCCTCAATTAAATATATCAATTTAATATAAATATTTTCCATGAAATATTAATTTTATATTGGATATTTAAATCTCAAATTTTTCCATAAATGCTCCCCATTTCATGAATGTTTTAGGTTTTCAAATTTCATGACAAAAACCAATTTTTTGTAAACCCCAATTAAATGTATTTACGATTTTCTGAGAAAACCAATTTAATTACATTATAAGAAATCAATTTCATTTAATTTTAATACCAATAATTATATAATGAAATTTAGGTTTAATAATAATTGGGAATATACTGGAACCAACTACCTCGGGATCAATGATTATCAAATTCCAATGTTGTTAATATAAAAATACAATAAAGAACATAAAAAACAATGATATATGAAATAATAATTTGTTTAAATCCAAAAAAGTTGTTATGGTATCAAAAAATAAATTCAAAGATTCCAGGAACCATATGGTTAAGAAGAGATAACATAGAATAATAATAACAAAAAAATGGAAACCTATTGTAAAAATATGGAAGTAAATTCCTCATGATTTAGAAATTTTCCTGGAGGGGTCTAAAGGGAAAATCAATTTTGGGATGTCCAAGGATTTGAGAAACTGATATTAGTCATACTAGTCCATTGGTGTCAAAAAATGATGTTTGAGAAATGTTAATCAAAATTTTGAATACCTTAATGCCCATCAACATGGTTTCCTATATATAGGCGCGTAGTTTTAGTCCAAATGTGTGAATGATGTGAACATATATGAAATGAGATTCCTGGTTTCATTAGAAGGGTATTATTTTTTGGTAAATCATTCAAAAGTCATTCGATGCCCAATGTAATTTTTTTCAAAATTGATGTAGAGGGTAAAATGGTTTGGAAATTTTTGCATTATATTGGAAACATAAAAAACTATACAGTATCACTAAATGAAACAGAAAAAGAAACCCAACCAATGAAATTTCAAAATGAGTCGTTTAGGACTACTTAAAATCATTAACAAAATCTTAGAATTAATGTCATATATTTATTATCATAATCATTTTTCCATATGACATGAAATTGGGTGGAAGGGAGGTTGGATTTAAATTCATTAATCAACATTTAAATAATACATAAAATTACGTTTTTATTCATGCCCCAAAATTTATTAGTGTAGATTTAAAATATATACCTTTACTCCATTCTATATTCATGGTTGGGGAATGATGAATTTTCATAATGATGATTATTTTCAGCAATCAGTTATTATTTAAATATATTAAATTTCTTAATCGACAAGAATAACACATGTATTGTGTAATTATTTAATAAAAAGAGAATGTTCCTGACATTATGAATCCCCCTGAAGACTAATTACTTCATTCTAGGTTAGTTTTTATATTTTATGTGCATAAATTTCTGGTTGATGTGATTTTAATTTAACCATTGAATCCATGAGATGACAGATCATGATAATTGATAGAAAACCACTATGATCTCTTTAATTGATCATTTAAACAAATATCATTTTGAAATAATCAAGTAAAAATTTACTCTACCAGGGTTAATGACGTTTGAATAAATATTATTTAAATTTTTTTTAGTATAATAATTCATGTATATATTAATGATACATTAATATATTCAATATTTATTGAAATAAGTGTAGGCCCAACGTTTTTCCATGTATCTATATCAATCAGATAGTGAATTCGAGTGGTGATCACAACGTAACTAATAAATATTGAATTTTTTGGGTGATAATATTTTTTATATGCATTAAATCAAATATCCAATTTAAATCATATATATATTCCCATAAATCATATATTAACCCCATCATTCTACAATGGTTTTAATTTTTCTAGGACATAGGTGGTCAAATATTATCATTTCTTCAACATCAACATTATTTATATATTGTTACATGAGATTGGTAGAATTGGTATGTAAACTTAAATGATGTCACACTCTAATGGATTCATTTTCATGACGTAATCATTAGTTTTCGTTAGGATTATGAGCATCATCATGTACCAAAACTTGTTTTTCTTCTCCTATGTGTGCACCTTCATGTTGAGAAACAATTTTTTACAACGAATGGGTGTATTGGAATGTTCATAATCAATTTTCCATATAAATTATTTAACATTTAATATATATTAAATAATTTTATTAATGAATATATTATAATATGAGGCAAAACAGTTTATATTAATAAAATTACTACAATGTTGACCTCCATTTTCAAATAAATTTGAAATGGATATAACCCCATGGGTGAGGATCCACATAACATAATTGTGTTCTATTTAAAACATAAAATATGTCCTATAAATTTGGATTTCCATAAATTTATTTTGAAATAAAAATGATGAGTGATCCATCATTGAATTGAAATATGAACTTTATGTGGATTAAGTAGATAATAAAAAAATTTATCACTTTTTACTTGCTGAATTTGGAAAAAACTATATTTAAAATAGGTTATTTTCAAGTATATATTTGATTTTTCAACCCTTCCCTTTTGAAACATTCTTTAACAAATCATAAATCATTAAAACTGATTACACTGTATTTATAAACCCACATGCACTAAAATCTTTTATCATTAAATTTCGTATTATTCAACACCCAACTTTTTATAGTAATGAAAATATATGAAATATTTACGTATATTGGATTAAATTCCATGTTACCAGATACATGTATATCATAATCGATAAGTGTAACTACAATATTTTTATATTAATTTATTTATCATGTTTATTTTTTTATAATGTGCTAACATTAATTACATATCCATTATTTTAAAATACATGCACACGTGGACATCCCTATCAACATCAAATTAGTTCTTAAATTGAATTCAAATATTTATATGACTCCTTAAAAATATGTTCTAAAAAACATCAAATAAACTATCGATTATGTGTATTTAATATCTTTAATTCATTAATTGATTGATTCAGAATACTTTGAATTACTTTGAGAAATTTTACGTATGGTTATTACTCTAAACTATTATAAAAATGTAATGGTGTACATGCGCCTACTTTGTAATGGAAATTAAGATAAAATATATTTTGAAAATTCATTTCCCCACATGATTACTGTTTATATGATATTTTTTATGACAAATTCATTCCACATAAGACATAATGTTTTTATTAAATTCAAAAATTCTTAAAATAATTTATCATGATGTAATACAACCATCTAGAATACTTCATTATTTACTATACACTTACCAGATAATTATATTCTTTTCAATGGGTTACATCTATCTAGAATGTACTAGAACACATTTTCAAATTTCATAACAGCACGAACCATAAACTAAATAGTTATATCAAAAAATTAATATGGGAAGAACATCTCTAATTTAGATAATATGACTATAACTTTATTATCCATAATTGTAAATTTCAAAATCCCTATTTGTTTTTGGAATATAATATAGAATAATAAATATGTATTGGTTAATATATATTTTTTTTCATAGGTGTAATATAATATAATTCTCAATGCAATTTAACATGAATAAGAAAATAAAAATCACTTGATTTTAGGCACATTAACATTATATTAGTCTCTGACAAGATATTATTGATTCTTTATGAATACACATATGGATAATTTACATAATTCAATAATTTGAATAAAAATACCTATCATATATGGAATGAGTATATGATGCTCGAAGAAGAAAATATATCTTTCACACATCAGTAGGACCAAATATTCTTCTATCCTCATTTTAAAAATTTTCAACCAAGCCTAAATGTCATCCTTATATTTTCTATGTGAAATTATTATTATTTTCTTATGTAACAATCTCATATATATTTTTCCACATGCATAAATCATGAAAATGTATATTATTCAAAAAATATAAATATGGAAATTATAAAAATGATATCATTTTCCATCTATATTTTACAATGCTTTTCATAGATGTCTTAACAAAAGAAATTCCCATATATTATACATCTTGAAATGAAATTTCACATACAAGTGTAGAAGGAGTTATACATTGTTTTGAACTACCATATAATGATGTCATCCAATATAAGTATTTATGTATTCAGGGTAGAAATATATGATGTCTTAGAAACATAGTAATTTTAAACTATATTAACCTCTCGATGTGTGTAGCTTGTTGAAAAAATGTGAGATAATTGAATTCCTCTAATATTGTATCATAAATAATTATCATAAGTACGAAATATTTTAATCATACCATATATCATATATTTCAAAATGATATATTCATTTCATCATGAATCATAAAACATAACATATAATTCAGCATTTATATCCAATTTTATGGCAAGGGATCCAAATAAATTTCGATATCAATACACAATTGATATATCCATTAATAAGATTTTAAACATATTTTATTTATTCATCATGTTTAAAAATGGAATAATGTAATAATTTTCCAACATTATTGTCCATATAATGTTAGTAATACTTTGAAAACCAAAAGTAATCACACTATAAGTATTTATCATAAGACGAATGTTTCATGAAACATTCCAAAATATTGGATACTAATTATAAATACTATTTCAATAATGAGAGTCTATTGGGTGTATTGTAGTCCAATATTTGTATATTTTATCTACGTTTGATGTCAATTTTCTTGCAGTATCCTCAAATCCATATAGGTTCCTAAACCATAGATTGATTGGATACTAATTAAATGATCATGTCATTCAATAGAGAATGTCATTCAATATAGAATGTATTTCAGTATAGGTGGTGTCATTATGTAATTCCCCGACTCTAGAAGCTTGGACTCGGTGCATTATTTTAATACATTAGCATGAATACATGTAATCAGGTTGCGAAAGACAAAAATGTCAAACATAATACACTTGTTGGCGTAATGGTAAAATAAAACATAACAAAGGGTCATCTCAGATTCTTAGTAAGAGTAATAAATACAGCGAAATATAACATAAACATTAGTCATGGTGAATATTTGAAAACAGATGCCTTTACAAATAGTAAACATGAATAATTTATTTCAGGAATATGTGTTGAGTAAAAAATTCAATAATAATAAAATATCATGGATAATCTACTAGTTGAATAACCATAGGAAATATCAATACCAAATCTCATAATTTTGGAATGCATAATTTCAGACATCATAACAAGATAGTCAAGGCCTCATTCCAAGACTGCAAATAAATTTCGTCAAGGCCCTATGATAAGAAACAACGTTGAATCATGAGACCTACCGATGCATGGAGGAGATATATAGGGATCCACCATCACTTAATATGTCCAATGAATTCTTCATATGAAATTATGAAACATAATATAAACATTCGAATTAAAACTAGCATATAAAATTTCAATACTTTATCCACAAACCATGAATGGAATAAACATTGCACATCCACAGTCTAATATAACTCATTATATACAATATGGAATATTTTATTATTAAAAATTAACATCAATAATGAATAATAAAGTATATTGACATCGATGAAAACAAATCTCATAAAAATTTGAGACAAATATCCCCCTTTTTCTTGAAAATATTAAAAAGTATCACAATTTATCATGAACCCGTTTAAAATATATTTTTTGAAACAAAGTGTATCATTGCACTTTGTATCATGTAAAAGGAATTTTGATTTTAAAATTTTATTTTCTATATAAATTAATCCTTAAATCCATTTTTAAAACAACGAAATTAATGAGAAACATTAAATAAGAATAAATCATTAAAACATTTAAAATGATTCTCTAGTTAGAATTCTTGACCTATAGTGAGACACTTGAATAAAAATAAATGAGGTAATAAAAAAATTATAATATCATGAGAATCATGGGGTTCATGATATACTATGTAAAGGTACATTATATACACCATATAAAAGTGAATTGGTGTATAAAAACAATGATGTTTCAATAGAATGTATATTGATAAGAAATCCCTTATAAAGAACTTATCCATATGTAAAGGATAAATCAACGAAATAATTATGGGTGAAAATTATAAATACACTAAATATGATCAAATTATCAGTGTATATGAATCAGAGGACATTCACACATATTCAGGTAAATACCACACCAATGACTTCGATGTTTAACTCAACCTATGTAAATTGAGTTTAGATTTCTCTAATCATGTTTATATCAATGACCTGAAAAAATATATATATAGTGGTTATGTGTATCAAAATTACTTCATAGAATGGGGAGTTGAAATTACTACATAAATAAATAAATAGTTATTCCACACATAATCATGGAATAAAATAGTCATTGAAGTATAAGTGAAACCCACTAAGTGGAAATTAAAATTTGAAATTCCCTTACCTATTTTATAACATATGAAAAATTAACCCCATGAAAGAAGTATAATATAATAAAGAATTAAATTGTATTACACAAAGAATACTGTCATGGGAATTACATAGAATGCACAAAAGGAAATAGTAGTAATTATTACATGGATCTCAGGATAATTAATGTGAAATGAAAACCCATTTCCACATTCTAATCAATAGATTTGTATGAAAAAAATTTAATAACAACCATATGAATCGCAGAATACCAGTAATATAAAGTGAATAATGATAATATATATCAAATTATAGTACAAAATATACCACAATCAAGAAATAAGTGGCTAACAATTGAAATCTACCGGAATTAAAAGTTAGATTTGAAACCCCTTACCTCAAGACCGACTTGTCGTATACGTTCCTTGTTCTTCATGAATAATACAAATAAATTAATTTAATCATTATTAAGAACATTTTAATGTTTATTAATCCTTTTAATATCACTTATTAACTTGTTATAACAATTACATAATTAATTGAGTTCATATTGGATATTTTCACGATGTTCGGAACTTGTGCCAAAATGAACTTGTGATAATTACAATTTTTCCATGTGGTCAAAAGTACATTATTTCCATAATGATATAAATGACTTATATAACTTATATATATTATATATCAAGTATATATATGTATTTAAAACAATAAAAAAACATTTCTAGATGAAAATGAAATGTACTGTTCATGGAGACGGTAAGTTGTTCGTACCCATGAATGCTATTTTCATTTATATTTTGTATCTTATTGGAATTATAACATAATTATAAATAGGTATATTATAATTCCAGTATCATATGATATATAATATCATTAAATCCATCCTTTAAACATCCCACAATAATAATTAACGAGTCATATCACTTTGAGGGGGCGGTAGTCCACACTTCCTCAAATGAAATTATCACATTATACCCATAATGGAAACCGTAAAGGAATGATATAAATTTAAAATACAGAAGAATAAATAAAACAATATATATATATATATATCATATATAAATATAGTTCCTTCTTAATGGCCACCATGATAGTTAGTTGGATATAATTGAACAATCATCGTTTTGTGAGGCGTTAGTTTTCCATGCACAGAAACAATATGTTCTTTATCCATTAGAAGGAGTTTTTTGTTAGGGTAGTTAGAATCCATCTCATAAAAGCATCATAGTATATTTTTGATAATTTTTTTTATAAATTTATTGAATTAAAAGAGTTTAGGGCTTATAGAAATAGAATAATTAATAGAATTTAAGAGAAAACATTACCTTTAATTCGGGTGACTCCATATGGATTGAACCAAATAGAGCTCTTGAAGTGCCTTTTACCTATGGAAAGGGTTCTAGGATGAATATATGGATATTTAGAGCTTATTTGTGGAGTTTGTGGTGAAGGCAAGGGTATTGAAATGTCTGAGGAATGAGTTATAAGTGAGGGAATTTTATGAGGGGGAGGAGGGGATCTATTAGAATGCTTGAATTTATTATTTTATTATATAATGATTTTCAGTTTCGAAAGGAGAAATATTAATTAATGTAGAAGATAAGATGAATATTGGTAGAAATAAATTCATCCAATAATAATTGGACATTGTATGAATTATATTTTAATGTTTATAATCTAATTTATTTAAATCATTTACTAATGAGGTAAATAATGCATCATTATTTATAGTCGTAAATATAACTTGTATAACCCCAAATTACATTTTATTTAGTAAAAAAATGCATGTTTATGATATTTTAATTTTTAATTTAAATAAAAATTATTAATATCTTTATCTTACCCAATTGGCCTTCAAAGTCCAAAACCCCAATACAAGGATTTTCATGGTCTCCCTATACTGATTCAATAAGGTTACGACTTGTGTTAATGTAATTTTATATTAATTTAATGTTAATTTTTCCTTGAATTAACCTATTGACCATTAACCGCGGTAAACAAAAGTCTAAAGTTACTATTCATAAATTATTATTTTTATATTATTGTACAATATATTAAATACTAATAACAACCATGTATTTCTGATTTTCAAAATTCAACATGTAGAAGTGATAAAATTTCACTTAAATGAAAAAGTCAGATTTTTAATTACAACATAGTTGTTTCAGAATTCATAAAAAATTGAATGTATTTAGAAAAATACCAAAAATTCAGCCTAAGATATTTTTGATATTCCAATTTCAAAAATTACGTCTATATTAAAAATAAACTTATTGGAATCTTGGGAAAATAAAACATAAGAAATGGGTGAGCATAGATGGTTAGTAAGAGTAAGCAATATAGCATAATATAACATAAACATTAGGCATGGTGAATATTTGAAAACACATTCCTTTACAAATATAATACATGAACCCTTTATGGTAGGACTATGAGATGAGTAAATAATGTCATAAAAAAAATATTCATGGTTATCCTACTAGTCGAATGACCACATGAAATATCAATAGCTAATCTCATAATGATGGAATGCATAATTCCGAATATCATAACCACATAGTCAATGCCTCTTTCCATGACTACAAATAAGATTTTGTCGAGGCCTTATTCCAAGATAGTTGATTGTCTCATTAGCCCTACCGATGATTCAAGAAGCTATAGAGGGCTCCACCTGTCTCTTACAAAGTCCAATTCATTTCTCATATGATATGTTGAAACGCAATCTAAACATTTGTATTAAATATATCATATGAAATGTCAATACTTTATCCAAAAACCATGAATGGCATAGAAATTCAACATCAATAGTCAAACATAACTCATTTTATAAAATATGGTATATTGTATTATAATAAATTAATCTCAATATAGAATAATGAAGGATATTGTCATAGATGAAAATTATCATCAAAATTATTTGAAAGAAATATCACCCTTTTTCTTGAAAATATTTTAATGTCTCACTATTTATCAGGAAGACTTTTAAAATATATTTTGGATTCAATGTTTCCGATACGACTTTGAAAATTTTAAAAGAAATTTTAATTTAAAAAAATTAATATATATATAAATAAATTCTTCAAAACATTTTTAAGCATGGACATTAATGGGAAATATTTAGATTAATAAGTCTTTAAAACATTAAAAATGATACTTCATTTAGAGTTCCTAACCAAAAGTGAGACACATGAATACAAATAATTGAGTTAATAAAAAATTTATATTATCATGAGAATCAAGTGAATGAAGATATACTTTGTCGGAGTACATTATATAAACCATATAAAAGTGAAATAACGTATAACAACAATGAATTCTCCATTGAATATAAATTGAGATGAAATCTATGTTAAAAACCATATACTTATGTTAAGGATAAATAAAAGACATAATTATGTGTGATAAATATAAATAAACTCAATATGATCAGATATTTAGTGTAAATATATCAAAGTACAATACCACATATTCTTGTAAATACAATATTGATGACTTGGATGATTAACTCAACGAACGAAAATTGATATAAGATTACTCTTATCAAGTTCATATCATTGACTTGAGAATATATAAATAGAGTGATTATGTGTATCAAATGTATATCCACACAAAGGGGAGTGGGAATTACTACATAAATAAATAAATAGTTATTTATCAAATAATCATGGAATAAAATAATCATTAAAGTATAAGTGAAACCCAATGAGTGTAAATTGAAATTTGTAAATCCCTTACCAATTTGGTAACATACGAAACATACACCCCATGAAAGATGGATCACATAATGATGATTTAAATACGCATAAGTTAATGTATCTTATAGAAAGAATGTAATCATGTGAAGTACATAAACAACACCGAAGAAAATAGTGCTAGTTATAGAATGGATCTCACATGATTTATTGTGAGATGAATACCCATTACCACATTGTAATAAATTGATTCATATGAAAAAATTTAATAACAACCAAATATATCTCATAATACCATTAATATAATGATAAAAATGATAAAATTAATTTAATTGATACTTTATTAAGATAATTTTAAAATTTATTATTCATTTTTATCACTTTTTACCTTGTTATAACAATTAGTTAATTATGTGTTTTCATATTTGATATTTTATCGATGTTCGGAACTTGAGTCAAAATGAACTTGTTATAATTACAATTTTTTTATGGGGTCAAAATTCCACTATATCCATAATGATATAAGTGATTTAGATATCATATATATATCATATATAAATTATATATATTTATTTATAACAATACATAATATTTGGAGATAAGAAATGAATTGTATTGTTCATGGAGACGGTAAGCCCTACGTATTCATGAACGCTATTTTCATTTCAATTTTTTATTTTAAGGGAATTAAATAATAATTATACGAATTTATATTATAATTAAATTATAATATCATACATAATATCATTAACTACTTTCTTTATACGTCCCACATAATGCATTAATGTGTCATATCAATTTTAGGGGCGGTTGTCCGCACATGCTCATGTGAAATTATCACGTATTACACATAATGGAAACTATAAAGGAATGATATAAAATGAAAATAAAGTTGAATAAATAATACATAAACATAATATATATCATATATAAATACAATTACATCTTATTTTCCCTCATGAGAGGTGGTGAGATATAATTGATGAATCATCGTTTCGTGAGGCGTTAGTTTTCCATCCACAAAAACAATATGTTCATTACCCATTAGATGGTTGTGTGTTTATTTTTAGTTAGAATCCATCTCAAAAAAATATCCCAGTATATTTAGGATATTTTATTTGTTTTAAAAGAAATGAATGATAAGATATTAGTTGTTGGAAAAATAAAGAAAATAAAAGAATTGATGAAAAATTGTTACCATTAATTCGGGTAACTCCATTGGGATTGAACCAAAATGTCCTCTTGAAGTGCCTTCTGCCTAATTTTCGGATTATTTGATGGAGAGGGGGATCTTGAGAAATTATTTGGTCTGGGGTTGGACTATCTAATAGGATTGAGAGGTGTGAGTAATGGGTTAGAATTTGTGGCTTTTTATAAGGGGAGGATGGGCTCTTTAGGAAAGTGTGAATATATTATTTTATTATATAATGATATTCAGTTTCTAATGTTCCAAAAAAAATATAGTCAAATATAATATGAATAATAGTACAAATAAAATCATTCAATAAGAATTGTACTTGTTTTAGATGTTTTTTTTCATATTTATAATCTTATTTATTTAAATAACTATTCATGAGGTAAATATTGCATCTCTTTTGTGTCATAAATAATTTTATTTATTTGATGTCTGAAAATTTTATAAAAAATACCATGATGTAGGAAAAAAATTTATCTTTACACTTAAAATTTATAGTATAAAATATAACTTATATAATACCACAGTATAATTTTTTTAGTAAAACCATACATGTTTATGATATTTTCTAGTTTACTTTAAATAAAAATAATTAATATCATTATCATTCCCAAGTGGATTTAAAAGGCCAAAAGTGTCATCCATGTATGGTCTTTGTTGGCCATTACCCATCCAACAAGGTTATTACATGTGTTAACTTTGTTTTATATTAATTTAATATTATTTTTACCTTGAATTGCCCTATTTACCTTTAAGCATGTTTAATAAAAGTCAAAAGTTACTTTTCATCAAAAATTATTTTTATAATATTGAACAACATTTTAGTTACTAATAACATGAATGTATTTTGCTTTTTCTAAAAAAAATTCATATATGTGGTAAAATTTCTCTTAAATGAAAAAGATATATTTTTTAGTATTAATTAGTGGTTTCACTATTCATCAAAAAATTGCAGGTTTTCAACATGTTATATACAAAGAATTTGGATTAATTAACATGTTATATACAAAGAATTTGGATTAATTAATTTAAATTAATTCTCGTTGTCACAACAAAAACTGTTTTTTTAAGAAATAATAATTATCAAATGATTCACACATTTTTATGCCCAATTTCAATGGGAAATTTCTTCCAATGGCTAACATTGGATTAAATGGTAAAAATATAATCCAATTAAAATTTAAAACCATTTACAAGGATAATATAACGATTTTAATTAGTTACATTAAAAGTAAATATTTAAAAGAACTATTGTATTTTCACTATTCACTAAAAAATGAAGATTATTAGAAAAACTACCAAAATTTCATTCAAATTAAATTTTGATATCAGAATTCTTAATGAAAATTTTAATTTTTTCAAATTGAATATGTAAAAGTTTCAAATACTGGATTTAAAAAGGTTTATCCTTTAAAAGGTTGTATAATTGCAATTTTATTTAAAAAAGACATTTTTTTCTTAAAAATTAAATTTTTTCTTATAATATTTCTAAGAAACACATTATACATATGTTAAACTTATATGGAGTATATAAAATTTAAAATCCATTTAATACTATTCATAACCATATTTTCATGTATGGCCAGTATGGTAAGTTGTGTTTCTCTTGAACTCAGTGTTGCTTATTGTACAAATTACTGAATTACATTGAAGAGATAACATACCATGAAATCATCGGGTGTTACAAAATCCATATTTTTTGATATTGTAAACTGTATAGCTCCAATATGGTATAAAATGATGTATATTTAGTACTACCAGTATACAATTTTTTCTATGCACAACATATTAACATCTAAAACATTTTTGAGAGATCATGATGTTAATCATATATTGTAATTTTCTTTTCATCAATATAAAATTCTCAATCATCACAACTATAATATAATATAAAATGTGTTCATTAATAATTTTCCAACTACTAATCATATCAGATTACCCACAAAACACCATGTTATCCACATAAATATATATATTAAATTTCTACCTATGTTTAATGTCAAATTTATAAAAAAATCACTTCCTCGATTGATATAGTATTCTTAAAAAAATCAAGAATTATTGGTATTTAATAATAATAGTTTGAAAATTGAAAAAGTATTTGATAAGTGTCACATACATGAGTTTTTTCAAATTTGATGAACATCATCCTTATGCTCCTTTTATCCTTTGATTATCATCCATGTTTTTTGATACATATCAATCCATTTTGATTAAATAATATAAAAATTAAATACAATAAATTGAAACATATATTGTATGAACATATAACCCTTAAAAGATATTTTTTTTGGAATTATTTGTGCTACATAAATCTATATTTCAATGATAAAAAGGGATAAATGAAGTGTATTTTTATTAATATTTAGTGTTAGAAATTATTAAAAATAGAAGGTGAGATGTAAATAATATTACAAATAATCATATTAAATTTTCATCTATTGATAAATAAGGTGATTGTGGATTGTTTATGCAGATTTTCAAGGTGGGAGTAAATAATTTTGGAGTAGTTAATGTTCTTACATTTCTTCACATGGAAAATGGAAGTCCTGGTGGTGTTAAAGTGATCTGATACATAGTAGATGATGTTTATCTTTTATTATATGATGAAAATTTAATTAGAGGCTAACCACTAAGTCGTGAGAACAATACATATAATGAGACTCTTCAAATCAATTTTTTATTATGAATAATGTTTTGAGTCTATATCAATGTGATGAAATTATAATTTTAACTAAAAAAGATCAAAATAATTGAATAAAAAATCCAATGTGGATGAGAATTAATTCAATGGGTCCAATAGAAAGAAATTATTAAAAATAAAGGCTGACATACAAATTGGAGAGATGTATCCGATGAAAGTGGAAGGAATCATAAATGGGGTACGCAAGGTAAAGTAACTACTATGATTGTAAATTTACAGAACCTATCCAATGAGGGAAAGTAAAATTGGTGATGATAATCCTATAATTGTTATTCTTATTACAATTCGACATCATTTGTACACATTAATTTTATGGGGAGAGGAAAATATTTATAATGATAAAAGAGTATGTTCAAATTAAATTTCTAATTTTATGGAATATATATTAAAAAAAAATTTAAAACAAATCATAGATCTGAATTTATTGGTGATATCAACCAAGGAGGGATGTCCTCCAACAAAAAACAATTCTCTATGGATATTCCAAAAGGCGAAATAAAATGTTCCACCCTAATGCCATGAATTTTAATAAATTATAATTAAAATTATAATAAGTGGATAATATACTCTAAAAATAATATACTAATGGTCTTGAACTATTATTATATTCATCATAACCATTTTTATGGTCTATAAAAATGTTTTTGGGGACTGTTTGACTATCTCTCATTAGTATAGACCCATTCCAATGGTTTTGGGAATTGTTAGTATAGGATGTATATAAAAAAAGTTTAGAAACATTTTGTATATGTAATATAAAATCCCAAAAAAAAAATATTAAAAAACTATTGGTATAGTTAATTTGAAAAAAACCCTTTGTTGGTTTTGATCCATGCACCTTCTATTTAAATTTCAGACACCAAATCACATACCTACATTATTTTATAGAATAATATTATGATAAATATGTTTATATAGATTTAGATTTATTTTAATGGTATTAAATGTTAATTGATAATTGATTTCATTAAAAAATGAAAACCTATTACACCAATTAAGAAAACCATTCAGATGGGCCTATACCAATGGTTTTGGAAATCATTGTTATAGATATTATCAATTTTGGGCCTTTATTAATGGTTTTGAAAAATCCATTAGTGTAGGTTCATTAATTGTATGTTATACCAACTGCTTTATCCAAGTCATTGTTATAGCCATAACATATACCAATGTTTTTTGAAACATCATAAGTATAGTGTCATTTTTTAATGATATGCGAACAATATGTATAATTCCATTGTTATAATAATGAACTAAAAAAAGGTGTTTTCAGAATCATTGGAATAGGGTCATATAATGATATTCATACCAATGGAATTACATTTCATTTAATATGTGTTGAAAAATTAACTCACAAGGACCATAATTGTATAAACATTCATCAACAGATGTTGCTTCCCATATCGGAAAAAAATTCCATCTTATAGCTGCATAAGTAGAGATAATGGAACTATAAATAATATTGTTCCCAAAAATAGAAAATATCCAGTAAATTTGGATAAATAATTAGTATATGGTCATTTCATGGTTCTTATACCAATAGATTATCTAAAACCATTAGTATAAGTCCATTGGTATAGGTCCAATTTCAAGTAGTGTTGAAAATTGATTGAATCTTTATAACCAATAAGATGAAAGAATATTGGCCACTTTATGATGCATTAATAACCATAATAATGATAATACAGTCTGATTCCATTATGTAATTTCCCACCATCACACATGGTATAACATAAATCATGTGAATAATGTGTGGTCTTCATCCACTGGTAGATCCCAAAAAGAATTGACAGAATTATTGTAAGTTGTGATATCGTAACAAATATGATCACATACTACAAGACACAATACAATATAACCTATTTCAAATAAAGAATCATCACTATTTATTTTAAAAACATTGGATGGAGGGAGATCCACATAGAGAAGAGGGAAAATAAGATGTGGACATCATGTCGAATCTCATTACGCTTCCAAATATCATTCTATGATATAGACCGCTTGATCCAAAATGAATCAGACATTGAAATCATGTTAATAACTATGATATATTTCCTCATCCATAAAATCCTTGATATGGTGTAGAGGGAGCGCACCATATCTATGGGGATGGATCTGTCCTACTTTGAGAATAGAGATGCAAAACCATTCACTATCTCTACTATCCTTTCTACATTTCGGTTCAATGAATTCCATATGTTCTTGGACCCATGAAGGTAGAAAGTTGAATGTATAGGGGTTTCCACTTCACTAATGAGGACAGTTTTTAAATTATGATCAATTATATGTCGTACAATCAAGAAATAATTTAAATGGATTATTCTAATGAAATATTTCCATTAGAACGTTTCGGCCATGGGTGGGACCGCTAGGTTCCATAAGCCTTAATAGTAATCATTTTTTTTCTACTATATGTATTCTATGGGATATCCTATACTAATAATTCATCAAGTTTAATTACAAAAATTCATTATTCAAACAAAGTTTTTCCATTTTCATATCATTTTATCATGGAATACTCAAAATAACCCCCAAATCTCGTTCCCTGAACCATAATTCTTGTTAAACAAAAAACAATATATAATTATAATCATCCAAATGTGAAATAATATTGGCATCCTCCCAATAATAAATTTATTTGGATGTGTCCATCATCACACCTTTGTAAAAAAATCCCTCAGAACCTCCAGATAATACATTTGGGTCCAAATATGATTTTCCCTTGTAGTGCCTTTCAACGAAGAACACCCAATCCACATATGAATCTATATAAAAATATAGAGAGAGGGATAAGGGATTTGTCACAAATTCCCATAAGTGGTAATATTTGGATTCAGTTATTTGAGTTCATTGGGATCCATGGTTAAAATTATTGTGTCATAATTTCTTTTCTGAAATAGAATTGATGATAATGCACATGTATTGAATACCTATACCACCACAAGATTCAGCGAATATAATATTATCCCATGCCAATTAATGAATTGTTTCCCCATCATTCACACACAACCATATCCTTCCAAGGTGAGAATAAAATTTTTCAATCACATAGTATGTTATATTATATAAATACATATTATTAATTGAAACTATTTTAGATACAATATATATTAGTTCATCATTCCCTAATGTTTAATACCTATTGATAATACATCCGAAATTATTTTTCAACATTTTACATAATGCTCGAATTAACAACTATTTTAGTATGAAAAAAATTATAGGTATCCAAATATATTTATTATATTTATAAAGCATATGAATACCTGATGTTTGTAAAATATCATCTTTTCTTTAATTAGTCTCACACAAGCTACTGAAAATTTATGATTTTGAAGAATTATCCGATTATCTTGATGCTTTATCATAAATTTTAATTACCTAGAATATTGATATTAATTATTAAAGTATTTGCGTTGAGAAAAAAAAAAGAAATATACCATTGGAAAATAAGGGATGGGAAGTAGGTGGAATTCCTCTCTAAACATTCCCACTAGAATGAAGATGTCTTTAACATCCACAAATGTCAAAATTAGAAATACAAACCATATATCAAGACACAAAGGAATGGGGGATGTCGGTCCCTCTATCCCAACCCACAGGTAGGGGAAATGCAATGATAGAAATTACCCTTTATAATTATCCTGATGAATACTGAAGATTTATTTTTATAGTTAAATCAAATTAAGAATAAAATTATAATTCACTATTGATTTAAATATTTATATATAATTTCAAAATTTGGTATTTTCAATTTCAACAAATTATAATGAAATAGAAATTCTTAGATGAATTTATATGTATTTTATTTTAAATTATTGACACATTTTGTATATTAGGTTGTTATTGATTGTTCCTTATTAAATTTCACAATTGATTCATCTAGACTTACTTATTTTAACTTTCAAAAGCACTCATTGAAGATTGTATCATTTTACAAAATCATTTCATAATAAATTTAATTTATAAAGAATATAAGAATCTTGGAGAAAGAAATATAATATGTCTTAACTTCTTAATAAGACGAATTTTGGTTGTGTTGAATAACATAAAAAATGTACAAGTAGTTGTATTAAATTATATAATGTACCATAGGTTTTGAAATGTTTGATTCGTCAATAATTTTTTTGGGGGAGTGGAAAAAGAGGTCAACTTCTACAAGAGATCACAAATGGGGACATGAAATGGGTTCCCTTACAATATAATTAATACGAAAAATATGGTTTTATCTGCACATTCGAAAAGTTTCCAAAAATATGATTATTATCAACGTCAAATTAATAAACACTAAAAATATTGGTTTTATAAATGATAAATTTTTTTACAGATAAAACCTATCATTATCAGCAATATAAGTATACAATATAAAACGATTATTTTATTGGAAAAAATAATATACCACTGATATGTATAGGTTTTATGAGAACTTTTCATTTTAGAGTTGATAGAAAACTATTTAAAATGAAATAAACAATTAATAAATGTATATGTTATAAAAATTATTTAATTATTAATAAATTAAAAATAATTAACGTTATATTTTAACAGACAATATTAAGTGCCATATTTTCAAAATTGAGTGAAATTGAATAATTAATAACGAATTGACTCCAAAAATATTAAAAAATTTGTTATGCTTTATTAATTATATAAAATATATAAATGAATATTTATAATATATATATATATATATTAAAATGACGATGAATAAATAGTCAAAATATTAAAAATATAAAAAAGTACTAAAATGTATTTTATGATTGCTTATACAAGCATCAAATACGTACAAAAAATTAATGAATATTTTATGAAATGCTATTAAATAAATTGATTATATTGATTTCAAAACATGAAAAATATTTCCACTTAATTAATAAAATTATATGGGATTTAATAATATAAATTAAAAACATGTTATTAATATTAAACAATGTAAATAATTATGTAAAATTTTACACATTAATTGAATTAGTTGAATAAAAATTCAAAAATTATATATAATATTAAAAATTTCATTTAAATATGTTAATTATATGACATTCAAGCATTTTAAATGCATTATAACTTAATAATTGAAATTTAATATATTTAAATCATATAAATAAAAATAATGTTATGAATAATTAAATATAGTATGCATTTAGGTAATAGTAAATTTTTAAAAATGAATAAATTATAAATATATTAATGAATATTAAATATTACAAATTAATTATTATTATTAAATAAAATCGTATTAAAAATGAATAAAAACATTAATATGTATAAAAATATTTAAAATTGAATCTGTATTTTAAATTACATAAATTAGATAGACATAAACAATGGGATTCGATTCTTAACATATCCCTTAGGGGATTTATGTCACATTCATTGAATCAGGAAGGTGGTGACATGGGCATGATGGGGGAAGATTGTGATTTAGGCATGATGCATGCCTCGTGACACATATATGATGATGCAAGTATGACATTGCACTTAGCCATCTTTCCACATTCTTTGGATCCTTGGCCTTGGACCTATGAGCTATGTATTTGTTCTTCCTCTACCCATATAGAAAGAGGACATTAATGTAATGACTGAAACACGTATTAATGAAAACTCCACTTGAACTGATTAAATGTATTATGATGTAAGATGGTTATATATCATATGCACTTCCATGATTTTATGATTTTTTATTTAAAAATACCTTTAACAATTGTTACGGTTGCAAATATAGCTAGTGAATATTGACCAAAAATATTTTTATAAAATAGGGCTTTAACGAATCCGATTTTCATAGTAAATGGAAGTGATTGCCTCATACTGTAGAATTTCTCCATACGAAACACATTATTCGGAGATGATAAAGGAGGTAGCATCATTGTGCTTCTCTCTTGAACAATCCGAAGCCGATCTGGAAAACATTATGATTGAACCGAACCTCCTACATTAGAGGTGGAAGTTAGTAGAGATTACCACTCGTGTGATGTTATTGGATCCAACCAAATATTCAGCCATAATCACACACCATAACCATAGGTCTTATGGTGGGTAATATGTGGTTAGATAAAAATACACCATTACTATGATTATTTTCATTTATTTTCTGTTGAATAAATTTTAAGGCCCCAGCCATAAACCTTACTTAATCTTGAGTTATTAAAAGATTACACATTGAGGATCTTTTCAGGTTTAGATTTTTAGAGAATTAGATCATAAAACATTCATTACATTCCATATTTAAACAAAGTAGTTACGTAAAATATAGTATTCATTTTTCCCATCAACAAAAACATATTTAAAATAAAACATGGAATCATTCTTGACACTTGCTTGACACTATCATCATATCTTGTACCATTCCCTTGACCTGTGAAAAACATTTCAAAAACATCGGATGAGCAAAAAAGGATCAGTAAGTGTTATAAAAAGTATGGAAAGGAAACATGAGTACATATATACATAAGAATGATATCATACATTACCCATAAAACATAAGCACTTTAACATACCTCATAAAATCATGAATAAATCATTGAAATTATAATACATAAAGGTAACTTGAGTCATTCATAACATTCTTATGTAAGGAGTAACCCTCTCGGTTACGCTTGGAATACCCATCACAGTATATTCCATAAATCTCTTCAGAGAAACCTTAATATTTAACTCCTTCATGTTACCCAATGCATTGGAGAGCTATATCGGGTTCACCGGCCCTTAGTTTATCACGGAACCACTCGTCTTCATAAACAATGCCCAAGAACCATAGCATAATCGTAGCACATAACTCAAGCATAAAAGAAGATAACATTCCCACATTTCGATAATAATATAACACTTTAAGATATTGAAATAATGAATCCATTCTAAAAACCATTTTCAAAACCATTTAAAACATTTAATAAAGATATTTTTGAATCAAAGTGCCCCATACCACTTTGAATCTTTTAACATTTTTAACCATTAATATCCATATAAAATAATCATTAAAACCATTTTGAAAACATGCATATTAATGAGAAATATTTATAAGAATAAATCATTAAAATATTTAAAAGGATATTTTATCTAAAGCGCCTTTAACGAAATGAGAGGTACATGAATATAATAATTGAGGAATAACATTTAATTAGAACATTATAATATAATGAGAATTAAGGTATTAATGATATATTAATCCGAAGGATATTATATACACCATATAAGAGTGAATTGGTGCATAACAACAATGAAGTCTCAATTGTATTGTAAAATGAGATGAAATCCCTAATAAAGAATGTATCCTTAAATTAAGGATAAATCAATCTCATAATTTTGTGTGAAAAAAAATGAATACACCCAATATAAGTGGATATTAAGTGTAAAACAACAAGAGTTCATTCACACATATTCATAGGATGACATATTCAATAACTATTAGTTGAACCCAAAGAAATCAAAATAGGGTTAAGAAGTTCCCTTTGCAAAAATTCGACAGCCTAACGGCGCCACTTTAAAATTCATAAAATTAGATGATGAGATTGAAAATGGTATCTCATAACTTGGACATAAAATTTACATCAATAAGGATATAGAAGAACAAATCCCAACATAAAAATAATTAAATTAAAATACATAACAAAATAAGTCTTTTTAAAAGAGGAGTGTGAAGGGTTCCCTTACCGATTTGGGCAACTTTCAAAACGTACTCCCCATGAATGAAGGGTCATATAGTGAAGATGTAAATACCCATAAATGAGAGTATATTATACTAATAGGAAAATAATGGGCAGTACATACACCACAAAAAAATGAAATAGTGGCCAATGTAGCATGAATCTCACGGGAACAAAAAGTGAGATGAAAACCCCCTTATGAAAATTCGGCAGCCTAATGGCGCCACATAAAACATCAAAAAATGGATTGATGAGATAAAATAGGGTCTATAATCACATGAACATAAAAAGAAAAGAAAAATTAATATAAAATAACATCCTCCAACATAAGAACATGGAGAAAAAAAGGAATGACATAAAAGAGTGTACTTAAAAAGAAAGAGAGGGGTAGGATCCCTTACCTCAAGTTCGACTTGACTCGATCATTCTTTAACCTCCTGAATAATAAACATTAGTTAATTTATACATGCATAAGATCATTTTCCATGTTCATTATTCCTTTTATATAACTTAATACCATGCTATGAACCCTATGTATTTATTTAAGTTAATAATGGTTGTTTTGTAGATCATTGCTACTTGAGTCAAAAATAAACTCTTTATAATTACAAGTTGTTCATGAGGTAAAATATATATTATATCCAGAATTATATTCATTATTTAGATATCATATATATCATAAATATCCATTATATACATGCATTTATAATATTACATAACATTAAGATGTAAGAAATGAAATGCACCGTTCATGGAGACGGTAAGTCGTACGTACGCATGAACGCTACTTCCATTTCTATTTCTTATTTAATGGAATTAAAAAATATTGATAAATAATAGTATTATAATTCCAGTATTTAATCATGTATAATATCATTAAATATATCATTTATATTTACCACATATGGTATTAATGAATCAAATCACTTTGAGGGGCGGTAGTCCGCACATCCTAAAATGAATATATCGCATTTAACCATAATGGAAACCATAATGGTATGCCATAAATGAAAAATAAATAAGCGTATGTAAAATATAAACATATTAAATATGATATATAAATATAGTTACATCTTAATGTCCACCTTTTAGGGTGTTAAAATAATATTGAACAATCATCGTTTCGTGAGGCATAAATTCACCATCCACAAAAATAGTATGTTCTTTAACCATTAGATGTAGGTGTGTGTAACTGTAGCTCCAATCCTTCTTATAAATACATCCTATTATATTGAAGATATTTGATTTGTTACAAAAGAAATTAATAAAAAGATTTTTGGGGGTTGGAGAAGCAAAATTAAACAAAAGAACAAAAGTGAAGACATTACCTTAAAATCGTGTATCTCTCTTTGATTTGAGCTCAAATGCTTCATTGGGAAGACTTATGACCAAAGTGAGGATTCTAGGAGTAGGAGAGGGATGTGTAGAGACAAAATGTGAAAGGGTTTGCCGAGACAAAGTCTTTAGAGGTGTGAGTAAGGTGGTAGAGGTGGGGGCCTTTTATAAGAGGAGAGACGGGGCACTCTTGGAAAGTTACAAAATGTTACTTTATTTTCAAATGAGTTTCGGATTTTAAAGGTCTCGCATTGATTTATTTCAAGTATAAGGTGGTATGGGTTCTAAATATACTCATCCAATAGGTCTTTTACATGTTTATGTTATAGTTTTAACATTATCTATTCATTTTATTTAAATCCATTATTAATGAGGTAGTTGTTGCATCATCATGATGTCATTAATAATTTAATTTATTTAATGTACAAAAATTATAAAAAAAATATAATGATGTAGGAAATCTTTTTATATTTCTAATGAATATTTATAGTCAAAAATATTATTTGTATATCCCCATATAAAAATTGTTTTAGTAAAACAACTCATGCTTGGGACATTTTTATTTTAACTTTAGATAACAAGTAATTTATGTCATTTTCCTACCAAAGTGGCTCCATGAGGTCCCCAAGTTGACTCATGGATTGTCTTGGTCAGAAATGACACATACAATGAGGGTATGAAATGTTTCTAGGTCATTTCAAATTATTAAAGCATTATTTTTACCTTAAATTACACTAATTACCTCTAATCGCGATTAAAAACATAAAAGTTACTATTCACCAAGAAAAGTATTTTAATCCCATTGAACCACATTTTACATCCTAATTACAACCATGTTTGTCATATTTTTGAAATTAAAATCACATAAGTGGGAAAGTTTCATTTAAATGAAAAATCAGTTTTTAAACTACCACTTAGTGGTTTCACCATTCATCAAAAATTGATGTTTTTCAGAAAAATTCCAAAAAATCACCCTAAGCATTCATCAGGTTCCCCTCAGAGATGAGATCCGAATTTACAACTTCCGGAATCTTTTCATCCTGAAAATATTCACTTGAGACTTAATTTCACATTTATGTTCGTCCTGAAATCATCTGGATGATGTGGCCTCGTCAGCTACTAATGCTAAAGAAAAACATATAAGTCTGTAAAGCATCCAACATAGTCCATTACAGAAATACTACCTTGAGTTATCCTCATGAACTCAGCCGATTTCTCTTATCTGAGTGTCTATGGATATAAGTTCTCAAAGGACATCTTCTGAAATTCCTTCCACTCCATAACATCCAGTTGTCCATCCTGAGTCTGTATGTTCCACAATCGTTTTTCTTGACTGTGGAACATGTAAGTATCCAACATGACTATCTTCTCGACAGGCGTCTCTATGTGGTCAAATATAGACTTGGTAGATTCAATCCAGAACATAGATTTCTCTGCACCACCCTCTATAGAAAAAGTCAGTGGGTGCTTCATCAGAAAAGACCCTATAAGATCAGACATACTTTTCACAACTGGCCCGGGGACTCTTTCCATCATTTTCAAGAAACGGGTGAGGTTCTCTCCATTATTTTTTCTAGCTTCTTCAGTTGGTACTATTGGTGTCTAAATATCAACCATTGGAGGACCATTTCAAACTATACTCCCCACTCATCCTCTCAACAAGTTTCGTTGAGGCATAATTCTACAAAGCCAAACATGAATCATAAGAAATAGTTCACAATGATAAAAATATTTCACACAAACAATTTATTCATATCACTGCACAAATTTTTCTTTCATTTTCAAAATTAGAAACCATTTTCTTTTCAATTTAACAAACCTTAAAATGAAATAGTTTACGTTCAACAATCTATCCATAATCTGTTTCTCGTTCATGCCTAAAATGATGCATGTCACAAAAATCATGAGTGCCTATAATGATTCATGTAGATGAACGAATCATGCCATTATAGGCCACAAATATATACTCAAAATTTTCCATAAATAATAATCACATCACAAAACATGTGCATCACCCAAGGTGAAATAATATTCAACTATAATTACAAAAAACAATAACCAAAATCCCACCTTAAGTACTTGAGTTTTCCCCCATACATGTGTTTGAAACTCCCTTGCATGAGCTCATTATCAAGCCCTGACATTCAATAATCCCCTATCTACCTTCCCCAAACAGTAAAAAAAGAAGAGGAAATGAAACCCCCATAGAAAACATAATGTAACGTTCTAACCTGAAATCCACTGAATGGTTCTCCGAGCCGGTTGGTCACAAGCCCTCAGGCAAACTTCCCAATACGCTAGAGGGTGCCGACTAGTAGTGAGTTTATAATATGTAAACATTGGAGAGTCTATACCCTCTAGTTTCAGAATAAAATAACATTGTAAATAACGAATAAATAGCGGACACACATATAAATATAATTGTACAATGTCACTACCATAATAAAAATAGAAAATACAATACTCAACTTAAAATTAAGACATGTTATGACAATTCAAGTGACAAGTGTCCTCAATGAAACTGAAAGTATTGACAAAACGACTCCAAACGGGTCCCAATACACGTCTGGTTCCCTTTTCGAAGATCCAACTCCAATCATCACTCTAACCAGGGCTCTTCCCCTTGTCCTGTCCTGCAAAAAAAAATCTCTATTCAGGTACAAATCAGGCAACCCGAGTATGGTGTGAGTATAACTCAGTATATAACCACCAACAGTGGGAAAAACAAATCCAGTCATAGGCATTGTATGCCGTTTCATTAATGAAAATGCAAGGAATTTAGGAAAACCATTATATTTATCCAAATAACATTCCTTTAATATGTTAAACAACCCGGATCTCAGGAACACCCAAAACACAATGCGTGTTTCAGCCCGTGTAGGATCCTAAACCATTTCCTCTATTCAATTCATATGTACTATATCACAATATTAAGTTTACGAATAGCCAAATAAAACAATAGTACAAAATTAATGAAAAAGTTTATAATATAATGTCTAGCACACATGCGATCATTTAGAACCTCAGCCCCTATCTCACAACTCCATGGGTATTTGGAGCATCAGTCCTTGACCCATAAAATATCAATTCCATGCCTGTCATTGGTTCCAGAACGCCATGTCTAGAACCCCAGTGGGTATTAGGATTGTCATTTCATGTCCCACAACCCTTTTTCAAATAAAATATCAATTTCTCATATACCACATTAACGAAATTTTTAAACATACTTGTCTTTCCATCATAACTCTCACCCATATTTAACTAGATCCAAAACATACAATGAACCGCATACCTAGACCGCCAATTAATTATTTATGACAATAAATATATACAACTGTATACACATATCAATATGAGACTATGGGTTTGGATTTTAAACCGCATACCCTGATTAATTGATGGAAGATAGCTCAACGAAAATCCACAAAATCGGAGCAGCACAATGTTGTTGATCAAGTTCTGGATCTAAATCATTATAACCAAAAATAAGATCAGAGGCATCAAGATCATGAAAAAACTATATCTAGATCCACAATCCAAGATATATACATTAACTCCTAGGTCTAGATCCCTGCAAATGATGTAATTGTCACATGAAAAGATCAAGGAATGGATGATTAAATTAAGGGAGAAAGAACAGGATGAAATCCACATACTCAAAGGAGAGAGGATCTTCAGTATGAGCCATCAATAACAAGGAAAAGTGCTCAGATCACCTTGGAATATCTCGAAGAGTATTTGGAACACCTATAAATTTCCAAGCTCCAGCTGAGGTTGGAAATAAAGAAGTACATGGGTTCAGGTTGTTTTAAAGAAGACTTTTAGGAGTAAAAAACCATTCACATGGTTTCCTGGACAGTGGAGCATGGTTAGGAAAAATAGTGTGCAAACAGTGCAGACCTCACTATCTTGTTTTGCACGGTCCACACTGTTTGGACACACATTTTTTCAAACCATGTGCAAACCGTGTGCAAATACTGTGTACCTATCTGTCTAGTTCTTCTTGGTTGGGAATGTTTGGTCGAACGTTTTTTCAAACCGTGCACAACCCACTGTCCTTTAGTTTTACATAAAATTTCACCCAAACACACCCCAAGTCACTACTCCAATATAGTGTCCCCTAAAAACATCAAATGTACATGAAAATGTTCGCAATATTGACTCCAAAAAGGTCGGGATCTTACAAATGTCACCAAGTGAAGGTTGAGAGTCATAAGTCTATGGGGATGATGCATCCATTACCATTAGTATCATGGGAATGGATGAATATAATTATGGACTTTTTCACATGAATTATAATTAAACACAAAGGAAACAATGTTGTCTTGATTGATGTGGATCGTCTTACAAATACTACACAATTCATTTCAATTTGATTGGATTTCTCATTATATCAACTTCCTTATATATATATATATATCATATACGTGGTAAGGCTTCATTGAGTACCACTATCCATTTTATCGGATTGAGAACCACGATTCACCTATATGTTTTTGAAGTGTTTTCAACATGCACTTAATAATGTGCTAATCCTCAGTAATTCTTATCATCCTCAAACTGATGGACAATATAAGTATACTATCCAACAACATGAAGAAATTTTTATAGAATTCTCAATGGACATAAAAAGTGGATGGGATCAACATATTCCCATTGTAGATTTCTCTTACAAGAACAATTTCCAATCAATCATCCATGTGGATCCTTCTGAATCCCTTAATGGGAAGAGGTTCATAAGACCGACATGATGGGATGATGTTCAGGAGAAACGACTCATTTGTCCATAAATGGTCAATGAAATAGAGGAGAAGGATAAGACCATATGACATTACAGTAATGATACTCAGAGTTGAAAAAATATCTATACTGATAATCATCGATGATACATATAGTTTGATGTTAGAGACCTGTTATTCCTCTGCATATCCCTGTGTAAATGAGTTATGATATTTTGTAAGATGGGAATGAATACTCCATTTCTGATCCACCATTTTTATATCCTTGATTGAATTTGGGTATTGGCCAATTGACATTCACTACCACCGAATCAATCTCAAGTACATTGTGTATTACATGTATCACTATTGAGGATTTACCGAGTTGACCCATCACATGTACACAATATAGATTTGGTACTATTGGAGAATGACCTCTCATATGTAGAGTAAACGATGAATATATTAGAAATTAAAGAAAATGTTCATTGAAATATGAGAATTCCTCTTCTCATGTTGTTTTGTAGAATCCAAAACATTGAAGAAGAAACATGGGAATCAGAGGAATTGATGAATTAGTGTTACCCTCATTGGTTATAGTGAGGGAAAAGTAAATTTTGAGGGTGAAATTACATAATGGGTGATGATTGTATTGTCATAAAAAATGTTTACTGAAATTTTGATTAGTCTAATTAAATTATTATGATGTAAAAGGGTTATGTAACATATGAAATTCATTTTTTATATGTTTTTTGATTTCAAAATATAGTTAAGAGTTATTACAATTGCAAATATAGTCCTTGCATTGTGTCCACATGAATAGTATAAATATAGGGATTGAATAAATCCAATTTACTTAGAAAAATGATGTGATGGCCTCATCTAGTTGAATTGATCCATATGAAGCCAATTTTTTTGATCTCGTAAAGGAGATAATGTTACAAGGATTCTCTCATGTGTAGGCCCAAGATGAGCATCAACACATTAACAATGAGTTGAATCGCCTAGGAGATAGTGGAAGTTATTTGAGATTACCACTCTAGAGATGTTATCTTAGCCTTACCAATAGTATATCTTCATTGAACACCTTACCCATAGGATTTATGAGAGTTTTATATGGGGTTATGTAAAAATTCCATATCTCTATGATTATGAGAATTATTTTAGTATAAAATAATAATATACTTTAATTTAATTATTATTACATTGTAAATAGTTATTCAATCAGAAATTGTTTTTTTCAGTTAATATTAAATTAGGAAAACTATTTTGATTAACTAATGTTTTTTTAATTATTTAGTATTTTTATAAAATATTATTATTAAATAAATTTTTACTAAATATAAATTATCATATAACTTTTATGAATACCATTGTAATTTTTATTAACGTTTGAATGGTGTTTTTTCAAAACCAAATAATTTTCAATGATTTTAGGTTATTGTTATAAATGAAAAATTGACAATTTTAGAAAATCACAGATATGAAATAAATATTAATTTTTTAATCAAGACATTGAAATTATACAATGGTCAATTTTTCATAATTTCTTAAGACAGTCGAATTATAGGGTAAAAAATAAATATCTTTTAAATATATAATGTGTTTTATGACCTCATAATGACCCAATAGTGAAATAATGAATGTCAATAGTAGGTTTTTAATTTGAACATATAGCTTATATTTTAAAAAATTGTTATTTTATATTTTTTTTGTTAATTTTACAAAGCCATAGTGGAGCCATCAAGACTTATAAACTATTTTAACAATAAAATATGATTTCCTAGAGAATGTGACTCATCTCATCATAAGAAAGCCTAATATTTTATTAACATCATTCATTGGCCTTATAAAATAATTTCATCAACTCCCCTTTCTATAAAATCAAGTGTACAAACCATGAGACGTTTTTTGGTTTTGATTAGTTAAATTTGTAGGTTTAAAAACTAAATAATAATGAATTCACTCTCTTTTCTTATATAAACCCTCTAAATCTCCCATTAATCGTCACTCAAACCATTTGGAGCCTTATGAACCCCTTCCTTTATCTATCTTGAATCCTCCCAAGGGTCCACAATCTTCAATGAAGCCTCTCTCATGCCTCTTCCATGCCATTGGGATCACACACCCAAGTAAGACATTTCTTAATTTCTCATTTTTTTCCGAATTTCTATATGTTGTTATGTCGTTTTATATTCAATTAAAAATTTTGTTGTCTTATTTAACACATTCCATGAACATAATTACTTATGTTTTAATGATGAGATACCCCTTACCTCTCTCATAAATTCCTTCCATGTACACCTAATACAATTTCGAAATTCCATAAGGGGTTTCTCTCTCCTCATATACATTCAAGCAATTCCTATATATTGTGAATCTAAATTCCATTAAATATGTTTTGTAATGTATCTATATTAATCCTTTAATTTCCATTTTGGGTATATATTATGATATACCCCTATCACTCTCATCAACTATTTTTATGAATTCTTATTTCATGCCGCTATTTTTTCGAAATTACACATCTATTTTAGAATCCAATGTCATTGTGTAGAAAATTCCATGTACATTTATCTATAAGAGATAATAACCTTTAGACTCATTCACTTATTGATTAAATATTTCTATGTATGTATTCCACATTCCATTATTTTGGAATAATTGATTATGTTGAAAGATTCCAAACCTTATGATCTAGGTGGGACACATATACATGAAATGAAAATATTAAGAAGGGTGTGCACTGATAGTGCTCCAATGCATTGGTTAAATACTAGTATCACGATACTTCAAGTGAAATGAGGTTTTTCTCATTCTCTATGTTCAATGAGCCTTCGCACATGCTAAAATCATGTTAAATGGTGATGCCACATTTCTGTGTCTTGATAATCATGCTATATCATGCCTTTAGGTTCATGTTTCTATTATAAACCATTGATAATCATATTTCCTAATATGTGCTATATTTTTCATATTATTTCTTCATTGATCCATTATTGGGCTTTATAACTCAAACTTGTCTTTTGCATGTACATTTCTTATCCCATGAAATGATAAGTATGAAATAATGTGTGTGGTCATGTAAAATAAGTATTCAATAAAGATGCATATTTCATGTTTTAATAATATAATATGAAAACATATTTAAAATATTTAATATTATTAAATAAATTTGTATAATTTTTAAATATTGAATAGATATAAAAAATATAGAAAATAATAAAATTTCAAAATTGGGATAAAATTCCAGGAAATAATATTTAAAATGAATAAATTAAAAGAAATATCTATCAAAAAAAATTAAAACTTTTATTTATAACAATAATTACATGAAATGAAAACATATAAAATTGAACAAAATTAACTAAATATATATTACTTTTTTGATAATTATAGAATTATTAACTATATGAATTATATATTTGTACAAGAAATTATATCAATAGTGGCCACCATTGGCAGTAATAATTGGTCTATTGAGACCCCTTTGAGGTGACCAATGGTGGTCGCATTAGGCCCATCATTGTAGGGAAACTATGACTGACAATGGAGGTCTCTTTATGTGACTGAACACTCTTCCGAATAGCAGTCGCCATTCGGTCGAGCTATAGCATACACCAACAGTGACTGCTAATTCTGTATGATAGATCCTAGAAAAATGAACATATTACCGACCGCTAATAGTAGTTGGTAACCTTTGTTTCTTCTAAAAAATACTATGTAGCGTCTCAAATATCATGAAATTGAAAAAACTGGGCTAAAATTAAAAAATAAATTTGATATAGAAAAACACCAAGATCCTCAAAAACAATAAATGACAGGCGTACTTCATCATATCCTCTGACCCAAGAAGCTCGTATCCATTAAAATATTATACTTAAATAAACGAATAATAAGATAAATAAGAAATAACTATACAGTGGAAATTAAAATTGCAATTATTTTTTTAGTTAGCATATATATATATATATATATATTTATATATAATCAAATTGGGTTGTCAGGTTGTTAGGTCATTTGGGAATTGGGATAACTGCCCTGTCTCTATTTAGTCAATTTGATAGTATACCAATACACTAATATTATAGTTGGTAATTTGGTAATTAGGATTATAGGCTAATATTCCATTAGGGAAATAAGATAATACACAATTAGGCCAAAAATATATTAGGTAATTAAGATAGTATTCTATTTGGCCAATTATGCAATAAGTCATTGGATAATTCAGCCATTTGGTTGTTGGCCCGTTATTAGGTCTTTAGGATTTGGATAGGCCATTGGGCTGTTTGTAGTATGTTGGGCCATAGTTAATCCATTGGGCTGATGTTAGTTCGTTGGGACATTTTTAGGCCATTCGGTCGTAGTTTGTCCATGGACCATTGTTCGACCATTGGGACGCTGTTTGACCTTTGGGATTCCCCCAAACCCTGAACACCTTTTAACCCACACTCACCTCAGACATCCACATAGCCCCGGAACCCCCCCCCCCAAACATCATCTAGATATCCCTCCTCCTCTCACCCCTGACAACCCCCCACATCCAGACATCCCCCCACAAACGGAAAACCCTCGTACCACTAAACAACCCCCCCCCCCCCCCGAAAAAATATCCCCATGACACCCCCCACATAGACACAAGAAAAATCACCCTAGACACTCCCCACCCGAACAACTATGTGAATGCTTCATAATTATAATGTATACTTAAATAATATGTAATATATTTATCAATCATGTTTTTTTTCATCCCATAATGTATTAGTAGTAGTTTTATATCTAAAGAATAAATTATGAATGTTATCCCTATTTTGATTACATAACATGCAGTACAAGCATAAATTATAACAAACTCACAGAAGCATGTTTTCTATGGGCATACTGGCTGGAATGACTATTCATGAAAGAGTAAAACTGGATGGAAGAATACAAGGCCTATTTAGAAGTTTGTAATAGAAATTATAATGCGCTTAAATAGATGTTTTGGAATAAAAATTTTATGTTACCCATCCACCGGTAGAATGTTCCTATAATAACTATCATTACAATTGATAATATTGTGATATATGATGATATGTCCTCATATTCTTCAATAATATTTTCTAAGAACCATCCATTATATCATGAATCAATATAGTTGTGTAGGTGAAGGATCTAGTGAATTTATTACCCAAAATAGTGTCATGCATGTCCAATTATCTAACCACAAATTGATGAAGGAGTTGATGTTCAATAGTTATTGGGAGTTCGTTGTAATCATTGAGAAATAATATTTGAGAGAATACCAAATAGTCGAGTCTATGTAATAGATATTTCAATATTTGAGCCAATTTATTAATATTTTTCATATAAAATATATAGATTTATACTTCACAATAATGGGACCCCCACATAGAATGTAAAATATGATTGAATTTGTAGATTTTTTATGACAATACCTTGTTTTTTAACTATTTGACATCCCACTACCAAACCATACTGACTCCCCACCCCAACAACCATGTCTCAAAAACCCCCCAGACAACACACCCCCAATAATTCCCCAGATAGCCCCCACCCCCTCAACAGACACATATCCTCCTCCTACACCCTGTATCCCCCATCATCATATTAATTTTCAATTTAAAATATGAAATGATTCAATTTTATTATTATAAAAATAAATATAACTCCATATTCAGTATTCATGACTCCTAATTGACCAATAGGCCAACATTGGTCATTTTGCGATTATGTCAATTTTTCATTTTGGGAAAAGTCCATTACGCCATTTGGTCATTATTCCAATAGGCTTATATTACATTAGGTCAATAAGACATTAGGTCAATAGGACGATAGGTCATTTATCTCTTAGGCCAATAGGAAATAAGGCCATTCGGCCTTTATGCCAATATGCAAGTATGCCATTCAGACCACAGGCCAATAGGATATTAGGCCATTAGGTTATGGTTCCATGGGGCCATTATTCCATTGGTCCACCAATCCTAATTCCTATCCTCCAATGGAGATTCCGTAAAATTATCTATCACAACATTTTATACATTTACTTAACATACTATTAAAATATAAAAACTATGGATTGTTTAAAAACATAAATTATTCTAATATTGATTAATTTTTCATTTTAAGTGTAAATCAATATAAAACATTAATTCAATAATAATTATAAAAGGAACACAACTCATGAATATGATACATCAAGAATGGTAATGTCTGCTACCTCAATCTGGTGTTACAAGGGCCTACATGCAATAAAAAATATAATGATTTTTACAATGAAAATAATATAATGTTAACAAATAAATTAAGTATAAACCTATATTGTATGATCCCATACACAATATCCCAAAAATATATATTCTTGTAGTGTAATATCCCCAGCGATCAGTTCTGAATTTAGCTCCTCATATGTGTGCAACTATGCATTCAAATCTGAAATCTGTTGTGTCATTCAAGAAACAACAGGACCAACAACCTCAGATCATGATAAAAAAATGAGGAATCCCTATTCCAATGGTCAAACTACATACATTCCCATCACGACCAATAATGTGATGGAATATCACAACACTACACATGTGAAGTTGTCTTTGGTCCTCTTGAGGATGTTCAAACTCAGTTAATAATTGAGCCAGAAAAATATTTAAATATATATATATATATGAATATTTACAGAAGCTTGTTTGTATTATTAATTAGTACATGAACATACTATAATAGTTGTAGCCTCTGGATAAATTTGTTCACGAGTTCTCATCCACACCGACATTTTAACAGTTACTGAACCTTGATCCTGTAACTGTGTACCAATAAAATATAAAATTTTATCACCAATACATATTAAATTATAAATTAAGAAATTAAAAATATATACATCATGTTATATTTGAGACGTGATGAATCTCGAACAATTGAGTTGGTCCATGTATCCCTCAATTATCAGAATGACGTGCTGACACCACCTACATTCAATTAAATCAAGTATCAAGAAAATATAATGTAAAAAATTAATGAAAATATATATAACAAAATAGATATACAAATATAAATGGAATAAGTAGAAAAATATGAAACTCTCTCGTGCTAATGAGATTAGAGAACACATCTCAAGACATTTTCCAGAATGACTGTTGCACCAACGTTTGGTACCATGTTCTCCCACTTGATTTTTACATTAACATGTTAATACATCTTACAACATTTTCCAATACACAACACTAAAAACTCATCAAGCCATTCATTCAGATTATTCTATTTATGAAAAAAATGACACATGTTAATATTTTTTAAACATATAAAATAAACTAAAATGGTGTTCTTACTAGATCATCCCTCCAAAGAAAATCTAATGTATCTTGTGGGATAGAAGACCAGTGACATGTGGTCAATAGAAATAGATGTGGGTCACATAGTATATGACTCATCTAATGGATAAATGTACGTGATGTTTGTCCCATGTGATGAAATATCTTTTTCAATGAATTATTAAAGGTCAGGATAGAAATCCATGAAAAAATACAATGACTACGGCCTCTCTTGCGAGAGGACGAAGAGGTCAAGTCCAATCATAATTAAAAAAATATTATACATAATTTGACAGATGAGATTATATACTTATATATATATATAGCAATTACATAAAAAAATAAACACAGTTACATTCCATCATACCTCAACCTTGAGATGAAGATGGCTCAGATGGATTATGTGGACCTGCTGCATGTTCCCCTGACATGCCTACAATGATAGAGAACATTAGTAATGAGACAATCCAAAGTATGAAAAATATTAATTGTATTTTTTTTAAAAAATGTACAGTTTTTAATAAAACAAAAAGATATAAAATAATTAGATGTAATTGGATTTTCAAAAGTTAGAAACCTTACAGAAAAAAAATATGTACAAAAAAGGGTTGTATTTAGGTTGTTCTTTTAAATGGATTTTATTTGGGTTGTGGGCTGTCAGATAGGGTGTAATTATGAGGGTGGTTGGTAGTGGGGGAGGTGGCTATCCTATGTGGGGTTGTGAGTGGGAGGGGTTGGGGGTGGGTGGGGATGTCTTATGGCTATCCAGGGAGATTTTTTTGGGGTGGGTTGTCTGAGAGGGGGGAGTGGGGATGGGGGTGGGAGAGGGGGTGGGGGATGTCAAAATTGGGGTTGGGAGATGAATGGGATGGGGGTGGGGTGTGGCTATCAAGGGGCCATATGGTTGGCATTTTGGGGGGTGGGCAGTCTAGGAGGGGGGTTGTCAAGGCCAAGAGCATGGGGGAGGGGTTGGGGGGTTGTCCTGGTGGAGGGGATGTTCATTTTTGAGTGGGGTGGGGTGTTCAAAGGGGGTTTGGGAGAGGGAGGGGATGTTGTTGGGTGGGTTTGTCCAGTGGCTGTCTGGGGTGTTTTTTGGGGGTGGATTGTCTGGGGGGTGTTGAATGGGGGGTGTTGTCCATGTGGAGGGGTTTTGCAGGTGGGGGTGGGTTGGAGGGGATTTCCAAAGGGGGTTTGTTAGTGGGGGGATTTCCAGTGGAGAATTGGGGGGTGCCCAGGTGGGGGTGTGCAAGGATTGGGGGGTTGTCAATGAGGTGGGGATGTGAAGTTAGTGGTGGGGATGTATGTTGGTGTGGGTAGATTGGTGGGGATGCCTACTGGGGTGGGGGTGTCTATGGGGGAGTTTGGGGGGGGGTCTATCCGGGGGGGGGGGTTGTACATCGTGGGTGTGGGTGAGGGGTGTGGGGGTTCTCCAAGAGGAGGGGATGTGCATGTTGGGGGGGGATGCTGGTGGGGGTGGGTCCGACCGGTGGGAGTGGCATGGGGCTGTCAAGTGTCTTGGGAAGGGGCATTCTAAGGGGGGGTTGGGAGTGGGTGGGGGTTGTCCCGGTGGAGGATTTGTGCATGTGAGGGAGGGGGATATCCATAGGGGGGATGGGAGTGGGAGTTGGGGGGTGGGTGTCCTGTTGGATGGGATGTGTAGGTGGGGATGGGGATATCATGGTCTAGTGGGGTGGGGAAGTCCAAGGGATGTGGGTGGGGGAAGTCTGTGGGAGTTGGGAGGGGCTGTCTAGGGGCTGGGGTGGGGGGGTTGTCCATGGGGGAGTTTGGGTGGGGGGTTTCATGTATTGGCATTGTCCAAATGGGGTGGGGGGTTTCTCGGGGGAGGGGAAGATCAGGTAGGGGTTTGGTTTTCTAGGGGTAGTGTGCTGGGGTTGTCTAAGGGGTGGGGGTGGTGGGCTGTCTCTGCGGGGGTTTGGGGGTGGGCTGTAAAGGAGGGGGTTTCTAGGGGAGAGTTGGGCTATCTTGTGGCTGGGGTTGGGAAATTTCTGGGGGGAGTTATGGGGGTCAGTTGTCAAGAGGGGGGGTTTGTCGAGGTGGAGGGATGTGTAGGTTAGAGTGGTGCTGCTCGAGGGGAGTGGGTGTGGCTGTTAAGGGGACCCCTTTAATTAAGGAACTTCCAGATAGAAACCCCACTATTATTGGCTATCAAAATCATCTAACATGGCCTAATGAGTATCAAAATACAATATATCTTACCTGAAACATAAAAACCCAACCTTTTGGCTCAATTAAATTCATTCATCCATTTACCCTGCTAATTAAAAAAACCCATAGAAAAGAATAATTGCATACTATATCCACTTCAAGGAACCCTTATTGATGGCCATCAACCACATGTGATTGGTATGGGGTTAATATATCTCTATATAAACTCAAATGTGTGTGAAATATGGATCTTTCAACACCAATGTAGAGTCATCATCCAATATAAAATTTTCAATCTGATAAAAAATTACAATAAGGAATGAATAGATATGGAATTGTATATGGGGACCTTAAAAAAATCCACAAGGTCAAGAAACATTTCAATACATTTAAAATACCATATTTTTCCTTTATCCATGACAAGTGTGAAATAGCATTATTTAAATAATGATTTTACTCAATGAAATCAATCTTTTAAATTTCATCTAGGAAAAAATTTATTAAACTAATTAAATATTGTTCATCCAACAAATTCTATATACAGAACCAGATACTAGAATCGTGGATCACACATGCACACAAGGGAATCCATCAATAATGATCGTATATATGGTCAAAATTACTATCCCATGTATTTATTATCATTTATTAGAATCACATACCATAATGAAAATGAATTTAGTGAATTTTATATCATGAAAAAACTCAATGAAAACTCACCAGTGACACATTATAAATTCAAAGGATCATCCCATCAAAGAATATCTCATAGTTCATCAATAAGGCACAAAAACACAAGATCATTGGATATGAAAAAATATCACATATTTGTTATTATAATCATGTTAAATGAAGATAAAAAATGATCACATACTCAATGTGGGGGTGTGTATGGTGTTGTCTTGGGGAGTTTTATGGGTGATGGGAGTTGGGGATGTTTGGAAATGGGGGGAGGGGTGGGGTTGTTTTCTATGTGAAGGGGATGATTATGACTAATAATATATAAAAAATGCTTATGTACAAAATTAGTTTTGGGTTGTTTGTGTTTTTTTAAAAAATATGGCTTCAAAATTAATAGAGGGAAAATAAATATATCATTTATTGAACACGTAAATATATAGTTTATCCTTGAATGAACGCTCTATCCTAATTAATAGGTTCTTCATGTTGAACAACGATATGTTGGTCTTGTTGTTCGGAAACAAAGGGAACAGTCTCGGGTTCATTTTATTCAAATAAAAACACTCCTCGATAGGACTTTTTCACAACATCAATTCATATAGGATTCAAACGAAATGTAACGAAGAATAATTGTTCCGAATGAGATTTCAAAATTAAATATACATTTTCAACTCATTCATTTATGTATAACATATAGTAAAAATTCACAATTGTAATCTAATAATTATCAACATTATTTCCACACACTGGATCAGCCCATTTACAGTATAACAATATGTACAATAACCCATGTGCATATACTAAATCAATAATTTCTTTAAATTGACCACATTAATATCTAGATTCATCAAATGGAAAGTTGATGCCACTATTTTATGTTTCTCCTTTTTATTCATCATAAAAAATGTGAAATAAAGTTCCAATATCCTCTATAGAATTATAATGTTGAGCTGTTATAGATGAACCCTCATCTTGATGGATAAATTCTTCAGTTATTGTGGGGTCACCAAACTCCTCTATGTTATGAAGCTATATTATTCAATGAATTCAATAATGACTTTTGTAGAATGTAATTAGTATAATACTTCACTCATAATGAAATTAAATTTATATGAACAAATTCCATGAACAATTCATGATATGACACAAAATGAGATTTGTTAATATGACATTGAGTCTCACTAGACAACTCCCCTTTTTTCTCATGAATTTGTTTCCCATAAATGATAATGAGATATTTAAAAGATCAAATTAAGAAACCGGAACATGTAAAATTTAAACAATAAAAGTGATAAGACACTTACTCCATCAATGGAGAAACTAATGTAGTAGTGAACAAAATATATCGATGTCGTTGTCTCCAATAGATGGTGTCCATATCAAATATGGTTCCAATACAACTGGACCATCATGAATCTGATATGGATTATGTATTTTAGTTTCATCATCCATACGATATTCTGCATAATGTACAGTCATCCATCAAATAAACATTGGGTATTGATGCCTCCGGACGAGCTCAATTTCATAAAAATCATTTCAATTTATTTTGATATCACTCAATAGGATACACCAACCTGAATTACACATAATTAGAATACATTAATTATTTAGTAATATGTACATTCAAGTGAACCATAACATCTAACAATGAGGGGGGGAAATAGTTAATCTACAAGAAAATGGTTAAGTACAATTTGGTCATGTGAACGTTTTAAATCACTCTTTATATGATTTAATAAACAAATATATCAAATAAAATTACCCATCTCAATAAATTGATGATATCATTGAGGGATAAATAATCACAAATTGTGATTTGAATCAACATCGGAATATATATTTGATTGTAATGACATTTCAACCGTTGCAATGTACTGCTCATCAGGTTCCAACAGTATAAAATATTAGATGTGTAGACAATAAGAACCACGAGCATCATACATATAGAAGGAAATCTCTATTTTTTCCTTCGTATTAATTGTATACTATGCAGTAGGAACATATTCCTTGTTTCCCTCAACAAAAATTAAATGAAACAATTTCCTTAAACCAATTTCTTACAAATCACAATGTGCATTTACATTGTCCTTTGATTTTCCACCGAAACATAAAATCGTCCACAATAAATTAACAAAACAGTTTTTTCAATGTTCATGGCATCCAAATTATGCCTTTTCATGTTAGTTTTACAATAGGGTATATTGTAAAAATATTTTTCTTTTTCCATTAGTGAGTGTGTTGTCTATATACTCCTCGAATATTGTGTATATGTTGGGAAACCATATCCTGATATTCATATACTATATGTATGTTTTCTTCCACAATATGTGTTAACATTTCGACTTATGTCATGATATTCAGTGTCATTTTGAACCCTATAAATCCATAAAAAATAACTATTCCCTCTCTGAACCTATTCTGAGGGGGTAGATAATGTACGCGACCCATGTTTACCCATTTTATGGAATATTTAAAACCTACATGATTTTTACATTTATTGAAACACGGGATATAAAATTCCCCATTCATAGTCCATCCTAATAAATTTGTATTATCCAAGAAGTAATTTATTGTCCAAAGTAATGAATCGTGCAGTATGAACATTTCATTCATTTCAAAGTCATAATTAATCAAACCATCACCCCAAAATTAAATCAAATCATTAGTCAATGGCTGAAGGTAAACAACAATCTTATCCCACGTACATATAGGTCCATCGATAAGTGTTGAATTTAATATAAATTGACCCTTCATAAAATTCCACGGAGGAAGGTTGTATGGAACCAATGCCACATGCCATGTGTTATGATTTTCACAAACCATATACTTGAATTGATGGAATCCTTCTACTGCCATCCCCAATAGGACATTACAATCATATTTAGAAAATTTGGCGCATCTTTTATCAAATTCATTCTAGGAACAAGAATCTTTCACATGGGTTAACATTTCACCTTCTTGATTTAATTCCATTTGACATTTTATTAAATTATAATCATTAAAGGAAATAAAAAATCTTTTCAACCATAGATTTTGGAGAAAGTAACACATTTTCATTATGCCAATCGGTCATCCATGTTTTGCAGTTTGAATTTCATTTATCTGATTTCCCCTATCATATTTTTACCTAGAAGTGCCACATACAGTACAAATATCCAAATGGGTAGTATCTTTTCTAAACAACACATAGTTGTTTTCACATGCATCCATGGTCTCATATGTAAAACCTATATTCTCTATAAACTTACGATCATTTTAATATTAATCAAAAATAATTGCATTGACCTTATGAAAATTTCACTATAACACCATAAACATGTCGAACAATGTGACGGACCACAAATTCAATGTCTTAAAATGCATCAAATCCTTGGTAAATGGTAATTTATTATATGTAATAAATGCAGTATAAAATTCCATGTTTTCATCATCTGGTACTTCATAAAACCTCCCCAAATCACGATCGACACTAGAGTGTAGTATAATCTCACTAGTCTCATCATTCATGATGTCAATGCCTTCAAGATCCAACCCACGTACCATTTCAGTAAGCATTTCATGCATTGGATCATTCATCCTTCATCAACATCTATTTAAACTACATTTATATTTTGAAAACGAATATATTCTCCCCCATGATGATTCCAAGTCTCATAATTTTCCAAAAGTCCATTCATTGATAGGTACTCCCTCATGGTATCTCATGTGAATTGATATCAATTTTCAAATTTTCTACATGGAAACCTAATGTAGTCACATTGAAATCTCCTAGGGAACATAATAAATTTCTTAATTCCCTTGAAATATTCTCTATATTCGATTAGGAAGATCATTCCTACTCTTATCCTTATTAATATTTATATAAAATATAGTTACACAAGACTTCATATTAAATTCATTTTTTATATAAAATATATTTAAATTAATGACTAGACAATTGTATGTAGACCATTGATAATATAAAGAATTTATATATATTAATAATAAATAAGAGAATAGATATTGGAATAGTTGTGAAAGCCCATATCATGGCCACCGTGTTGGAATGGTAAATCTAATAAATATTATATATTCAAGAAACTGTATTGAGAATTAATTTGGTCTATAATTAACAATGGAGTAAACATTGTTCACGAACGTAATATTATAACCTCCTTGTGTATGTGGTACATGAAAAAATCATCAAATACCTATCGTGAACTATCAACCTTGGAGTCTAAGTTAAACCCAATAAAAAATTTAAAAAATATACTACTCGATGAAAGTTCCAAAAATCAATTAATGATGAATAACCATCTCTATCTCAGAGAAACTATATATTTGTACAAATAATTTCTCAATGCCTATTGGATTCAAACTGCATTTGTGCCAACAGAGGTTTTAATGATTAAAAATCAAAGATAGCAATAAATTTTTAATAAATGCAAAAATAACTAATCTATATGAAGGATAAAAAATATATATACAATTATAGAATAAAAAATATCACTCTATATTCACAAATCTTATCAATAGAGAATATGCATGACAATGAATTTGATGCCCCATGCAGGATCATGGGCTCCAAGGGAGTGTTCCTGATGGCCTCAACCTTGTATCCATTTATTATAGATGTTTTTTACTAGCAGTAACAGTCTAAATTTCATCATTTCAGAAAATATACCCTTGGTATCAATAAATAAATTTATAAAAAATAACATAATAGATTAAATAAATAATTAAAAGTCATAATACATTGTTGGTATCTCATGTCATATAGTAAAAACCTTAATACCCCCAATGTGTTAGTTGAATTAATGTGTGGGAAATAATGTGAATGTGAAAAAATATTGATATATCACTCTAAATTCCATACCAACACTTACTCTAAACATAATTCTTCGTATCCTAGACATTATCATCAGGTCCTTTTCATTGTATCCCTTAGTATGAAGTCTTCACATGCATCGAGATGCCCATGAATATTGGGAATATGAATGTAGTAGGAAACCAAAAAAATTTCATCACACATGTGCAATGGTATAAGAGTTTAATTAGTGATAATAAATAAATGTTCATGAAATAAAATAAACAATCATGTTCAAAGTGGTCATGCACTATAAAATCTTTGGCTTCGTCATGTAAATGTAGTTATAAAAAATACATGAACATAGTAAACCACAATGTCATGTCATGAATTCCAAAACATAAAAAGGTATGAATATATAGTATAACCATATAAGTCCATCAATCATCATTTAACTCTTCATTAATCCATATGGAAAACACCTATATACACTCCCATGGGACTTCATATCCGAAAAAAATGTCTAAAGTCCTGTCCTTCAATACTGTCACACCCCATTGTCACATAAATGTTCAGATCATAGATGTATATTATGACCCAATGTGAGGCTAATAAAATACCATATACCCCATAATCTATCACAATCTAATATTCATGATACGTACATTATCTTATCACTATAAACCTAAAGGGATACTGAGCCATGATGAGTACACCAGTAACATTGGTACCATGAATAGAACAACATAATATAAAATATAAAATGTAACTTACATTGAAACTTTTAATATCATAAATAGTAACATTGTATAATATTAACAAAAACTTTAATTTTTGAAAAAAATTTGAACAAACTTAATCATGTGTCTCATGGGATTTGTAAGAACTCATATGTGGTAAAACCTCAAACAATTTATCAATGGATACACAAACACAAAGAGACATGTGATTAAATCAAATATGGTATGCATTAAATAATAACACAATTTAATATCAATCAAATCAACATATAAATAGACTCCACATTGTATGTAACTTCCCACCAAAAGTAAAGTGTGAAGACTTCTCATTCACACACTCTTAACACACATTGACTCATAATTATTCTAGCACACTAACCCGTATACAGATGATATTCTATTTCCACAATTTTTATTCAAAATAAAATATTAATATAATATCCATGAAAAACAAATTTGTGACATAAATTGACCCAAATTAAAACCAAAAAATGGAAATTAGGGCAAAACTAATAACATGAAATATTCGCAACTGAGGGGAGACAGAGGTGGTGGTGGGAGGGATATGAGTGGCAGCGGAGGAGAGCTGGTTTTAGAGGTTGTACGACAAGGGAAGGGACAGTTGTCGATGACATCAGGGTAGAGGAGGAGGAGGCTGTGAGCTGGCAGTTGTGCACCGAGGGAGGGGACATGCTGTGCATTGAGGGTGGGAAATGGTGATGACATCAACAGCGAATGGTGGTGGAGGCGGTGCGGCGTTGCCTTTGCAAAGAGGGAGGGGAGGTAGTGCGGGGGAGCTGGAGGCAGAGTCGGTGCGATAAGGGAAGTGATGGGAGACTGTAATGAGGTAGGGGTCCAGATTGGTGGAGGTGGAGGGGGCACCAATGTATTTTTTTGAGAAGCCTTGTGAACAAATTGTCGGTCGCTAAAGGGTACCAATATCCAGCGGCAAAGGCGGTCTCTTGGGTAAGGGGCATCCAAAACCCCATTTTCTAATACTATATAGACTATACATTATGATGTTATTGGTTATAATTTTTAATAATTGTTAAAATTTACTTATTTAATCAATTATTTAAATATTTATACATGTTTAAATAAAAATCATAATTGAGTATATTACAAAAATATATAATAAAAATTAATATATTATTTAAAATGATACAAATACAGAGCTATTAAAAACCAAAAAATATTATTCAATCAATAAGAAAAAAATACATGTTCATATATAAATACACAATATACACATACAAACATAGAAAAAACGTACACTTACACATACACATAGTAATAGGCATACAAGCATACAAATATATAATGTTACATATGAATGCATGCACATACACATATATTTATACATACACATATATACATACATATACAACATAAACAAATACATATACACATACTCATACTCATACACAAACTCATGTACATCCACATACCAATGTTAATCAAAACACATACACATGCATTTTCATATACATAAACATCCATATAATTTAATCCATGTGCATGCGCATACATACACAACTATCCATATGACTATACAAACACATACAAGATTAACCTAAACATATACTCATATGCATGCTCATACCCATTTGAAAAAAAACATAACGATATTCATTCACATATACATACATGCACACCTAAATAATCATATAGTTTTATACATACACATATTCACACATATTCACATACACATACAAACACATTATCATGTACTTACAAAAACACATGCACATGAATATACACCCATACAAAAATACATGCAGATAAAAATACCTACAATAAAAATTTATATATAAATACACATACACTCACACATAATAAATCACATACATACACACACACACACACAAAAACACATTGAATTTATATATATTCATACATGGACATGTATAGATATTTATAATATAGACATACAATTACATACATGCGTAAGAATGTATGGAGACACAAAAATTCAAACATTAAATGTAATTAAACACACACACACACACAAAACAACACAACACTAGAGATACTAACATAAATAACACATACATAAAAAACCACATACATACAAGAATTTACAATTTCTTATACATATATTATTGAATTATGTAATAGGAATGTAAATATAAATTTTTTAATATGAATCACATATTAAATAAACTAACTCCTTTATACTTGTTGTCATATAAATATTATTTGAAAATATTTAATAATGTGTGTATATATATATCACTTATTCAATGTCTCGTTTAGATATTCTAAAAATTGAACACAATAGTAGGAATATTATTAGTTATAGAAAAAATCATTGAAAAGTGAACCCTTTTATTAGTTATTATTCAACAGATCCATTTAATATTGCAATATATGTATTATTGTAACATGAATAAAAAAAAATAGGCAATTTTTAATGGTTGAAGGTTTAAATTTAATGGATTGATAAAATTAAATGATAATTAAATATTTGTAGAAAATTAATTTATCAATGATTTATAAGATGATAGATAATTATACGATAAGAAAATATATTAATTTTGTTATCCCTCTAGAAAAAATATATTAATTTAAATATTTGGTCATTCATGTTTGATTACTCAACAAATGAAATTAGGTTTCTCGCACTACGTGTTGGGAGAGAGGGATCCTATGACTTTTTCTCATATTTTTTTGATAAATTATATGTAATTTCACATTCAGACTCAATTTTTTGTAATACCATTGACATTTATCTTTATCCATAGTAGTGTAGAATGACAGCTATGGTTTGAGAGTATCATTCCCAAACACCTACACCCTAATGGGTGGTGTCTTGTGTGGGGTTATTACACAACATCAATAAGGGACTGCCAAATCCATCATTCCTCACCGGTCTTGGTAGACTTTGTTGATGGGACACCAGGATATATCATCATAGAAGTGTTATAGAAAGTTGTATGTGTTGTCGATGTGGTGTCATGGCAGACCGTGTGACAATTATGGGTGATGGAGGGTGGTGACTGTGGTAGGATTTTTCAATGGGATGTCATGGAATATCAACTATGGAAGTGAGGTGGCAGTGGTAGGTGTTGTCAATGGGGAATCGTGGCTATTTTTCGAATAGACATTGATTTCCATATTAATATTACACCTTTATCGCCTAGTAAGAATTTTGGATTGGGGACCATGACGGGTCATGGTGATGAGTATCCTATAAAGCATTGATTATTGGGTGATGTGGCAGGTAGAAAAGTTTATTGTTTTGTTATGCAATGTCTATGGGGGTGGCGTGGTATGTCATTAGAAAACAATCGATGATTGTCATTTCCATATTCCCCCCTATCTTGAATAATAGGTGTTGTTGATTGGGAACCCTGGAAGGGTGTCAGAGAATGGATGGTGACTGTCATATCCATCATCCAATTATTTCACCTAGTATGAATATTCAATGGGGTGTTGTGGAAGGTGGTCTAATGGAGGTTGGGGTAACTCATCTAGAAAGAGGGAATCATGATGCATCTAGGCATAAATCAATGGAATGGAGAGGCAACATGATGTTGAATAGAAGGGGTCATTGAAAACTCATAGAAAGTATGGAATCTAGTCAAATGCATCTTTCATTATTCAAATAAATATATTGTTCATCATAGCCATAAAAACTCATAGAATGTATGGAATCTATTCATCCTTAGGGCAGTGATTGTGTATACATAAAACTAATGAGCCAACATATGACTAATTCCAATTATTTTAGTAGTATTACTATTATTTCTACTCCCAATTATTTTCCATAATTTCATTTTTCATTATATGATTCAATTTGTATTGATCTAATTATAGAAAATGTATATTTTTATAATTACGTAGATTTTTTTTATTTTGTCACATATAAAAGTACAAACCCCACTAGAAAATCATGTCAACATATGATATGAAATATAATCCCACGAATTCTATGTTTTTCTTTATAAATATAATAAATCTCATATTAGTTAAAATTTACTATGTGAATTATGTATCATTAAATATAAACATAGTAAATTATATATAACTTCTGTTTCATAAATCAATGATAACAGTTTTTTTTAATTCAATGCTAAATTATCTTAAATAAAATATTTTTGTTAAATGAAATATAATATTTATATAAAATATAAATATATAATGTATTATGTTATTCATTTAAATACAAATGTATTTTTTGTTATTTAAATAATAAATTTAAATTATTTAAATAATTTCTTACAATGTGTAACAAATTATATATATACATTATATTAATTTCATTTCCTCATAATTCTATATATATAAATAGTTTATATTATAATATATTTCTATATTATAAAAATTTATTCTAATTTATAATCTATATAATTATGGAATAATGTATTTATATCATAAAATTATATATATTTTTAAATATAGGAGAAAAAATTAATTAAACAATAGATGCATATTAAGTTATACATATAGTCAATATAGAAACGTTATAAAATATTTATGTTAAAATATGATATTTAATTTATTTATAAATAACTATTATATAATGAATTTTTTTTATTATATATAAATTACATATTTTTCATAAATATTTTCATTTGGAATTTTTTAAAATAACATCTTTATAGGTTAATAGGGAACCCTCACAAAGGTCCCAACCATAAAAAAATTCAAATTCAAACAAAAAAACAAAATTCAAATTGAAAAATGTTTCTAAGATTTTAAATTGAACCCTAATATTGAGTTAGTGGGAAGATGTCATGTATCTTATGATGTTGAAGTGAATTATGAGATATGTTATAACATTTTATTTATTTACCTAGAAAACTATTTTGAGTGATGCATGATATGAAATCAGTACTCAGATGTGGATGATGTATCAGATCTTGGACAAGATAAAATATTATACTCTAGGTTGGGTTTGAGGATTTTTCAGTAAGAGGTTCTTGAGATCTAATCATCTCTTATACATTGGATGATATTCTTTGGTCGTCAGGTGTTTTATAAAGGATTAAGATGCAATAGAAGCATCTGGTGGGTGAATAACTGTAATGGTTTTTTTTCATATTCGATGCATCATCCACAAATTATAAAAGATGTAAATGTCATGACTAGAAAAGTTCATTAATTATTCACATAAAACATTCCATAACCCATATTGGATATTCATCATGTTAAATTTATTTTTAACTTAAATTTTATCTTATTAAATGATAAATAATTTGGGGAACCTTCCTCAACATATTAATTAATAACGCATCAATCATGAAAATACCCAATGTTTAAATCTCCTCCAAAAACTGTATCATCATAGTTTATGAAATGAATTGTAGATAATAAGTCATGATGGAAATTAATAAAAATCATAAATCCTAAGGACATTTACATACACCAACAAATAATAATATCTAATGACACATAAGCATAAAAAAATCCTTCAAATGGGTATATTGTCATATTATCGCATCCTGAATCCATTAATGTACAACTTGTAGAGGGATAGAGAGTTGATAAATTTGGAAGATAAATAAAATATAACATGTTGAATTATATGATTCCCATAATTCATATAAATAAATTTTAAAATATAATTGTGCTTGAGTAGTGGTCTATATCACATTATTTTCCATTTTAAGAGTGCATCCAAATACGATCATCACCATGTTGCCTCTATTTATGTATTCCCATATAAAGGATTAAATTTTTCCCATAATCAAAAATTAAATTTTCTCTATTATCCTTCATGAGAGTAAAATAAATTTAATAAAATTTGGAACAATGTGATACATGGTTGGAATTATAGAACTTACTTGATATATTAAAATAATTAATGTTGTGACAAAATAATCTCACACATTTAACCTTCCAAATTGTTATTATTTTAACAAATCTAAATATCTTCTTAACTAGAGTCGAACATTTTCAGTTATAAGACTAAATCATTATTTATTGAATTATATAATTCCTTGCAAGTCATAGTTGGATCGTAATATTTTCCAATATCCATCTAAAGTACATAGGTTGATTCTCGATAATTTGATTATAATTGATCAATTTCACAATAAATTGATATATATGCATAATATTTGGAAACATGTTACAAAAATATTAGAATCCTTGTTTGAAACAACTATATTTGATGTTTTTTTAATTATATATTGGATTAATTTTCATGTATTGATTGGAATTAAAAGTGAATTAAATATTCCAACCATTTGTGTATCTTTTCTAAAAATGTTTATCCGGAGAATTTAATCATTGTTACATTGAATTGGAGTTCATATATACAATAATATCATTTTAATAATGTTACCTTTGTTAATATATGTGAATATATATTTGATAATATTATTTTTTGTCATGAATGAAGATATGATGTATGATGGGGATATTTGTTTATTTTTAGCATAATTCCCATAATATACCTCAAAGATGATTTACTGGAAAAATGCATTCTTATATGTATCAATATTGTTTTTTTATCCCCAAAAAAGGAAGATATTTGTTTTTGATTGTAATAGATGGGGATCTTGAACTAGTTCGCATTCATGGCGAGAGTTTATTATTTTAATGTCTTTATGATTACTGATGCCATAATGTGTAACGTACTTAATAAATAACATGAAAATTATTTTATTTAAAGTCTATTTATTATCATTAATTCATGATGGTATTTATAAATTAACAATAGATTTGTGGTTATTGTAGAAAATTATTTTAGTGGATGTTACAAAATTAAATATATTAAAATGATTGATTTTATTCTTCATTGAATGGTCAGAAAATGTGAATATTATTTATAATTTTATCTCTGTTATAAGTGGGGATTCATGGATAATATAGATGATTAATGTCTCCCTAGTAATTTTGGAGGATGGAACACTTTGGGGGGATTTATTTCATATTTAATTAAAATGTATGTTAGGGATTTAGATATTCCAATTATTCATCTCCTAGATGCTGAAATTATCACATTTTGTTATAAATTATTAAAATAAAAGCATCATTACTTTTAGTAATGATTTATTAGAAATTAAATATCATGATTCATGTCATTTTCCAATCATGTGTAATGGAGGGGAATTGGATTAATGTTTCTTTTAAAAAATTAACTATGAAAAGACACTATATCAATATTTTATATTTTCCTCACAAATGGGGGGAATTTTTTAAAGATTGATATATTCATATTGAAATTCAATTTATTGATGTGGGATTATAGGTTATTATAACAATTTTCTAAATAATGTGTGACATGATATTTGCGAGAGCTATGAATTTAGATAAGCATTTATTTTTTTTAGATCCTATTATCAAAATGGAATCCTCTTATTCCATAACAATTATATATGTCTTTTATAAGCATAAAAAAATTTGGATTAGAACATCCCAGGGTTATATATTCCCTGATGCTTTGGAGTTTTTTCATCATGGATGGAGCACTAGAATCAAAATCAGGGACGTGATTTTCATTGACATTAATTACTAAATATTATAAGTTTATTCATATTAAGATGAAAACGTGTTTCTTTCCTTGGTAGTTGGATTTATTCAAAACTATCATCTAGTTATTGATTAAATGATATCATTACCTGACAAAAACAACTTCTTCCATTTACCTTAGTTCTTATTATGTTTAAAATAATTAATAAATATGTGTATTGTAACAATATTTTTAATTTCGAATAAAAAACTAAATTCATGAAGATGATATATGGATACTAATCCCTAGGTGAATGTTTTTTATTTTTATCGAATAGTGAATCCTTCATTAGATGTTTGATGGATTTTCATTGGTAGATGATAGATTATATTTGAATTAAATAGTATCATTAAAAACTAATTGATGATATTAGTTGTGATCATTGATTTGCAGATATCAAATACTAGAGGGATGTCTCACTATGAAAAAAAATATGAGAAATAGTTTCAAAAAACAACATGAATGATTGAAGGATAATTTTTAAAATGAATCACAACAATATGAGAATCTGTGAAAAGTTTTTATTTAGTGAAAACTATTTTTACCTAAAATTTCATTTATAATATGAAATTGACACAATATATTTCAATTACATTACCAATAAACTACAATGTTTTTCAGAAAATTATTCTGAAAAAACATATTTTTATTTTTATTTTTATTATATTATGTACTAAATGTTTTTTGATAAAATAATTCATTAAAAATATGATGACCATTACAAAATATTTGGAAACACATTGGTATAAAACTATACCAATGGTTTTCGAAACAATAGATATATGTATGTAGAATTTTGGTACATTTATAAACGGTTTTGGAAAAAAAATAGTATAATTTTCTTAAAAGTAAGCTATAACATTGATTTTATCCAAAATATTGGGATATAAATCACTTATACCAACTATTAAGTAAATACTCTTGGTATAATGTCATTGTATTTAATAAATGCCAAGGAATTGTATAAAACATTTGGTATAGATCTGATGTATAGCAATAGAATGTTTTCAAAATGAATGGAATAGTGTCATATAAATGATTGGATACTAATGGTTTAGGTCAAACCCTTTGTATAGTGTCATATTATGGAACATACACCAACAATTTCTCAAAATTCTTGGTATAGTTCAAATTTCTAGAAGTTTTGAAAATGGATTAAACGTTCAAAACTGTAATTCAATGGACTGGAGACCACACTATTATGCATTAATACAATTGATAATGAAAATAAAATCTGATTCAAATGTGAAATTTTTTATTCCACACTAAATGGATAACATAAATCCAATGAATAATGTATTAGCTTCAGAGACTGAAGGATTAAAAAAATTATGAATGGAAGTCTTCCAACTTTTTATAATGCATCCCAGAAGATCACATACCATAGTAACCAATCCAATAGAACATATTACCAAGATTTCTGAATCCACATTAATATAAAACACATTGGATAGTGGGGGTTCTACATACATATGTTAGTAGATGGGAAGGGGTTATTTTTCTGAATATTAGTACGTTCCCAAATATCATTTTATTATTGATAGCTGATCGTGAAACCATTATGGTATATCATTGCATGTATAAGAGTATCTACTTCACTAATGAATAAGGGTATCAAATTATATTGATTATTATGTCATACCATTAGTAACTACATTAAATGTATTATTCCCATTAAATAATTAAATAATAATTTTTAGACCTTGAGCATCACTACTAGGGGCCTTATACATTAATATAAATCTTAATTGACTATTATCTTAATTTTTGTTCTCCATTGTACACCAATAATTGCTTAAATAGAATATCATACATTGATTATTCGGACCTAGTTTTCTTCGACTATATATTCGTTGTTGGTAATACTCATAATAAATCTCTAATTCCTTATTATGAACAAGATATTTAGTTTATCAAAAATATTTTTCTTATTAGAATCATTAAAATAAGAAAAAAATAGTGGAATCCTCCCTATCAAAAACTGCGAGGGACATGGAAATCATCCTTTATTTAAAAAAAAGATATAGGACCTTCTAGGTCATGAATTTGGATATGTCTCTAGTTCTCCAAATTAGTCTCCATTTAAGGAGAACACATAATCCCCATAGGCATCTCCAAAAAATAGATAGAGTTGGGGTAAAGGATACCTCGCAAAAGATCATTTGGTGGTAATATTGGGATTCAATGCAGTGATTGCATAGGAAACTAGGTTGATAAATCAGGTTCGATCATTTCTACTCGAAAAGATCAATATTGAACATGCATATGTATTGTTAGCCTATACAACAATGTGTTTAGGGATATATAGATTATCCCAATCCAAAATATGTCATATTTTTTTTCATATTTCATACCTCCCAAGAACATGACATTGTGATAGTGAATTTGGTGAATCAATAATTCAGGTAGATTAAATAAATAAAAATTATCTATTGGAATTTATTGAGCTACATTATTTATAAGATATTCCTTCTATAATTTGGAGACCCTCTTCAATTTCAGTCCATACATTTTTTTGTCTAAACTGTCCATGATGCTCAAGAAAACCAGTCCACATGTTTGGCCAAAAATCGCAAGAATCCAAATTTATTTTTTATGTTTATCAAGCACGTGAATAATTATGGATCAGAAAATATATACCATTCTACAACATGTATCACTAAAGATGATGGAAATATATGATTTGGTCTAATTTACCAATTGTATGGATTATTTCTCATATATTTGGATAAGTTGGAAAATATATATGAAATCTAAAATAGTGGACCTTGAGAAAAATAAATCTACCATTCATAAAATATCTATAATTCTTTTATAATCCTTACCCAATGTAATATATTGTCATTAGATTACATAGAATGTAAATTAGAAAAAACACCAGCCATCAAGTCACAAAATTAATAGGATAATTGTCCCTATACTTGAACCCCCAGGTTCAGATGAAACAATGAGAGAGGGTTCTGTTGATATTTATCTTATTGGGAACTAAATAATGTTTCCTGATGTCCCATTAGTAAAATAATAAAATTATAATGCTATGATTAATTATATAATCAATTATGGAATAATAATTATGAATTTATCATTTCTATAAATTATAATGAATTTTAAAGTATTGATATTAGTTGAATGTATTTTATTTTTAATTATTGATATAGTTTCATAGATTAGGTTGTTATTGATTATTCCATATTATACTACACACGTTATTCGACAATTCGTGATTAATAGAACAATCAACAATAATTTTGGAAGAATAAATCATTTAAAAAAATAGTTTCATAAGAAATTACCGTTATAATCCACATATGTATAATGGAAAATGGAATTTTAAAAGCCTTAACTACTGAATATGATCAATTTTTTTGTGATACATAATAGAAAACAAGTACATGCATTTTCAAGAGATTAACTCACATACCTTAGTTTTTGAGATGTTTTATTCATCCCGAAAGTTCTAGGGGAGTGATGAAAGAGGATGAAATCTATGAGAGAGCCTGAATGGGGATAAGATACATGTTCTAATAGTGTTCAATTTATATGAAATTGATGTATTTCACAGTTATTTAGAATTTTTTTTTGAAATATATGTGTTTTATTACTGTGAAATTAATATACTTTAAAGAATATATGTTTTATCATTTCTAAAATTTTCACTAACAAAACAACTCTTTATCAGTGGTAAAATTATAGCACATAAAATCTATATTTATCAAAACAAATATTATAGTTATGATATAAATATACTTTTTTTATGAGATCATTTTCATTTTAGAGGTGATAATAAATATTTAATATAAAATAATGAAAAATTAACTGAATATATAATAAGAATGAATAAATTTTTTAAAAATTAATAATAATTACCCTTATTAATGAATATATAATAATAAATGCAGGATTATAAACAATTAGTGATATTTAATTATTAAATATAAATATATTGAAAAAATATTAAAAAATTGGTTATGTTTTAATAATAATAAATATTAATTTTTTAAAAAAATGTATATATATTAAAATGATGATGAAAACATGGGAAAAATTTTAATACATAGTAAATAAATACAAAAATTAATTTATATGAATAAATACATGAATAATGAACACATACACAAAATTTGTTGAAACTATTTAACAAATACTTTAAATAAATTTATTTTATACATTTCAAACATAGAAAAAGTATTAAAACTTTATAAATAACATTGAAGGATTAATAATCATATAAATTAAAAAATTGTTAAGAATATTAAATCATAGTAAATAATTATATATTATTTAAGTCATTAATTAAATTAATTAAAAACAAATAAAAATATGTAGAGAATCAGAAAAAATGAATTTAAATATATTAAATATATGATTTTCAATCTTTTTAAAGGCATTTCACCATAATAAATGAAATTCAATAAATAATAAATATATATAAAAAGTTATCATATTAAAACATAGTAAATAATTATGTATAAATAAATGAAAAAATTGAACAAATTAAATAAATAATAGAAATTTTAAAATATTAAAAACGAATAATTAATATTAGATAAGATCTTTTTGAATTTGATAAATAAAACGGAATAAGTTAAAAACATTAATAACTAAATCTTTAAGATTAATGACATAAATTACATAATCATTATAAATAGGGTTCAAATCATACAAGCCCCTTGGGAGAATTGCATCACATACAGTGACCCAGGCTGGTAACGATGTGTGCATGATGCGGGAAGGCGATGATGCGAGTAGGATGCTGGGTTGGTGACACATACCGGATGATTCATGCATGATGATACAACGAGCCATCAGGATATTAATTGGGCCTCCTAGCAATGGGCCTACATGCTATGTTATAGTTCATCATCTACATAGTTATAATGAGGCCATTGATTTCATGAAGAATAAGAAACACACATAAAAATGAATAAAATGGATTAATAGAATATATATATATATAATGTACTCATTGATACAAATAAACAAAACCGCACACAAACATCTCACCCACCGGCCACTGGGCACGCCATATCCCCCACACCAAGGGATAACCCACCTATATTCAGTGTGCCTATAGACATCCTTTTTTATGGATATTGGAATAAAGTCCAATACAAATTTTTCATTGACCACCACAACCCATAGGCCCATACATTATTTTGAACCTCTACAAGAATTCTAACAACCATTTGTGCATCCCCTACATACCAATGATAGACAGGCCTCAAACACGCCTTACAAATCTATTATCTCACTGAACGACATTAAGGATTGTCATATATGACCGCCATACCACAACCCTCACCGTCAATGGCATGTTGGCTGACCCAAATCACTGGTGAACAATGCCTTAAATCACATCATCTCTCAGAGCATCACAGACAATTCGACCTTTCAACAAAATCAATTACTTGACCTCTACAACACCGACACCACTACTATGTGAGGCTGTCACTAGTGATGGGGAGCCACTACAGTCATTGTTGTTTCCACCATCTAGATACACCGACAATATTGGTACAGAAGATTAGTCACACCACCAACGTCCACAATCATTCCATCCCACACATTCACCAACTCCATTGAAACCTACCTCTCATGAATCATATGGATCCCTATGCCGACACAGCCATCCAACACTCACCGTCTCTCGATGGAATGCTCTGTCTACGCTGCCAAGCACGGTGTGCAAAGACCCCATATGTCATTACCCATCATAGTGATGCACATCCCCATCAATTTTCATTTGTATAAATAAAAAAATTAATTCATTTTAGGCATGGTGTACACTGGAAGTTAATGTTTAGGGAAATATAGTGTGGGTTGGACACTATCATATATGAATCAATTATATGTTATAAAAAATTTAATAATATTAAAAAATAACTAATAAAATTGAATAAATTTTAATCATAAAAATTAAAAACTTTTTGAAAATACTGATGCTTTTAAATAACATTGTATTACTTTTAAAAACATGATTAAATGTGAAATAAATTTAAAAATGCTGAATAATGAAAATGAAAAAAATATTAATGAAATAATATAAAAAATTAAAAAATAATTCATATAAATTAAATAAGTAAAAGATGATTATTAAGAAAATTAATTACATGAATTATCAACTGAAAATAATGAATAAAATATTATAAAAAAAATATTAATTACTGCAAATTATTGAAGTACATGTTGTGTTAATTATATTTAGAAAAAAAATATTAATCTATTAAAATTTTTAACATTTATTAATTGTTAAATTGTTACTATTTAATTGAATATATACATATTTAATCATGTATACATAGACATACTCACAGATATACACATACAAATACAAACAGATTATCATGTACATACAAAAACACATGCACATGCACATACAAACATACAAACATATGTGCACATAAAAAGACACACAATAAAAATTTATATATACATACACATACACTTAAACACAAAAATTCATAGACACACACACAAAAACACACATATGAATTTATATATACGCATACATGAACATGTACACATATTAAAAATATAGACATAAATTTACATACATGCCTATGAACTTATGCAGACACAAACATACAAACAACAAATGTAATTAAACACACGCACACGCACAACTCAACACAACACTAGAGATGCATACATAAATAAAACTTACATAAAAACACACATACATACATGAATTTACAAAATAATATACATATATTATTGAATTATTTAATATGAATATAAATATAAAAATTCAAATATTAATCACATATTAAATAAATATACTCATTTATAATTATTGATATATAATTATTATTTAAAAATTATTTAAGAATTTATACATATATAAATTTCACTTATTTAATGTCTCATTTAGAAACTCTAAAATATGATCACAATATTAGGAATTTTATCAGATATTGGAAAGTGAACCCTTTTATTAGTTATTATTCAACAGAAACATTTAATATTGCATGATAAGAAATATTGTAACATGAATAAAAAATTAGGCAATTGGTTATGGATGAATGATTAAATTTAATGGCTTGATAAAATTAAATGAAAATTAACTATTAGTATTAGGTTAATAATTCAATGATTTATAAGATGATAGATAAATATAGGATATTAAAATACATTATTTTTTCACTATTGAAAAAATAAATTAATTTAAATAGTTGGTGATTCTTGTTTGATAACTAAACATCTGAAATCATGTTTCTATATATGTGTGTTGGGAGAGAGGGATCCTTTGACATGTGAATCTATTAGTCTGATAAATTAGAAGTAATTTCACTCTCAGAATCATCATTTTATTATACCATTGACAGTTAGCATCATCCATAGTAGTGTAGAATGACAGGCAGGGTCAGATAGCGTCATTTCCAAACACCTACAACATAATGAGCGGCTTCTTGTTTGGGTGAATTAAACAAATGAGAGAATAGATTGTCAAATCCATATTCCCACATTGGGCTTGGTATATGTTTTCAATGGGACACCATGACCTATCATCAGGGAAGTGTGAAATAATGTTGTATGTATTGTCGATGTGGTGTCGTGGAAGATCGTCTGAGAATGGCTGGTGATGGAGGGTGGTGACTATGGTGGTATTTTTTAGTGGGTTTTTATGGAATATCATATAAGAAATGGAGGTGAAAGTGGTAGTTGTTGTAAATGGGGAATCATGGATATTTTCTTGGAAAGGACATTGATTCATATATTCATATTCCCCCTTTTCTCTCCTAGTAGGAATTGTGGATTGGGTACCATGATAGGTCAAGGTGCTGACTAACCTATAAGGCATTGTTTATTGGGTGATGTGGAAAGTAGAAAAGGTGGTTGTGGTGGTATTCAATGTCGATGGGGGTGTCATGGTATGTAATTAAAAAAGAATCGATTATTGTCATTTCCATGTTCCCCCCTATCTGGCCTGATATGTGTTGTTTACTGGGAACCATGGAAGGGTCTCATAGAATGAATGGTGACAATAATATCCATCCTCCACTGATTTCTCCTAGTATGAATTTTCAATGGGGTTTCTGGGATGGTGTTCTGAGAGAGGTTGTTGTAACTCATGTAGAAAGAGGGAAACACGACGCGTCTTGGCTTGCATCTATTGAATGGTGACACAACATGATGTAGAATAGAAGTTGTGTTTGAAAACATCCTATATATCTTTATTATGGGACACTAACTTGTTATTCATGCGTTCCCAATTCATCATTATTTATTCAAATAAATCTATTGTTCATCGTAGCCACAAAAAGTTATATAATGTATGGAATATAGTCAACCTCAGTCAGTGATTGTTTATACATAATCCTAGAGAGTCTACATACGAATAATTTCAATGATTTTAATAGGTTTACTATAATTTCTCCTCCCCATTATTTTCCATAATTTCATTTTTCATTATATTATTCAATGTGTTATTATCTAATTATAGAGAATTGTTCATTTTTTAATTATATAGTAAATTCATTTATTTTTTCACGTATAAAAGTAATAACCCCACAAGAAAATAATGTCCTTGTGTGGAATGGAAAAAAATTCCATGACTTCTATGTTTTTCTTTATATATATAATTAATCTCATTTTAGTTAAAATTTACTATGTGAATTATGTATCATTAAATATAAACATAGTAAATTATATATAACTTCTGTTTCTTAAATTGATGATAAAATTTATTTATAATTCAATGATAAATTATTTTAAATAATCTATTTTTATTAATTGAAATATAATATTTATTAAAAATATAATTATATAATTTATTATGTTTTTCATATAAATTCAAATTTATTTTGTATTATTAAATTAATAAATATAAATCATTTTAATAATATCTTATAATATGTAGTAAATTATATATATATACATTATATGAATTTTATTTTAACATAATTCAATATATATAATTAGTTAATAATATATTATCTTTCAATATTATAAAAAAAGTATTAAAAATTATAATCAATATTATAAAGTAATAATGTATTTATATCATAAAATTACATATATTTTTAAATATAGTAGCAAAAATTAATTAAACATAAGATGATTATTTTGTAATACATATAGTCAATATAGAAACTTTATGAAATATTTATGTTGGAATATGATATTTAACATATTTATAAATAAATATTATATAATGAAATTAGTATATTATATATCAATGAAATATTTTTCATAAATAGATTTTGTATGATTTATTATAAATTCAATTTTTATAGACTAATTGGGAAACGTCACAAAGGTCTGAACCATAAAAAACAAAAAATAATAATCAATCACAAAACCAAAATTCAAATTGTAAAATGATTCTATGATTTTAAATTAAACCCTAATATTGGGACTGTGGGATGATGTGATGTATATTATGATGTTGATGTGAATTATGAGATATGTGATAAAATTTTATTTATTTCCAAAGAATTTTATTTTGAGTGATGCTGGATATGATATTAGTACTCAGATATCAATGATGAATCAAATCACGGAAAAGATACAATATTATACTATAGGTTGGGTTTGGGGACTTTTCGGTAATATGGTATTGGGATCCAAGAATCCCTTATACACTGGATGATATTATTTGGTAATCAGGGGTTTTATAAAGGATTAAGATGAAATAGAAGCATCAGGTGGGTGAATAAATCTAATTGTTTATTCATATTCGACGCATCATCCACAAATTGTAAACGATTTAAATGACATGACTAGAAAAATCCATCATTTTTTCTCATAAAAAATTCCATAACCCATATAGGATATTCTTAATGTTAAATTTATTATTAACTTAATTTTTTTCTTATTAATTGATAAATAAACTTGGGAACCTTACTCAACATATTAATTAATAACGCATCAATCATGAAAAAACCCAATGTTTAATTCTTCCCTAAAGATGATATCATCTAGGTGTATGAAATGAATTATAGATCAAAAGACATGATATACATTAATAAATATCATAAATCCAAAGGACAATTACATACCCCAACAAATAAAACTATCTAATGACACGTAAGCTTGAACAATACCATCAAAGGGATATATTTGCATATTCTATCATCTTGAATCCGTCAATGTACACATCTCAAAAGGATAGAGGGGTGATAATTTTGTAAGATAGTGAAAACATAACATGTTTAATTCTAGGCTTCCCATCAATACTCTAAATAAATTTTAAAATAGAAATTTTCTGGAGGAGTGGTCAATATCACATTATTTTCAATTTTAAGAGTGCATCCAAATACGATCATCACCCTTGGACTCCATTTATGTATTCCCATATAAATGAATAAAATTTTCCCATCATAAAAAATTAAATTTTGTTATGTAACCATCATGAGAAACATGTTTATTTAATAAAAATTGGAACAATGCGATATATGGTTGTAGTTATAGAAAATTAATTGATGCATCAAAATCATTCAAGTGGAGACAAAATATTATCAAACATTTAACTTTCCGAATTGTTCATTTTTTTACAAATCAAAATATCTTCCTAACTAGAGTTGAATATTTTCCGTGATAAGCCTAAATAATTATTTATTGAATTATAACTAATTCCTATCATTTCAATATTGTATCATATGATTTTACATTATCCTAATAAAGTGCATAGGTTGATTCTAGATAGTTTTGAATATCCTACATCCATTTCCCAATAAATGTATATATATGAATAATATTTTGAAACATGTTACTAAAATATTAGAAACATTTTTTTTCACAATGAAATTTGATGGTGGTTTTAATTATTTATATGATTAATGTTCATGTATATATTGCAATTAAAAGTGCATTAAATGTTCCACCCATCTGTATATCTTGACTAAAAATTTTTATGTGGAGAATTTAATCATCCTTACAGTGAAGTGGAAATCATATATACAATAATATCATTATAGGAAGGATACCCATGTTAATATATGTTAATATAAATTTTATAATATTATTTTTCTTCATGAATGAATATATGTTGTATGAAGGGGATTTTTTTTATTTTTAGCATAATTCCCATAATTTACGTCAATGATGATTTATTGGAAAAATGAATTCTTATATGTATCAATGTATTTTTTGATCCCCAAATAATATGATGGTATTTCTTTTTGATTTTAATTGATGGGGATCTTGAACTAGTTCGCATTCATGGTGAAAGATTCTTATTATAATGAATTTATGTTTACTGTTGCCATAATTCGTAACCTATTTAATAAAGAAGATAAACATTATTTTTTTAAACTCTATTTATTATTATTCATACTACATGGTATTTCTAAATTTACATGAGATTTTTAGTTTTTACCGAAAATTATTTAAGTGCATGTATCAAAAAACAATATATTAAAATGATTGTTGTTAATCATATTATAATGGTCAGAAAATGTGAATTATATATATAATATTATCTCTGGGACATGTGGGGATATATGGATATTATAGATGATTAACTTCTCCCTTATAATTTTGGAAAATGGAACACATTGGGGGTTTTTATTTTATGTTTAATTAAAATGTATGTTAGGTATTTAGATATTCCAAATATTCATCTCCTAGATGATGAAATTATCACATTTTGTTATAAATTTTGAAAATAAAAGCATCATTAGTTTTAGGATTGATTTATTAAAAAATAAATATAATGATTTACGTGATCTTTCTATCATCTGTAATGTATGGGAATTGGTTCAATATTTCATTGAACAAAATACCTATCAAAATACACTAAATAAATAATATTTATGATCCTCACCATGGGGGGAATTTTTCAAAGATTTAAATATTCATGTTGAAATTCAATTTATCGATGTTGTATTCTAGGTTATTATAAACCTTTTCTAAATAATGTGCTACTTGATATTTTAGGGAGCTATTAATTTAGATAAGCATTTCTTTTTGTTTTAGAAACTATTATTAAAATGGAATCCTTTTATTCTATAAAAATGAGAAACATCCTTTAAAAACATAAAAAATAATATATGGATGAGAAATTCCTAGGGTTACATATTCCCCGATGCTTTGGAGTTTTCTGATCTGGGATGGAGCACTTGAATAGAAATCAGTGATGGGATTTTCATTGATATAAATTACTAAATATTATAAATGTATTCATATTAAGATTAAAACATGTTTATTTCAGTGTTTGTGAGATTTATTCAAAACTATCATATAGTTAATGATTAAATGAAATCATCACCGGAAAAAAAAATCCTTTTTAATTTATCTCAGTTCTTATTATATTTAAAATAATTAACAAATATGGGTTTTCGAACAATAATTTTAATTTTAAATAAAAAATTAAATTCTTGATGATGATATATTCATACTTATCCCTAGGAGAATGTTTTTTATTTATAATAAATAGGGAATCCTTCATTAGATGATTGATGGATTATCATTTGTAGATGAGAGATTATATTTCACCTAAATAGTATTATTATAAAATTAATTGATGATATTAGGTGTGATCATAGATATTCAGTTATGAAATACTATAGGTATGTCTGACTATCCTTAAAAATATTGAGAAATTGCTTCAAAAAACATCAAGAAAGATTGAAGGATAATTCATTAATTTAATCACAACAATATGAGCGTGTGTGACAAGTTTTTAGTTAGTGAAAACAATTTTTAACTAAAATGACATTTATAATATGAAATCAAAATAATATATTTCAAAGACATAACCACTAAACACCAATGTTTTTCAGAAAATTATTTTGAAAAAAATTATTTTTGTTTTTATTTTTATTCTATTATGTACTCATTGTTATTTGATAAAATTAATCATTAATAATTTTATGACCATTACCAAATATTTTTAAACACATTGGTGTAAACCTATACCAATGGTTTTCGAAACAATAGATATATATATGTAGAATATTTGTACATTTATCAACAGTTTTGGAAAAACCATTAGTATAATTTTCGTAAAAGTAAGTTATACCATTGATTTTATCCAAACTGTTGGCATATCGACCACATATACCAACTGTTTTGGAAAAATTGTTGGTATAATTTCATTGTATTGAATTCATGCAAGGGAATTGTATAAAACTATTGGTATATATCTGACATACACCAATAGATTTATTTTCAAAATTATTGGAATATGGTCACATAATGGGTTGGATACCAATGGTTTTGGTCAACCCCTTGGTATAGTGTCATATTATGGAACATATACCAACAGTTTCTCAAAACTGTTGGTATAGTTCAAATTTGTAGAAGTTTTGAAAATAATTTGAACCTTCAAATCCCATAATTCGATGGACTGATGACCACACTATTAAGCATTAATACAATTGATAATGAAAATAAAATCTGATTCAATGATAAAATTTTTTATTCCTTTTTAAATAGATAACATCAATCTAGTGAATAATTCATTAGCTTCAGTGACTGAAGGATTCCAAAAATAATGGATAGATGTCTTCCATCTTTTGATAGTGCAAACCAGATGATCACATACTATAGGAACAAATCCAATAGATCATATTACAAAGATTTATTCTTCCACGTTAATATTAAACACTTTGGATAGTGTGGTGTTCAACATACATATGATAGTAGACGGAAAGGGGTTATTTTACTAAATCTCATTACATTTCCCAATATCCTTCTATTTATGTTTGATGATATTGGAACCTTTATGGTTGAACATTGCATGTATATGAGTATATGATTCACTAATGTGGAAGGGTATCAATATATCATGTTTATTATGTCATACCAGTAGGAGCAACATTAAATGTATTATTCACTTGAGATAAATCAATATTAATATTTGGACCTTCTTCAGGAAAACTAGGGGACTTATTCATTAATATAAATCTTCATTGACTATTATATTTATTTTTTTTCTCCAATGTACACGCATAATTCCTTAAATAGAATAACATGAATTCATTATTCAAACATGATTTTCATATATTATATATTCTAGGCAAGTAATACTCAAAATAAATCTATATTCCCTTCTGTAGTACCATATATTCAGTTAATCAAAAATACATTTCTTATTAGCATCATTAAAATAAGAAAAAATAGATGAATCCTCTAAATCAAAAACTATGAGGGATGTGTAAATCATCCTTGATTTATAAAAATGAAATTTGACCCTCCAGATCATGAATTTGGATATGTCTCTGTTTCTCCAAATTAGTCTCCATTTATTAAGAACTCATAATCCCCCGAGGCATCTCCAGAAATAGATAGGGTTGGGGTAAAGGTTACCTCGCAAAATATCATTTGGGGGTAATATTTGGATTCAATGAACTGAGTTCATAGGAAACCTGGTTTATGAATCAGGTTCCATCATTTCTTTTCCAAAAGATCAATCTTGAACATGCACATGTATTGATAGCCCATACACCAATGTGTTTAGGGATATATAGATTATCCCAATACAACAAATTTCCTACTGTTTTCCATATTTCATACACCAAAAAGAACTTTTCATTGTGATAGTGAATTTACTCAATCAAAAATTCAGTTGTCTTAAATAAATAAAAATTATCTATTGGAATATATCGAGCTACATCCTTTATAAGGGATTCCTTCCATAATTTAGAGTCCATTTTAAAATTAAAAACATATTTTTTTTGTCAAAAATGTCCATGATGCTCCAGAAGACCACACTACATATTTAGGCAACAATTATAGGGATCCAAATATATTTTTTATGATTATAAAGCACTTGAATAACTAAGGATTAGAAAATATATACCTTTCTATAGCTTTTTCCACCCAATATGATGGATACATATTATTTTTACTAATTATCCAATTGTATGTATTCTTTCTCATATATTTGTATGAGTTGGAAAATAGATATAAAATCTTAAATAGTGGACCTTGTGAAAAAGTAATATACCTTTTAGAATAATGATATTAGAAATATCTAGAATTCTTCAATAAACCTTCCCCAATGAAATATGTTGTCTTTCGATTCCATAGAATGTAAATTAGAAAAAACACCATCCAACAAGTCACAATGGTAAGGGGATAATAGTCCCACTACATGAACCCCCGGTTTTTGATGAAGCATTGAGAGAGGGTGCCATTGATATTTTTCTTCTTGGGAACTCCATAAAGTTTCTTGATGTCCCATTTGTCAAATAATAAAATTATAATTCTATGCTTACTAATATAATCACTTATGGAATCATAATAATGAATTTAACTTTTCTAAAAAATATAATGAGTTAAAATATATTAATTTTAGTTGAATGTAATTTATTTTTAATTATTGATATAGTATCATAGATTAGGTTTTTATTGATTATTCATTATTATACTATGCATGTTATTCCCCCATTATTTATTAATAGAACATTCAAAAATAATCGTGGAAGTGTAAATCATTTAACAAAATTGTTTCATAAGAAATTACCTTTATAAACCACATATGAATCATGGAGAATGGAATTTCATAAGCCTTAACTGCTCACTATGATCAATTTTTTTTCGATACAAAATAAAAAAAATACAAGCATTTTCTAGTGATTAACTCACATACCTTAGGTTCTGAGAAGTTTTATTCATCCTAAATGTTCTAGGGGAGTGGATAAAGAGTATAAAATCAATGAGAGAGCATGAATGGGGAAAATATTCTTGTTCAAATAGTGTTGATTTTATATGACATTAGAGTCTTTTTATGTTATTTAGGAAACTGTTTTGATAAATATGAGTTTTATTACTGCGAAATTAATATCCGTTAAAGAATATAGGTTTTATCAGTGCTAAAACATTTGATAATAAAGCATCTCTTTATCAGTGCTAAAATAATAGCACATAAAATCTATATTTATCAATACAAATATTATAGTTATGATATAAATATATTTTTTATGAGATATTTTTTATTTAGAGGTGATAAAAAATATAAAAGAAATAAATAAATATTAAAAGAATATATATTAAAAATGATTACATTTTTAAAAAATTAAAAATAATTTCCCTTATTATTGAATATTTAATCATAAATCTATTATTATACAAAATTAGTTATATTGAATTATTAAATATAAATAGTCTCAAAAAATATTTTAAAATTTTGTTATGTTTTATTAATTATAAATATTAATTCTAAAAAAATAAATATGAATATATATTAAAATGATGATAAAAACATAGAATAAATTATAAAACCTAGTAAATAGGTACAAAAAAATGAATTTCTATGAATAAATACATGAATTATGAACACATATATAATTTTTTTTAAAATTTTAAACAAATCATTTAAATAAATTTATTTTATACGTTTCAAACATATCAAAAGTATTACAACATAATAAATAATATTGAAGGTGTATTAATAATATAAATTAAAAATATGTTATGAATATTAAATCATTGTAAATAATTATTTAATATTTTAATCATTAATTGAATTCATTGTAAATAAATACAAATATGTAGAAAATCATAAAAAATTAATTTAAATGAATTAAATATATGATTTTTATACATTTTAAAGGCATTTCACCATAATAAATGAAATTCAATAAATATTAAATATATATAAAAAATTTATAAAATTAAAACATAGTAAATAAGTATGTATAAATAAATGTTAAAAATGAATATATTCAAAAAAATAAATAAAATGTAAAATTTTAAAAATGAAAAATTAATATTTTATAATATCATTTCAAAATTGATTAAATAAAATGGAATAAGTTAAAAAAATTAATCAATGAATCTATATGATTAATTGCATAAATTATGTACCCATTTTAACGAGGGTTTGAATCTTAGTATGCCCCTTGGGGGTTTACATCACATAAAGTGATTCAGGTAGGTAATTATGTGGGCATGATGCATGAAGGTGGTGATGCGAGTAGGATGCAGGGTTAATGATACAGACTTGATGATTCAGGCATTATGCTACAACGAGCCTTCAGGAAATTAATTTTTCCACCTAGAAATGGGCCTACATGCTATGTAATAGTTCTTCATCTACATAGTTATAATGAGACCATTGATTTCATTAAGATGTAGAAAAAAACACACATAATCTATGAATAAAAATTTATAAATAGAAAATATATACAAGGTACTCATGGATACAAATAAAAAAACCCACACACAAACACCTCACCCACCGGCCACTAGGATGGGCATAGCCCCCCCCCCCCCCCCACTACGGAATAACCCACCTATATTCAGTGTTCCTATCGACCTCATTTTTATTGATGTTGGAACAAAGTTCGATAAAAATTATGCATAGACCACCATAACCAATAAGCCCAAACATTATTTTTCACCTCTATTGGAATTTTAACAACCATTTGTGCCTCCCCTACATACCAACGATGGACAGGCCCCGACCATTCCATACACTACTATTACATCATTGAACGTCATTAAGGATTGTCATATATGACCGTTAGACCACCAACCACACCGTCAATCGCATGTTTGCTGACCCAAATCACCGATGAGCAAAGAATTACAGCACATCAGCTTTCCGAGCTTCACAGACATGTCGACCATGCATCAAAATCTATAAAATGACCACTAAAATGATAACACCACCACAATGTGAGGCTTCCACCAGCGATGGGGTGCCGCTACAGTCGCTCTTGGGTCCACCATCAAGCTACACCCACAACATTTGTAAGGAAGAGTTGTTTCATGACCAATGTCCACAATCATGTCATCCACCATTTCAAAACCTCATTTGAAACCTACATTTCATGGACCATATAGATCCCTGTGCCGACACAGCCATCCAACACTCACCATATCTCGATTGAATGCACTGTCGACACTACAGTTCATGGTGTGAAAAGACCCCATATGTCATTACTAGTCATCGTGAATCACATCCCCATCATTATCATTTTATTAAATAAAAACATAAATCATTTTAGGCCTCGAGTACATTGGGGTTTAAATTTTAGGGAAATATATTGTGGGTTAGTGACTTTAATATAGGATTTAGTTATATGTTTTTAAAAAATATTAATAATATTAAAAAATAACAAATAAAAATGAATAAAGTTTAATAAAAAAAATTACAAACTTATTGAAAATATTGATGATATTAAATACCATTGCATTTCTTTGAAAAATATGATTAAGTACGAAATATATCGAAAATTACTAAATAATGAAAAATTAAAATTTATTAATTAAATAATATTAAAAATAAATAAATTAAGTCATATAAATTAAATAAATAAAATAATATCATGAAGATCATTAAATTCAAAAATTTACAACATAAAATAATGAATAAAATAATATCAAAAAATATACTTATTACACATAATTATTGAAGTACACGTGGTATTAATTGTATATAAAAAACATAATATGCTATTAAAAACATTAATTTTTATTAATTGCTAAATTGTTACTATTTCATTAAATATAAACATATTTAAACATGTATCAATAAATATTAAAATTTAATATATTTCAGAAAATGTTAAATGATAATATAATCAAAACGAAAAAATTATTTCTAACACCCCGAGATTTTATAAGATATATTATTTTTAATTTTTTTCATATCTTCTGCTTTATGATACACCAATATTATCTTGTTCTCTATGCATCATCGTATTAACTTTCAGTATACGCACCACTAATCATCGATCGTGTTAAACACAATTTCAAGTTTTTTTGATAAAAGTAATTAAAAAAAACATTGAGTGCATATATATATATTTTTAATGTATAAATGAAATAAAGTTGGATTTTTTTTTATGCCAAAAAAAGGAGTCTTTCACTACACGCGACCCTGACTTGGCATACATTACTCGCAATCGCGACCTTCCACAATAGCTTGTGTTGTTCGCAATGCCGGGTTTCATTAAACAACGATATATTGTTATAATATTATTGTGAACTAGAAGTTATGAATAGTAATATATACATTTTTAATTTTATGACATTTTAATTTATCATACATATTTTATATATCATGGTATAAGAACAAAATAAATTTTTCGGATAAAATATGTATTTTTAAACAAATGCAGTTTTGCCTCTTTTTGATGGCGCTCCCACATTAAACATAGTTGTTGACATGTTTATAAGTTCAATTTGATGAATCAAAATTATTCATTGGAATTTTTATATTAAAATTTACTTTGGATAAATTTTTCATATTATTCTAATAAATTTCATATTTTAATGAATAGTAAAAACACGCTATATTTTAATTAAAAACAACTTTTTTCATCGCAATAATTTATATGGATAAATTATAATATTGAATGTATTTTAAGTACAAATAGAATATATTATTACCATTTAATATAATGTATGTCATTACCATTTATTTTACATTGAATTCATTGGTAAAAACATGTCAATCTATGGCAATGTTTTAACTTTTAAAACCCATTTTCTTAACAACGGGATTAATTTTAAATAAATTACTGCTAATTCTGTTTTCTAAATTTTGAAAAATGGATTCCATATTTTAAATTCAGTGGTTCCAAATTATGTTAATAGGATACTTTTATTTTTTTGATATTATGAATATTAACTACGGTAATTTTTTTTATTGTAGTTAAATGTAAATCGGGTAATTATGTGTAAAAATAAGATTATAAAATTACCCTAACAATTTCCAAAATTCTATTATATGACTAAAAGTCGCCCCATATAACCTATGGGTCATAATAGATTCTTTTTTGGCACATGTTACAATGAAATTAATTTAATTATTATTAAAACCAATGAAAGTGACAACATATCACTCTCTTAAATCTTATAAGTATAATAATTTTAATTTTGTTATAAACATTGTGAAACATCAAACATGAATATTCTATAAGACGTTAGGAAAATTATATACATCATTTAACTTTATTTAGAATTTTTAGGGATTAAATAATTATCATTAAAGGTGACACAATAGTGATGTTGAAATTATTTTATTGATTGAAATATCAAATAAATGGCTTTATAGATATTTAAATAAATATTAATTGAAATATTTATTGTGTTCCACTAATTTTATATATAAATATGACATATTATGAATCTATTAATTCTTTTATTTATAACATATCTTCTGTGTGGATTTTTTTTAAATTCAAATAATTGAATAGTGTCATAATTGACAAAATTGTTATTTTATAAAAATAACATAATATAAAATTGTTTAAAACCAAAAAAAATATTTAAAAATTATAAATTAACATTTATATGGTCTAAAATTTCATAAATTAAAACATTATGGGCAATTCACAACACATAATTAATTTTTTATTACAATTTAAAAATTAGAATCTTATTACCACAAATAAAATTAAATAGATTTAATAAAGATAAATCAAATTGATAATGTTTAAAATAAATTACCAACATGTTTAAATTTTATTGGTTCATGAGATTACAACCATATATCATCTAAGTTCAGATTTTAGTGATTTTGGACGTTTTTTTTTGTGGGGTTTGAATTTATTGTAAATTAATATATTTGAGGTTTCCAATAGTTCCCCTCTCCTACATTATAAAAGGGAACATCCTCCCTCTTCTATTTATACAATTTTTAGCCTTCAATCACTTAAAAACCCTGACCATTACCACTATCAACATCCCTATAAACATTATAGTGGTTATGGTCTCCTTAAAAGACCAACTCTAGTTCCTTAAAAGGAGGATAAGAAGAGGCGGGTCAAAGAAGAAGTAATATTGTTTACTGACTCTTTCCAATTTATTTCTTCTTCTACTTCATATAATTTATTTTTTTCATAATAAATTAATAACTTCAGTATCTCTAATATAATTATATTTTATTATAAAAATTAAACAACCATATTTCATCTTCTATCCATCCCACGGAAAACGAAATCACCGCACGAGTGTACGTACGGAATACCATCTCCACGCCATGGTGTAATATGTTTTCCACCACCCCCATACATGGATGGGTTTAATGTTGTAAATAAATAACTATATATTATTATTTTAATGTGATAGAGATTATGAAATATTATACATACACTTTTATAGAATTCCATTATCAAGGTAATGATATCATCGCTCATGCGTACGTACGTACTACCATCACCACAAATGTGATGATATTCAATTTCGCTAATTAAGCACTCAAATAATAAAATAAATTATAAATAATAAGTAATAATGAAAGATATTACATAATAATGATACTGGATTTATATATATATACATGTGTTTCATTTACTTATTTCTTTTTAATTCATCAATGAAACGAAAACAACGTTCATGCGTACGTACGACTATCATCTCCATGAATGGTGTATTTCATTCCATTTGTTGATCTATAATATATATTTATAGGATGAATATATATTATATATAAATAATTTTTTACATTCTAGAATTAATTAAATCATTATATATGTAACAATATCAAGAACAACATGACGAAACACGTACGATAAATTAAACAAATTTACCCATAACGTTGCATTTACATGAAATTTACAAAAAATCGGGTACTATAAAGTCATTAGTTAACCATATGTGATATCATAAAAATAAATATGATTCTATAATAACTCAATGACATTATTTAAATCATTATAAAAAAGGATTGGTTACGTACGAAGCATATCAGACCTAATGTAAGGGATAACTTTTCTAATCTTGTTTTTATCCGAGATTGTTTATTTGTAAATATTTAATGGGGTTATAATTATCATCCATGTCCCTATTTTATAAAAATATATTAATGTATTTTTACAGTCCAATTTACACATTATTGACTTTTACTACATGGTTTGTAAGAAATATTTCTTTTGTTTAACATAGGTAGTACTTTTTGGCTTTTCCGTCAAATGTTCAAGAAGAATGTTTTTAACATATACGACATGAACATATTTTTATAGTTTCATAATTCCTTATTTTCATGAATCTTACTCTACAATATATAATGAAAATTTACAACAAAATATTTTTCTTTTAAAATTTCATGGAATTTTATGAAAAGAAAATGATTTTGATGAAGAAAGGATACTTTCCTCATGAATTCATTTCAAGTGTTTTATCAAAATCATTTTCCATCTATGATGACATTATTTCATATGTGTATGTTTCATGTATAATGTCTCTATGATTTTCATGGTTTAATGTTTCTTATGATGAAATTATATTCATTTGTTTTATATGGATTATGTTATGATGGGATGATGTTTATGAAACCCATTTTATTCATTGGGTTATGATGAATGATTCATATTTATGTTGTGGCACATGTGAAAATGATTTCATTATGAGATGGGTCGGACAAATATCACCCTCCAATGAATTGGGTAATGAATTGTATCTCATGAGATAAACATGGCTGGAATGGTAATTTAATCATGTTCAATGGTAGAATACTGGAACGAGGAGTGAACTCAATTCCGTAAGGGACATTGTCCACTAAGATGGTCTTGGAAACAATTCCTTGGCGACTATGGAAATCATATAATGTGCTTAATGGTTTTCCACCATTACATGTCTTATTCCAAGTCTATTTTATCATGATTGATGTCACATTATGATCTTTTCCTTACGTACTGCCATGTTTTATTTCATTGCTTATGATTTTGATTTTTAAACATTATGTTCATGTTTTAAGTACCAATTTATATGGTTTGTTTTATTTTATCCATGATTACCCATACTCAGCATTTGAGCTCCCCCTTTATATTTTTTCATTTCCCCATGATATAATTAAAGGTTTTAGGTAGGAAAACAAAACAGGAATATCTTTATGGGAGATGTATAAGATATTTCACAACGATTAGAAGATTATGTTTTGAGTTTCCAAAGACACTAAACTATTACGATCCTTGAGTATTGGTTTTTGTTATGTATTATGTATTGTACAAATGTAATGTAATGTCTATGTACGCCAAGATTTGGGTCACTAAAGTTGGTATGAGATGAATGGTTTAGTCAACCATTGGAAACTAGGATTTGAAAACATTAGAGAGATACCTGGATTTATTTCTAATATATGTATAGGGATGTCACTAAGGATAAGAAATAGTATAGTTTATAGTCCTAGAATTACATTAACGATCTTAGAATAATACATAATATGTTAGATATTGAAGTTACCCCCACCCCCTTTATTATATTGTTTTCCCTATAATGATTTTTTCCTCTCACACTATTCTTTTTGGGTTTTAGAAAATGGCTGGAAATAAGAAGATTCTCGATAATAGAGGATATGATTGACAGTGGAATGAAATTCTTTGTGTGAAACTAAATGAATGTGGTTCTGGATTTCAACATATCGTTATTATTCCTAATCATAAATCTCATAATATGATCAATAATATTAATTTTTTTTATGTTTTTTTACTCATCTAATTAGATATTGATGGAGTTTCATGATGATCATAGAGGAAATAAAGTTCAATTTTCCACATCTAAATCATGTGGGATGAGGCATCCAAGAAAATGTTTGAAAGAAAACGGAAGATTCATTGGGTCTGGAAAAGAAGGAAACAGAGCCAGTAATTGCAAAGCAAAAGGTTCAGTTAACACCATGGAAAAAGATAATTGTATTTTTAATACATCAACAATGATGAAAAGTTTTAAATGTGGAATGTATAGGCATTATAAAAACCAATGACATAAGAGAAAGTCTCATGGATAGAATCATCATGGTCGTATGGGTAGTATTTATATTGATGATGATGAAGAGACTACAAATGATTGGTGAGATGAACAAATTGTTCTAGCTCGGTCAATGGTTTAAGAAGGTAGTGGATGATTTAGGTTTATCAAGATATATGTTGTATAGGTAATGGTACTATGGAATAAAGACACATCTAAGGAATGTTAAACTATTGTTTTTTCTAAAGTATTTGAATGTATATGTTGAATGGTACCGGTAGCCATGAAATATTATTCATATATTTTTGGATAGTAAATGATATGAGCATAATGAAGGGATAAGGAGAAAATGAAATGATTGATAGTATTCATGAGCTCTTGATTGATATAAGGACTGTGTAATATCATGGTTTGAGTATATATAGTTTTTGGGATTTTGGTATGTGGAAAGAGTTATCTTTTGACAACATTCATATTTTCACTAAGGTTCTATGGTAATTATTGTTTCAAATGAATATAGGATTAAGGTATTCAGATGTTTGGAATGTTACCAACAAGATATATCTTATGAAATATGGGGGATAAATGGTGTTATTCACGTGCTTGTTATGAGACGTTTCATGCAATAGTTTTTTTATACAATGAGATTGGGCAGATGTATTTTGGATAATCCTAAATATTGGAATGTATTATGTTGGACATAAAATAGTTTTATTTATGTATATAACATGTTTTTCGATATTATTTTTTGAATGTTATAATATTATAGTTTTAGGAAAACCCATAGGACGAGTAAAAACCCTTCATGTCGGACATGGCTCAGGTAATTGAACCCACAACCGAAGTGTGAATGTTCTTTATCGCATACCACTGGCCTACAAGAAGTCACTCGTAAGTAAAAACTAGATTCATTATGTTATGCGGTATGATATATGAAGTATAAGTCCATTTTAGGAACCATATATGATTAATCTCATTATAGTTGGACTTATGTATATTTAATAACATTTTTTATCCTTTGGTTTGAGACAGATGGAATGACCAATCATTCTATCACATAATCTGCTAACACTTCACAGAAGTCAAATTCAACTTCATTTTTTTAAGAGATAAAGTAGAAATTGTTCAAGGCACTAACAACAGTATGATTGTACCAAAATCAAGTAAGCATTTCTTCTAATTCAAATTATTCAACATTAGGGAATTGATCATGAAAACCAACATTTTTTCCTAGTGTCATCAAATATGATGAATTAGATGGGACCTTAAATCATCACAAATTTATGGATTTGTGATTGTTGGATTTTTTTAGCCATGTTCTCTACCGGTCTCCATCAGAACATGATGGTTTGTTTTCTCTTCCATATCCATATTTTCAACTATGTTATCCTATGTGGAAACCCAGTGACTAGTTTATTTGGGTAACTATTATTTTTTTTAATTTACTTTTGAAAATTATGTTTTAGTACTCCTTTTTACAATGTCTGTTTCTATGAAAGATAGTGTCATCTAGTAAACCATTTATAACCCCGATAAATTTCGAGTGCAAAATTCAATTTAAGGGTGGTAGAAGGTAACTCCCCGAGATTTTATAAGATATATTATTTTTATTTTATTTCATATATTATGTTGTACGCTAAACCAATATTATCTTGCGCTATATGCAACACCGTATTAGCTTGTAGTATACGCAACACTAATCTTGGATCGTGTTAAACACAATTTACTGTTTGTTTGACAGTAGTTATTCAACGCAACATTGAGTGTGTGTATATATATATATTCAATGTATAAATGAAATATGGTTGGATTTCATTATATGCAACAACAAAGGAGTCTTTCACTACACGCAGGCCTGACTTGGACAGCATTACACGAAATCACGACCTTCCTCGATAGCATGTGTTGTACGCAATACCGAGTTTCCATAAATAATGATATATTGTAATAATGTTATTATGATCTATTCATTATTTATAATAGTATCTAAATTTTTAATTTTATGACATTATAATTCATCATACACATTTTATATAACATGCAATTAGAACAAACTAATTTTTTCGTGTAAAATAAGTATTTTTAAAAAAATGCAGTTTTGTAGCCTTTTGATGGCGCACCAACATTAAATTTTGATTTTGACATGTTTAATAGTTCAATTTGACAAAAAAAATCTTATATGGAATTAGGATATAAATATTTTCTTTGGATAATGTTTTCTTATTATTCTGAAAACATTCATATTTTATTGAATAGTAAACACAAGCTATATTTTCATTAAAAACAACTTTTTTTGTCGCAATACATTATAGGGTTAAGATATAATATTTAATGGATTTGAAGTATAAATAGAATATATTTTTACCATTTAATATAATTTATGTCATTACAATTAATTTTACATTGAATTAATAGGTATAAACATTTCAATCTTTAGCAATGTTTTAACTTTTAAAAACCATTTTCTTAACAACGGGATTAATTTTAAATTAATTACTGCAACTTAATTGTTTTGAATTTTGAAAAATGGATTCCATATTTGAATTCAGTGGGTCCCAATTATGTTAATAGGTTAATTTTTTTTATATTATCAATATTAACTACGTTAATTTTTATTTACTGTAGTTAAAGGTAAATCTGGTAATTAAATTAAAAACACTATAATAAAATTTCCCTAACAGCTTCCAAAATTAAATTGGAAGACTAAAAGTCGACCCATATCACCTATGGGTGGGAATAGATTCATTTCAGGCTCATTTGACATTGAAAATAATTTAATTATTATTAAAACCAAAGAACGTGAGAACATGTCACTCTCTAAAATCTTATAAGTATAATAATTTTAATTTAGTGATAAACTACATGAAAACTCGAACATGAATAGTCTTTAGGAATCTAATAAAATTATATTCATCATGAATAAAAAATATGTAATTTCTAATGGTTGAAAATTTAAATTTTATGTATTGATGAAATTAAATTAGAAAAATAGAAAATTCATAAATTCATAATAAAATGAATTATAACATGAAAATCACCTATACCAATTGAAAACCCAATAATTTTTTTAAATGCCTATTGGAAAAATTACATTAGTTTCTGCAAATATTAAATCTTATGTCTGGTGGTGCTTATTGGGAGGGAGGGAGATATCACAGTTTTCCCCATTTTGTCAGATACATCAGAACCCATTTCACATCTAGACTCAAACATTTGTAACCATGGCCTCTGTGTGATTCTTCCTCAATAATTGGGAATGACAGGTAGGGTCAAAATGTTTTGTTTTGGAACACCTCCATCTTTCTGGGCTTCTTTAGGTGTGGGGAATTAAACACATGTGGGTGGAAGACATCATATGAATCATAACCCACTATGATTGGTGGGCATTGTTGATGGGGCATCATGGAAGAACATCTAATAATGTGTTGTGGCACCAGTAGGTGTTGAAGACGGAGCATCATGGCAGATCGTCTATGAGAGGTAAATGACGGAGACCGGTCCAACCGGTCGGGCCGTGCCCTGGCCGGACCGGACCGGGTCGGACCGGGTCAGGTCGACCCGCTTCGGCCGACTCCTGGGGGGGGGGGGTCGGGCTGGCTCGGCCCGGGCCCGAACCCCCCGTCTTCGGACCAGTTTCGGTCAAATGCCCGTAACATGAGCTATGGGCCTCCAAACGACTCTCCGTAAGCGGCAACACGATCCTTGGATCGAGACGGTCGTTTCGGTATATCGCACTCAAGGTTTCAGAATACTTTGAGTTCGGCCGGGTTGGTTTGTACACCAAACCAACCGGGCCCTCAGAGCAGAAACGCTCATATCTTGAGCTACGGACGTACGATTGACGTGTAGTCGACTTCGTTGAATTCCTCTAAGTGAGACAGATCTTTTGGATTACTCCGCCTGAGGTTTGGACGCAGGTAGATTACGGTCGGGTTGGATTTTCCTTAAAAACCAACCGGGCCCCTGGGACGAAAAAACCAATATCTCTCAGACCGGGCGTCTGATTGACGCGTCGTCTGCGACGTTGAGTTCTTGTTGATGATAGAGAACTTTTGGATACATCAACTTCGGACTTTGTGTCAGTTGATGTATCAGCCTCTCGGCTCATGAAACGGAACCTCCCGAACGAGCTTGCTGTGTGCGGGAACCCTAGAGCTGGCTGCGACTGCTACTTCGACAGCGACGACCGTGCAAAGATCCTCAGTGGACTACGGCGACGACCGTGCAGATATCCTCAGTGGACTACGACGACGACTATGCATAGATCCTCAGTGGACTGCGACGACTACTGCACTCAGCGATCCTACGTGGATCAGTGCTACAGGTCCTGTGTGGGCCCGATCCTGTGTGGGTCCGATCTTGTGTGAGTTAGCGCTCAACGGTTCTGTGTGAGCCAGCGCCTACAGGTCCTGTGTGGGCCCGATCCTGTGTGGGTCTTTGCGGGGGTTAGTTACCTATCGATCCTTTGTGGGTCCGACGACTTAGATGGATCAGTGATCATCTTTATCGTCATCCGAAAAAGTATACCTGTGTGAGCTGAATCTTGTGTTACTCCCCTTTGTGGATTGTGTTGAGATATCTTGTGTGGATTTACGGTTTACTCTCCTTTGTGGATTGTGTTGAGCTATCCTGTGTGGATTTACTGTTTAATCTCCATTGTGGATTGTGTTGTGCTATCCTTTGTGGATTTTGTGGTGCTTTCCTGTGTGGACTGGGTTGTGCTTGGGATCGGACGTTGGAGCCGGACGTGAATTGATGACTTAGGTATATGTATGGTCATATACCTAAGCCGTGCCAGATGTTACTTCGTGATTGTATCTTTCCCTTGTGGTTTATCCTTTGTGGATTTCGGGAGACCTTCGGGGGTATCGGGGTCCCTACTGAGTAGCTTATTCTCACCCCTGCACGGGCTATGCCCGCACATCGTTGTGTTGGTTGCAGACAACGGACAGTGGTGATCGTGGTGGAGGCGTGCGGAGCAGGACGGCACCTGGAGGTGGACCACTGGGCGGGACGTACTCGGAGCTATCAGGTGGACCCGAGGAGAAGTGGAGGCTATATGTACCCACCCTTCAGGTGGGACTTCCAGAGGACGGCTCGACGCTGCTGCTTTTCCTTTAAGTTGTTGTTTTTCCTTTCAGTTGTACTTTACAGTTGGGATTGTATTTCCAGCCCCTTTAACTTTCAGCACAGCTTGTTACAGTTTTTACTTAGTGTTTACATTTCCGCTTGCTTAATCTGTGGTGCTTGTTTATTTTTCAAAGGTAATGTCTTCCCTTTTTCCGGGATTTACGCCTTTGTGATTGTCGCCACCCCCTGGCCTATGGAAGGCGGGCTTGGGGTAGTCACGGCACGGGGCCCGAGGACGGCAAGTTGAAGAGGTGGCTTATCTCCTGGATCTACCACCTCAGTTGCACCGGGTGCACGACATCTTCCATGTATCTCAGTTGAGGAGATACATGCATGACCTGCCGCACATTATTGATCATGGGGAGCTAGACGTGGATGATGGGGTGACTTTTACGGAGGTACCGGTGGAGATAGAGGATCGACATGAGCGGGTTTAGAGTTTTAGAGAATTATATCATAAAACTTGCATTACATTCCACATATAAACAAAGTGGTTAAATAAAGATAGTATTCATTTTTCCCATCAATGGAAACATATTTAAAATAAAACATGGATTCTTTCTTGACACATCCTTGACATTATCATCATATCATGTACCATTCCCTTGAACTGTGAAAAACATTTCAAAAAAACCTGGGATGAGCATAAAAAGCTCAGTATGTGTTATAAAAATATGGAATGGAAACATGAGTTCATATATACATAATAATGAAATCATACATTACCCATAAAACATAATCACTTTAACATACATCATCAAAACATGAATAAATCATAGATATCATAAGACATAAAGGTAACTTGAGGCATTCATGACATTCTTACGTAGGGAGTAACCCTCTTGGTTACGTTTGGAATACCCATCACAGTATATTCCCTAAATCTCTTCGTAGAAACCTTAACGTTTCACTCCTTCGCGTTACACAATGCATTGGAGAGCTATATCAGGCTCACCCACCCTTAGTTTATCACGGAACCACCTGTCATCATAATAATTCCCAAGAACCTCAACATAATCGTATCATATAAAACATGCATAAAGGAAACATAACATTTCCACCTTTAATTAACAAGATATCAATACAGCACATTGATATAAAAACATTGTGAAAACAATTTTCAAGACCAAAATAACAGAAAAGTAAAACATGGTATTTATTTTTCTTTTAAAAAAATCTATGTCTTGTTAGAGGAACCCGAAACTCAAATAATGGTTACATCGGCGGAGAAGTCGTTGTCGCCGTATACGTACGACAAAAACATTCTCTTTTGTCATTTAGTAAATGCTTCGTATAAAAAATATTTTTTGGAATAAACGTAAATGTCAAAGGGGTTTATACACCGTATACAAGAAGGTTGTGTATAAAACAAAATATGCCTCAATGAAAGGAGATTGAGATGAAGTCCCATATCTCGGGTCCGACATGACTCGGCCGTTCTTTAATCTCCTGAATAATAAACATGGGTTAATTTATACTTGTTTAAGGATCTTTTTCATGTTCATAATTTGTTTTATATCACTTATTTCCATGTCATGAACACTATGTAATTATTTAAGTTAATAACAGTCGTCTTAACGATCATTGGTACTTGAGTCAAAAATAAACCCTTTATAATTACAAGTTGTTCATGTATCAATTATATCCAGAATTATAATCATGATGTATATATCATATATATCTAGTATATACATTCATTTATAATATTACATAATTATTTAGAGATAAGAAATGAAATGCACCATTAATGGAGACGGTAAGTCGTACGTACACATGAACACTACTTTCATTTCTATTTCGTATTTTATAGAATGGAAACATAATGATATAAAGGTATATTATAATTCCAGTATAATATAATATATAATATCATAGTTCCATCCTTTATACGTCCCACATATGGTATTTATTGAATCAAATCACTTTGAGGGGGCGGTAGTCCGCATTTCCTTAAATGAAGATATCGCGTTTACCCATAATGGAAACCATAAAGGTATGCCCAAAATAAAAAATACATAAGCTTAAGGAAAACATAAACATATTATATATCATATATAAATATAGTGACGTCTTAATGGCCACCTTTGAAGGTGTTAAAAGAATGTTGAACAATCATCGTTTCGGGAGGTATAAATTCACCATCCACAGAAACAGTATGTCCTTTAACCATTAGATGTCGGTGTGTGTAAGTGTAGCTCGAATACTTCTTATAACAACATCCTAGTATATTTAAGATACTGTATTTGTTACAAAATAAATGAATAAAATGGGTTTAGGGGGTTGGAGAAGCAAAATAAAACAAAAGAACACAAGTGAACACATTTCCTCAAAATCGGGTAACTCTCTTAGATTTGAGCACAAAGGCTTCCTTGGGAAGACTTCTTCCCAATGTGATGCTTCAAGGAGTAAGAGAGGGATGTGGAGAGACAAAATGGGCAGGTTTTGGCCGAGCCAAAGGCTTTGGAAGTGTGGGTATGGAGGTAGAGGTGGGGGCGTTTTATAAGAGGAGAGGAGGGGCACTCTTGGAAAGTAAAGAAATGTTACTTTATTTTCAAATGGGATTCGGATTTTAAAGGTCCCAAATTTATTTAATTCGAGGATAAGGTGATGGTGGTTCGAAATATACCCACCCAATAGGTTTTGGACATGTGTAGGTCTTAGATTTTACATTATCTTTCCATTTTAATTAAATCCTTTATTAATGAGGTAATCGTTGCATCATCATGATGTCATAAATAATTTAATAAATTTAAAGTCTAAAAATTATAAAAAATACTATGATTTAGGAAATATTCTTAGATTTACTATTAATATTTATATTCCAAAAGATAATTTATGTAGACAGAATTAAAAATATTTTACTTAGGAGATACATTCATTGTCACATTTAACATTCTTTAAAAATAAAAAGATAAAAAGTCATTTTCACACAAAAGTGATTCCATGGGGCTCCCAAGATTGGCACAAGGAATCCCATGGTCGGGAATGAGACAACCAGTAGCCTTAGGACACATGTTGTGGTGTTTTTGTATTATTATGAAATCATTTTATTATCCTTAACTACCCAATTACTCATTAATCAAGATAATTAAAGATAATTACCGTCATTACTATTCATAATGTCTAAAAACAAAAGAGTCTTAATAAAATAATTTGGACCTTCTGATTCCAAATATTTATTCCATTTTACCAAATTCCAAACACATAAATTGCAATAATTGATTTCAAAATAATTCATGTTGTCAAAACAAATAGCTGGTTTTTTTGAAACAATATCTATGAAAAGTTTGGCATTAGTTGATGACCATTTCCAAAGTGAAATTTATCCTAATGACAACCATTGGATAAAATGGTAAAAATATATTCATATTACACTTTAAGACAAATTAAAAATATAATCTATCCATATAATTAAATAAAATGAAAAAACAATTTAGATGTAAAATGCAGTATTTTTCACTATTCATTAAAAAATAAACATTGTCAAAAAATACCAAAAATTTATCCAATGTAAATTTCAATGTCCCAATCATAATGACTATGTTTATTTTGACAAATATAGATTATAAAATTGTCAAAAGTTTGATTTAAAAAGGGGTTTCCATCAAAAGGCAGTAAGACAATCTTTTAAGAATATTAGTGTATTCCATGCATAAGATTGTATTTATTTTCATTTTAAGCATCTAAAACACTATCTTAATCATTAATTGACATAGAAAAAAATATTTATTATTCAGTACTTACTTGGGATGTTACATTTTATGAGAAATAAGATGTGTTTTTGACTTTGTAGAGATATGCCTCTGCAGCGCTTGTTGAGGGAGAGAATGAGGGTATGGCTCTGAATGAACTTTTTCATAGGGAGCTTGATTCACCATTGCTGAATGATATGGATTAAGGGGAATTGTTATAAAATAAAATTTCATGTTTCATGAAATTCATGGAATGTTTCCCATGGTTTTTTCAGAAAATAATGTCTAAGTTGAAAATGGAGTTTTAGCAAAATCACCCTCCTACATTTACAAGAGAGGGTTGACCTGAGGGAGATGAAATCTAGTGTAACACCCCAAGATTTTATAGTGTGTTATTTCTACAAAATAATTCAATGAATTTAATTACACGAAAACCGATTTCAATTACACCATGACTTACCAAACAAGCCATTCAAAAGAGGTTATGAATAGTATTAGATAAATTTTAAAGTTTATGTAATCCTTATAATTTTAGAATCCATATTATGAGTTTCTTAGATATAATGGAAGAACAAATTCATTTTCAGTATTGCACTTTTATCAACTTTTAATAGTGAACCATTTTTAAATACTATATTTTAAACTTTTGACTAAATTGGGACATCAAAAATTTAAAATGAAACATCCCAAGCTTCTATGGTACGCTTCTCTTTGAATAATGTGATAGCGTGTGTTGTACGCAACACCGAGTTCTAACAACCAATTAAACTAGCCGTTATGAATAGTAATAACTACTTTTTGAAATTATATATATTTTATATTTGAAAATGGACTTCATTTTTGGATTCGGAATATAGAATTTAGCCTAAGGTGAAATTTTGGTACATTTCGGATAACTTTCATATTTTGATGAATAGTGAAAATTACTAAATTTTAATTAAAAACAACTTCTTTAATCAAAATAATTAATAGTGATAAATTATGAATTAGAGTGGTTTTAAATTATATTTAGAATATATTTTTACCATTTAATATAATGTTGGTAATTGGACATAATTTTACAATTAAACCGAACATAAACAAGTGTCAATCTTTTGATAGTTATTACCTCTTAAAAACACGCTTTTTGTTTTGACAGCGGGAATTAATTTTAAATTAATTTCTGCCACTTCTGTGTTTTGAATTTAGAAAAATGGATTCCATATTTGGAATCAGGATGTCCAAATTGTGTAAATAGGTAACTTTTATTTTTAGACATTTTGAATAATTACTGTGGTAAATATTTTATTTACCATGGTTAAGGGTAAATCCGGTAAATAAGGGTTAAAAAAATAATATTATAATAATTCCAAATTACCCTAAAACGTGTCCTAACCTTATTGGTGGACACATACCCGACCATGAGAATCTTTGGGTCTATTTTGGGACCCCATGGATCCACTTGTAAGTGATAATGACACATTATATTAATAAAGCTTAAATAAAAATAAAAATGGCATAAGCTTACATCTTTTAGAAGAACACTTTTTACATAGGGTTATACATGTTGGATATTCTATTATAAATATTCATTAGAAAGATAAAAAGATTTCTTACATAATGATATTTTATTTATAATTTTTAGACATTAAATAAGTTATTTTATTTATGACACAATGATGATGCAGTAATTACTATAATAGTGAAAAATTTAAATAATTGATATTATAAATACCCAAATAAATATAATATGAAACTTTTAATGACTTAAACTAATTTTCTAGGATAATATGATATATTAGGATTGATTTAATTGACTTTTTTCGAATTAATCAATCTGTTATGAGTTTCACAAAAATCAACTATTGAATAGTGTCAAAATTGACATAAAAGAGTTCTTAAAACAAATATTATATTATTAATTGATATTAAATTCCTAAAAATCTAAGGTTCGGCCAAGAGACATATATTATGATAGGTGAATCATTAATGGACCACTTGGGGGTCTCTTGGATTTATATAGTAAGTTTATTAACCATATTATATAAAAATACAAAGAGACATTGTAAAAGTGAAACTAATTAACTTAGAGTTAATACTTAAAGATAAGGTTAATATAAGTACCCAAACCTGTCTAAATTCTATTGGATGAGTTGTTTTCGACCTATCCCTACCTCATACATTGAATAGTCAACTTTGGAGCCTTTGGAAACCGAATATGAATTTATTATAAATTAATATTTCTAGCTTTTCCAAAGGTGCCCCTCACCCCTCTTATAAAAGGGCACTCCTCCTTCTCATTTCTTCACACCTTCAAAGCCTTTTGGTTCGGACAAACTCTGCCCAAATAATCTCCCAACATCACTCACTACAACCTAGAGGCCTTAGTTTGATCAGAAAGCCAACCTAAGGAGCCCTTTTGATCAAATCAAAAGGAAGAACCCGAAGAAGAGGTAATGATTTCACCACCCTTTTCTAAGTTCATTTCTTCTTCCACTTCTTCTTCCTTTGTTCTTAACATTCTAAAATAATAACTCCAGTATCTCACATATACTGTGATGTTATTATAAGTATGGTACAACCATATTCAGTATTCTATCCACCCTTTGAATAACATGTCACCATACGTGCGTACGTACGGCTTACCGTCTCCACGTCGTGGTGTAATTGTTATTCAATATAATATTATTTGGATGGGTATAATAATGATGTGTAACTCATGTAAATAATAAATATAACATGTTAATGATTCTGTATATATGATATACCATTCATTTATATATTATTTTAATATCAAAAGAATGGTATTGTCGCTCGTGCGTACGTACGGACTACCGTCTCCACGAACGTGATAAGATTCATTCTCCATCGTAACCATTCAAGTATAATTATCATTTGATGATTTAAAACTGATTTTTAAGGACTAGATATCATTCTGGATATGAATAAGATACAACAACCATGGCTTATGTAACAAAACATATAAAGAAAATGAGTAAGTTAACACCCGAAACGACGATAATTCTAAGATATTATTAACAAATCAATGTTAAAAGATCATATATGATATCATATTAATATATATGATTCTTGTATAATTTAATAACAATTATTTCACCATTATACAGGAGGTTAACCTACCCCAACCAAGGAAAAGTACAAGGTAAGGGTTATTTCACAATCACTTCATTAACCGAGGTTGTTTATACGTAATAATCTACTGGGATCTCTTTATCATCCACATCCATGTTTCTTAAAAATACATTTCAAAACATTTTTACTATTTACTAGAATATGAGTTAATGTCATTTATACTTTTTTTACTTTTATAAGTTTTTTATAAAGGAATCTTTCGGTCGTTTTCAAAACAAGGTCCTTTTTAACCTTTTCGACAGAATTAAGGTAAGAATGTTTTTTTAACTTATACGGCGGGTGCGGCTATTTTCCACCGTTATAAAATCTTCAAAACTTCACTTACAAGCTTATAAGAATATTTTCCAAGAAAATGTTTTATTTTATATGGATCTTAAATGATTTCAAAATAAAAGGAGATATTTCTTTAAAAAGAATTTTGATTTCATCTATGTCAACATCCTTTGATGGATTTTAAGATTATTTGAAGTTGATTTATTATGATACAAAACTTATATATTGTATTGAAGGTTTTGTGATATGTTTGACTATGGATGTGCTATTTTTATACCATTCATAGTTTATGGTGAAAGTATTGACATTTCGTATGCTAGTTTTAATACGAATGTTTATGTTATGTTTAAACCTTTTCATATGGGAATGCATTGGACTTAATATGTGACGGGTGGAGCCCGCTATAGCTCCTCGATGCATCGGTAGGTCTCATGAGACAAACTAGTGTCTTGGCACAAGGCCTTGACAAAATCTTATTTGTAGTCTTGGCACGAGGCCTTGGCTATGTGGTTATGATAGTCTGGCATTATGCATTCCAACATTATGAAAGTGGTTATTGATTTTTGCATGTGATTATTCGATTAGTAGAATATCCATGTGAATAAGTAAATGGCATTATTTCATTTTATTTATGCCATACCATGTTGAAAGTTCATATTTAAAAGGCTTTTGTTTTAGTTATACATTGCCTTAAATGTTTATTCTTATTTATGAAAGTTTCCGCTATATTGTTATCCTTACTGGGCATTTGAGCTCACCCCTTTTCTATGTTTTATTTTTCCCAGGAAGTGAAGAAGTATATTATGAATGACCTGTAGGGATTTTATGAGGGGATAATAGTGTGGTCTATTGAGACATTATGTTGTTGTATTAGTTTTTCATTTTATAATGTAATGTAAAACTTATGAATATATCTGGCATTTTCCAAGGCTACTAAACCAATCGGTCTTTCAAGATTTGATCTTTCTTATGATCATGCCAATGTTATGTAATAATGCACCGACTCGAGGCAACTAGGGTCGGGGTGTTACAGTTGGTTTCAGAGGAAGTTTAGTACAAACCTTGGAAACTATATTTAGATAAACTCTGATTAGAGCACGTAGACCTAAGATGAACTTTGAGGATTAGTATAGAAGAACTTCCTAGAATTTTGGTATTGTAGAGATTTTGTGAGTTTTCCGAGCAATACATCCCTGTCTAGATACGAGCAGGTAGAGGCGGCTCTGGCACAGATGTACCTAGGGGTAAAACCCGAAAACACCGCTTTGAGCTAGACTCGAACGGGAACTGGTGCACGACAACGGGCCTTGCTGCACTCTTGGTTACGACACTCCCGGGGGATATTCTTAGGATAACTCTCATATTCTTTACAAATCATTATGAAGGGTTTATGAGTATATACTTCATCAAATAAAACATTTTTATGATTATGCATTATATCCATAAATAGTTCAATTTATGGTAAGTGTTTTATAAGTATGGGATTATGTATTTTGATTCATAAACTGATCTAGTTTATGCCATTGTTTAGAAATGGCGTCCAGTAGAAGGAATGAGAACTCGAGAAATGCACATGATCCAAAGAGAAGGAAGGATCATATCTTTCATGTTCTTAAGCTAGAATTTATAAGAGAAATAGTCTCCCTTGTATTATCATCATATGAAGAAATAATATCATGTGTTGATAAGATAAGTAAAGAGTTTACTGAGTCCTATGGCTTTGAAGGGAAGCAAGAGAAGAAAAGGATAGAAGAGAGAAAGATGGATAAAGGGAAGAGGGAAAAGAAGAATTTTCCCATATGTGGTAACTGTGGAAAGAAACACCCTGGAACTTGCCTGAAAGGAATGGGAGTTTGTTATAAGTGTGGAGGAAAAGGGCACAAAGTACGTGACTGCAAGGGTAAGAAAATGGTTTCAAATGTACAATGCTTCATTTGCAAGGAGTTTGGACACTACGCGAACCTATGTTCCAGTCATCAGACTATGCCGCAAATGATGCTATTGGATAATAATCAAGTTATGATACTACCACAGATGAAGAGGAATGATTAGAGTTCTTATGTTGATTATGTCAATTGAGTGTTGTATCAATAATGTATTTGTTATAATGATTATGGAGTATATAAGGATTGTACTGCAGTACTATTTCATTAAGGACTTGAGATTGAGTGGAACAAAGAAAAGTGACTCAATAGCAGGATAAATTTTTGGAAAATATATGGTTGAGAGAATGATAAACCATAATATGGTTCTGATACTGAGTTAGTGATTTTAGAATAATACATGATTGATTTGGATAAATTATATTGGATATTCTTGACTACCTTCGAACTGATTAATGATTTGTATATTCCATCATTTTTGGGGTTTAAAACATTTTTGGATTAATGAAGTATATCCAGCATTCTATATGGAATAAGGGATCATGAATGTAATCAATAAGGAATATGGTAAATCAGGATGTTTCAGCGTATTAAAAGAATACATGATGAAGGTATTCATATGCTATTATGGGGTAAAAAGGATCTACATTATGCTTACCTTCCTTATAAATGTTTGACTGTGAGTTTGGACAAAAGTATTTTGGATAGTTCTAGTTTGGATTATTTTGGATTGCCATAAAAGGACAACCCGGAGGTCGGGCGACAACCCGTCGCGTCCGGCAAGGCTGCGAGACTTGAACCCGCAACCGAAGGGCGACAAGGGTGTATCACCTACCACTGGACCATGAGATGTGCTGGATTAAATAATCTAGTTTTTATTAAAAGATCTCGTAGATGAATTATAAATTCATTTATTTTGGAACCCTATACGAATAGTGTAAATAGAATTTTTTTTACATTCTATTATCTTTTAGAGTGAAAGATGAGTTTGTGGTAGGAATTTATTAATGGATAAAACTATAATTATAAAGTAAGTATATCTCCTTATGATCTTAGCCAATCTCATAAATAAATTCCTCAACATTAAGAAAAGCAACTTAGAACAAAAATGTTTTCCTAGATGGTACCTTAAATCATCACTAATTTATGGCTTTGGGATTGTTGGTCTTTTCGTAGCCATGTTCTCTACCACTCTCCATCAGATAATTGATGGTTAGATTTTTCTTCCATATCCATATTTTCCTAAATGGATCCCTAGTATGTGTTATTTTCGGTAATCTTCATACTTTCCACTCTTCATTTTAAATAGAGGCCTCATTAATTCATTTTTCGATGTGGGATTTCAACTAAGATATTTTGAAACGTCAAAAATGTGTTATCCTAATACCCTATGTTTTGTTGAACCGATGGTATTTCAAATCATCATATATTGATGAGTTTAAGGACCTCAATTTTATACTTGTTTGTGATTTATGACCTCAATCACTACCTACAAATATTTACGTTTTTCCTCCAATTATATGTCTCTAATTTCCACCAATGTTCTCCTAATCGAGATCCTAATTTGGTGGTGACCATTTCATTTCTCTTTTCCTCATATTAAGACTAAATTTTAGTAACCCAATTTCCGATGTGGGTTTTCCCACAAATATATTTTCTATTTTCAACCTTTTATTTTCGAAGAACAATTTCAAATTGCGAGGACGCAATTTATTGAAGGAGGGGAGAATGTAACACCCCAAGATTTTATAGTGTGTTATTTCTACAAAATAATTCAATGACTTTCATTACACGAAAACCGATTTCAATTACACCATGACTTACCAAACAAGCCATTCAAAAGAGGTTATGAATAGTATTAGATAAATTTTAAAGTTTATGTAATCCTTATAATTTTAGAATCCATATTATGAGTTTCTTAGATATAATGCAAGAACAAATTCATTTTCAGTATTGCACTTTTATCAACTTTTAATAGTGAACCATTTTTGAATTCTATATTTTAAACTTTTGACTAAATTGGGACATCAAAAATTTAAAATGAAACATCCCAAGCTTCTACGGTACGCTTCTCTTTGAATAATGTGATAGCGTGTGTTGTACGCAACACCGAGTTCTAACAACCAATTAAACTAGCCGTTATGAATAGTAATAACTACTTTTTGAAATTATATATATTTTATATTTGAAAATGGACTTCATTTTTGGATTCGGAATATCGAATTTAGCCTAAGGTGAAATTTTGGTACATTTCGGATAACTTTCATATTTTGATGAATAGTGAAAATTACTAAATTTTAATTAAAAACAACTTCTTTAATCAAAATAATTAATAGTGATAAATTATGAATTTGAGTGGTTTTAAATTATATTTAGAATATATTTTTACCATTTAATATAATGTTGGTAATTGGACATAATTTTACAATTAAACCGAACATAAACAAGTGTCAATCTTTTGATAGTTATTACCTCTTAAAAACACGCTTTTTGTTTTGACAGCGGGAATTAATTTTAAATTAATTTCTGCCACTTCTGTGTTATGAATTTAGAAAAATGGATTCCATATTTGGAATCAGGATTTCCAAATTGTGTAAATAGGTAACTTTTATTTTTATACATTTTGAATAATTACTGTGGTAAATATTTTATTTTCCATGGTTAAGGGTAAATCCGGTAAATAAGGGTTAACAAATAATATTATAATAATACAAAATTACCCTAAAACGTGTCCTAACCTTATTGGTGGACACATACCCGACCATGAGCATCTTTGGGTCTATTTTGGGACCCCATGGATCCACTTGTAAGTGATAATGACACATTATATTAATAAAGCTTAAATAAAAATAAAAATGGCATAAGCTTACATCTTTTAGAAGAACAATTTTTACATAGGGTTATACATGTTGGATTTTCGATTATAAATATTAATTAGAAAGATAAAAAGATTTCTTACATAATGATATTTTATTTATAATTTTTAGACATTAAATAAGTTATTTTATTTATGACACAATGATGATGCAGTAATTACTATAATAGTGAAAAATTAAAATAACTGATATGATAAATACCAAAATAAATATAATATGAAACTTTTAATGAATTAAACTAATTTTCTAGGATAATATGATATATTAGGATTTATTTAATTGACTTTGTTCGAAGTAATCAATCTGTTATGAGTTTCACAAAAATCAACTATTGAATAGTGTCAAAATTGACATAAAAGAGTTCTTAAAACAAATATTATATTATTAATTGATATTAAATTCCTAAAAATCTAAGGTTCGTCCAAGAGAATTATATTATGATAGGTTAATCATTAATGGACCACTTGGGGGTCGCTTGGATGTATATAGTAAGTTTATTAACCATATTATATAAAAATACAAAGAGACATTGTAAAAGTGAAACTAATTAACTTAGAGTTAATACTTAAAGATAAGGTTAATATAAGTACCCAAACCTGTCTAAATTCTATTGGATGAGTTGTTTTCGACCTATCCCTACCTCATCCTTTGAATAGTCAACTTTGGAGCCTTTGGAAACCGAATATGAATTTATTATAAATTAATATTTCTAGCTTTTCCAAAGGTGCCCCTCACCCCTCTTATAAAAGGGCACACCTCCTTCTCATTTCTTCATACCTTCAAAGCCTTTTGGTTCGGCCAAACTCTGCCCAAATAATCTCCCAACATCCCTCACTACAACCTAGATGCCCTAGTTTGATCAGAAAGCCAACCTAAGGAGCCCTTTTGATCAAATCAAAAGGAAGAACCCGAAGAAGAGGTAATGATTTCACCACCCTTTTCTAAGTTACTTTCTTCTTCCACTTCTTCTTCCTTTGTTCTTACCATTCTAAAATAATAACTCCAGTATCTGACATATACTGTGATGTTATTATAAGTATGGTACAACCATATTCAGTATTCTATCCACCCTTTGAATAACATGTCACCATACGTGCGTACGTACGGCTTACCGTCTCCACGTCGTGGTGTAATTGTTATTCAATATAATATTATTTGGATGGCTATAATAATGATGTGTAACTCATGTAAATAATAAATATAACATGTTAATTATTCTGTATATATGATATACCATTCATTTATATATTATTTTAATATCAAAAGAATGGTATTGTCGCTCGTGCATACGTACGGACTACCGTCTCCACGAACGCGATAAGATTCATTCTCCATCGTAACCATTCAAGTATAATTATCATTTGATGATTTAAAAATGATGTTTATGGACTAGATATCATTCTGGATATGTATAAGATACAACAACCGTGGCTTATGTAACAAAACATATAAAGAAAATGAGTAAGTTAACACCCGAAACGACGATAATTCTAAGATATTATTAACAAATCAATGTTAAAAGATCATATATGATATCATATTAATATATATGATTCTTGTATAATTTAATAACAATTATTTCACCATTATACAGGAGGTTAACCTACCCCAACGAAGGAAAAGTACAAGGTAAGGGTTATTTCACAATCTCTTCATTATCCGAGGTTGTTTGTACGTAATAATCTACTGGGATCTCTTTATCATCCACATCCATGTTTCTTAAAAATACATTTCAAAACATTTTTTCTATTTACTAGAATATGAGTTAAAGTCATTTATACTTTTTTTACTTTTATAAGTGTTTTATAAAGGAATCTTTCGGTCGTTTTCAAAACAAGGTCCTTTTTAACCTTTTCGACAGAATTAGTGTCAGAATGTTTTTTTAACTTATACGGCGGGTGCGGCTATTTTCAACCGTTATAAAATCTTCAAAACATCCCTTACAAGATTATAAGAATATTTTCCAAGAAAATGTTTTATTTTATATGGAGCTTAAATGATTTCAAAATAAAAGGAGATATTTCTTTAAAAAGAATTTTGATTTCATCTATGTCAACATCCTTTGATGGATTTTAAGATTATTTGAAGTTGATTTATTATGATACAAAACTTCTATATTGTATTGAAGGTTTTGTGATATGTTTGACTATGGATGTGCTATTTTTATACCCTTCATAGTTTATGGTGAAAGTATTGACATTTCGTATGCTAGTTTTAATACGAATGTTTATGTTATGTTTAAACCTTTTCATATGGGAATGCATTGGACTTAATATGTGACGGGTGGAGCCCGCTATAGCTCCTCGATGCATCGGTAGGTCTCATGAGACAAACTAGTGTCTTGGCACAAGGCCTTGACAAAATCTTATTTGTAGTCTTGGCACGAGGCCTTGGCTATGTGGTTATGATAGTCTGGCATTATGCATTCCAACATTATGAAAGTGGTTATTGATTTTTGCATGTGATTATTCGATTAGTAGAATATCCATGTGAATAAGTAAATGGAATTATTTCATTTTATTTATGACATACCATGTTGAAAGTTCATATTTAAAAGGATTTTGTTTTAGTTATACATTGCCTTAAATGTTTATTCTTATTTATGAATGTTTCCGCTATATTGTTATCCTTACTGGGCATTTGAGCTCACCCCTTTTCTATGTTTTATTTTTCCCAGGAAGTGAAGATGTATATTATGAATGACCTGAAGGGATTTTATGAGGGGATAATAGTGTGGTCTATTGAGAAATTCTGTTGTTGTATTAGTTTTTCATTTTATAATGTAATGTAAAACTTATGAATATATCTGGCATTTTCCAAGGCTACTAAACCAATCGGTCTTTCGAGATTTGATCTTTCTTATTATCATGCCAATGTTATGTAATAATGCACCGACTCTAGGCAACTAGGGTCGGGGCGTTACATCTATATTGAATCCATATAGAGGATATATGATAAATTTTGAGACTCATGATGATACGAGGGTCTATTTGGATTCTTATTTACAAATTTTTTTATTAGAGATCTTGGGGGATACTTAGGTATGATCAAGATAGTCTGATGACATGTCATTGAATGAAATTATGTAGATTTTCATATGGCACTTCAATCGTGAAACAGTACGTCAAGAGAAGGATTTAGAGTTTATGAATCTGACCATATTATTCATTTACAATATGTATTTCACTTGAGGTTTCACAGATTTACATCCTTTTTCTCCATTATTAGTTGTAGATGAGCATCTTCGTCAAAATAGATTTCAAGAAATACTTAAGTGTGAAATTATGATTGAGTTGAATATCACTAGTCTGAAGAAACTATTAGAAGTGGTTAATAAGGCTCTAATTTAAGAGGGTAACCTTAAATCAGCTTATAGTACTACCTAGATTACTGAAAGATTAGAGAGGGGGCCTACTAAGAGTAGAAGCGCAGTCACAAGAATCATAGTCTGGACTGTGGAAAGAATGGTTGACAGACAAGAGGAACAATTACACTGCTTCATTCTCATTATCTTTTCCTCTAGTGTGGTAGGAAGTAACACTACCATACACATTTTCCATGACCACCATTGGAGTGCCAATGTGGAATGATAGGTCACATATAGAAGTACTGTAAGAAGTAGCAGTAGGATGGTGTTGAGGGAGAAGTTGCATAGAGTCATAGTGATGGAAAAGGGTCTTCTATAGAATATTGTTCTGGATGTTGAAGATCTACTGAAAGAGTAATTTTAGGTAATGTAGATGATTCTTTAGGGTATGAGCACATATATCAGCATTATGATGCATCTTAGGGGAGTAAAACAATGCCATTGGGAAGAATTTAAAGATATTTACATGCAGTGCAGCCTAATATTCTGGGAAACGAGGCTGGCCCATTTATAGTGAGGAGTAGTATTCTAGTTTATTATACATTTTCTACTTCATTTTTTGATATTAGAGCCTCTAATGTATTTATATCCTTAATCCTTGTTATTGGATTCATCCTGACGGAGTATTCCTTAAGTGAGGTGATGAATATCAATTCACCATTGGGAAAAATGTCTCGAGATATCTATTTATGAAGGGAATATCTACTAGATGTTGGGGAGTAGCATTTTATTTTGGCTTATATATGTCGTGAATACAATGGGATTCGACGTAATTATGTTTATGGAGTGGCTATTTTATACTGATCCCACATTGGTTGTTGTTGTAGAAGAGTGACATTGTAATATCATAAGGGTTACTTATATAACGAAAATGGAGAAAAGGATATCAATGTAGGTATAACTGGTCCAATTACTCTGAAACTAGTTGAGCTCACATTTCATGCTTCTAGTATTTTTCATGATGATGAGTGTGGTAGGAATGACTTCATTCCACCAGCAGTAGAACTATTTCCAGAAGTCATTACTGAAAATAATTCAGGGTTTCCAGAAGAGATAGATCTGTAATTCACTATTGAGATAATGATGAGGGTTGAGCTGGTATTTATTCCTCATTACAAAATGGTACCGTCTAGGGTTTAAGTGATAAACACATAGTTAGATGAGTTGGATGATAAAGGGTTTTTCCATCCATGTATGTCTCATTAGGGATCACCTTTTTTATTTCCAAAACAGTCCAACAAGAGTATATGCTTCCGTGTTAATTAGAATTAGTTGAATAAAATCAATGTGATGAACATATATCATATTCCACATATAGATGATATGTTTAACTTGCTAAAAGAGGCTTCTGTGTTCTCAAATATCGATAAGTCATCAGGGTATCATCAGTTGAGAGTTCCTGATTCTTAATTATTGAGAACATCATGATGTATTAGGTATGGAATTCATTATTTTATTAAATTCCACTTTGGTTTAAAAATGATCCAGTGGTGTTTATGGACTTTATGAATAGGATCTATCACCTGTATTTAGATCATTTTGGTGTGGTGTTTGTAGATAAAAACCTGGTGTACACTATGACCCATGAGGATCATGCCAAACATCCCAACATCATCATAGGTACATTGAGATAGAACCAGCTATATGCAAAAATATCTACATTTCAGTTTTAGATTAATGTAGTTCAAATATTGGGGCACGTCATCTCAGAAGTATTTTTAACAGTGGATCCAGAAAAATTTCAGGCATAGAAATCATGGGAGCTGTAGAATGTTTTTTTGATAACCATAGATTTTTGGGGTTATATGGATAATATTGGTGGTTCATCTTGTACATTTATGAATTGGGATAACTTCATGCCGGTTTGAAAAAGTAAGGGATAGAGTTCTTTTTGACATAAGTAAGAGAAAATTCATTCCATGTGTTAAAAATGTTCTTGAAATCGACACTAGTTTTCTTCTTACCTATGTGAGATGTGGATTACACATTGTATTGTGATGTCTCTAGGATCAGTCCTTGAGTTTTGTTTATGCATGGAAAAAGATTCATTGTTTATTGGTCGTGGTAGTTTAGGCCACATGAACAGAATTACCCTACACATGACCTTGAGTTGGAAAATGTAGTTTATGAACTTATGTGTCGGTGAAACTATCTTTTGGGAGAAGAGTTAATAGTTTTTAGAGATCAAAAAATCTTGAAGTATATATTTTCATTGTGCAACAAGAATATTCAGCAGTGAATATGGGTAGGGTATATGCAATCCTTTGATTTTGATCGGCCATATACCTCGAGTAAGGGGAATAGTTTGGATGATGCAATGAGCTAGAAAACATTTAATATGTTTTTACATGATTATAGGATAGAGTGAATGTTGTTCTCATTTCTAGTGAAAATTCAAGTCGTAGATCTGAAGAGTTAGGAGAGTATGCATCTAGATTCAGTGGAAGTGGAGTCTACCCTATAGAGACATATTAGGGATACATGGTATGAGGATCTAGAGTTATAATCCTTAAATGAAATACTTGATGGTGTTAGGAAACCTTCATCAAGGATGATATATGAATATGATATCATCAATGTGAGATATTGGATTTTTGTTCCGAAAATAATTGTAGAGGAAAACATGGAATAATTTCAAACTCCATTGTTGGTCGTACATCCTTTGGTTAAAAACATGAACGGTGACCTTCAACAATTGTATTTATGGCTAGGTATGAAAAAGGATATATCATGTTTCGTAACATGTTATTTCACCTGTCATTAGTTGAAGACCGATCATCAATGAACATGAGGTCTAATACAACCATTAAATATTCCGGAATGGATATGTGATGACGTGACTATAGATTTTGTGGCATGACATCCAATGACTCATAGGATGTATGATGCTATTTGGGTAACTATGGATCAGATAATGATGTTAGAACGATTCTTTCTTTCAAGGAAAGAATTACAATATCGTAGTTGGGAGAGCTATATGTTAGAGAGATAGATCATTTTCTTGAGGTTCCAACTACTATAGTTTCATATCACAATACATGATTCACACCACCCTTTCTAAAGTGATTAAAAAAAAGGTTGGTAAACATGTTAGGTTAAATATGGCATTCCACCCACTGACATATGGGTAGTCGGAGCACACCATACAAATGTTATAGGATATGCAACTAACATGTGTTCTTGAAATTGGTGGTTCTTGGGAGAAGCACATAGCTTTATTAGAGTTCATCTATAAAAATTGTTATTAGAAAACTATACATATGGAACCACATTAGTCAATTTATTGAATATCTTGTAGATCACTCTTATGTAGGTTTGAGGCACGTGAGTAAGATTTGTTGGGATACAGCTTCATTCAGGAGACATCAGAGCATGTGGATTTTATTTGGAAACATATGGATACAACATAGAGTATAATGTAGTTGTATTTTGATATAGGAATATTACCCCAAGAGATTACCGAGGATGAATGTTAATTCCATTGGCTGTCTCTAGGATTGGATCACCACATGATACAGAGGAATGGCATGTTGGAGCCCATGTTTGTCGGACCATTTGAGGTGCTAGAGAGAATCAGGTAGGTGGTGTACAGATTTTCATATCAACAAAAATTCATAGTAATTCATAATTTTTTCCATGTCTCACTACTACGACAATATCACCTCATCTATAATCACATGATCGATGTAGAAGAGGAATACATCAAGTTATATGTGTCCTTTGAAGAGCATCTGAGACGTGTGATGGGTTGTATTGAGAAAGTGTTACAGGGAAAGAATATTCCATTAATTCATGTGTCCTGGGAACATGTAATTTTTCAACAGTAAACTTGTGAATGGGATGAATACATGATGGCATAAGTTCCCAATTTTGTTTTAGCTTGGAATTATAGAGATGTTCTAGAGTTCTAAACGAGGATGAGTTGTTATAAGGTTGGGAGATTGTAAGATCCCATCATTTTCTAGAGAAATCTTATTTATGTTATCAGATTCATTGTGTTGTTATTTATATACCTTTTAAATGGGTAATGACCTGGGGTGTGTTTGGAACATATTTTTCCTAACCATGAACCATTAATCAATGCAGGTAGTGGACGATGGTATGGTTGTCATACCATTTGGCATAACTGTGTAGCCTCCCATGTTTATTTGTGAATGCAACCATGTTTATTTCGAAAAATTGGTGTTATAACCTCCCAAACACCCCAAACCTCTCGAATTCAACATAGGATCGGGATTTGAAATTTCTAGTTGTTCCCATATCCATGAAACGATATTCCAAGGTTATCTGAACAAAATTATTTGAGATCAAAATCTCACATTGAGGATCCTCTATCCACCCTGTAAGAGTATTTCGTCCCGATGCATGTCATGTTATTTCTCATATATTTTCTAGAATTTTTCTATGAAGATATCCATCATTCTCTTGTATCTAATCCAATGAGATGATATCTAAATCTATGATTGTGGATCTAGATCTAGTTTTTCATGATCATGATTAATTGATAATTATTTTGGATTTAGAGATTCATATCTTTGTAGGATCGAAGGTGTTTTGCAACTTGGATTTTAGGGATTTTCATTGGGATAAATTCTATCAATATTCCAAGATAGGTGGTCTAAATAAAACTATCATAGTTATGATTTATGATATGTTAATTTCAGCTTCTGATTTATATATTTATATTATATATTATTTCATAAGTTCGAGTAATTATAAATGTTTAGTTGAATTGAGTTTCCTCGGTTGTTATTTTTTAATTGAATCATGTAAAAAAAGAATGGTTTTTCCCAAATAGATATTTTCTAGATTTTTTATGAGTTGTGATTTGTTAATTGAGATATTTAATTGATTTTGATAAGATAATTAATTAGGGAATTATTTTTTTCTATGTGAGATAATTATTTGGGGGAATTAATTATGTTCCATGATGATTACTAAAGATAAAATATTGAGTGAATTAATTGTCTATCATGTTTTGGTCCACGCAAATTAATATTGAGAATTAATTATTAAATGTTAGTTTCTGATATGGATAAATAATTTTGATGAATTAATTATTGAATTATAATTGTATTGATTGATTAATTATTGATTTGTTAATTATGTTCATATTTATTTTTGGAATTAACTAATATATTTATAAATGATTAACTAATTATTGGATATGTAAATGAATAAAGAGGAAATTTTCTAATAAATTAAATAATGATTAAATGGATGAGATATTACGAGTTCTATACATGGATATCTGTACAGATTAGAAGTTGGTAGATGGACATGGAGTTCCCACCCAAGAATTGTCAAAGCATGAAAATAATGGGTGCTAGGAATGAATACCTACATTGAATGAGATATAAAGTTATAGGATTGCTGAACTACACTTGATGATATTTTGGGTTCTAGTAATGGATACCTACATAAAATTAATGATGATTTAAATGAAATATTAGGTTTTTAGGAATGTAGACCTAGACTGATTGAATGATTATATTGAATGATGATCGAATTATGAAACATGAATTGAATCTGGGCCAATTGTGAGGAAGAAAGATTTAATGAAAATGTGACAAATGTTTAAATTATAATTTTAATTTAATGCATAATAAAACTACATGCACTATATTTTTATTGGAACCTTTCAAAATAATATTGGTGGTGGCCTACTAAGTTTTAATAACACTCTATTTTGGCTGTCGGATAGGCACGTGAGTAGACATTTTTGTTGCATAAATTGATAAGGGAAATTCCATGGGATAAGATTTTTTTGGGGTTGGGTGATAGGATAGGGAACCGAACGTTGTTCTGTACCCAGTTTGGAGTCATTATGTTTTCTATTTTAGGTTCATTATAGTAACATGGAATTACATTATCATATCATGATTCCCCATTCAGTATTGTATTGTTTTTTCTAGTTTTTACTATCATATTTCATCGTAATTTAATTGTTATTTATATGTTTTAGGACATGGTTACTTTTTCATGATTTCATTGGTATTTTATTCTGATAAATGAGTGAATAGTCTCTCGAAGGATGACTTACCAGACCCCTGTTTCTAGTTGGAATCCTCTTGCATATGAGGAGGTATGCTTGAGTTAATGCAACTAACCTACTCAGGGAACCACTTAGTTGAACACAGGTCAGGACATTACAAATATTATTTGATGACATTATTATATTTGTAGATATTGCTGAAAACAATTTCTACAATGATTTTATTTCTTAATATAGAACCAAATGTTTAAATAATAAAATATTGATGTATTTATTGCATCATGATCTTTAAAAAAATTACTATATAAGTATTATGTAAAAATGGTAACGAAATTAACTTCAAAATTAACTAAATTGATGATAAAATTTACTGAATAACTTTTAGAATGTTACCTGTACATTATGTGTACATACATTCTGACACAATCTATGATATCCAGTCATATATTAATTTTTTTAATTAATGATTAATTTATTTTAATTCTATTAATGGAATAATATTAATAAAAATTGATTAATATGTATTTTAAAAGAAATTATAATTATCATAGAAAATACTTCAATGGGGATGCTATATTGTTGATGGAATAAGATACCATTCAAACGTTTTCAAATTTAACAACCTAAATAATATATATTAGGTTTTTTATATTCTCAAATGACATTTCACTATATTTCACATTCATAAATTAAAATTAATGTATTAGTGGAGATATTGTAATACGTTTTTCCAAACTATATTCGAATAATGAAATTCAATATCAGTATTTATGTCTTTTGGGTAGATATCATTTATTTACTAGAAACATAATCTCCAATGAGTGTTTTAACCTAACAAAGTGCGTACCATGATCAAAAATACGAAAACAATGAGTTCCTCTAATAGTATATCATAAATAATTACCATAAGCAGAAAAATCATTAATCATCCAATATAACATATCATTCAAAATTAAATATTTAAATTTTTAAGAATCATTCAACATAACAACCAATTCGATCATTAATTTAATATTTTATATCAATGGATCCCAATAAATACCAATATCCATATCCATTTTTACATTTTATTAGAGGATACATCATATTGTATTTCTGTTCATGCATAACCAAGATGGAAAGTTATAATTTTTCAATATAACTATCCATATACTGTGAGTAATTATCTAAAAATGAAAAGTATTAAATCTGTCAGAAGATAACAATAGATGATTTTTTTCGACTAATTTCGAATTTTTAGATACTGTTGAAAATTCTTATTTCACAGAATATAGTCTACTGTGTGAATTCTTCTAGAATATTTTTATATTTTTTATACCTCCCAGGTTGTTTTTCTTGGAAAATCCTCACATCCTAATAGGTGCCTAAAACATGAATAGATAGGAATGTACCACAAAACATTAAAAAGAATTGATTAATCATTCTGGTATTGAGATGCACCATACATTTGTACTTTTTTATGTGATTCATGGTAATTAAAAAATACAATACAATAATTTATACATTAATGTATCTTTTATAGATCATACCCATTGAATATTGAATTCATTTATTGAAATATGTTTTCTTAGTTAGGTTTTTATATTCTGGGATCATATCATTCTATAAATAACATAGTTCAGAAAATTTTCTTTCAATACAAAAATTTCTATAATTTACACTATATAGCTCTATTATGGTTTATAATTTTGTATATTTAGTATAACTAGTATACATTGGTTTCTTTGCAAAACTCCTTAACTTATAATGATTTATTTTTTATCGTGATGTTAATCTTCAATTGTAATTTTATTTTCCCCAAAACTATATTATATATTATCACACCTATAATAAAATCATCAATATGGACATTATCATTATTCACACATCTAATCTTATCCGATTATACATAAAAAAAAATTTATCCTTGTCACTAGCTATATTCAATTTTAAACTATGTTAATTATCACATTTATAAAAATGATCTTTTCTGTAATAGATCAAATGTTCTTCCAACATCTCTAGACTAATTATATTTGAATAGTACCATTTGCAAAACCTAAAATTTATTAGAATACGGTTATATGCATGAAATTTTTCAATTTTGATGAAACCTATCCTCATATACATTTATCATATTAGAAGAATATGTCCATTTTTAATTCGTAATAATCGTATTTGATCCAATAATATTAATATTTAATAAATTAAATAAATTTATAACATTTATGAACTTATAAACCTCAAAAGTTATTCTGACGATTTATTTATGCTTTATTAATCTTTTTTTCCTATGATAATTAGTGATAAATGGTGTTTATTATTATAACGTTGTAGTGATGGAAATAATTAATTTAAGGGATTGTGTGATAACGAATAATCTAATTAATTTTCCATCCATTAAAAATAAAAGATATCAAGGATTGCTTCTATAGATTTTATTGAATGAAGTAATATTATATGGTGAGTTTTATGTTCATACATTTAATCACATGGTACATGGAAGACCAGGTGATGTTCTAATGATATGATTCATAGGAGCTGAAGTTGATATTTTACCATATTATAACAACCATTGATGGTCCTAATCACCTAGCCTTGCGAACATTACATGTAATAAAACTAGTGGAATTTAATGGGTATAACAAATTTGTTTTGTTTTCCTCAATGGAATAAACCAATCATGTTATAAGATAAACCTCACAATTATGACTTAAAAATAAAATAGTGATGGGAATTAATTCAGTGGTGCCTACAAAAAGTACACATTAAAAAATAAATAGCCACATACTAATTGGAGATGAGTATGAAGTAAAAGTGGGTGGTAACCCAAATGGGGTCATCATGATAATGGTACTACTATGAGTTAAAATTTACAGACCCATCCTTTGAGGGAATGGAATTTATTTAATGATAATCCAATAATATGAATTATTACTTCAACTTAAAATATTATGGATACATTATTTTTAGAGGAACAAGAAATTATTTTTGATGTGTAACTGTTATGTTAAAATTTCATTTCATGTTTATGAGATTTAAAAAAAACTACATTTTTATAAATGAATATAGATTAAAAATTATATGTGATATCTGACAATGAGTGATTTCCTCCTACGAAACAAGAGACTCTTTGGGGAGAGAAGACTAAGAAATCAAATGGGTCGCCCTGCTGTCATCTATTTTAATATAGGAGAATGAACATGAAAATAAGAGGATGATCTATTTTGGAAATATCTGATAACAGTGGTTTGGAACCGTTGGTATAGTCTTCAAAACCATTGGTATATGTCATAACAATGTTTTGGGGGACCATTGTATTTCCATTCATTGGTATATAATTATGAAAATAGTTGTGGGAAATCATTTGAATAGCTGGTCTATAACAATAGTTTACAAAAATATGGTATACGTAATATGAAATACCTATACAAATAGATTTCAAAATCGTTGATATGGGTAATTCAAAATCCACTTGTTGGTTTTGATTACCACATCACCGAATTATTTTTCAAAAACAATACCACTTCGATACAATGTTTTATGGAAACATGATATGACAAATATATATATTTGTTTTCATATTTTTTTATGTACTCATTGTTATCAGATAAAATATTTTATTAAAATTATTACAGGCATTACCATGTGTTTGGAAATCAATTGGTATAGACCTGTTCAAATGGTTTCTAAACAATTGATATGTTAATTCTGAATTTTGGGACATTTACGAAGATTTTGGGAAAAAACATTACTATAGGTTCATTAAATATATGCTATACTAATGGATTTATCCTAAATGTTGGTATATCCCTCAAATATAAAAACATTATTGGATAATCCATTGTTATAAGGACATTTCATTGAAGACATACCAATGATTTGTATAAAAAAAATTTGAATATATATGAAATAAACCAAAAAATTGTTTTAAAAAATATTTGAATAGGGTAATAAGATGATTTTAATACCAATGTTTTTGGCTAAATATTATGTATATGTTCATCTTATGCTTACTATTGCAATGGTTTCCCAAAACCATTTGTATAGATCCAGTATCATGTCGTACTGAAAATGGATTGAACCTTCATAACCAAAAAATCAAAGGATTTAAGACCACACTATGATGTAATGATACCATTAATAATGACAATATTATCTGATTCCATGTTTAAAATATTCTATCCTCCATCAAGGGAGAACTTAATACCAATGAATAATACATGGGATTTATCCACTAGTGGATCGCAAGAAGAATGGATGAAGAATTGAAAGTTGTGATAATGAAACCTAGATTTTCTTGTACCACAATATCTAATCCAATGACACCTCTTATGATTATTTATTCATCTAAATTAATCATAATCACATTGAATGGTGGGAGACCAAATTTATATGTGAGAATATAGTATGGGGTTATCATGAAAAATCTCATTATACTTCCAAATCACCTTCATCCATACATCATGTTTGACCCAAAAGTAGTCATTTTTTAAAATCTTGTTAAAAAAATATCATATATTATCACCCATATAAACCATGATATGGAATATATGTAGTATATTGTATCTTTGAGGAATCAATAAGTCAACTTTCAGAATATTGACACAAAACCATTAATCATATCCAAAATCCAATCCACATTTGTGTTTCTATACATGTCAAAAGTTCATGGCATTTTGATGGTATAACATTACATATATATGAGATTCGAATTTACTATTGAGGTAGTGTATAATATTTTACACTTTAATAAGTCATTACATTATGAAATAAATTAAATATATTATTCCAATGAAATATTTTAATAAGAAAATTCAGAACTCGGGAATGATTTCCGGGTACCATAGGCAATTCCTTCAATCGTAATTTTTAATAATATATAATCTATGGGAAAATGTATTCATATATTTCAACACATAATGGGGTTATATTTGGATTCAATGATTTGAGTGCAGAGGGAACTACTGTTATAAATTATGTGTCTTTCTTTATTTTCTAAACAAGTAATGTTGATCATGGGAATGTGTTGAAAACCCATACAACCACATACTTTAGGGATGCATAGATTATCTGGAGCCAACTAAAAACATTTTTTTCATAGTTAATACCCAAAAAAACATATTATTGTGAGACTGAATTTTATCAGTCACAATGTTGGGTGTCATAAATAAATACATTATATTATTTTTATAGATTGAGATACATCTTATATTTGTTCATCCTTCCCTACTTTAAGGATTCAATTAATATTCCATCACATAATATTTTTTTTCTAAAAAATTCCAAATTGATTGAGAGAATAGGAATTTTGGTATTGAACAAAAATAATAGGGTTAATAATATATTTATTATGATAATCAATCAACAAAAAAACCAAGGTTCAATGAATATCATAATTTCTACAATCAGTCTCAAATAAGTTGATAGAAATTTATGATTTGGAATAATCAACTAATGGTGTTGATTCTTTCTCATATTTTTTGAGAATTTGGAAATTATATAAGAATTACTAATGAGTATCCCTTTATAAAAATATATCATACATCAATGAAGAAGAGAGGGGAAATAGGTGGACTTCTTCTATAAACTGTCGCCCCAAGAAATATGTTTTCTTTATCATCACTGCAAATTATATTTGAAAAATCACTAGCCATTTTGGCACAAAGGAAAGAGGATTGTGGGTCCCCATATCTGAACCACATTGTATGGGTGTAACATTAAGGTAGTGATCCACTGATTTTTAATATGAAGGAGACTCAAGAATATTTTAACAGCTGTATTTAAATTAAATAATTAAGTAAGAAATAACATTTTTTAAAATTCTTTTTCTAATATTTTTAATGAAAATGGAATTCGTAATTGTAGAAGAATGTATTTTTTATGAATTATTGAATCAATATGACATATTAGGTTGTTATGGATTAGTCCATTTTATACTACAAAATTTATTCACCCAGTTTCACTTATGAGAAATTCAACAATACTCATGGTAGAGTAAATCATTTTAAAAATAGGTTACATAAGATATTATGATTATAAACCTCTTAAGAATAATATAGATTGAACATTCCTAATCCATAAATAATCACTAAGAAAATTTTTTGTGAGGCATAACAAAAAACAATTACATTAAAATTCATTAGAATAACCCACATACAATTAGTTTTTAGAAGTTTGATTCATCAATGATGTTTTATGGGGAGTGGAAAAAGTGGTTGACTTTTATGTGAGAGCATGAATGGGGAAAATAAACATGTCCCCATAGTGATGAAATTATTTGAGAATGAATTTTTTATCAATACATTCCAAATATATATAGGCAAATATGAGTTTTATGAGCTTGATATTAATAACTTCTAAAGAAGAATGGTTTTATCAATGAAAAATATTTCTCAGCTATAAACATATAGCATATAAAAACTATATTTATCATCACTAATATTGTAGTGTTGATATATATAGGTTATATTCCAAAATTTCATTTATATAAGACAAGATCTATTTAAAATAATATATAAAAATATTAAATGAATACCAATTTAAAAATATTAAATTCATAAATTTTTAAAATAATTAACCTCATTATAGAATATATAATCATAAATGAATTTTTTTCAAAAATGAGTTAATTTGAATAATTAAAAATGAATAGGAAAAAAATATTAAAAAATGGATAAGTATTATTAAGTAGATAAACTATGTTAAAAAAACTAAAAATGAATATATATTAAAATGACAATGAATACGTTGTGAAAATATTAAAAAATTGTAAATAAGTTCAAAAAATAAATTTTAGGGAATAATTACATAAATTTTGAACATGTAAAAAAATTGAAGAACATATATGAAAATGCATTTAAATTAGTTAAATATATATATTTCATAAATTTAATGAAATATTACATGTTAATAAATAAAATTGAATATAAATAATCATATATATAAAAAATCAAGTTCATAATAATAAATTGTAGTAAAAAATTATGTAAAAAATGATTCGTTAAATGAATTAATTTTAAACACATCCCAAAATGTAGATAAATTATACAAATGCATTAAAATAAACAAATTATATAAATATAAACCCTTTGAAAGGAATTAAAACACAATAAATGATATTGAGGAAATATAAATCTTATAAATAAAAAATTTATAATATTAAATAATAGAAAATAATTATGTATAAATAAATTTTAAAAATTCATTTCCTTCCATTAATATTAAAAAAATTAATTAATATAAATTAATAGTTAATATTGACTAATATCATTTTAATTATGTATAAATAAATTTGAATATGTTACAAACCATTAACAGGTGAATCTTCAAGAATGATTACATCTATTTCATAAAAATAAAAATCAGGGTTCCAATTGTGGAATGTTGTTGGGACATTTATATCGCATGAAGTGACATACATAGACAATGGCATGGGCATGAAGTGGGAAAGCAGTGATGATGGCCTGACACATTCCAGGTGATGTAGTTATCATGTGGCAGGCAAGGCACTACACTGAGCCTACAAACCTCATTCTTTGGAAACATGTCATTGGGCCTACGAGCTACGTAACAGATCTTCTTTTACTATGATTGATAGAGGATTATTTTAATGAAAACAAAAATAAAAACATATAAAAATTGAATAAAAATGAATAAATATATTATACAAATATATATATATACACATGTATATATTAGGAAATTGAAGATACAAATACACCAAAACACACACAGAACTCACCAACCTACCAATTGGAATGTCATAACCCCCAAAGGGATAACTGACCAACATTCAACAGGGCCATTGAACAAAATTTTTACTGATATTGTCCCTATGATCCTTACAACTTCTACCCAAACCACAGTGTCCCATATGACCAATCATTATTGTGCTTTTCTATTGGATTTATCACAACTGATTGGGCCTCCCATACAAACCAATGATCGATAGGCCCTGCCCTAGCCATCTGCCTTCGTTATATCATCGAACATCATGGTTGGTTGTCATAGATTATTATCACATGATCACACTCTCCATTAATTAGTTTTTCACCCATCCCAATCAATGCTCGACAAATCCTACCACACAAAAAGATCGCTTTGGTTCGCATGTACATCAATAATGCATCCAAATCTATCGCCTAACACTTGTATTGCCCACACTGCCACAACATGAAGATGTCATTAGCGATGGAGAGTCACCATCCTCAGTTATGGTTCAATCATAAATATAAACCCACATGTTCAGTGATTATGAATGATTTTCCCTCATACATAGAAAATACAACCGTCCCAGGCATTTTTCGCCATCCCTGAATCCTACTGCTCGAGGAACATAGTGATCTATAGGCTAACACCTCCATCCAACTCTCATCGTCTCTCGAAGGCACACACAATTGAGACTGAAAAGAATGTCCTTCAATGACCCCAACTGTCATTACCAATCGTCACGAAGCTCATACCAATGATTTATGTTTGTTTACATAATATCTTAAATGGTTTTAGGGATGGATAATTTTTTGGATCAATTTCAGGAAGAAATGGTGTGGGTTTCAGAGATTCTAGAAAACCAAAGTCATTATCTGGATATCCAATGTTAGGAGAATCAAATAAATTGGGCACAAGATATGTTCCTATAATGGACTGATGGATTTGTTTCCCTTTATTGGGTTCAAATTTTCTAAAGCATGTACATGCCATGTGAAACCCACATTCCAATTTTTCCTAAATGTCGTATAAAGGCACACAATTTTTAAAACCGTGTGACAATCAAGATGTTGCACAAAAAAAATCTAGAAATGATAAAATTTTACCCTAAAAAATCCAAAGTAAACCCATCCAAATAATGTTAAAATGGTGGGGATTATTAATACCAAAAAATTGTAACATGATTTTAAACCCTAACCTACATAGAAACATTGTGACCCTAGAAATCCTATGATAATGTATCCATGCAAAAATTATGAGGCAGATACTGTATGATTAGTATGTACCTATATCATTCACCACGAATATACAATTTATTCTTCAGTAGCACATGAAAAAAATGTATCATCTTCCCAAAATACAACATGATTTTGGAATCAACAGTACTAAATATCTATTCAGTCAATGATAAATAACCTTCAAAATCTAGATAACTCTATCTCAAAACATTAAATATATCATATTGATACATTATCAATTTTGATACATAAAACATGTCGTGGATCTATGTCAGCTTTAGTGGTTGTGATAAATGTTAAGATACATTATCCACCTTCTAAAAAACCTCAAAAGGTCCCATAAAATAGTTATCAAGCATCCCTTTACACCCAAGCCGTCAAGGACCCAATTGGGGAGAAATCATTATGAACACCTTGCATCAAATTAATAATTCCAATAGCCTATGTTGAATATCATCCTATGTTTTATATCAGTTCTGTTCCATCAACATCCTATGATGAATCAATTGAATAATTTCATTCACCTCATTGTGAAAGCACGGTGAATCCATGGATCTTTCATACATATTTGACGTACACAACATATGTGTACAAGGATAAACATACTAGGACTCAAAAGGATCCATTATTATCATGGAATCAAAAATTTTCTTATAAGAAAAATCAACAATCACCAAATGATCGTCCAATGATCCAACAATGTTGAAAACACAATTGTGATGAATTTCCTAAAAAAAATTTATTTCGCTTTCTATCGTTCCATCTAACAATGGATGGTATTCCATACTCTGATGGATGAGAGATCATAGTGCCACCTAATGGCCTCTCTAAAAAATGATAATGTAATAGAATATTCCAATTAATGTGTAAAAAAGTAACTGAATGAAAATGAAATATATATTCCCTATTAAGGTTCCCAAAATCCTCTACAATTGATATATCATGAATGGGTATAATGTAATCCAATTTCATCAGCCTATCATTCATAGTACATATTGCATTAATCATCCATTGGGAATGTGGAAACCCAACAACAATGTACCTAAATATATAATCCCACATCAATGTATAGATTTTATGATGCTATATAAAACAAGAAGGATTCTATTAAACAACCATAATTGGTTGAAGCATATAAAAATGAGAGATAAACTCAGAAAAGTCACTCAAACAATGAAAAACAACAACTACCTCATTTTATAGAACATCCTATTGTTTCCTATGTCAAATTCCCACTAGAAAATATGGAAATAAACTATAATGGATTTCCATACTAGTGACAGTACCAAACAATGGTTTTAAAATAATATAATTCTCTATTAGGATAATGCGAAGTCATTAACTGTATCAGTACCATAAAGAGAGTCTCTATTGATATTAAACTCAACATCATGATATTGTTATACAAGAATCCACCTGAGAAGATAAAATATTAACTAATTAATGGCTATAGAACCATTTTTTTCGTATTCTTCGACTCATATATGTAACTATGAAAAGATAATGACCATGTTCGACTCTTCCAATGATTACTTCAACACCTTGGTTTGAATTTTCTTACCCAATTAATCCGAAATTACATTTCCATTCCCTATTTAATATGTGATTTTTAAATTTAATGACTGTAGATATTCTACATAGTTCCATTAGTGAATATTCAAATACATTTCATAATATATATAACTCATGATGTTGTGACAATAAAATACGTTAAATCGTTTCCAAATGTGTAATTCAATCAAAAAGTAAGTGATTTTATTACCGATTCAGGTTTAATGTATTAGGTCATATAATTCAACCCATGTGTCCTATGTTGACTATATACATAAGGAACAAAATGATCTCCTAAATAGAAGCACAGCCAAATCCATTTCGTGATGCCTCACAAAAGACCACATCACCACCCTTGACCACTAAAAGAGAAAACATCAGTGAAGAAGTTAAATGAAATTTCAGATCTAAAAAATAAAACTGATATTTATCATTCAATGTAAACATTACAACCTTCTATGTAAGTGTAGTCATTGGAGAATCCAACATCGAGTATTTTTTTCATGTACCATTGATAATATCCAATTATTCCCATGATTCTCAGAATGATGAATACATTTTTTTGATTCTCCCAGGTAATAATATCCTTCACCTTCTATGGATCATAATTTATTCCATTTTCTAATAAAATGCCTCCAAATAAATTAGTATTCCATTTCGATAAATCCCATTCCCAAATAATGGAATAAAGTTATTGATTTCATAATAAATTCAGAACTATTTTTATATGATGCACATGATCCTCCTATGACATAGAGTAAATGAATATTTCACCCAAACATACTACCAAAAAGTTATCTTATAAATCATTAAATATCGTGGTCATAAAATCCATGAAAACATCCGGATCATTGGATTGGTCAATGGGCCACTATAACAAAATATTCCATTAAGTGAACTAAAAATTGGATTTTTTGTGATAGAGATGTGTTCAAGGTGCTAAAATTGAAACATTTTTTTCTCAAATTGAATATATATATTCATTCGTTACTTTGGGATAAATATATTACAAATGGAATATCATGATTCAATATTTGTTTCTATAATTTGTAAAGGAGGGGAATTCATAGAAGGTTTCATTGAAAAATGTCCATATAAAAAATCCTTAATATCAAAAAAATTGTATGTTAGTCACAATAGGAAGAATTTATAAAATATGGTTCTTTTCTTGTTGAAATCACATTTATTGATTTGGGAATATATGATAATATAATAAATTGATAAAATAAGGTACTAGTTGAAATTTGAGTGAGGTATGAATTTATAAAAGCATGTATGTATGTTTGGGTACATCATATGGAAATGGAAATCCCATCTTTCTCAACAAAGTGAAATGTATTTCCAAAACATAAAATTTAATTTTGGGTGAGAATATCCCATGATTACAAATCCCCTAATGAATTAGAGTTTCATGATCAAGGATGGAGAAACAACATAGAAATCAGGGACATGACTAAAACTAATGACAATTACTATATAATATAAAATTTATTCATATGATGATGATAACATATTCCCTAGCATGGAAATGAGATTTATTAAAAAAATGCATCTAGTTATTTATTATTTATATTCGTCAACATAAAAATTTGTTTTTTCATATAAAAAAATTATTTTAATTTTTTAGTGTATTTACCATTATTGGATTTCTATATTGTTTTCCACAGTGATCCAGAATAAGAAAATCAGGGTGATGAAATATGTCAACTCTTCCACATGAAATGTTTTTTCATATGTCTTGAATACATCCACTGTCATTAGGTGTTTTGTGGATGTACATTGGTAGATAAGAGGTTATATTATAACATCATAGTCTCATTAGAAAATTAATTGATGAAAATTTTTGTGATTATAGATTTTTAATTATGAATTATTGGATGATGGAATATGTTTTCATGTACAATGACCTTTGACTCAAATTGGAAACACATTGTGTTATATTGATGTGAAATTTATTCATGCAACATCAAGAATTACTTAAGGATAACTATCATAATGTATCAATAAAATATGATATTATTTGATAGGTTTATAGTGAGTGTTAAATGTTTTTTTCTAAAATTTCATTTAAAAAATAAAACACATGCATGTTGGCATAATGAATGAATCATGTGTTCGATTGACATCCCAATATTTCATAAACCTCACAAATTAAATAAGGATAATTTTCATATATTATTAACATAATCATAGAATGATTATTTCATTCAGTTATTAACACATAATATAAATATAAATACAAAATTTAAAAAGAAAACATACATTTTAAACCATACTTATAACACTGTGTATTGGATAAAGATGCATTTGATTATTACATGTCCCAAAGGACATATTGGGAAATTTTCAAAAGTCCCAATATAATTTGACTATGTTTTCTCAATTTTTGGAATAGCACAAGACATTTTTATAAAATATATTTTTAAACTGAAAATACTTATATAGTACATTATATATTGAAAAAAAACTTCTGATCATAAAATGATCAAATATATAATATACACGATTTTGGAGAGAAGAAATAGTTCATGTGAGCATCATCATTATTGTAGAAATTGATTATAATTGTCTGGTATGATCATTTTATCACATAATATATCACAAAATGGATAAATAAAAAACCCTTATCGATGAAGTAATTTAATCAAGGAATTTTTTAAAATTAACTAAATAAGTATCAGGTAAAAATAATAAGGAAATTAACTTCAAAAATGATGTAAATTATGAGTTATTATAAAAATTAATTGGTAGATTTTTACCTTTTCAGGATGTCTGTATACATTTTGGCAAAATGATTGTTGTCCATTCATTTAAAAAGAATATATTTCAACATTTAAAAAAATTTATATTGAAAATAATTTCAGAACTGAAATAATATAAATAAAAGTGGATTATTAAGTATTTTAAATGAAATTGTAATTATAATAAAAAATGCCACATTGTTGATGCTAGTTTTTTTAATGAAATTAAATATCATTAACAAAATTTTAAATTTAATACCAGAAATCATTTCCATTAGTATTTTAGAGTTTAAAATGATTTTTTCATATATTTTTCATTCTCAAACAAAATTTCACCTATTAGTGTAAGGTTATTATACATTCATCCAAACTCCCAGCAAATAACGTCATTCAATATCAGTATTTATGTATTAAGGGTAGAAAACTATGATTTCATAAAAAATGTCATTCATGATTGTTTTAACACATATGAATCTAGAAATTGATCAAAAATTGGAAATCCTTGAGTTCCACTAATACAATATCTTTTCAAATTTCAATAAAAAAATCATTTATCATCATATACAATATAGCTTTAAATAAAAATTTTTCATTTCACTACGAATAATAGACCATAAAAAATAATTCATTCATAAATATATGATTTAAAATCAGTGGATCCAAATATATATCAGTATCATTACACAAATTTATTCCTTATATAAGCATATACAACAAATTTAATTATTGCATTTTGAATAATCATGTTGGAAATTAATAATTTTTTAACATTAATGCCCATATAATGTGATTATCTTTTATAATACCTAAATGATTCACTCCATCAGAAGATAGAATTAGATGATTGTTTCTTGAATAATTTCCAAATTGAGGAAACCCATGATATGTTTTATTTCATTAATCATAGTATACTGGGTGAATGTTTTTCCGATATTTATATATCATGTCTACTTGGCACATCAGTTTTTTGGCAGCATCCTCACATCAGTGTTAAATTCTATATTTAATGATTGATATTTGTTTTTAACTAAAATATAATTTCTAAACAAATATCACACTCATTATGTCATATCGGTATCATAATGAGTTAAATTTATGTCTGACCATTTCCAAAAAATCAGAAATTACATATATATAATATTCATAATGTATTAATACAATATAATATTATTTTTGTGTTTTTCAGAAATTTAAGCATTATATTATCATAAATATATATTTTTTAAACTAAGAAAAAAAATTTAAGTCATTCTAATCACACCATGAATCGGAATAAGATGTAGATGATTTCTTTATGTCAGAAATGATATATGAGCCATTTTTCAAATCTACAAAAATAATGTGATGGAGTTTTTTCATCATTTAGTATATCATTTTCCAAATTTATTGAAATGTATTTTTATATTGAAAAAACATGTTGTGTCTTTAACAAATTGAAAAAGAACACTATTGAACACAATCATGTAAAATAATTAAGATATTCCATTATGAAGAGAAAAAATAGTGTAACATCCTATACTTTTCTAGAGAAATATCATGCGTTGTTTTAGGTAATATTTTTTAAATTTTTAACATTGAGTTGATGCATGAATCTGGGTGTGTTTGGGTGATGTTTTTATCAAACTTGGGAAGATATGAGTTATGCCCAGTTTGTGCACCGTATGGAAGACCTGTTTGAAAACTAACCATGCAGAGAGTGAAGGTTATCAAATTTGGAAAATGGTTTTTAAACATGAAAAATGAAGCCACGATGGAAATAGAAGATCATATGGTTGGAGCTTTTTTTGGCCTATTGTGTGACCTCCCAGGTGAAACCGTTCATGAGACCTAGTTTATTCGAAAAACTAGATTTAAAAAAACATGAACCCTTGAAACCTCTATAATTCGATCATGGATGGGGATTGAAAATATTTATATGTTCCCAAATCCTTACAATGGGATTATAAGGTGATCAAAACCCCACAATGGGAGATCAAAACCTCCAATGGAATATCCACTCTCCTCTCGATTAGTGGATTCCACCACGATGCTTCTCCAATTTTTTCAAACATATTTTCTATATCATTTCATTGATTTTATCACACGTTTTCTTGGATATAAACCTATTAGTTAAGATATAGATATAATATTGTGTATCTAGAGATATTTTTTCTTTATCATGTGCCCTTTATCTTAATTTTGGATTTAGGGATTTAGATCCGAATCATGATCTACGTCATTCTGTTATTCAGATTTTGGGGATTTCTGTTTGGATAACATCTTTCAATAATATATTGTAGGTTGTCTAAATCGAACTTCGTTAGTCATGATTTATTCTATTTTAATGTGAGTTTATGATTCTTAGATTTCCATGATATATGATTTCCAAAATTTTATTAATTTGGAAATTTGAATTGAATTGGGTTGCCTCAGTGGATAATTCATAGTTGAATCATTGAATAAATGAAATGGGTTTCCAAAATAGATATTTAGTAAATTTTTTAGGGGTTGATATTTTGTTATTGAGATGTTTAATTTATTTCCTTAATATAATTAATAAAGGGGTAATTTATTATGGAATTATGTTTGGCTATGTGAGAAAATTAATTATGAAAATCAATTATGACTTGTAAGATATTTGTATTGATAGTTAATTATGAATAAATAATTATGGAATGAGAATGATATTGATTGATTAATTAATTTATTGATTAATTAATTGGTTACATTCATAGATAATTTATTAAATAACTAATGTCCATTGGAATGTTTAACTAATCATTGGATTGGAAAATTAATAATGTGAATGTTTCTTGTGAATTATAGAATGGTTAAATGGATGATATATTTTGGGTAGTATACATAGCATTCTAGAACAACTATATATTAGGACATGTACATGGTGTTCCCCCGCAATAGTTATCCATGGTTGAGATTATATGGTTCTAGGCTTGACAACCTAAATAGAATGAGATATAAAGTGATAGTAATGGAGACCTATATATAATGAGATATGGTGTTCTGTGAATGATGACCAACACCAAATGAATTATAATATTTAATGATGATTTAAATGATATTTTAGGGTGTTAAGAATAGATTCCTACATTGAATGAATTATAATATTGAATAATTATTCTATTGGAAAATATTAATTGAATATGTGTCTATTGTGAAGAATAAAGATTTAATTGAAATGTGATAACTATTTATGTTATGAATTTTATTTATTGTTTCCTAAAACTGCATGCACTATCTTTTGACTGGACATGTTTTAGAAACTGTTTTGGGTTGCCTACTATGTTGTACTGACACACTGTTCAGGCTTTTTGATCTTCACCTGAGTAGACATTGTTGTTGAAGGTAATGACAAGGGAAATCCCCTAGGATAAGATGATGTATGAGATTGGAGGATGGTAGAGGGAAACAATTGTTCTTTAGGGCCATTTTGGAGTCTTCATGCCATTACATTTAGTTTCATTGTAGACAATTGACACATGAATTGTCGTTGTGTGATTTATCTTTCAGTTGAGCATAGTATTCTATGGTAATGAATAGCATATGTCGTGGTATTCTCCTGGTTATTTATACATTTATGCACTTTCTTATTGTGGTTTTCTTCAACTGGTGTTTTATTCTGATAATATAGTGTATTGTCTCCCCATTACTAACATTACAAACCCTTTCTCCTTGTAGGAACCGTCTAGAATATTAGGGGGCACGCTTGAGCGTTTGTGTCCAATCGGATCGGGGCACCGCTTGGAGGCACCTAGGCCGAGATTTCACAGTGTGGTATCAATGTAATTTCATTACATTATTATTCTTTTGTATTACTATTCTTCTAAAGGAATAAAGGTGAGTAGGAAGAGATGAGGCTTGGTAATGAGCTAGTGCATGGGATTTGTGAACCCATGTACGAGGGAGAATCCGAGTAATCAGGGTGGGACTGTTGTGATAGATGTTTGTTGATAGAGTTTTATATCATTTCACCTTGGTTGAAGAACTTGTGGGGTGATGTGGTATTTGTATCAATTGTTGTTGAATTTTGAGTCATGTCCTAACATGTCATGATACATGGGTAATTATTAATCATTATAGGCACCTAGGGATGTTTTTACATGAATCATTCTAGGCACTCATATGAAAATGTGTTATGGGTGAGTAGTTGAACATGGACTATTTTTCCTTACTGTGAGATTAAAATAATTTTTCTAGATGAGAATAAATGTGTGTCTATGGAGAACCTTAATTGTTTAACTATTTTTGTGAAATTATATAATTTGTGAATTAATTAATTTGATCATATGTGATTAATAAATGGATGAATTAATTAGTGAAAATGATTGTATCCTTGTTAACCATATACTAGGATTGTGATGGTTATGGTTAGTGATAAGTCCTCGATGTTTACCGTGTGGATCAGAAAGGGGGGAAGTACATGTGGAAATATTTTTTTGGTATATTATCCTCTTATGTGATTGTTTTATGGTTTAGTTGTGAGACCAATGTTGTGTCTTTTTCTTTGTATAGATATTCCTCCATGACACTTATTGTGGGAGTGTCCGAGGGTATTGCACTGAATGAAATTATATACAAGGAGAATGATTCCCCATAGGTTCAAGCTAAGGATGAAGGGGAATAGTTCCGATAGAAAATTTATAGTTTCATGGAATTCATGGAGAGAGACCTAGGGCATGTATAGAAAATCATGTCTGATTTAACAAGGGTGTTTTTGTGGTAGCACCCTCATACATTTAATAGAGATGGTGTAATTGAGGGATATGAATTATATATTGAATCCATAGAGACTATGCAGGAAAATTTGTAGAATCTAGATGATATAAGGTTCAAGTTGGTCTCTTATATACTATAGGGTTCAGTAAATCACTAGATGGACATTCCCATACGATTTGGATAGACTGATAATCTGTTATGCAATGAATTTCTGCAGATGTTCATAGGGAACTTTAATCCAGAAACACTCAGTCAAGGGAATGCTTTTGTTTTTATGAATATGACACAAGGATGCATGTTCATAATGGAAATCACTTAACGGTTATTATATTTATATAATTTTGTTACAACATTATCGGTAGATGTGGATTCTTCCGAAAAACAATTTCAAGTCAAATATAGAGTGAAATTAAATGTTATGTTAATATCATTAGTCTGAATAAATTATTAGAAGTGGTTAGTATGAAATTAATATAATAGGGGAACCTAAATTAAGATTCTATTAATGGATATGATACTAGAAGAATTTGGAATGGGATTTTCGAGAGTAGGAAGCATTGTCACAAGAATATTTTTCAAGATAGTGGAATGAAATTTCGAAAGACATGAAGAATAGTTATACTAGATAATTCTTTTGTGATTTCCCACCAGTGCAGTAGGATGAGACACTATCATACAAATTTTCATAGACCACCAATGGGGTGATGATTTTGATGACATATGTGGAACCTAATGAAGTTCAGTGGGAAGTAGCTATAGGCTCTGATGAGGGAGCAGCTGCTCAGAGTCATTGTGTGGGAAGTGGGTCTTCTACAAAATGTAATCCTAGAATTTTTAGTTCATCTAGAAGTGGCATTAGATGTATTGGATGTGGTGCTCTAGGGTTTGATTTCATATATTAGTTGTGTGGTGCTATATAGGGGAGTCAAACAATGCCACTGGGAATACGGTTTGGATAATTACATGGAGTACAACCAAAACATGTTGATAGTGAGGGTGGCCAATAAATATTGAGAGGTACTATTATTGTTGCATATATATTTTGAAATTCCTGGATCGATACTGGTGCATCTCATTCCTTTATATCTAAAAACCATGTTAATGGCTTTATCATGGAGGGGAAGTCCATAAGTGATGTGATGAATATTGATACACCATTGGGAACACAATCTAGAGATATCTATTCATGAAGGGGATATTTTCTATATATCAGAGAGTATCATTTAGTTACAGATATATATTTCCTTAATATAATGTGCTTGGACATAATTATGTGTATGTGATAGATAGTACATACTGATCCCATATAGAGTGTTACTGCAGCAAAGTGAACTTTTTATTTCCTAAGGGTGACACCTATGACCTTTATGGAGAATGGGATATCATTGTTGGTAGAACTAGTCCAATTACACAGAAACTAGGTGATCTCCCATTCCGTGTTTCTAGTATTTTTCTACATGATGATAGTTGTTTGGAAGAATTAATTCAACAAGTAGTATAATTATTACATGTTTCCATTCTTGAAAACATTTTAGGGTTTCCACCTGAGAGATATGTCGAGATCACTATTGATTTTTTGTTGAGTGGGGAGGTGGTATCTATTCCATCTTACAAAATGGCAACAAAATTTCATTATGAGCTCAAAATTCAGTTGGATGAGTTGGAGGATAAAGGTTTTATGCGTCCAATGTTGTATCCTTTGGGATCACCTATTATAATTCCATAGAATGACAGCAGGAGTTAAAGCATTTGTGTTAATTACTAGAATTTGATTAAAATGAATGGGAATAACATATATCTTATTCCATATATAGATAATATGTTGTATCTGGTGAATGGGGATTCAATGTTCTAAAATATAGATAACTGATCATGGTATCATCAATTGAGATTTATGAATTCCAAAATACTAAGAACATCATTCAAGGGAAGGTATTGAATTTTTGAGTTTTTTGTAATGCCATTTCAGTTGAAAAATTCTCCATCATGGTTTTTTCCTGTGTTGGATAGGATCTTCCACCTGTTTTTATATCATTTTGTGGCATTGTTTGTGGACATCATCTTTGTGTACTCTAATATATAGGACGATCATGGACAATATATTGACATTGTTCTAAGTACACTGAGAGGGAACCTGATATATGATAATATATATAAATTTTAGTTTTTTATTGACATAGTATACCTTTTGGGGATCATATTATCAGAAGAAGGTGTGATAGTAGAGGAAGAGAAATTTCATGGAGTGGTATCTTTGGAGCAGCAGAAAATGTTTTTGATATCTGCAGCTTTGTGGGGTTAGCTGGATATTATATAAGGATTATATTGTACTTTTCACAATTGGGAGCATCACATAATAGTTTGTAAATGGAGGTATAGATATTTATTGGATAAAATCATGAGATAATTCATTCCATGAGTTGATGAAGATCATGGCACCATCACCAATTTTGATCATAACTTTGTAAGGTGAGGAGTACATGGTTTATTTTGATTCTTTTGGGGTCAGGCTCGAAGATATGATGATTCATGGAAATAGAGTCATTACGTATGGGTCTTGGTAGTTGAGTCCACATGAACATAAGTACCTTTCACAAGACCTTGAGTTTAAACAATATTTTATGCTCGTATTTTTTGGAGAAACAATATTTTGGGTGAAGAGTTTATAGTTTTTACAGATCAAAAAACCTTAAAGTATAAATTTTCACTGCGGGGCATGAATCATTAGCAGTGATGATTGGAAGAGTATATGAAATCATTTTATTTTGAAATGGAATATACACATTGTAAGTGGAATATTTTGGATGATTCCTTGTGGACTAAAACATAGAATCAGTTGGTATATGAGTTTAGTGCAGTATGAATGATAATGACATTGCTGGTGATAATGCATGTGGTAGTTTTGTAGAGTTTGGAGAGGATGCCTCTATTTTTTATATGTTGTAGGGTCTTCATTCTTGAGACATATCGGGGATAGGCAGTATGAGGATCCATAGGGTTTAACCTTAATGGAATCCTTGATGCTAGGGACACTTCTTCAGACTAGATGTTATATGAGGATGAGATCAACTATGAGAAAAAATGGGTTGTTGTGAAACAAATATACAAGATGAAATGTTGAACATATTTCATGCTTCATGGTTAGTCGTATATCCTAGGGTGAAAAAAATGTACCATCACCTACGACGATATTTATTTGTCCCTAGGTATGAAAAATAAAATATCAAGGTTCATAACTAGATGTTTCACCTATCAATAGGTGAAGGCCGAGCATCAACGACCTAAATGACTACTATAGCTGTTACTTATTCCAAAATTGATGTGGGATGACGTGAATATAAATTTTGTGTAGACCATTTATTGCATGTCATGGAATTATTCAAAGTAGAGCAGTTGAGATAGATAGATATGATAGATATAAATCATTGGCATCAGTATCCACTAAATATTGTTTTAGATCACGATTCACTCTTTAAATCATGCTATTGGAAGGGATTAAAAAATGAGATTGGTGAACATGTTCTATTATGTATGGAATTCCTCCCACAGACTGATGGTTTGTCGAAGCACACCATATGGAGGATAGAGGCTATGCTACTAGCATATGTGCTGGACAATAGAGGTTCTTGTGAGAAGATATTGTCTTTAGTGGAGTTCACCTATAACAATAGTTATAGTAAAACTCATCATATAGTACCATATAGGGAACTTTATGGTAGACCAAGTATTTTGGCTCTATGTTTGATAGCGGCACTTGAGTACAAGTAGTTGGGACCATGTCTCGTTCAGGAGACAACATAGAAGGTGTAGTTTATTTGGAAAAATAAGGATATATCATAGAGTAGATAGAATTAGTATGATGGTAGATGGAGATGACCCCAATAGTTTATAGAGGGTGATCATGAATTCTTTTGGGTGTAACATAGACTAGGTCACCACTGGATACTAGGGAAGGGAATATTGGTTCCTATCATTGTAGCACTATTTGTTGTGAAAGAGAAAATCGGGATGGTGGCATACTGATTATCCCATCCACAAAAATGAGTTCATAGCATGACAGTTTCTTTGTGTCACAACAATGTCAGTATCACCAAGACCATACTCATATGATTGATGTGGAATATTTTTTCCTAGAGGTAGATGTATACATTGAGTAGAACCAGATACGCATGAAGGGTTTTAGTGAGATAGTGTTATAGGGATAGATCCTTCCATTAGTTCACATAATATGAAAACATGGAATTGATAAAGTGTAATCTTGGTAATTGGAAGAAGACATGAGGGAATATTGCCCATTCTTTTTAGGATCGAAATCTTAGAGAGGGTTCGAAGTGCATCTCGAGGATGAGATATTATGAGGTGGGAGAATGGTATTCCTAACTGTCCTCCATTAATAAATTAATGTAGTGGATGACTGTATGGTTGGTATAAGTTTTGGCCAAACCATGCTGCCTCTCATGTGAAACAGTGCACACAACCCGGTTTATTTTGGAAAATTAGTTTTATAACCACCCAGACCTCCAAAACCACTCTAATTGAACCATGTATCTGGGATGACGATATCTATGTGTTCCTAAAGCCTCCCATAGGGATTCTAATGAAATATGAGAACCATTATTTGAGATCAAAAGCTTGTATTAAGGATCCTCTATCCCCCTATTAAGTGGATTTATTCTCGATGGTTCTCCTATTATTTCTATTATCTTTTACTGATATTTTCATGAAACATATCACCCATTTTCTTTTATCTAAACATGTGATTTGATATCTATATATTGGATTGTGTATATTGATATAGTTTTCCATGATGTTGATTCATTGTTATTAATTCGGAATATTTGGGTTTCTTATCCAGACCATGTTCAATAATGTTTTTCCACTCAGATATTAGGGATTTTTATTTGGATATATTCTATAAATAATCCTAGGTAGGTGGTTTAAATAGAACAACCATATCTCTTATTAATGATATGTGAATTTTTGTTTATGATTTCTATTTTTCATACAAAAATTACTTCCTAAAATTGATTAATTATGATATTTGAATTGAATTGAGTGTCCTAGGTGGTTAAATGATAATGGGATCATGGAAAAAATAAAGGGGCATCCCCAAATATATATTTTGTAGATTTGTTAATATTTTAGATATGTTAGTTTTGATATTTAACTGATTGTGATAAGATATTTAATTGGGGTAAATTAGTTATGAAATTATGATTGGCTATATGAGATAATTAATTGGGAGAATTAATTAGGCACCCTAATTTTGACTAACGTTAATTATTTGAGAGAATTAATTATCTTCCTTGTTTTGATCCAGGAAAATTAAGTTTTAAAATTAATTTTTAAATTATTGTGAATCTTATAGATACTTAATTTTGAATAATAATTATGGAACAATAATTGTATTGATTGATTAATTAATTTATTAATTATTTAATGCTTTATACTCTGTTAATTGTTGAATTAACTAATAAGCAATGAAATGATTAACAAATTGATGGATTTTTAAATGGATAATGTAGAAAATTCTAATGAATTATATAATTATTAAAGGTATGATATATTAATGGTGAAATACATGGCATTCTAAACCGATTATATGTCGTGACATGGACATGGAATTCCTCACCGATAGTTTTCCAAGCTTGAGATTGTGGTGTCCTAGGCATGATGACCTATACTAAATGGGGTATAATGTTATTGTAATTTTGACCTACACTAAATGATATTTGGTGTTCTTAGAATGAAGACCTACAAGTAATTAATGGTTATAATGAATGATGATTTAAATGATATTTTAGGGTGTTTATAATGGAAACCTACACCAAATGAATGATAATATTGAATGATGATTCAATTAGGAAGAATCAATAGAAACTGAGAAAAATGTGGTGATTTATTATTAAGTGAAAATTTGATAAAATTTTAAATTATGCATTCTATTTTAATCTTTATAAAACGCATGAACTATATTTTTTCTGGTATTGTTTTGGACACGTTTGGTGGTGGCCTACTGAGTTGTACTCACACCCTATTTGAGCTACTAGATCGGTAAATGAGTAGATTTTTATGTTGAATGAATTTATAAGGTAATGTCCATAGGATAAATTTCTATTTGGTACTTAAGCCTGGGAGAGGGAACAAAACATGGTTCGAGACCCATTTTTGAGTAATTTTGTCATTAATTTTAGTTTCATTACAGACAATTGGTACTTAGATTGTCGTATAATGATTTACCTTTCAACTATGTATTATTTTTTCTAGTTTTTTACTATCATAAGTCATGATATTTTTACGGTTATTTATATGATTCCACAATATGAAATTATTATTATCTTTCGATGATGTTTTTTTCTTATAAAACACTGTATAATAACCCAAAGAATGACTTCCACGACCCCATTGCTAGATGGGATGCTCTGGCATACATTTAGGTGTACATGTTTTCATGTGACCAATAGGCTTGGAGGACCACTCAGTGGAACCCAAGTGAGGACATAAAAAATATTATATGACGTCGTCATTATTATTATAGATACTTATGATAATTTTTTCCTACACTGATTTTTTTTTATTATTGAAAAAAATGGTTCACTAAAAAAAATTTGTTGTAATTATTTCATCATGATCATTATAAAAATTAACTACATATGTATCATGTAAAAAGGATAACAAAATTAACTAATAAACAATTTGAAATGATGATAAAATTTTCTAATGAAGTTGTATAATGTATCCAATTTATTATGTTCACATACATTATAACACAATATCAATTGGCCATTAAAATATTAAAAAATCATTTTCAATTTTTAAATTAATTATTAATTTATAAACTATGTATAACTATAAAAATTTAAAAAAAATTGTTTAATATTTATTTTAAATGAAATTTTAATTATCATCTAAAATAGCTCAGTGTGTATTCTAGATTGTTGATGGAATAAAATATCTTTCATAATTTTTCTAAAAAAATACCATAAATAATTTCTGTAGATTTTTTTATATTCTCAATTTATATTTCAATATATTTAACATTCTAAAATTAAATTTCACATATTAGTGGAGATGGTGTAACACCATTAACAACACACTATTCAAATAATGAAATAAAATATCATTATTAATTTCAATATGGTTGAAATATTTGATTTCGTAGAAACATTATCATTGATGAATGTTTTAACCAAATAGATTCTGTACATTGATCTGAAAAAAGCCATCTTTGAGTTCGTATAATATTATATCATCTATAATTACCAGATGCAGAAAAATCATTAATAATCCAATAAAACATATCATTCAAAATTATATATTTATTTCTGTAAGAATCATACAACATAACAATTTATTCCGAACTTAATTTAAAATTTTAAATCAATGGATCCAATTAAATATCAGAATCAATATCCATTTTTTCACTTTTAAAAGAAGATAAAACATATTTCATTTTTTCTTAATGAACAACCATGGGGAAATTTATAATTTTAAAATATAAATATCCATATAATGAGTGTTATTATTTGAAAACAAAAAGGATTTAAACCATCAAAATATTACAACAGATGATGGTTACTAGATCCATTTCCAATTTTAGGATTTTCATGATCAATATTTTTTCAGAAAATATATTCTACTTTGTAAATTATTTTGAATCTTTTTTATATTTTTTCTACCTCCCATTTTTATTTTCATGATGTATCCTCACATATTTCAAGGTTCATAAACAGTGGATTTATTGAAATGTACAATAAAACATTCAAATGAATTTATTAATCATTCATGTATTGAGATGCACCGTTGTATTTTAAGAATAGTATACAATAATTTAGAAATGAATGTATATTTCATATATAATACCAATTGAATAAATAATCAATTTAGTCGAATATGTTTTTTATGGATGATAATTATATCCTGGGATCATATCATTTAATCCATATTGGAATTCAAAAATTTGGGTGTATATCTATAATTTTATTAAATTTATAATATATAGCTTCATTATTGTTTATAATGATGTATATTTTTCATAACTAGTTTACATAGGTGTATTTAAAATAATATTTATCTTCTATTTTTTTGGATGATCATGATGTTAATCTTCAGTTATAGTTTTCTATTCTTCAATACAACATTATAGATCATCACAAATATAATCTAATCTTAAATATGGTCATTATCATTATTCAAACATATAATCATAATTTATTATCCATTAAACCCAATGATATCATTGTAACTTGCTATATTCAGTTTTTAACTATGTTAACTCTCACATTTATAAAATTGATCTGTTTTTTAATAGATATAGTGTTTTTCTAACTCCTCTAGTCTAATTAGTTTTGAATAACAATTCTGTAAACTCATAAAAAGTAGTTTATAATGGTTATATGCATAATATTATTCAAATTTTATGAAACCCATCCTCATAATTATTTATCAAATTATTTACATTCATCCATATGTTATTCATATTAATAATATTTGATCCAATAATATTAATATTTAACAAAATACTTAAATTCATAAATGATATAAACTTATAAACCTCAATGGTTATTATGAAGAAATTTTTCGTTGCTAAAAATAATTTTTATTAGATAAATAGGGATCATTTTTATTTGTTGATATTATTTTACATTGTTGAGATAATTAATTAATGAGAATGTGAGATCTGAAATATGATACAAATAACCAAATTTAATTTCCATATATATAAAATCAATGAGATCAAGGATTCATTCTATATAGTTTATTGTATGGAGTAATGAAATATGTAGGATTTGATGATAATAGATTTCTTCACATGGTACATGGTAAAACTGGAAGTGTTTCAATGGTAGAATTAATAGGAGAAAAAATTCATCATTTATCATATGATAACAACATTTATAGGGCCCAATAATTTACCCTTGATAACGTTGCATTTAAGGAGACTCGTGAATATTCTTGGGTATGAGGAATAAATATTCCATTTTATCATAATGGAATGAACATATAATGTTAACTAAAAAAGTTCAAATTGATGACCTACATATCCAATAGAGATGAGAATGAATTCTGTTGTGCCAAGAGAAAGTACACATAAAAAAGAAATATCAACATAATAATTGCAGTTAATGATCAAATAAATGTGGGAGGAATCCTCCATGGGGTTATCAAGTGAATTCTACTTCTATGTGTGAAAATATAAAAACCTCATCCTTTAATGGAACATTAATTAGTTTATGATAATCCCATTATAGTATTTCATACTACAACTCAACATCATTTGGAAAAAATATTTTAGTGGGGAAAGAAATTATTATTGATGCAGAATAGGTATGTACGAATTTCATTTCTAGTTAATGATATTTAAAAAAAACTGCATTTTAATAAATAATATAGATAAAAAAATATAGGTGATATCACACATTGAGAAATTTACTCCTTCAGAAGATTTTCTTATGAGATATCTGAAAGGGTAATCAAATGGGACACCCAATTATCATCGATTTAAATAACATAGAATGAACATGAAAATAAGAGGATGAACAATGTTTTATAAATCCGATACTAATGGTTTAGAATCATCCATAATGTCTCCAAAACCATTATAAAATTCCATACCAATGGTTTGGGGGACTATTGTAACTTCATTCATTGGTATAGACCTATAAATTTTTTTTTGGGAAACTGTTGGTATATTTGGTCTATTACAACAGTATACATAATTTTTCTATATGTAATATGAAATACCTATACCAACACTTTTCAATACCGTTAATATATGCAATTCAAAAGACCACATGCATTTTTTTATCCCCATACCACCGAATTATATTGAAATCATATATCCACTAAGTTACAATGTCTAATATAAATATATTATGATAAATATTTATTTTTATATTTATTTTTATTTTTTAGGTTTTTATTGTTATTTGATAAAACAATTCAGTAAATATATGAAAACAATTTATCATGTGCTTGCAAAACCATTTCTATAGACCTATAACAATCATTTTCCAAATAATTGATATAAGTTTTTTGAATTTTGGGACCTCTACTAATGTTCAAGGAAAAACCATCAGTATAGGTTCATTAAATGTATTCTATACAAATGGTATTATCCAAACTATTTGTATGAACATAAAATATAAAAAAGGTATTGGAGAAACCATTAATATAATTTCATTTTATTGAAGACATTCCAATGGTTTGTATAAAACCTTTTCAATAGCAATGAAATTTACCAACAGGTTTTTCACAAATATTGGAATAGGTTCATGAGATGGTATTCATTCAAATGGTTTTGGCTATAAACTCGGTATATGTTCATCTTACAGTTCCACTATCAACAATTAATCCAAAAATGATGTTATAGGTCTAGTTTTATATTGTTTTGAAAATGGATTGAACCGTCATAACAAATAACCCGAAGGACTAGAGACCACAATATGACGCACTAATACCATTAATAATGTTAATATATTAAGATTACATGATGAAATTTTTCGATCCTATCTCATGGGAGAATTTAAATCCAATTAGTAATTTATCAGCTTCGGACATTGGTGGATCGCAAAAAAGAATGGATGAAAAATTGTATGTTGTGATAACACAACCTAGATTATTGTGTACCACAATATCCAATTAAATCTACCCACTTATGATTATTTATTCATCCACATTAATCATATACACATTTTATTGTGGGAGCTCCTCTTATAAAAGTAAGAACACAATATGGGGTTATCAAGATGGATCTCATTACGCATCCAAATCTCGTTCCAATATACAAAATTCATGATCAAGGAGTCATTTTTTATAATCCTGTTAAAACAATATCATATATTATCAACCACATAAACAATGATATGGCACATATGATATATATTATATAAGTTAGGATTCGATATTTCCACTTTAAAAATATTGACACAATACCATTAACCATATCCACAATCAATCCCGCATTCGAGTTTCAAGGTATGTCAAATGTTCTTGGACCCTTGATGGTAAAACATTACATTTATACGAGTTTCTGCATCACTAATGATGCAGGTTATTAAATTATCCAATTTAATATTTCATACCATTATGAACTAATTTGAATGGAGTATTCCCATGAAATATATTAATAATAATGTTCAAAACACGGGCGAGACTGCCAGAGGCCATATGCAATTCCAAAAATCATCATTTTTAATTATATGTAATATATGGGAAAATGTATATGTATATTGAAACTCCTAAGCTCCAACATTTCCATTATTCTAATAAATGTTGTCCTGGTCTTTATCAATTGTTCACAAAATAATAAAAATAACCATATATTCCCTTTCATTAAACCATACATCCAGTTTGTCAGAATACTATCCATTACTAACATCATTAAATTGGGAGAAACCGTGGAACCATCCCAATCCATAATCTCCAGGGATGTGGAAATCATCCACATTTATTATCAATCCAAGGGTCCCTCTAGATCATGATTTTGGCTATATCTTCGGTCCTCCAAAATACACCCTTCCAAAGAAGAAGACATAGTCCCCAGAGGAATCTCTAATAAAATATATGTTAGGTGATAAGGGATAAATAAAAAAACAGTATGGGGGTTATATATGGATTCAATGATCTTATTTCACAGGGAACCAGAGATATTAATTTGGTGTCATTCTTTATTTTTGATAATAACATTGTAGATCATGGGAATTTATTGATATCCCAAAATACCAAAAGGTTTAGGGATACATAGATTATCTGGTTCCACAAAATGATGATTTTCTAACCAATCAAACTCACCAAAACATAGAAACATGTGATTGAATTATTTCAATCCCAATTATGGTTAACATAAATAAATAAATTTTATTGTGTGGAATTGATTTTGATACATCTTATAAATATTATTCCTTCCCTACATTATGGATACTCTTAGAATTCCATCACATAATATTTTTGTCTAACATGTCGAAATTGCTCTAGAGAACTAGTATTTTAGTAATGAATAAACAACATGGGGATTCAAATATATTTATTATCATTATAACACAATATAATACCAATGGTTTATTTAATATCATGTTTTCTGCAAGTAGTCTCACTTGAGTTGATGGAAATTTACAATTTGGAATAATCAAATAATTGTGTGGATTCTTCCTCATATTTTTGGGGAAGTTAGAAATTAGAAATGCATACATAAGGAGTGTGACACTGATATTGAATGTGAAGGAGACTCATGATTTTTTCTATGTTTTAGATGATTTAAATTTTTATTTACGGAATCAGAATTAGGAATTTCCCGTTTCTAAATTTTTTAATGGAATTGAAAATTTTAATTGTAGATGAATTAATTTTATTATGAATTATTCAAACTATATTAATGAATAGGTTTCTATTTATTACTCGATATTATACTACACAATTGAATCACCTAGGCTCGCTTATGTGAGCATTCAACCATACTCATGGAAGAGTAATTTAATTTAAAAAATCATTACATTAGAAATTACTTTTATGAAACACGTATGAATCTAGGAGTAAGAAATTGTATTAACCTTAATTCTCCCAATGATAAATTTTGATTGTGATTCGTAACAAAAAAATAATTACAAGAAGTTTCATGATATTAACTAACATTCCATTGGTCATTTGAGGGTTCATTCATCCATGATGTTCGAGGGGGAGTGGAGAAAGTGGTCGACTTTTGTGTGAGTACTTGAATGGGGAAAAGAAATAAGACCCCTTTGTGCTGAAATTATTTGAACAAATAAATTTTACCCATTATTTAAAATATATGAATGAAAATATGAGTTTTTACGTGAAATTAACAAACACAAAAAATGATATGTTTTATCAAATTAAAATATTTCAGTAATAAAACTAATCCTTATCAGTGATAAAATTATTATAGATAAAACCTAAATTTATCATCACTAATAATATATTTATAATATATAATGGTTATATTGAACATTTCATTTTTATCAGATATAAAATATTTAAAATAAAATAATGTATGATTAAATGAATATATATTTAAACTTATTTAATAAATAATAATAATAATTAACCTCATTAATGAATATAATATCTCAAATGAATGATTTTAATAAATGAGTGAAATAGAATAATTATTTAGGAATAGAATAAAAAATATTAAAAATGGATTTGTATTATTAATTAGTTAACTTATGTTAATATAATTAAAATTGTATATATATTATAATTAAGATGAAAACTATGTAAAATATTTAAGAAAACTAAATATTTAAAAGAAACATAATTTTTAGGAATAATTTCATAAATTTTGAACATGTATAAAATTTGATAAAATTATTAAAAAATTTCATTTAAATTAGTTAAATATATATATTTCCAAATTTTTTAAAAAAAAATTAAAAGTAATAAAAATAAAATGATAATTAATCATTTAAATAAAAATCATGTTCAAAATAATAAATAATACAAAATAAATACGTAAAATTTGAATAACTAAATTAATTAATAGTAAACATATACAAAACTGTATACAATATTTAGAAATGAATTTAAATAATTAAATTACAAAATATAAAAAAAATTAATGAAATTATTCCTTAATAAATGAAATTGATAATATATTAATCATATAAATAAAAAATTTATAATAATAAATCCTTGAAATCATTTAAATATAAATAAATATTAAAAATGAATAACATCCAATAATGTTAAAAAAAATTAATTACTACGTATTAATTTTTAATATTGAATGAAATCATATTAAAAATGAATAAATAAAAATGAATATATTCAAAACTATTAAAGTGTGAATTACTAAGAATGATTTCATCAATTACATAAAAATAAATATCAGTGTTGAAATCTTGGAATCCCCCATGGGGGATTTATATCACATGCAATGAAATAGGTAGAAAATGGAGTGGGCATGATGCAGTCATGCTGTGATACATGCATGACACATGCCTGGTGATACAGATATGATGATCCAGGCATGGGTCTTCATCGAGAATGCTTGCTATGTTCTTTGGACAATGTCCTTGGGCCTACGGGCTATGAAAACAATCTTCCTCTTCCCAGATTGATATAGGCCATTTCGTTCCTGAAAAAAAAATGAATAAAAATGAAAAAATAGACTATATATATATATATATTAGGTACTTGAGGATAATCAAACACCAAAGCACAAACACAACTCAACCCCCAGTCTATTGGATTGTCATTGCCCCCCCATGGGATAACTGTCTAATATTAAACAGGCTCATATAACTAATTTTTTTAATGATATTGTCCCTAAGACACTTACAACATATTCCCACACCACCATGGCCCATATGACCCATCATTATAGTGTTCTGCAATAGAAACTATCACAACTAATTGGGCATCACCTTTAAACCAATGATCGACAGGAACTGCACATGCATTGGCTTTGTTATCTCACAGAACATCAAGGCAGGTTGTTATAGATGACTATCAGACGTCCACCATCACCCTTAATCAATTGTTTTCCCATCCTAATCAGTGTTCAACACAGCCAACCCCCAATGAATCTCTCTAATGATCACAGACACATCCAACATGCATCCATAGCTATAGCTCCTCATTTGCAATGCCAACACCACAAAAGCTTGATGTTGTTATTATATATGAAGCATCTTCATCCTATATATTGGATTTATCATCAAGATACTAACATAGCTTCAGTGATGATCAATTTTCTCCACTCTTACAAAACAATCCTACCTTCCTGAACGTTCAACGACATCCAAGAATTTTGTCACTTGAGGACCATAGTGTTTCATACGCATACGTAGCCATCCAACTCTCACCTTCTCTCAATGGAAAGCATTGTCGAGACTACAAAGCATGACCTTAAATGACACCATCTGTCATTATAATTCATCTCAAAGCACATCCCCATTAATTATTTTTTTTAAATAAATTACTAAATGGTTTTAGGTATGGCCTATGTTGGGGTCCAATTTCATGGATAAATGGTGTGGGTTTGAGATGGCCTTATAGGAATCAATTATTTGGATATCAAATATTTTAAAATATTAAAAAATGAAAAAAAAATTGAATAAATATTTATCAAATAAATTACAAACATATTGAAATTATTAAAGCATATTATATAATATTTATAATTTTTTAAAAAAATTTAAATTTCAAAATTATTTAAACTTGTTAATTATCTATAATGAAAAAAATTTAAATATAATTTCAAATGAGTAAATTAAATTAAATAAAATAGAATAATTATAAAAATTAATTGATAACAACCTTAAAATTAATTTCAAACAAATAAAATTGTTAAAAACTAAGTAAATAAATACAATTATTGTTGTTAATGATAGAATTATGTACTGTATTGATTCTATATAGAAAATATAATATGTTAATAATCATTATAATTTTTTATAATTGAGAAAATTTAATATATAATCAAATATATACATATTTAGGCATATATAAATAAATAAAAAAATTGAATATATTACAAAAATATTAAATTATTAAAAAATAATAATTAATAATGTATTGAAAATACATAAAATTTAGTAATACGAAAAACCAATCAAAATTATTAAATCAATAAAAATACTTGCATTTAAACACATACATACACATAGACATACATGTACACATACATAATAAATATCTGTATACACAAATATACAAACACATACACATACACATACACATTGGCATAGGCCAATAAACATACAAATACTAGTATGAAAACGTACACATACATACAGTTAAATACCCATTCTATTAAATACATACATATCTATACATTAGAATATATAAAAGCACATACCACATAAATAGAATCATATACACATACACATACTCAAACACTACTTATTGTACAAACACATAAAAATGTATATGCATACACATACACATGCATTTTCATATAAATACACATCTATACAATTGCATACATGTGCATGAAAATATGTACAAATCTATACATATGACTATACACTCATATATACGCATATGTGTATTTTTATGTATGCTTCCACATACACGTATGCATACATACATTCAATTAAACATACACATACACATATGTATAACATTCACTAACAATTACATACAGTCATATGCATGTATACATACTCACACAAACAAACAAAAAACGTACATAAACACACACATACAACACACAACACAACTGATGCATTCACAAATGAAAAATATAAAAACAAACCCCTACACACACATATAAAAATGCATATACATATATTATTAAATTTTCTAATATGAATATAAAAATAAAAAATCTAATAGGAATCACATATTAAATATTTATATGAATTTATATATGATATAATTGTTTTAATAAAATATTTATAAATCATATTCATATTAATTATATAATAAAATTTCAATTAAAATATATAAAAATACTATTATAAATTTATATTGACAAATATAAATTATAATATTTTTTATATAATAATTTAATAATATAAGATTAATTATTATTTAAATTTTATATAAACCATTTAAAAATATTATATTCACAATATATACATGACGATATATAAATATTTTTTAATAATAATTTGTATATATGTATATTAACTCATTTAATGTTATATTTAGAAACAATAAAAGAATGTTCCCATAGTGGCAGAAAATTTTTCAGTATTTGAAAAATGTCTAGAGAAATAGAACCATATTATTAGAGATTTTTTGTCACCGACATTGAATATTGCATGATATGAATTTGTTTAACATAATTATAAAAATTGGCAATTTCTAATGTGTGAAATCATAAATATTATTGATTGATAAAATTAAATGGGAAGTAACAATTGGTATTAAATTCATAACATACTGAATTATACCATGATAATTAAATACCCAATATGACATTACATTAATTATTTTCATACCTATGTTAAAAATATATTAATTACTACAACTTTTTTTTCTTGTTATACAACTCAACATGTGATATATTTTGTTTGGCACTAAATTTTTGGATGAATGGAGCTGTTGCAACTGTAACTGTTTTACCTAATACATAAGTAGGCATTTCACTTATATAATCATAATTTTATACACATGGCATCAGTGTGATTCATCCTATATAGTGGTAAATGACAGTTAGGGGATATTAGCATTGTTTCCAGAAACCTCTATCCTAATGGGTTGTTTTTGGTGGTGGGAATTACTCATGAGGTGGCGGTGACCATCCAATCCATCTTCCACCATTTGAAATGTCAGTCATTTTCTATGGGGTGTAATTGTACACCATCTAAGATATGGAATTGTGGGTTGTAGGTGTTGTCGATGGGGTGTCATGGTAGATCGCCTTAGAATGTGTGTTGATGATGTGTGGGAATAGTGGATGGCATTATCGATGGGCCATTGTGGCATATGGAAGGTAGAAATTGTGGTGAAGGTGATTTTAATTGTTGATGGGGTGTCATGGAAGGTCATTTGAGAAAGGGTAGTGATATTCATATCTGTCTTCCCCCTATCTGGCCTAGTAGGCTCTATGGATGGGGCACTACGGTAGGTGTTCTAGGAATGAGCAGTGCCCTTCATATCCTTCTTCCACACATCTTCCAATGTAGGCATAGTCAATGGGGTGACATGGTTGGTCTTATGAGAGTGTCTACAGTAGCCCATGGGGATCGATGGAAATAGGATGCTCCTAGGGCTATGTCGGTGGAATGGTGGCGCAACATGATTTAGCTTAGAAGGGGGGTTTGAAAAACTCATATATAATGATTTTTGGGAACCAAACTACTTTTTTCACACACATCCAATGTATCCTTCATTCATCTACTGAAACAATGGTTTGTTGTCGATACATAAACTAACATATAAGATTGATTATTTTAATCCTTTTCCTGTATGTGAGTTTATATACAAATCCTGAGTCCACAGACCAGTGTTGAATAATTTCAATGTCGTCATTACAATCAAAATTATTTCTCCACCACATTTGTTTCTATATTTTTTTTAATTTTATTTTGAAATGTTTTTTGACCTCATCTAGAACATAGGTCTTTTTAAATTACATTATATATAGGTATATTTTTTATAAATTGATCAATAAAAACTTATAGGAAAATCACGTCAATGTGTGGTACCCAAATCATTCCTTGAATTATCTATTTTTACTTATAAATACAATAATTACAAATTAGATAACATTTACTATTTCAATGATGTTTAAAAAAAACATAAGACATTATATATCACTTATGATTATTAAATCTGTGATAATATTAATTTATAATGAAAAGATAACATATTTGAAATCAATTATATTTTATAAATCAATTATAATATTTATTAAAAACATAAATATATAACGTATTATGTTCTTAAATATAATAAAAATCAATATAATATTATATAAATAAACATTTTAATTGATTTAATTATAATCAAAAAATGTGAGACAATTTATATTTATAAATTAAATTAAAATCATTTTAATATTATTCTATACATAGATTGTGTTCATAAAATAAAATCTATTAATATTATAAAAATATTTATTATAATTTATAATCGATATAATTAATGCATAATATAATAATATTATCAATTTATTGTTATTTATGAATACAGTAGATCAAATGAATTAAAAATGTGATGCATTTTTATTTATAATTACATTACATATAGTTAAATTATAATATATTGATGTAAAATTATGATATTTATATCTTTAATAAATAAACTATTATATCATAATATTAATTTATAATATTCCAATTTAATATTTTATTTTATAAATACCATTTTTGTGTTTTTATAAAATACATTTTTAATGGTTATGTGGAAACGCTCACAATGACCCAACATAAATAAATTAAAATTAAGACAGAGAAAAAAATACAATTTTAAATGTCCTTTTGTGATTTTAAAAAATCCTAGATATTTGGGTAGATGGATTTTGCGATGTATCCATTGATGTCGAAAGGATTTATGTGATATTTTATAGCTTTGTTTATTTTCCTAGAAAATTATTGAGAGTGATATATGATATGTCATTGGTTCTCACATATGGATGATGAATCAAATCATGAACAAGGTACACTATTTTACACCTTTTTGTTTTGTTTAGGGAGTCTTTTTAGGAACATCTTCGGATTAAAGAATATCGTAGTCATTGGATGATATTTTTTTGTACTGATATTTTTTATGAATGGTTTAGATGTAGCAGAAGTGTTTGGTGGGGTAAGAAGTGTAATATTTTTGTTTAAATTGATGCATCATTCACACATAGTGCAAGACATTGACATCATGAATAAAAAATTCAATCAATTATTGAAATAGAATATAACATAACCTTGAGAGAATAATCATCATCTAAAAAAATTTATTAGTTTAAATAATATCAAAAAAAATTATACATATTATTAGGAACCACCCTCATCATATTAATTAATTACACATCACACGTGAGATACCCAATGTATCCATATTTATTGTAAAGTAGATCATCATGTTTTATGAATTTCATTACAATGTTTTAATCATGACAGACATTAATATAATTATTAATGCAAAATAACCATTACACACACTGAAGGATAACAATATTCAATGACACATATTTATGAACAATTCCAATTGGAGGGTCTATTATCAGAATCTCTCACCATGAATACCTTATTTCAAACCAATCAATATGCTAGAAAGATGATAATTATTAAAGTGAATAAAAATATCACAGTAGATTTAATGTTTCCATTCCATTCTCAAAATAAATATTGAATGATAATTGTGGTGGAAGAGTGGTCAATATCACATTATTTTTCCTTTTAAGAGTTACTCCGATAATTATCATCACCACATTGTCTCTATTTCTGTCTTGTGACATTAATTACAACAAATTTTCCCATCATCATCAATGTATATTATCTTCTCCACCAATCAAGGGAAACAAGTCTATTTGATAACATTTGAATCAATGTGATACTTGGATGTCATTACATAAAATTAACCGATGAATTCCAATCATAGATCTGGATATAAAAAATGCACAAAACGTTAACATCCCAATAAATTTAAATTTATAAAAATCAATTACTTTTCTTTTATATAGTAGAATATTTTCAGATGTAAGAATAAATAATTATGTTTTTCATAATATCTCATTCAATGTATGTCATATATAGATAAAAATATTTTCCATAATCCAACTAAAGATATAGTTTGATAGTTGAATATTGGAATATCTCATCTGAGTTTTTCAAAAATGAGATATAAATGCACAAAATTTTGAAACATGTTTCTCATAAATTATATTCCTCATTTGAGATAAATGAATATATTGTGTTTTTAATTATACAGAACATTAATTCTCAATTAGAAAGTGGAATTCTATGTGAATAAAATAATCAACACCTATGTGTTGTTAGTCTAATAATGAATATTCAGAGCTTTCAACATATCTTACAATAAATTGGAGTTCAATAATTTATGAGTAAAATAATTAGATATATAACCTTGATTATATATGTGAATAGCAATTTGATAATTTTATTTTTAAACACAAATTTTGATATCTTGGATGAGGTTGATATATTTTTTATTTTATATTAATAAAAATTATTAAAATCATAGATTATTTATTAGAAAAAATAATTCATGTATATATTTAAATATATTTATTTTCCCCCATGAAACACATGTTGAAATTTATCGTTAATCCTAAAATATGGTGATCTAGAAGTCGCTCACATACATGGTCAGATTTTCTTATTATGATTTCATCATGTATACTAACACTATTATTGGTAACTGACTTGATAATTATTTGATACATTCTCTTATATACAATTTATTTTTTATCATTAATATAATAATGAATTTCTGAATGAACATGATAATTGTAGTTTTTTATAAATTTACTATAGTGGACGTACCCAAAAATTAAAATATTAAAATGATTTTTCTTCATCTTCATCAAAATAATAGAAAATGTGAATAATTTTTTATTTTTATACATGTGTGCTGTTTGGATAAATGGAACCTACAGATGATTAACCAAAATATGATAATATTGGATAAGTGAATAGTTGGGGGTGATAAATGATTAATTTCATTAATATTTATGTATGGGATTTAGGTATTCCCATTATTCTTCTAATAGATGCTGTAATTCTCTAATTTTTCTCCCAAATTATGAATATAAATTTTTGGGTTCCTTTAGGATTTATTTATATGAAATCAAATGTTATGATTCGTGGCATGATTCTATCATGTTGTTAAGAGGGTAATTTGTTGATGGTTTATTTAAACAATAGACCTACATCAAACATCCACATCAATCATTTTTATGTTCCTCACTTTGCGGGTAGTTTTTCAGAGATGGATTTATTCCTGTTGAAATTCCATTTATTAATGTGATGTTCAATGATAATATAACACATTGATAAAAAAATGTGCTACTAGAAATTTGAGTGAGTAATTAATTTAGCTAAACATGTCTCAATTTTTGGGAAAATCCTTTGAAAATGGAAGCCACCTCATAATTTATAATGATAACTAATGTTTCATAACATAAAAAATTATGCAAGATGAGAAGATCTCAGTTTTTCAAATCCATTGAGGTTTTGATGTTGTTTGATTTTGGGTGGAAAACCGCCTAAAAAATCAGTGACATGATGTTCGATGATGATAATTACTATATATTAGGAATTTTTTTATATGATGAGGAAAACAAGATTATTTTAACTGTATATGGATTTATTCAAAACTATCATATGGATTTTTATTATTTGAAATCTTCACCTAAAAATAATTTCTAAATAACACATTTATTTTTATATTTAAATGCATAAAAAATTATGGGTTATCAAACAAGTTGTTCACAATGATTGAGAGTAATAAATTATTGATGATGAAATATAGATATTTTTACCCAGTAGAATATTTATATTTTCATATTGAATTGATCCACCATTGTTATGTGTTTGATGGATTTTCATTGGTATATGAGATGTTATATTTGATCTTAATATTATCAATAAGAAATTAATTTTTTAATGTTGGTGGGATCATATATTTTTAGTTATCAATTACATAAAGAATATTATAAGTTTTTTAATGTGAAAATTTGATAAAAACTACAGACACAATGAGTCAGATTGAGGTGAAATTGATTCATACAAATTCAATAATGCATTTAGGACCACATAACTATAAAATAAAGAAAATATTATTGTGATTGATAGGATTTTATTGAGTGAAAAAAAATTTAATAGAAATATCATTTATAATTTAAGATAACTCTCATTATGTCATAAATGTTTGGACTGATGATTTAAAATTATGAATAACGAGGAGAGAGAAAATATTAATTGTGTTATTTTATCAACATTAATGGGGGATTTTCTACCAAAATTAATGAAGATTTATTACCATTATTAATTGATGGAATAATTAATGTTCACCACATTTATTGGAGATATGAGCTGGGTGTCTACATAAGAGGATGTGGTAGCATGTTCTGGAATGTGGGATGACAAATATGTAGCCACCAAGAGAGAGCGGTGAAGGGGTTTCCGCATTTGTGGTAACCGGTGAAATACAATGATAGTGATCACAACAACGATGGTGTTTCAGTGGTGATGATTGAAGATGATGACGATGAAATTTCCATGTAACAAAAGTCTTCTTGATTGCGGAGATCCATCAGCGTGTCCCAGTTTCCATGATCGATAGTACGAACAAAATTTTTATGTTCATGGGTGTCGTCTATTGAGTGAAAAAACCTTCGGGTTAACTGTAAAAAGACATCAGGTGTGATGTGTAAAATTCCTTCGGGTGATAAAATGCCTTCGGGTGAAATCTTCTCCTCTCCTATGTCTTCTGCAACGACATCTTCCTCTGTAACATCGGGCTCTGAGCCACAACAGTTGTATCATAGGGATTGGTTGAAGTTCACTGTTGCAGAACATGGTGGAAAGCATCTCCTGGAGTAGCTTATCAAGGAATCAGGACTCGGATCTCATCGGAAATGACGGTGGTATGAGCGGTGTTGCTGGAATATCGAATATCTTCTTGGCCGCAGGTGTCATGCGGCGTGTTCCATTCATTGGTTGACATTCGGAGCTTGGTGGAGTTGATAAAATTGGACTTGATGGTTTAAATGACTTTGGATATTTGAATTTTAATTCATGGTGGAGATTGTTGGGATTGATGATTTAATATTTTTAGTATTGAGGAGAGAGAAAATATTAATGGAGGGATTTCTCAAAATTAATGGAGGATTTTCTCCGAACATTAATGAAGAGTTATTCCAAATATTAATTGATGGAATAATAATTGGTTATATGGTCTGGTTATCTATATCATAGGATATGGTAGAATGTTTTGGAATGTGGGCTGACAAAGATGTATCCACCAAGAGATTGCGGCGAAGGGGTTGTCGTTTTGGAGGTAACCAGTGCAAAGAGAAGATGGTTATAACGACAACGACGGTGTGTTGGTGGATATGATTGATGATGTCAATGATGAGAGTGCCATGTATTGAATGTCATCTTTATTGCAGAAATCATATGGCGTATCCTAGTTTCGATGATCGGCGATACGAACAAAAGTGTTACATTCATGGGTGTCATGTGTTGACTGAAAAATCATGTGGGTGCGTTGTAAAAAGCCTTCAGGTGTTATGTGTAAAATGCCTTCGAGTGATAAAATTCCATTAGGTGAAATATTCTCCTCTCCTGTGTTTTCTGCAATGACGGCTTCCACTGCGGATCTAGGCACCACACCCAAACAATAACTATCCCATCATTTTTTCGACTGACGTTTGATAATTTAATAAATATAAATAATGACATATAGATAACTGTTTTAAAACATTATGAACATATTACCATCGAAGTTAGTTTTTTAGTGATTGAAACAAAATATTAACATAAATATCAATTATAAACAAAACGCAGACACATATTATAGGTTTAATAATTAATATAGACAATTATGAAGAGAACAAAAAGTACATTAGTGCATCACACATATTATAGTCAATGCTGATACTCTTTTTGCACTCAATTTATATATTAATATTGTAGAAATCATTATATAAAATTACATTATAATAATTGTTATTAATTCATGACCGTTATTATAATTATCTATATATGTATTTGGTAAAAATTATATGGTTGTTACCTACAAAAATTAAGTAAATTGACGAGGAAATTTACTAATGATGTTTTAAAATGTCTTTTATTCATGATGTTTGAAAAAAATATGACAGAATTATTATTTTACATTAATTTTTTTTAAAATATATTAACTCTTATAAATAAATTTTATATTGACAGTATTTTTTGTACTGAGAAAATAAAAAAAGTTAATTAATATTTTTTTAATGAAATAGCAATTATCCTAAAAAATACATCACCGAGGATGCTATTTTGTTGAGAGAATAAAATATCATTCATAAAGTTACAAATATAGTACCCAAAATCATTTCAATTAGTATTTCTGAAATCAATAGAAACATTTTTTATTGAAATTTTTTATTATATATTTTTAGAGTGATTTTTATTATATATACCATTATAATTATCTACTTTTTGATGTACATAGTCCTATTGTGCTCAAGAACGTTCCTTATTCTATAATTTTTATGAAATTAAAAAACAAAAAATTTATAATTATTTATTAATATATAATATCAAATGTATAACATGTTTTTTAGTTCTAAAATGTTTCATTTAGTGTATTTAATATTCTGAAACATCATCACATGTGTTCAGTTCTGAAGATCCTTTTATATTTTTTATTTTAACACAATTTTTTTTATGAAAAATATCATTTTCTAATAAAATGGTAATGCAAATTCGGTTATATAGGTGTTTTAGGATGTTTATGGAATTTTTATGGAATTTTTTATGAAAATATCAATAATGATTTTTTTTAAATCGTGGTGATCAGACACAACTGTCACACCCTAAAATTCTAAAATAAGATCATTATATTTTCTTGTCTATGAAATATATGAAAATAAATATAGATTAAAATATAAAACATTGAGAAATTATGAAATATTTATTTACAAATATATTAAATATATTAAATAAAATTCACTACATGAAACACTGAGTTTATATTTTGTTACACGCAACAACATTTTTAGCTATCATTACATGCAATGATGAGTTTAAATGAAAATAAAATATTATTAATATATTATTATTCAATAAAATATTTATAACTATGTTATTAAAATTGATGTTCTGCATAATAAAGAAGAAATTTTGATAATTGTTGTTGTCTATTTAATAGGATTAAAATAATCATCATTATAAAGATAACAAAATTTATACTAGAAAAAAATTATTTTCTGCAATATTATTTAATCGTGATTTGTAATAAAAAATTAAATATTACATATTTTGGATAATATATTTGAAAAAAAAATCTTTTTGAAATTTGATTACCAAAATCATCTGAGGCAGATTTTATTTTGTATTTTGTTTGATAAGTTTCATTCTATTAATGAATAGTGAAAAATATTGTATTTTATTAGAAAAATAGATTTTTGATTGATTTAATCATAAATATTAATTATATAATAAATTGAAATTGTTTATATAATATATCATTTAAATCAATTTAGGTAATTTTAATCATATTCTTGTTTAATTTTGATATAAAATATTTTATACATTTGAATATTTTTTAATTTAAACCTTGTTTTCGTGACACATACATGGGATTAATTTTTTATATAATATTATCACTTCTATTAATTAAATTTGGGAATACATATTATATATTTGGAATTATAATATTTTTTTATCTATATTTAGTCAATTTTGTTTTATTTTACCGAAAAGATATTGGAATATAGTGAAAACTAATTACATCGGTTAGGCAAAAAATTGATATATTTGGCTATTAAACATAGAATATTAGGGATACATATAACCTAGAAATTGTTACAATACCAATTATATTGTAATATAATAACATTATCACTTCATGGTTTGAGAATAATCCATTTTCAAAACATTCATAGAGAAAATCATGGGTATTTTTGTATATTTAGAAAAAATTGTCAATTATTCCACTCACCTATTTGTAAAAAGACACCCCCTATCCTCTATTATTCACACATTCAAACCACCTTTTTTCATCAATTACACACCCAAATCACCACCCAACATATCTTCCATCATCATAGAAACATTAAATTACATATAATGTCATCCTATGACAGATTTTGTGTAATCCGAAGGATGATACCTGAAAAGAGGTAATGTTACTCAACAAGCATCATTATATAATTTTTTATCCATATCTGTCAATTTATATTATAATATGATGATATAGCCACATCATTATCGTAAATATAATATTATTTTATCATAATAAGATCATGATCTAATAAAATTTCTAATTCCATGAAATGGGTTATGAAATCGTTGTTCGTGTTTAAGGAAGACTACTACCTCATAAAATAACATCATTAATTTTACAACAACCGCCTCTATAGGTTTTTTATGATGATATATATATATATATATTATATATATGTGTGTTTTTTATAAAAGCGATACATACACCTGTTTTATCACGACAATACATTCAATTATTATTTTTAAGAATCTTAAAGTATATTTAAAAGAAAATAAAGAACAAGAATATTGAATATATTGAACAAATTGTGATACATAATAATGAAATATAAAAATACAAAATATAGAGACATGAAAACATATGAATATAAGAAAACAAAAAAAATAAATTGAATAATATGTAGGAGAATATTGAAAACATATTGTAGAATATATGTTAATATATAAGGAAAACATATGTATACAATCACTATAGAAAATAAATAATACAAATATCTGATCTAGAATATACGGAAACATATAGAAGAATATATAAGGAAAATAAAATTATTTGAAAACATAAAAAACAAATATATGAATATATAAGGAAAATGAAACATACTTTCAATTTGAAACATTAATATAGTAGATAAACTTAAATTGAAAAGAAAAAGAACATTTTTGAAAAAAAATTAAATGGACATGAATGAAAACATAAAAGAATAATGAAAAAAATTAGGTCACAATGTAGAAAAAACATAATTATCCACCTTCAAATATATGAATTAAAATAACAAATGGACATTAATTAGAAATGTATATTCAATAATGAACATGAATGTTGTAACATATGTATTAATGTCCCTGAGAATTTATGAAAAGTACATGAAGAAATTATTATACAACATTAGTATAAACAACATAATATTCCAATGTAAATTTTTGAAAAGAACATCCAAATGGGAATTTAAATTTAAAATCATAAAACATATGTTTTAATGTCACCGAGAAATTATGTCACTATGTAAAATTATCCAACATCAAATTCATGGAAGACTTTTCTGCAGAGAAAAAAATGATTAAAATAAAAATACCTGAATTTAATGAATAAAATAAATTAATGTTATCATAATACTATTAATTTTAAACAAAAATAAATTAATTTCATATTTACATTTTAAAGCCTGAAATGAAAACCGACAACCACAGGGTGCACAACACCCAAAAAGTACAGAAAAACTCATTACAAAAAAATCCCTTTGTAACATCCTCATATTCCAGTCCTCCATAAATAACAGTTCCTCACTTCATCAAAAAACAATTTCATATTCCTATCGGGGAAAAACTAAGAATCAAATTAATAAGAACTATCCAACCCATGATCCAAGTTAATCAAATGTAGAATTATCTAAGGATTATTATATGAAATAAAAATTTATATCATTCTATCCGATATGCATAGATAGACTGTCTTCCATGAGAATGTCCTTAAATAATGATGCATTATTCAAAAAGGATTATCAATATGTACCATGAAAATGATCACCATTTTAGAGATATATGTGGATGTGAGCTGGCTAGTTGGGTTTGAATTGACCCCTTCATAAATTTTTTGTTATTACCCTTTCAATTAAATGAATCATGTTAGCTTAAATGGATTCAAAATACATTTATCCAAACACTAACCCATCCCATGATCCAAAATTAAACCCTCCAAGAATCTCATATGATCAAGGGTCACCAAAAGAATTATTAAACATACTTTTTAGATGGAAATTCTTGAATTTTATGACAAATTTTATGTCATGATCCTAACAAACAACACTTATTTTTCAGCATTTTTATCAAAAAAGGATGATTCATTATAGTAGATTCCATTTAAATTTATAAAAAACCATTCATTCCTAAAGAAAACCATTCAATAGTAGTAGAAAATATCTTCTATTATGAAATCTGAAAATGTTAGATGATGGATTAACCAACTATAATAACTATTTAATATGAGTAGCAACATAGAACAACATATTATATAAGGTTAACTCTATATATTTTACAGTGTAGCACATGGAACTTCTGTTGAGTCATTCATCATAATTGAATCAAGAACATGAATGAAACATCAGTTTATACAACATATGTATACAACATAAGAATACAAAAATATGCATAACTACACTGTCTAGGGTTCTTGGGCTATAACCAGTGTATTCCAACGGTGCATTTATAGTAAAAAATTGGTGGAAATCATCCATTCTTAATGCAGCCAAAACCTGTTATATTGAGGCATCACCATTATCAGACACAATGTTTTTTATCAGAAAACCATTAACATCCATTTTTCACAGATATACAATTGAAACCAGTTATAAAATTTCACATGCCAATTTCAAAATTAAATACAACAATTTTATTTTCATCAAATTCCATCTACTACATAATAACCTCTATTTAAATGGAATTGGGGGTTTTCACATATTTTTAAACCAAAAATATTCTTCAATAAAATCCAACAATTAAATTGAAATAATTTCAATACAACACACATTTTAATTTCATTAATTTAAATCTCTCAATATTTAATAAACACACTTCAACTTAATGATATTGGGGGTTTTTAATGTAATAACAAACCCCCATTTAAAATTGCATCCCAAATTTGAAGGAATTTTTCATTTCCAACAAATTAATCACCATCCATTTAATAAAAACAATGAAATTTTATTTAATACTAAAATTTAAAATTAAACAATGAAATTATGGTTTATTTATAAATATGCATCATAATGGAACTACATACCATTGGATAAATGGATCCCAAATCACAATTGTGTACATATAATAAACAATTGAGAATAACGAACACAAGGAACTATAATGAAATACTATATTTATATCTAAAATAGTGGGTATTAGTTCCTCAAATCTATATGGAGATTCATGGAATCATAGGTAGATGAACTGATACTGTGGGAGAATTGGAATTGAGAAATGAAACCTACTAGTGGAATATTGATGTCATTACTCATGTTTTGAACCACATCATAGTGGGATTCCAAAAAACCAAAATCTTTTTTGGGGGATTCAATTATTGGAGAATCTGAGAAATCATTCACCAGCTATGAACCTATTATTGATTGGTGGAATACTTTATCTAGTTTGGTTGCACAGTTTGGTAAATCATTCACATGCCATTTGAACCCCATTGTCCCATTTATCCATAATTCCATGGAAATGAACACGGTTGTTTAAGACATGAGGAAGTCATGAATTTCCACAAAAAGATCAAAAAATGAAAAAAAAATTAACCAAAGAAAACCCAAAGAAAAACCATCCAAATAATGATAAAATAGAGGGGTTTATGAATACCTGAAAATAGTAACAAGATGTTACACCCACCCCAACATAGAAACATTTTTTCTAAAGATATCCTATGATAATTCTTCCTAGTCAAAAATATGAGGCCAATATTATCTCATCAGTAAGTCCCACTATAATTTATCATGAATAATCAAATATTGATTCCATTGAAAATGATATAAATATATCATATTCCTAAAATGTAACTGGATTTTATAATCAATTTTCCTAACTGGCTATTCAATCATGGATAAATAAGGATCATCTTCGAGATGACTCCTGCTTAGAACATTACATAGATCATATAGATAATATCTCAATTGTGAAACATGAAATATGTTATGGATCGTTGTCAGTTGCGGTAGTACTAATAAATTGTATGAAACATTCACCACCTTCTCAACAACCATAAAAGGTCCCAAAAAATTTGGACTGAGATTCCATTTCCTTTCAAGCTGTCGATGACCCAATCAGGGAGAAACCATAAAGATAACTTCATCAACAAAAAATAATTCAAATGAACTATCTTGTATTTCATCATTTTACTTATATTTTCTCTGTTCCTTGAAAATACTCTAATTAATCGAAGGAATCATTTGATTCTCCACTTTGACCATGCTCGGTCCCTCTAAGGAACAATCATAAATCATCGACCAACACAACCTAAATATACAAGGCTAAACATACATAGAATCAAAATGATCCATTCTGATCATGGAATCATACCTTTTGTTATATGTAATATAAACCATCTATAAATGATCATACAATGATCCAACAATTTTGAGAACAAAATTTCGAATCATATCCTTAGGAATCTCAATTTCTGTTTCTATATATCCCTCATCCCTTGGATGGTATTCCATACTAAAATGGATGTGAGATCATAGTGCATCGAGAAGTCCTCTCTTAAAAATGATAATATTACTGAAAAGTACAATCTGTGACTATAAAAATGGAACCCCATGAAAATGAAAAATATTTTCCATATAGAGTTTTCCAAACACCAATGTTTTCTTTTATCATGAATGGATATAATATTATCTGATTCCATCAGCCTATAAATCACAAAAAATTGCAATATTCTTACAATGGGAACACAGAAACCCAACCAAAAATTTCTCTTATGATTTAATCTCACATATATGTTGGGAATGTATTTTGATGATGAAAACAAGGAGGATTCTTCTACTCAATCGTCCCCTATTGGACCATATAAAAACGAGAGAAAAACAGAGTAGAGTCTCCCTCAAACCAATACAAGAAAACTACCACCTGATTTCATAGAACATAATTGTGGTTCCTAGGGACACTACCCAAAAGAAAATATTTAAACCAACCATAAATTATTTCCTTACTATAGAAGGTACTGCAAAATGTTTTTTATAGCATAGCATTACCTATTTATAGAATGAGAAATCATTAATTTTATCACTTCCATAAATTGTGTCTCTGTTGTTATAGAAATCAACATCAGGATTTCGTTCTGGAAGAATAAACATGTGAAGATAAAATATCAAATAAATACTAGCTAAAGAATCCTAGTTTTGTAATTCATGGAATCCAAAATGAATCATTACAAAAAAATTCGCCATGATCCACTATTCTAATGTTTATTTCAATGCATTGGTTAAAAGTTTTATGCTAAATGAATATTCAAGAACATTTCCTATCCCATGAAAATAAGGGATTTAGAAATAGATTGACTATTGGTTTTCCCCAAATATTCAATTTGAGGAGATTCAAAACCTTTTAATAGTAGATATAACTCAAGCTATTGTGACAAAAAAATATGGTAAACCTTTTCCATAAAGGAAATTCCATGAAATCATTAGTGGATTTATCATAGATTCATTTACAATATATTAGGTCAAATAATTAATCTCATGTGTCCATAGATGACCAGAAGAATTACAAACAACAGGACCTCATACATAATAATGCATCCAAATCTAGTACCTAATGCATCAAAAAAGATCACATATCCCCGCATAGCCTCTAGAAGTGAAAAAAATGGTGATGTAGATAAATGAAATTTCATCACTATAAAAGAACAATATCATTTATCCTCCAATGTATACATTTCTCCATTATGAGTTAGTGTAGTCATTATAGAATCCAACATCGATAATTCTTTCATGCACCAATGATAATAGCGTTCTATACCGAAGAAGATTTTAATCTCGAAGTCATTTTAATTTTTATCCCATGTAATAATATACATCACCTTCCAAGGATCAAATTATATTCATTATTTTGATACCATGTATCCCAATAAAATAACATCCCAGATTGAGAAATCACATTTTCATATCATGGAATAAATTTAGTCATTTATAAATAAACTCATAATCAATTTTATATGATGCACCTGATCCCCCCATGACATAGATTAATTTTGGATATCTTACAAAAATACCACAAAAAATGTATAGAGTTACTCATTAAAAATCATGTTCATCAATACCATGAAAACCCCAGGAGCATTGGTTACGTCAGTGGTCCACTATAACAAAATATGCCATAAAAAACTTAAAATGGTCTTTTTTGTACTAGAGATGTGTAAATACAATAACAAGGTCACAAACCATGATATATTATTATTTTTGAAAAAGAACAGTTAAATTTGTCCTTTATAGTGATAACAAATCACTAATAAATGGATCTTTTATATGTTCTTAAAAAATCAGAGATAAAGGAAATATTTATTAGCACATTTATTTAACGCTAAAAAAATAAAAATTTATCAGTTATTATAAAATCGTTGGTAATGAATATTTTATCAGCACTTAAATAAAACCTAATAATTTACACATTTATATATTTCTATAAAATAAATGTGAACGAAAATTTTATTAGAACATTTATAATTTCTCATAATGTAGACCTTTTTCAGTTCTTTAAATGAGTTGATAAATTTTGATGTTATCAGTGCTTTCAAAAGTAGTGAAGAAGGGATATTCTGTGTGCTATAATACCACATAGCAGCACAACTACAATTTGTTGTAATAGCACACCACAATAGTAGAATCAAACTAGATATCAACAAAAACATGTCCCAATATAGGATTATAATGAAAAAAAAAATTAATTCCAAAACTATAAAAAACAAAATATTATAATCAATTTAAACTTTGTATATATAATTTCATAAATAAAAATTATTATATAAATTCAAATACATCGATATTCCATTATCTTTTAACACAAATGGGGCTAATTTTTATTATGAGGTAGCCACACCAGGTCGATCAAATGAACCATCATAAAAAAGTAAACAATAATGATGTTAGTAAAAATATAATGAAATAAAATTACAAAAAGTGTTAATTTTATTAACATTCAAGTCGTTTAGAAATTAAAAGAAACAAAAGAAGTCATATCGGTCACACCATACATATGAATAATTTGAATAAGATTAATAAAATAATCAAAATACTTTTAGATCATTTTCATAATGTATCAAAATAATTTGAATGTTTTTTATCAATTTTGAGTATGTTAGTTGTCTTTCATACTAAAATGTCATTTTAATCTGATAAGACTCACTATTTACTCATTCTAATAACATTTTGTATTTTATTAATGTGAAAAAGATTCCAAAACATCAAAAATTACATATGAATCATTTTACAAAATAATAATTAATATCAATGCATGTTTTATCAGTTTTCAGTGAGTGACACTTGTTTGTTTTGAAATCACTATATTAAATTGATTGTGGAAAATTTATGTCATACATGTAACATCGTCTTTCAGATTGAGGAAATGATGATTCATAAACGAACAAAATGACTTATCAACCATTATTGTAAATTATGAAAAAAATATGAATGCATTTTCTCTATTTTGAGTATGATAGGTGTCCACTATAAAGAAAATTGATGTCAATTTTAAATATAAATATGGAAATTGAGTAATACCAGTCACACCATATGTCTGATTGAGATGGATATTCATCCTACATGTCCCAAATAACTTATTGATAATTTCATAAACGTATGATTACAATATTATGGTGGTTTTGATGTTTTTATTACGTCACATATCATTTTTTACTAAAATGTCATTTTAAAATTGAATCATGCACTTCTACTCATACCAATCTCAATGTATATAAGATTAAGGTGCAGTTGATATTTACAAATTAAAATTGACTTATGGGTTGTTTTACTGATGTATTAAATCAATTTTAATTAATTTTCCATATTTTTTGTAATTCAGTTGTAATATTTACTAAAAAATATGCCAATTTAAAATATAAACATATACATTGAGTCATATCATTCTCAACGTGCATCAGAATGAGGTGTGGTTGTTTAATGAATGTCTCAAGTCACATAGGGATCATCTTCCAAAAGTTTCAAAACAATAAAACTATTTCTATATAGAATAGAGTCCATCATATTGTTAATTTAAATAATTTATGCCTATATATATAGTCTGATTCCCATAGGGTCATACCCATCGCACCATGCAACAAATTTAGGTGCATCAAATTCTAAAACATATCAAATGACATGGGGATCATAGTACTAATATATCAAAACAATATAGTTTGTTATTTCTTGTTTTTTTTTTATTTTTTATTTATTAATAAAATGTCATATTAATATTGAAATATGCTCTTTGACTGATACTGATCACATTGTGCATCTGATTTATGTGTTGCTAATTCCTAAAAATCACAAATTACAATTGATCAATATCCTAATATTTTCATTCTAGTCTCTAATAACATTTGGATCATTTTAAAATTTATCAAAATAGTTTGAATCTGTTTTTTCATATTTGGGTAGGTCAATTTGTATTTTTACAAAAATTGATGTCAATTTTAAGTAAAAAAACAAATAAACTCATATCGATCAAAGAATGCATCATATTTTGGTGTGTATGACTACAAATCATTCCAATTATGTTGTATTTTTTACTAAAATTAATGTAAATTATAAATATATAAAAGAATATGGAGTCACAACTGTTACAACATACGTCCGATTGTGGTGTATTTAATTTTTACATATTCCAAAGTCAAAAAAAATTCTATCATTCAATTTCAGATTGATTTCCATTGACATTATTTTTTGAAATATCAACACTAAATGTGTAGTATCAAATAAACCCCATCAACTATAAAATCCCTCCTATCTAATAATACAATTATTATGTGAGTAATAGTTAAAAAATATTAATCATAAATTTGAAACAATACATTAATTGTAAGGATAATAATTTTACTATGAAAATATAAACATAAATATTTAATTTAGAAGAGGTAGTAACGTTTCACTTCGTACAAAATAATTGGATGGAACGTGGAACAAAAATATAAATTTTAACACAAAAGTTTTGATTGTTTTTGATGGAGAAGATATTTATGAATGTGTTAATGTAAAAAGCTATGAATGTTGGACGGAGCACCCCAAGTGATCCTAATAAATCCACTTTTACAATGAAACCATTTTTATGTGAATAATAATAGAAAAAATAAATTAATCACAAATATAATACAATACAATAATTTGATGGAAAACTAATTTTCTGTTCAAACATCTGGATTACTTCTGTGATTGGGAAGAGGTGGTGTTGTGGCTCTTCCTCCATAGGCAGTGGTAGGAACATGAATGAAAAAGATTAATGAAACACTATAGAGATGATATTGTTTGGGGAGATAATATGTCTGGGGATTTTTACGGGCTGAAAGGACTGAAGGATTGATAAAGCACCCCAACTGAACAAATTAATCCACCTGTATATGAAAAAAATAGTATATTCATAATAGATAAAAGAAAAAAAATAAACATAAATATATAAAATAAATTAATTCCCTGGGAAATTATTTTATTACTAAAACCCAAATAATACCTATTAAATTGACCAGAGTATTCATCATTTCTCTTTCCACAAAGGCAGTTGATAGAACATGAAAGAAAGTGATATATGCAATAGTGTATGAGTGACATAATTTTTAGGCCGAAGATATGTGTGGATTTTTTAGTAGAGAAAGGCATTAAAGATGGAAAGATAACGCTATATCAAATAAAAGAAACAACCTGTAAAAGAAATAAATCGTAATGAATGTAATAAAAAAAATATAAAAATATGCATAAATATGAAACAATAAATTAATTATTTGGAAAATGATTTTACTCTGTAAACCTCTAGATTAAATATATGATTGTGTAGTGGTAGAATCATTTCTATTCATTGAAAGGAATGAAAAAAGCGGAAAGATTATATCTATTTCCACTAATAGGACTTCAATCTCCTTTATTCATCATGTGAAACATCAAAGGGTATAGAAAATTTATTCACATGTCTTTACAAATATTAATAGAATGTTTTATGTGTGTCGTACATTTTGAGAAATAAAGAAACATAATACAAATAACAATAAATATTGTATCAAAACAAGACAGTTATTTTATTTTAGTCCTTTTAACATCAAATGAGTCTCTGACCTGAATTTTTTAATATTTTATTAATAGCCTTGTAGAACGTTTACACTATTATGGAAATTGATAAATTGCAATTTTGATTATATCACTTTTTTCAAAAAAAATTCTTTTTAATTTATAATGAAACTCTTTGAACAATACTGATCTCATCATGTTTTAAGGTGATATGATACAGATTCCTACACATCACATAATACAAATAAATCGGTTTCCTCTGTGATCATAAAAAAAAAGAGCATTTTCATTATTTTTCATATGGGTAATTTTCTTTTGTAACTATCAATTTTAATCTGATAATGTAAACATTGAGTCATAGTGGTAATACCATGCATCAAATTAATGTTTGAATGATTTGTAACCATCTCAAATGAATTAATGGTCGCTTCCCAAGGGAAAAATGAACTACACACCTCCAAAAACCAATTTTTTAAATCATGTAAAACCATCATTTATAAATAAAATAAATCCTTTTAAGAAAATGATTTATTAAAAAATTGTTAAAAAATACCCAACCTATTAATTTATAATGTATTATTGGGATAAAAATGCATAAATTAGTGGATAAAATTAAATTAAATAAATAATTAAATATTCCTTTGCATAAAATAAAAAAATTTGTAACGTATACTCCTAAGATGAAATTACACTATAGTAACCTAAATCCCTTGAGCTATGCAACATTATAATTTATTATTACGATTATTTCTTCTCCACACTATACATTTTGTTCATTCCCATCACTCAATAATTTCTATGGTTGTATAAATATTTACTTTATAGTAATTTTGTAGAAATTGTGGTATCATGTTAGTAACTATTGTCAATGGTGTAATTCATTCAAATGGTATGCAATAACTCTTTTAGAGAACATAGTGATGTTCAATTTTCATCCTCATCACTTCACCTCCTTAAAATTTATCATTTCTATTTTTTGTTTGACACAAATCAATCACATCCTGTGGAAAATCACCTATGTTTCTTGAAATAATTTACTAATTAGTCATCCATGAACTGAATAATTCATAGAGCAGTGTAAGAAGTAGAAAAGTTATGGGGATGATTCTCAATGAAACATAATGTATTAATAACATTTTTCCAGATTATACTGATATGGATGAATATCTTACTTAATTATTTTATCTACATGTGGAAATACCTCCAATTGGTGATAATTAAATCATTAGAACTTGTAATTAAATTGAAACCTTCATATACACCAAATATGTCCTCATAAAATCACTACATAACTAGTGAAACGATAGACGGAATGGTCGGAATGAAATGGATAGGGTGGAGATAGAAGAATAAAAATTCAAATATGTAGGGACGTGTAAAAATATGTATTAGGGTGATTGGAGTATTATTATCTAATTATTGTATATTAATAAATTAATTTACTTCATTTCATTAGGTGGTAGAGTTAATTATGCATTACATTTATTTTTTCCTTGAATTTATCCATTTGGATCCGAATTAAAAATTAATAAAATAATTTGTTGTGGAATTTTTTAATAATTTATTTTTAGAGAATTTTTTTTTGTAATAGGCCTTATTTTATTTAAAAAAATTCATGGTTTAATATGTTTGTATATAGTGGTTAATGGTTGTGTGTACAACACTCACACAACCCCGGATTGGTAATCATAATGAATGGGGTTCAAATCATCCATCATCAAAAACTCTAATGTGGATGTCAATTATAATCAATACAAGTGTTTTCGAAGCTGAATTGAATAATAAGACAAAAAGGCCACTTCGTGATGTGGCTCGTGGCGCAGCACGATGCACAACTAGGGAAGATGCAAACAAAATTTGATATAGCTATATATATATATGATTATTATATTTAGTATATTGATATATATATTTACATATTCATTTTCTTTTCAAATAATATATATATATTTATACAGATTGTTGTAAATTGTATATATATATATATCATTATATTTTGTTATATATTTTTCAATATTATTCCATTTTGAAAATGAATTTCCATTTCCATAGAAGATGTCACACAATATTATTCACTTTTGGGAGATTATGATGGTGGGATTAAATCGGTGTGATACATTGTTTTTCTTCATTGGGTGTTGCTTGAAAGGGGGTTTCATATAGCCATTATTTCCTTGATCACCAATACCCATGATATCTATCCAGTCTACCAACTGTGATTTCTCGTCCCCTACCAATGATTTCATTTATTTCCTATACTAATGATTTCTACCACCATGTTGTATATTTATTACGCCCATGACTACGGAGCCTCAAGAGTTATCACGTGAGAAGTGCACCATTGGCAGGTCGTGCTCATGACACATTGCCTCACATTATGGGAGGTGAACTTGGTGTCCCATGTCTCACCTCACGCCCTTGAAATCATTGTTCTACACATAGATAATTAACTGAATCTACATAAATAATATATATATATATATATGTCATATATATATATGTATATTATTTTTAACATTATATGAATATTAATATATATTTATATATGTGCTATTTATCATATAAACTTTTTTTAACATAAAAAATATGATTTTCAATGTGTGTGTGTGTGTATATATATATAATACATTTTTTTATAATGTAACTAAAAATTACTATAAATATTAAAATATTATTTATATTATTTAAAACTTATTATTATTATAGTTAATTTATACAAAAAATATATTTTATTCAATTTTGAAAATATTAATTATTTAAAAAATGTATATATAGTGAAATAATTTTATTATTTTGAATGTAACATTAGTTATCAAAATTTTATTGGTTTTTTAAGTACAAATATATCACACATAATAAAATGTATATATGAACTTGAATTTTATATATAGACCCAGAATGATGAATGCCTAAAAATAATTTCTTATATATAGAATTTGATAACATTCGATCTATTTTGTGGAACAAATGATGTAGAATGATAAGAATTCGAGGAAGGCCATATCATATGAAGTGACCAAATGATGATATTCATGGGAGGTCCGTAATGAAGTCGTCATAATGAAATAACACCCATAAACAATATATATCAGAATGAAAGGAGAAAACACACCAATAATTGGACTATCTATCCAATACACATCTAAACAAATATATATTTAAAATATTATTTTAAAAATTATATTCCCTTATATGAATCACATAAAATAATATTTTTTATCTACTTTACAGCATCATCATACTGATAATTGTGTTTCTAAATAAATTTTCTTGTTATTTTAATTATTTTGAATCCTATACCTACAATGTTAATACAGTGGAATAAATATTTATTTATTCGTTAATCTATAGGAAAGATGAGAGTCACCATGATTTCAAAATAATGATAAATTTAATCATGCAGAGAAAGCTGGGGTATTGAGATAGATAGGAGTGTAATTGATTTAGGTCAACAATTTCAAAAAACCAATACTGGATATCAACAATATTAGTCAGGTGACAAACCGATCATAACGAAAATCAAATTATTATACACCAAACAGATGAAAAATAAATATCATATAATGAAAAATAAGAATCACATGGATCCATATCTCAAAATGACAAATATATAAAGAAAATTGGAACCAACAATTGAAAATAGTTTCCTTCCTTGCTATGTTTAATAAAATTCGAGACCCACATATGCAGATATCAATGGTTTCTTTAGATACCCTAACAACAACAAATCACAAGATTCCAGATGATGTTCATGTAACCAGAGGCAATGTGTTCATATGATTCGAGCATCAATTCCCTAAAAAGTAGCATAATCAATTGGTGGATTCTATTGAAATATTATGATATTGTTACAAGATCACAACATATTAGTTTTTATAATAAGATCAGGACACATTTATCAGTCCATGTTATTTAAGCGCTTCTAAAATGCATATTTATGTGAGCTTTTTTAGAACTAATAAATAAAGGACAATATCAGGTGAAAAAAAGAACTTATATTTCCTAATTTTTACAAGTGCTAAAAAAGATCTAATAATGATATCTTTTTAAGGGCTCACTACTTATGTGATGATAAAAGAATTACAATTATAATTATAGACAAAAATAGTGTATATATATATATTATTAAATTATAAAAATATAAATATAGTAAATATATTTTTTATTTCAATAAATTAATTATAATTTTATAATTATTTAAATATATTATTATTGATTTATATTGGTATTTAAATTTGTTAATAATTAATATATATATCATATATATATAATTATATATATATATATATAATTAATTTATATATATATATATAATTAATTTATATCATATATATATAATTATATATATATAAATAATTTATATAAATATTAATATTTTAAATATATTCATTATTTAAGTAATAATATTATAAATTTTATAATTATTTAAATATATATAATTACTAATCTATAATTAAATAAATACTTGTTAAATATTTATAATTACGTATGATTATAAACAATTAATTTTATAAATATTTATGAATATTTTTATATAATTTTTTTAATAAGTATTTTCATAAGAATATATTTTTTATCATTTTAATTGAATATCTAATTTTATGTGCATGCATGTAAAAAATGAGTGAAATTGAAATAGTTAAATATAAGTACACATTAATAATATACAAAAGTTGGTATTATATTTTACACATTATAAATAAAAATTAATTAATTATGTATATGTGAAATCAATATAACACCCATTTGATATATGCTAAATTGAAAAATAAAATGAAATTCAATTATATGTTAATTTCTTTGTGCAATTAGTCTATATTTTAATTTCACATTGATTTTTATTTATCAATAATTAATCACTAAATATTTCACATTAATATTTTGTAATAAATAAATCATATTTATATATATTAATATATATCTATATATTTAATATATAATATTTTTTTTACATTATCAATAATCATATTATTCATAAAATGTTTATGACTTTTTTCAATTCGCTTTTTTTTAATTTATTCTGATTAATTATTTTACAAAAAAATATATATAATTAAAAAAATTTATTAGTATTAATTATTAATATATACAATAACCATATTATATATTTTTATCATTAGTTATTTAATTAATAAATTTGGTGATAATTTTTTTATTAATATAATATTTTATTTTTTAGTAATTTAGTTATTTCATTTTCATTATTTGGAACATTATCAGTGCTAGAAAAAGTGATGATAAAGGATTCCTTTATGAACGCAAACAATATTGTGATGATTAAAGTTACCCTTTACCTTCACTAAAAATAAACCACTAATAAGAGGTTCTCTTTATTTGAACTTAAAATAAAGTGTTCATAAACCATACCCTTGATTACTATTAAAAATCTGATGATGGGTTAGTTTTATCATAACATTACTTACCAATGATAAAAATTCAATTTATCTATGTTTTATTTGTTATTCTAGTAAAGAAGTCTGATATTAACTACCATTTTATAATAATGGGAAATATAATGACTCATGATGATCATACATGTTTTTATGGGTGGGTTTTTGAATGTTTCAATCCTTTATCTTCAACTCATAATAACCAGATTGAAGGTCTTCCTTTGAGAACCACATATATAATTCCAACCGATCAAACATATCATAATAATATTGAAAAAATATATGTTCTTTATTGTCGCCTAATTGAGTTTTTGATAACCAACACATAAGGATTATGAACCTTATTCATTCTTAGTAAAACGAAGTAGTGCCTCCAAAGGAGACATGATAACACATTTAATGCCTTTCTCAAGATGTTCATCCAACTAGAACATCAAAATTTTCATATAAATCATATCTATGTGAAAAGGGTGAAAAGATACTAGTTCAAAACTACACAGTAAATCAATGGATAAATACACCTACCTTACTGTTCAAAATTCATAGATATCAGTGGAAAAAACATGAATGAAAAAGATGCTTACAAGAGGGAGATCACAACTGAAAATTCCCATTCCATATCAAAAGAAAACATAGATATCATAATCAACTAAATTGGATAAGAAGCTCTTCTTCAATTGGATCTCATGTCCCATTCTCCATTGAAGGCTTTACACACACCAATAGGTGTAGTGAAGGTGACCTGTCAATGATAACTATCATTCCAGTACTTATTTATGATGATCCAATACATCCTGAAAATGACTTAATGATATTTCATTACAATAATGTGAAATGTCAAAAAACAAATCATCATCTATTTGAGAGAAAACAAAAGTGGGTAAAAGGGGACCCTAAAGGTGGTGCAACTACTTATGCTTTTATTGTTTTCACAATCACCTCATCCAAAATCAGGCCCACAATAGGATTTAATCACTATGATTTTGCAGAAACATACTCCTGGATCTTATTCTCACATCTTATACGAGGTGTGATTCTATAAAACTTCTTCAAACCCACAAGGAAGTCATTAGATTTACCTTCAAACATAACAATAATGGGAAAAACCAACACATACATAAACAACATTATAATATCAATCTATCCTAATGAAAATATTGAAAAGAATACAACTAATCCTCAATACATCTTTCCCCTAACAACCCTTGTGACATAAAGTCCTTTGCATTGAGATATGTACTGACACTCAATTTCCAATACCTGATATGTCCGGAGAATAGATTAAAAATTCGTATTCACTTTAAGAAAATAAGCATTACATCCTTAGATTACACATTTTCATGACCAATCATGGGAACAATGGTATCTCAAAAACCTAACCGATGATGAAATATCCTGAAGGGATATTATGATCCAAATTTGAGGGAAACTAGAACATTGAATCAAACAAATTGGAAGTGGGAATTATTTTTTCACTAACAATACATATGTAAAATAGACATGTAAATAATTCAAAAAGAATAATCACCACCAGGTGAACTATAATAGAAGTAAAACCCGCCTAATAATAATATCCATGTTGATTAGATATTTTGTATGTTGTATGACTTTATGTGACACTCAAAATAACTAACTAACTAACTATGAATTTCATGTTCTCTAATATAAAATAATGATCATAATTTATTTTAATACTACATGAAAATATAATTAAATCCCATTATCCATTTTGAATATTCTATTTTTTTATTTAAAAACAATAACAGGTTTGTAATTTAAAATGTACATTTTCACCAAGATAAAACCCTATGGTGTCTATAAAAACTATTTATAGGCCAATTTTTCTAAAAATTTATTTGAAACAAATTATTAATTTTCATAATCAAATATAATATTAAATTTAATAATTTAATTATAAAATTCGTTAATTTCATTACAAAATCCATTTCAATGGTATTTGGGTCTCAAAATTTTCCCCCCCAAAAAATAATTCCTCAATTAAATACATCAATTTAATATAAATAGTTTCCCTGAAATACATATTATATATTGAGAGATTTAAATCTCACAATTTTCCATAAACACACCCCATTTCATGGAAAATTTGGGTTTTGAAATTTTATGACAAATCAGTTTTTTTTAAAACACAAATTCAATGTATTTTGGTATATCCAAAAAACCAATATAATTCAATTTAACCAAAAAATAAATTTATTTTATTTTAATAATGGTAATTATTCAATAAAATTTTGGGTTAATAAAAATTAGTCATCATAATTGAACAACCTTTCTTGGGATCAATGAATTCAAATGGTGTTCATATAAAAATCCAATGGATAACAACAAAAACAAAGATATATGAATTAATCATATGTTTATGTCCAATAAAGTTGTTACTATATCCACAAATAAATTCAGTGATTCTTGGAACCCTATGGTTAAAAAGAGAAACCATAGAATAATAATAACAAAAGAAAGGAAACCTACAGGTTGAAGATCGATGGACGTTCCTCAAGCTTTAGATAATTTCTTGGAGGGATCTGAGGGGAAAATTCTTTTTGGGAGGTCCAAGGATGGGAGAAACTTATATTACGTCATACTAATCCATTAGTGTCTAGAAAATGATGTTCAAGAACTTCTAATAGAATTTGGAAATATGTTAAAGCCAATCAACTTGGATTCCTATATAGAGGAATATAGTTTTAGTCCAAATGTGTGAATGATGTGAACAAATTATAAATGGGTCTCACTATTACTATAGAGAGGTAATATATTTTGTGAAATAATGTATAATCCATTCGATGCACACTATCCAATTTTTTCTTATCATTGTAGCAGGTCACATCATTTTGAAAATCATGCATTAGACTGGAAACATAAAAAAACAATAAAATATCACCCAAAGTAACCCAAAATGAATCCCAACTAAATAATGTTCAAATGGAGTGGTTTAAGAGTAACATTAATTGTTAACACAATTTTACAATTAATGTTAAATATTTATTATCATTATCCTCCATCCATTTAACATGACATTGGATGGAAGGGGGGTTGTATTTAAACTATTTAATCTATATATAAATAATATAAAAAATTATGTATTTTATTCATGACCCATATGTATTAGTGTATATTTAAAATATATGCCGATTTTTGATGAAGTGTAATCTATTCTATATTCATGGTCAGTGTATGAGTGATTTTCTAAAAGATGATTATTTTCATAATTCAATTATTATTTAAAAAAAATAAATTTCATAATCATCAAGAATGACACAGTCATTGTCTAATTATTTATTAAAAATAGAATGTTCGAAACATTATGAATCCTCCTGAAGACTAATAAATTAATTATATATTTCTTTTTATATTTTGTGTGTATAAATTTTTGGTTGAAGTGATTTTAATAAAACCATTTAATATTGAGATGAAACTTTACACGAATTGATAGAAAACCACTATGGTATATTCAATTGATCTTTAAAACAATTTTTAGTCTGAAATAATATAGTAAAAATTTATTCTACGAGGGTTAATGATGATTAAATCAATATTATAATAATATTTTTAGTAAAATAATGAATTTATATAATAATGGTACAACAGTATCTTCAATAATTACTGAATTAAGTGCAGGGACACCATTTTCCCATGTATATACATCAATCAGAATGTGAATTTGAGTAATGATCAATATGTAACTAATAAATATGGAATATTTTGGTTATTATGATTGTCAGATGAAATCAATACTAATCAAATTTTAATCATATATATATCATCTTAAATTAATTTTTAGCCCCATCATTTTAAAATGCATTTAGTTTTTCAATAACATAGCTGGTCAGATATTACTATTTCATCAACTTCACATTATTTAAATTCATTTACTCGAGATTGGTTAAATAGGTATATCCATGAAATTTTTATTACTCTATAATGGATGCATTTACATGATTAAAAACATAGTTTTCATTAGGAATATGAGCATCAACAGGTACTGAAACATTTTTCTCTTCTTCTATGTGTGCTTCTTCCTGTTGAGAAACATGTTTTTTTACAACGATTGGGTGTATTGGAACTTTCATAATCAATTTTCCACTAAATTATTTACCATTTAATATATATTACATAAATTTTGTAGTGAATATATAATAATATGAGGTAACATAGTTTATATTAATAAAATGACTAGAACGTTGAACTCCCTTTTTCAAATAAATGATAAATCAATTTTACCCATTTGATGAGGATCCACATTGCATAATTGTGGTCTATCAAAACATACAATACATCATCTAAATTTGGGTTTTCATAAAATTTCTGTAAAATTAAAATGATGAGTGATCCGTCATTGAATTGAAATATGATCGTTTAGTTGTTTCGTTCCATAATATAACAATTTAACACTTTTTAATTGTAGGATTTGGAAAAAATATATCTTTACAATATGTGATTTTGTAGTAAATAATTGATCTATCTACCCTTCCTTTTTGAAAAATACATTAACAAATCCTAAATCATTATGATTAATTACACTGTATTTATAAACCAACATGAACTAAAATCTATTAACATGAAATGTTTTATAATCCAACACACATCATTTTCTAATGAAGAAAATGTATGAAATATTTAAATATATTTGATTACATTCCTTGTAATCAAATACATGTATCTCTTCATCCATAAGATTAACTAAATATTTTTTATATTATTTTATTTATCATGTTCATTATTTTAGAATGCGATTCCATTAATTACATAACCATTATTTGATAATAGATGCACACTTGGACACATATCTAGAGATCAAAGTCGTTCTAAAATTTATTTCAAATTTTCGTATGAATCCTTAATATAATGTTCTCCAAAACATAAGATAAACAATATATTATGTGTAAATGATATATTTCATTCATTACCTGTCTGATTCAAATTATTTTTAATTAAATTGTGGGAATTACATATGGTTAATCCTCTAAACTAGTATAATAATGTAATGGTGTACCTTCTCCTACTTTGTAATTGTAATTATGAAATTTTTTAATTTGAAAATTCAATTCCCCACAATATTCCTATAGATATGATATTTTTAATGACTAAATAATTCACATCAGACTAGTAGTTGTTATCAAATTCAACAATTTCTATAATAATATATAATGATGCAATAAAACTATCTAGAGCACTTAAATATTTAATATACCCTTACAAAATTATTGTATTCATTTCAATGGGATAAATCTATCTATAATGTATAGGACAAAATTGTAAAATTTCTCTAACCACATGAACCATCAACTGAAATGTTATATCAAAAAAATTTCATTGGAAGAACATCTCCAATTGAGATCATATGACTATAAAATCAATTTTAATAATTTTAAATTTCATAATCCCTATTAGATTTTGGAATATACTATATAATAAGAAAAATGTATTGGTTAATATATTATTTAATTTCAAAGGCATAATTCTATAAAATACTAAAAGCATTTTAACCTGAATAAAAAATGAAAATAATTTTATTTTAGGCCCTTTACCATTAAATTATTCGTTGACAATATATTCTTGATTCTCAGTGAATACCCATCTAGATAATTTAAATCATTCAATAATTTTATAGAATAATTCCAATCTTATATGGAATGAGTATATGAAGACCGAGGAAGAAATTATATCATTCACACTTCACTTGGACCAAATATTATTGTATCCCCATGTAAATAACATCCATCCAAGCCTACAAGTCATCATTAATTTTTCTAAGTGAATTTATCAATTTTTTTCTTATGTAATTATCTCATAAAAACTTTCCACATGCATGTAATCAATAAAATGTATACTTTTCAAAAAATAAAATTATATAAATTAAAAAAATGATATCATTTTCCAGCTGGATTATACAATGGTTTTCAAATATTGCATACCAAAATAAATTCCCATATATGTTACATCCTTAAATGAAATTTCACCTATCAGTTTATAAGGTGATATACATTTTTTTGAACTACCATATAATGATGTCACCCAATATATGTATTTACGTCTTTAGGGATGAAAATCTATGATGTCCTAGAGACATTGTATTTGTAAAATATATTGACCTATCTAAGTGTTACATTGTTTAAAAATGTGACAACCTTTAATTCCTCTAATACAATTTAATAAATTATTACTATAAGTATGAATTTTTTTAATAATCCCATATATCATATATTTCAAATTGATAAATTAATTTCGTCATGAATCCTAAAACATAACAACTAATTTCAAATTTATTTATAATTTTCTATCAATGGATCCAAATAAATACCCATATCAATAAATAATTGATATTTACTTTAATAATAATTTAAAAACATATTTTATTTGTCATCATGCATAAACATGATATATTGTAATAATTTTCCCACATAATTTTCAATATAATGTGAGGACTACTTTAAAAAAAAATATGTTTAGCACTGTCAGTAGATAGTATAATATTAAGGCTTCATGAAACATTTAAAATTTTGGGATACTATTTATCAATATTATATCAGTAAATGGAGTCTTTTGGTTGTAATGTTGTCCCATATTTGTACATTTTTTCTAAATTTGATATTAATTTTCTTGCAGTATCCTCAATTCTGTATAGGTTCTTAAACCCTTGATTGATTGGAAATTACCATAAACTTTTTAAAGTAATTGATACATTATTCTTGTATAAAGATGAAACATTCATTGGGAATTTCTTATGTGATTAATATTATTTTCAAAATATTATACAAACAATTAGAGAATAAAGTGTTATTCCTTTTATCATAAACATTAAACATAGAATTGGTTTACTGTTATATTTTTGTTGAGGATTTTTATGATATTCTATGATCATATCATTAAATAGATAATGCAGTTAATTAAATATGGAAGCAATCCATACTTTTTGAACTTTTACACTATATAGCTTCACCATGGTTTTCAATGATATATATTTAGTACAACAATTATACATTTTTTCCAATGCACAACACATTTACTTCTAAACCATTTTGGGTGATCATTATGTTAATCATAAATTGTAATTTTTTATTCATCAATAAAAAATTCATCGTCATCACAACTATTATCAAATATTCAATGTGTTAATTATAAATTTTCTCACTAATAATCATATCAGATTAACCATAAAATTGCATGTCATCCCTACCACTATATATATTCAATTTCTACCTATGTTTAATATAAAATTAATAAAAATTATATCTTCCTTGATAGATCCAGAATTCTTCCTGAAAATCAAGAATTATTAGTAATTAATAATAATAGTTTGAAAATAGACCAAGTAGTTGATATGTGTTATATACAAGATATTTTTAAAATTTGATGAACATCATCCTTATACTCATTTTCCATCGATTATCATCCATGTTTCATGATTCATGTCAAATGTATTTGATTAAATAATAAAAATATTAAATAAAATAAGTAAATACAAAATTCTGTATGAACTTATAACCCATAAATGTTATTTTTAATGAATTTTTTGTGCTACATAAAAATATTTCTCAATGGTAATAACAGGTAAATGAAGTTTATTTATATTCATTTTTAGGGTTTGACATTATCAAAAAGAGGAATGTGTTATGTCACTAATACTATAAATAATCATATTAGCTTTTCTTCTATTTTTAAACAAGCAGATCGAGGATATTTTTTGTATATTTTCTGGGTTGGAGTAAATATGTAAGGAGGTGTTAATGTTATTTCATTTCCCCACATGGAAAATGGATGTCCAGGTGGTTTTTCTATGATCATATGCATAGTAGATGATGTGGATATTTTATTATATTATGATAATGTATTTAGGGGATAACCACCCAACTATGTGAACCTAATATTTAATTAGACTCTTGAAATCAATTTGGTATAATGAATAAAATTTTGGGTCTATATCAATTTGATGAACTAATAATGTTGACATAAAAAGGTCAAAATTATGGTATAAAAACCCAAATTGGGATTAGAATTAATTAAATAGGTCCAATAGAAATAAATAATTAAAAAGAAAGTCTCACATAAAAATTGGAGTGATTAATGGGATGAAAGTGGAAGGAATCATCAATATGGTATGCAAGGTGAAGTAACCACTATGAGATGAAATTTACAGAACCTATCTTATGAGGGAAAGGAATATTAGTGATGATAATCCCATAATTGTTATTGTTACTAAAATTCAACAACATTTGTACACGTTATTTTTTGGGGGAGAAGACATTATTTATAATGATAAACGAGTATGTTCAAAATTAATTTCCAATTTTATGAAAACAAATATGGAAAAAAAATTAATAAATAATCCTAGATTTCAATTTATATATGATATCAACCAAGGAGGGATGTACTCCAACAAAAAACGAAGCTCTCTAGATAGTCCAATATAAGAAATCAAATGAGCCTTCATAATGTCATTTATTTTAATAAAAAAATTAAAATTATAATAAGAGGATAATATATTGTAAAATTTCAAATACTAATTTTCTGGAATTGATTTTATATTTTCCATAACCATTTTTATAGTCTATAAATATTGTTTGGGATACTTTGGGACTGTCTCTCATGAGTATAGACCCATTCCAATGGATTTGAGAATCTTTTAGTATATGTGTTGTATAGAAACATTTTTTAAACCATGTTTATATTTAATATAAATTACCTAATACAAAGTATATAAATTTTTTTGGTATAGGTTATTTGAAAAATACCCTTTGTTGGTTTTGATCTCTACACCATCTATTAAAATTTTAGACACCTAATCACTTCCCTACATTTTTTTTGGAAGAATATAATGATAAATATTATTATATTTATTTATATTTATTTTTAATATATTAAATTTTAAATGATAATAGATTTCATTATAAATTGAAAACCTATAACAAATATTAAAAAAACCATTCGTTTTGGCCTATAACAATGGTTTTTGAAATCGTTGTTATATATATTTTCATTTTTGGGCCTTTAGTATTTGTTTTAGAAAAAAAAATTATTTTGGGTTCATTAAATATATGTTATATAGATGGTATGATCCAATCTATTTGTATATTCATCACATATACCAATGATTTTTTAAAAAATTGCCATGGTAGTGTCATTTTATTAATGATATGCAAACATTTTGTACAATAGCTTTTGTATAACAATGAACTATACAAATGGTTTTTTCAAAACCATTGGTATAGAGTTATATGACAGTGATCATACCAATGAAATGTAATTTCTAGTAATATGTGTTGAAAAAATTTCTCATATGAACCATAATTTTATAACCCTTCATCAACAGATGTTGTTTCCAAAATCAGAAAAAAAAAATTCCAACCTATAGCTGCATAAGTTGGAATAATGGAACTGGAAATAATATTGTTCCCAATAAAAGTAAACATCCAATAAAATTGTCTTAATAATTAGTATATTGTCATTTATGGTACTTACACCAATATATTTCCCCAAACCATTGTTATAGGTCCATTGGTTTAGGTCAAATTTCTAATAGTGTTAAAAATGGATTGAACCATTATAACTATTAAGCGGAAAGAAAAAAGTCCACTATTTGATGCATTAATAACGTTAATAATGATAATACAGTCTGATTCCATGATTACATTTTTCCAACATCTATCAATGTAGATATTTAATCACGTGAATAATTAATGGTCTTCAGACATGGGTGGATCCTAAAAAGAATGGGAAAAGATGTTGTAATTTATGATTTCACAACCCATATGATCACATACCACAAGACCAAATACAATATAACTTATTTAAAAGATATCTTCAACACTATTAATTTTAAAAACATTGGATGTTGGGGGATCAACTTATAGAATAGGAAAAATAAGAAGTGGTCATCATGTCGAATCTCATTATGCTTCCAAATATCATTCTATGATATAGACCGCTTGATCCAGAATGATTATGAATTTGAAATAATGTTAATAAATATGAAATAATTCCTCAACCATATAATCATTGATATGGTTTAGAGGGTGTGCACTATATCTATAGGGATGTAAGAAACCAAATTCGAGAATAGAGATGCAAAACCATCCACTATCTCCACAATCTTATCCACATTTTTGTTCAATGAATTTAATATGTTCCTGAACCCTTGATGTTAGAAAATTGTATATAAAGGGTTTCCACATTGCTAATGAAATAGGTTATCAAATAATTATGTATTATATTTCATACAATCAGGAACTAATTTAAATGTATTTTCCAATATAATAATTCCATTAGAACATTCTGGCACTGGGGAGGACCACTAGGTTTTATAATACTCACTAGTAATCAATATTTTTTTGTTATCTATATTATGTGAGCTATCCTATACATATAATTCACCATAGATAATCCCAACAATTCATTATTCAAACACATTTTTCCATTTTCCATATCATTTACTCAGGGAATACTCAAAATAACCTTCTAATCCATTTCCTTGAACCATAAACCTTGTTTATCACAAAAAAATCTATTATTATAATCATTCAAAAGGGAAAATATAGGGGCATCCTCCTTATCAAAAATGTCAACGGATGTGTCCGTCATCACATATTTATATAAAATCCCTGGGACACTCTAGATCATTCCTCTAGCTCCATATATGATTTTCCAATGTGGTCCCTTTCATACAAGAACTCCAAATCCACAAAGGAATCTATATAAAAATCTAGGGCTACATATTAGGACATTGTCACAAAATCTTATAAGGGGTAAAATTTGGATTCAATTATTTGAGTGCATTGGAAACATGGATATAAGCCACGTGCCTGAATTTCTTTTAAAAAATAGTATTGATGATCATGCACATGTATTGATAGCCTATACCACCACAAGAAATATGGATTCATAGATTATCCCAAGATAAATAATTAAATTTTTTCCAATCATTCAAACACAACCATATCCTATAAAGGAGAGAATGAATTTGGTCAATAACAATGAAGTTATATTATATAAATACATATTATTAGATGGAACTATTTGAGCTATATAGTTTATAATTGCTTAATTCCATACTATTGTATCCCATGTAAAATTCCATCCGTATTTTTTTTCTTAATTTTACATAATGCTCGAATTAAAGACTATTTTTTGGAAAAAAATTATAAGAATCCAAATATATTTATTACGTTTATGAATCATATGAATACCTGATGTTTGTAAAAGATAATAATTTCTTTAATTAGTCTCACACAGGCTAATAAAAATATATGATTTTAAATAATTAACTGATTATCTGGATGATGTGTCATACTTTATAATTATCTAGTATATTGATATTCATTCTCAAAGGATTTACTTTTTAAAAAATTAAATCTACCATTGGAAAAAACTGAAGGTAAATAGGTGGAATTCATATGTAATCATTCCCACTAGAAAGAAGTTGTCTTTGACATCCACAGAAATTAAAATTAGAAATAAAAACCATCCATCAAGACACAATGGAAAGGATAATGTTTCCCCCCTATCCCAACCCACTCGTAGGGGAAATTCATTGATAAAATTTTTATTGATATTTATCTTGATTAATACTGAAGAATTATTTTGGAAGTTAAATCATCTAAATAATAATATTATAAATAACCGCTGATTTAATTAATTATATATAAAATCACAATTTGGAATTTTTTTACTTCTACAAATTATAATGATATATAAATTAATAATTGAATATTAAAGTATTTTAATTTAATTTTTTTATACAGTTTTTATAATAGGATTTTATTTAGTGGACCTTATTAATTTTTTCAAGTCATCAAACTATACTTAGTTATATGAACATTCAAAAACACTCATGGAAGAGTATATCATTATAAAAAATTGTTTCATAAGAAAATTAATTTATTAAGAACGTATGAATCATGGAGAAAGAAATTTAATAAGTATTAAATTCAAATTAAGAAGTATATTGTTTGTTATTAAAAACAAAAAAAAATCAAGTAGTTTTATTTGATTATCTTGTGTACCATAGGTTTTGAAATGTTTGATTTTTCGAAAAAGTTTGTAGGGGATTTGGAAAAGAGGACAACTTCTATAAGAGATCACAAATGGGGAAATGAAATGCGTTCCATTTCTATTTAATTTATATGAACAATATGGATTTATTAGCACATTTCCAAAGTTTCTAAGTATATGATTATTATCTACCTCAAATTAACAAATGCTAATGTATATAGATATTATCAATGATAAATTTTCCACTGATAAAACCTATCATTATTAGAACTAAAATTATAGAATATTATACCATTCATGAATTTAAAAAATATTATACTACTTATTTGCATAGGTTCTATGAGAAATTTTCATTTTAGAGAAGATAATAAACTATTTGAAATGAAATAAACTATTATTAAAACAATATATTTTAAAAATGATTTAATTATTAAAAAACGAACAATAATTAAGGTTATTATTTAACATTAAATATTATATTCTTGATTTTATAAAATGTTTGAAATTGAATAAATAATAATCAATTGACTCTAAAAATTTATAATTGTTTTTATGTTTTATAAATTATATAAAATATATAAATGAATATCTAATCATAATTTATATTAAAATGAAGATAAATACATAGTGAAAATATAATAAAAAAATTAATAAGTACAAAAAAGAATTTTATGATTAATTATATGATATGTGAACATGTAAAAAAATGATTAAAATTTAATGAAATCCTCTTAAATAAATTAATTATATAGATTTAAAACATGTTAAAATATAACAACATAATAAATAAAAGTTTATGGTATTTTATAATATAATTTAAAAATATGTCAAGAATATTAAACAAAGAAAATAATTATGTAAAATTATAATGAATAATTTAATTAGTTGTATACACATTCCAATATTGTAGAGATTCATAAAAAATGCAATTATATAACATAATAATATAACATTTAATCATATTAAAGGAATTATATCTCAATAATTGAAATTAAATAAATTTCAATCATATAAATAAAAATAATATTTAGAATTCTTAAACATATTTAATATTTATGAATAAGTTAATGTTTAAAAATGAACAAATTCCAAATATATTAAAGAAAATAAATATTACAAATGAATAATTAATGTTAAATAAAATAATATTAAAAATGAATAAACAACATGAATTTTTTTTAAAAAAATTTAAAATTCAATTTGTAATATTAATTACATAAATTAGATAGACATAAAAAATGGGGGTTAAATCCTGGAATACCCCTTGGGGTATTTAAGTCACATGCATTTACTCAGGCAGTCGGTGACATGGGCATGATGGGGGAAGCATGTGATTTAGGCATGATGCATGCCTGGTGACGCATATATGATGATGCATGCATGATGTTGCACTGAACCATCTGTCCACATTCATAGGACCCTCGGCCTTAGACCTACGAGCAATGTATTTGTTCTTCCTCTACCCATTTAGAATGAAGACATTCCTGTAACAACTGAAACACATATTAATGTAAATTACTATTTAAATTATTAAATGTATTAGTAAGTAAAATGGTTATAAAACATATTCACTTCCATGGTTTTTTGTTTATGGATTTTATAATAACTTTAACAATTTTTATTGTTGCTAATATTGTCAATGAATATTGAACACATGATTTGTATAAATATAAGGCTTTAAAAAATCTGATATACATAATAAAAGTATGTGATGACCTCATACTATAGAATTTCTCCATATAAAACCAATTTTATGTATATCAGAAAAGAAATAGCATCACTCTATTTTGCTCTTGAACAATTCCAAGCCGAGCATTAACACATTAATCTTGAACCGAACCACCTACTGGAGAGGTGGAAGTTAATAGAGATTATCATTAGAGCGATGTTATTTAGGCCTCCCATAGAGTCTGTTATCATCACACTCCTCACCCTTAGGTATTATGTGGGTTTTATAAGCTGTTAATTAACCAGACACTAGTACTATGATTATGTGCATTGTTTTTTTAGAATAAATAATATTCGTTCATTTTATTATTATTACATATGAAATTGTTTCTAAATAAGAAATAATTTTATTTAGTTAAAATTTAATTACGAAATCCATTTAATGAATTGATGTATATTTTTATTAGATATTATATTAAGAAAATACTTTTACTGATTCATATTTTATTTAATATTATCGATCATATAATTTTTTTGAAATCAATTGTGATTTTTATTATGGTTTGAATGATGTTATTTTCAAAACCCAGAAATATTGGATAGATATATGTATTTACATTAGATGTAAAAATTCACTTATATAAAAAATATTTAGAAAAAAATTATATTTTTTCTGGAATGAGGACATTGAAATTATCCAACAGTTAATTTTTCCTAATTTTCCAAGACATTCAAATTTTTGTGTAAAAATTAAATATCTTTTAAATATATAATGTATTTTCTGACATCATAATGACCAAATAGTGATATAAAAATTTGATATAAAAGTTATTTTGGACAATATATGTTTTACCTTTAAAAATTGTTATTTTAGTTTTTTTATTATTTTTTCAAAGCATTAGTGGACAATCAATGACTTATAAATTATTTTAATATTTTAAACTAATTTCCTTGAGAGTGTGACTCAACTCTCAATAATATAGCCTAATATTTCAATAAGTTCTTCCATTGGACATCAAATATATTTTCATACAATCCCCATTGAGAAAAACCATTGGAAAAAACCATGGAATGGTTTTTGGTTATGATTTCTTAATGTTTAGTGTCCACAACCTAAATAGTGAATAATTCCCTATATTTTCCTATATAATACACCTCAATATCTCATTCCAATTAACTAAAACCATCTGGATATATGACCAAACCCTGAACTACTCCATCTTTAATCCACTCAAGGTGTCAGAATCTCCCAATTATCCACTGTTAAGACTCTCCAAATCCATTGGGATCACACTTCCATTAATGGAGTTCTTCCTTTCTCATTTTGTCCAAATTTCATTATATAGTTATTCCCTTTTATTTTCAGTTAAAAATGTTCATGTATGATTTTTCACCTCCCTTATACATCCATCCTTATTTTTGAATGAAGAGATATCCCTTTATATATCATTAATTCCTTCGATATACACTTGTTACCAAGCCGTACATTCACAAAGGTTTTCCATATCTCCTAATTTACATTAATGAAATTATATTATTTTATGAATCTATGCTCTAGTGATTATTTTGGTACATGAATATATATAACCCCATTACTATCCATTTCATGTATATATATTAGAGGATACACTTTTCTCTCTCTGCAATCATTTTTATGAATTCTTATGTCACGTCGTTAGGTTGCCGAAATTGCACCATGAATTTGCAAGCCAAATTTATTTTGTAGTGAATACCATACTCATGTCTCTATCAATGGTATTCAATGATTCACATATTTATGTATTGATTTTATAAACTCATTAATTTATTCCACGTTCCATTATCTTGGAATAAATGTTGATGGTGACTGATTCCATTAGTATGATCCAAGTGGCACACTTAAGAATGAAATGAAATGATGAAGAATGGTGTGCCTTAATAGATGTCCAACACATTGTGTAATGATTAGTATCATAATAATTACAGTGAATCAAGTTAATAATCATTCAAATTCATGTAAAATGAGGGTTTACTCTGGATCCATGTGCAATGAGCCATGGATCCCACTAAAACATGTTAAATATTTATGTCACATTTCCATGTCATGGTAATCTTATTATTTCATGACATTATGATCATGTTTCTCTTATTCTTTATTAATACGCCTACTACCTAACATGTACTTTATTCATCATGTTATGCTTTCCATACCCATTTACTATAATTATACCACACCTTTTTATTATACATGTCATCAGGTTATCCCTAGTAGTGCTAGGTATGAAAGAATGTGTGTGGTCCTATAAAAGATGTTTTCAATAAATGTGTATATTTATGGTTTTATGTATTCATTTAATTTTTATAAGTAAAAAATACAGTATACCTCCCTATCTCTTATGTAGAATTAGGTAATGGTTTTAGGTAATAAATTATTTTCATGTGTGTAATAATCTGTAGTTTTGTTATAGTTTCTATCAAAGTATAGTTTTAGATATTTTTGGATTATGATTTGAAACCCCTAGTGAATGCCTTATAGATTAGAATAGTAATAATTAAAAAGTACCTTAATTTTGGATAGTATTTATTTAGTGGTTTATCATGAAAATTAATCCCTGTTTAGATATGAGCTGCTAAAGGCCGCTCTGGAATAGATGTATCTAGTGGTAAAACATGAACCCCCCCATTGAGTTACATTTGAATGGGAACAGCTGCACAAAAACAATCCATGCTGCATTCTTTGTTAGGAAACTCCTAGGGTATATGTGTTGGATATTTCATAATCTTATAAAGAAACATTATTAATGGAATTAAAAAATTACATCACAATATATGTGGTTTTATAGATCATGGTTAAAATATATATCCAAAGGAAATAAATGTAATTTATAAGTTATTCATTTTTCATTGAAATATGCTTTATGGGTTACCACTAAAATTCATTTTATTCAAGACAGTGGCTAGTAATATAAGGTCTTAGGCTATCAACTAATATGAAGATCAATCTAATTACTATTCTAATGATATTCCCAATCTGATGGGTGTAGGAATCACAAACATTGTCACAATACCCTCTCAGATAACTCAGGCTTTGAATTTAAAAATGGGTTAAGAGAAACATTCAACCCCCCCCCCCCAAGAATGTACAAGATGATATATATAGCTTTATGAGTCAAAGGACTCATGATATTAGTGGATCATATGATCCCTCAATCAATAGACAATAAATCATCTCTCTTGAGAAGATCATCTCTATCGTTCAATGTTTTGAACAACAGAACGAACAACTAGGTTCTTATTTTATGCCAGGTGAAGCTGAACCAAGGTGTTCATTGATAAAAAATATGAAACCGGTTGAGGAAATTGAAAATTTTTAATTGAAGGATATAATGAAAAAAATTGAAAATTATTTTCATCTTACCTTCGACTTATGAAGGAAAGAGTCTTCCTTTCCTATACAAAAAGATGAAGAATCCCTCAAAGCATACAAGGAAAACATCACAGGTATTGCATGATACGCCTAGATATTTTTTGATACCCTTTAATGCAAGGTTGACTGCTTATTTGGTGGGATAATATGTATCCTATTAAAATCCCTAGTGATCTGTGACATCGATAGTTGTGCGGAAATTTCTGAAGATCCCTCAATTATGAAATAGAGATTTGAAAATATCAGGGTTATCATGGGGATAATAACTGTAAGGATAAATTTAATTCTTGCAGTCCAATGGATAAATCAAATGTTGCTATGAAATTATACAACCACACATGAAATAATTTCAGAATGAAGAACCATATAAATTGAATGAAGGAGATAAACAAATGCATTAGTTGTTGCTGAAAAGGGAACATATCCATTAACCAACAATATGAAAAAAAACTATGAAATGGGATTTTAACATTATGTTCATCCCTCAAAATGGTGTTCATTGTTAAAATACAATGAACCATGGAACAATATAATCTATTCCCCTTATACAAGGGTTTTAAGAGGAAACCAACAACCTCAAAGGTAGTCGGGGTGAGCAATTTTCCACCACCACCAATGAAGTGAACCTCCAAAACGTTATCGTGGTTTGTAATCTAGTAATTATTTCAAGAATTGGGAACATAATTTATAATTATTGTTCTGAATATTATTTTATATCAGAAAATATTATTATAACAATCATAAAAAAACCCCAAATCATGTTTGTAAATATGTCTGTGAGAACAGAAAATGGTGAAATCATTGCATCTCATGAATATAAATCATCCTGTGTAATAATTAGTGGATTGAACTTATGCAATTCATGGTATAGATTATCATTCCATATATAGAGCCAACAATATTTTCCGTGGGTGGGAAATCACTCTCCAAATGTCATATCAACCTCTCATTTTGTAAAACATCAACGATGATGAATCATCTTTATCAACATCATTTAAATTGTGGATATTGCTGAACTATGATCATGTGTATATTTCTCAGATGATTGTGTCTAAGGAATAAATTCTACTTGATGATATGCCTATTGTGAGGGAATTCGATGAAGTGTTTCTTGATAAATTTCCTAGTCTTAATCATAGAAGACATTTTTAATTACTAATTGATATTATACCTAGGTCATTTCCAATATCTAAGAATCCATATAAAATGGACATTGTGGTATATAAGGAGATGAAAAAAAAGTAAAGGAGAATATACAAAAGGGGTTTGTACAACCATGTTCATTACCATTGGGTGTACTAGTCCTCTTCATCATTAAAATTGAACGTTCAATGATCCTATGCATTGATTAATGTGATACGAAGTCAATCACGATAAAGAAATAGTATCCTTTGTACCGAATTGATGACTTTATTGATATTATATGTTGAGGCCAATACTTTTCGAAGATGGATTTGTGGTCATGATATTACCATGTATGGGGATGAAGAAGGATATCTGCAATACTACTATTTTTAAAAGGTATAGGCTCTATGAATTCATAGAAATTCCCTTTGGACTAACCAATTCTATACAATTATTCTTGGACCTAATGAATACAGACTTTATAAATCACCTAGGAATGTATTTTGTACTCTTTATAGATGATATTTTAATATACTTCAAAACCAATGAGGAGTCTGTGGAGAGTCTAAAAACTATACTAGAGACCTTGTGAAATGATAATATCTATGAAATGTATAGAAGGTGTGAATTATGGTTTTAGGAAGTATCATTCATGGGTTATATCCTGACAAGTAATGGGATATCTATAGATCCCTCCAAGACTGATGCAATTGAGGGCTGGTTGAGGCCAACATCGGTAACAAATATTGATAGCTACCAGGGGTTAGCTGGATATTGTCAATGATTTGTGTGAAATTTCTCATAATAGTCAAACCCTATTACTAAGGTAACATGTAAGGGATTTATAATTATTTGGAGTGATGAACGTGTTGTTATCTTTGTATAGCTGAATAAGAGGCTTATCATTTCACTCGTTTTCAAACTAATCAATAGTGGAGAACATTTTGTGGTATTCAATGATGGTTGAAATAAGGTAAAGGGATATGTGTTGATTACAAATGAAAAATTCATTTTTTTATTATTAATGGTAATATAATGTTCATGAGAAAAACTATCCAACACATGATCTAGAGTTGGCTACAATATTCTATAATTTAAAAATTTGGTGACATTTCTTATTTTGGGAGAATTGTTAAATATATACAGACCACCAATGCCTCAAGTATATATTCACCCACAAATAGTTGAATATGAGCCAAAAATTATTGATAGTGTTGATCAAAGACTATGATTTCTCAATACATTACCACCCTAGGAATGCAAACAAGGTGGCTGATTGTATATTTAGAAAGGACAGAGTGAGTCTGTCATTGATGGGAGTTGAAACAAATATAATCTTCTTAGATTTAACGATGAAAGAAAAATGAATCATAAATAATTTAATATCATTAATAATTTCACAAATGATTGTTCAACCTTCATTTTCGGAATGTTTAATGGAGGCTCAAATTTAAGATGTGGGAATTCATAAAAAATTGTAAAATATTATAAAAAGGAAATCCTTCGAGTACAATGTTAATGAATAAGGAATTGTGATATTTAGGACACGAATATCTGTTCCATAAATCCAATGTTAATGAATGATCTTTTCAATGATTCATATAGTTTGAATTTCCTCATTTTCCCAAGAATCATTATGATGTATCAACATATAAAAGAGAATTATTTGTGGGATAATTTGAATAAGGAGATCACTGAGTATAAAAAAAATTTCCTAGTGTGTCAGCAAATGAAGGTTGAGAGGGAAAAGTCTAATGGGATGATGAATCCATTAATGTTACTATCATGGAAATGGAAGAATGTTATTATGGACTCTTTCACTAGAATTTTGAAGACACCCAATGGTAAAAATGTTATCATGGTTGTTGTATATCATCTTACAAAGACTGCACATTTCAATTCAATTCTATTGGATTCCTCGTTAGATCAACTAGATCATATATATATATATATATATATATATCATATATGTGGTAAGGGTTCATAGAGTACCACTATTTATTGTATCAGATCTAGATCCACGATTCACTTATTTGTTTTGGAAGAGTCCTCATACAGATCTTGATTTTGATATTATCATAAGTACTACTTATCATCCTCAAACTGATGGTCAATATGAGTGGACTATCAATACACTTTAGGATATGATGAGACCATTCTCATTGGACATCAAAGGATGATGTGATCAACATATTCTCATGGTTGATTTCATCTACAAGAACAATTTCAACTCAAGCATCCTAGTGGATCCTTATATAGCCCTTTATGTGAAGAGGTTCTGAAAACCGACCTTTTGGGTTTAAGTTTGGAGAAAAAATTCTATGTCTATAAATGGTCGAAAAAATGGTGGAGAAGGAAAAGCCCATCCAAAATAAAATTAATGATACTCAGAGAGGACAAAATAGCAATACTAATATTCATTGATGATACCCATTGTTTGATTATAGTGACCTGAAATTCCTCTGCATATCACCATGGAAAGGAGTTTTGATATATGGTTAGAAGTAAAAGTTTAGTCCATGGTCCATCGACAATGTTGATATCCTTGATCGAAATGGAGCAATGGCCGATTGACTATCACTACCACCAAACCAATCTGAATTAAAACATGTGTTACATGTATCACTCTTGAGGAAGTACATTGCTGACCCATCACATGTACTCAATACAGATTTACTACCATTGGAGAATGACCTCTCACATGCAGAATATATGATGAATATCTCAAAAATTAAGGATAATATTTTATGAAATATGACAATTCCTCTTATCATATTGTTATGGAGAATACAAAAATTTGAAGAAGAAACATGGGAATCAGTGTAATTGATGATGTAGAGTAACCGTCATTAGTTTTAGTGAGGGAAAATTTAATTTCATGGATGAAATTAATTAAAGGTGGATGATTCTAATGTCCAAAACTTTTACTAATGAAAATATTTCATGATATATTTAAATTATTATGATGTAAAATGGTTATGTAACATATGAAAATCCATGTTTTTACGATTTTGGATTTCAAAATACTGTTAAGAGTTGTTACCATTGCTAATATAGTCGTCGAATAGTGACCACATGATTAGTATAAATATAGGGATTTAATAAATTCAATTTACTCAGACAAGGGTTCTGATTTCCCCAACTAGTAGAATTGATCCATATCAATCCCATTTGATTGAGATAATAATGGAGATAGAGTCACTAGGATTCTATCCTGACCATGACCAAGCTGAGCTTTAACACATTATGATTGAACATACCCGCATACGAGAGAAGTGGATGTTAATAGAGATTACCTCCCTAGATATGTTATCTGAGCCCTCCCAAGTGTCGGTCACCATTGAACACCTTAAACATATAACTTATTCGAGTTTTATAAGGGGTTATGTAAAAATAACATATATCTATGACTATGAGAAATATTTTAGTTTATAATAAATAATATACTTTCATATTTTTATTATTACTTTGTATATAGTTGTTAAATAAATAATAGTGTTTTTAGTAAATATTAAATTTTGAAAAATATTCTGATGAACTAATGATTTTTGAGTTTTTTAATATATAAATAAAATATAATTAATAAATAAATCCTGAATAATTATAAATTATCATATAACATTTATGAATACAATTTTAATTTCTATTACCGTTTGAATGTAGTTTTTTTCAAAACCAATGAATTTTTGATAATATTCTAAGACAGTAGAATTTTTGGAGTAAAATTAAATATCGTTTAAATATATAATGGGTTTTATGTCATCATAATGACACAATAGTGAAATAATGATATAAAATAATAGGTTTTTTCGCCAAATATATTTTTTATATTTAAAAAAATTGTGAGTTTATATTTTCTTATTAATTATACAATGCCATAGTGGACCCTCCCATACTTATAAACTGGTTTAACAATTTAATATGATTTCCTAGAGATTGTGAATCATCTCAAAATAAGCGAGACTAATATTTTAATATTTTCATACATTGGTATTATAATATAATTTAGTCCACAAATCTTTAAAAAAACATGGGATGGTTAGTGGTTTTGATTAGTTCAATTTGTATGGTCCAAAAACAAAATTATAGAGAATTCACTATCTTTTCCTATATAAACTCACTAAATATCTCATTAATATTCACTCAAACCATTTGGATCTCTATTAAAACCTTCCATTATCTCTCTTAAATCCTCTAAATGGTCCATGTTCTCTCATGAAGCCACTCTCATGAATCTCAAAATGCCATTGGGATCACAATTCCATTAATGCATTTCTTCCTTTCTACTTTTTGTTAACATTTATTTATCTTTTTATGTCGTTCTATATTCAATTAAAAATGTTGTGGTATGATTTCAAACATCCCTTATACATCATTAATTATTTTTTAATGATGAAATACCCCTTTTCTCCATCATTAATTCCTTCTACGTACACCTGTTACCATGCTGAAATTCTATAAGGAGTTTCTCATCATTTACATTCAAGGAATAAATATATATTATGCACATAAATTACATTAATTATGATGGGACATGAATATATATTAACTCATTACTTTCCATTTCATGTATATATTTTTAGATACCCCTTTAACTCTAATCAACCATATTTATGAATTCTTATGTCTGGCCACTATGTTGCAGAAATTACACCTCTATTTTCCAATCAAAAGTACCTGTGTAGTGAATACCATGTACATTTCACTATCAAGGGTAATAAACATTAGGTAAATTTAATTTTTTATTATATTGTTTTATGTATGTATTCCACATTCCTTTATTTTGGAAAAAATGATTATGTTGAATGAATCTAGGCTGTAAGATCTAGGTGGCACACTTATGCATGAATTGAAATGATTATGAAGGGTCTGCCCTGATAGCGCTCCAATTCATTTGGTATAGATTAGTATCATGATACATCAAGTGAAATTAGGGTTTACATATTCTAAGTCAATTTCAATTAGAGTTCACTCATTCTCTATGTGCAATGATCCTTTGAACACGCTAAAATTAGGTTACATGATGATGCCTCATTTTCATGTTTTGATAATCATGTTTTATCATGCCTTTAGGTTCAAGTATCCATTGTGATCCATTGATAAGACTATTTTCTAACATATACTATATTTTTCTTTTTATTACTTAATTACTACATTATTGGGTATTTTAATTAACCCATTTCAAATGCATACCCATTTGTTATCCCATGAATTTCTAAGTACAAATTAATGATTGTGGTCATGTAAAAGAAGTATTCAATAAAGATGTATATTTCATGTTTTAATTTTTTATTTAATGATTCAATAAACCAAAGAAACTATTCCACTCAATCATCTGTGTTGTATCATGTGGTGATTTAATTTAATAAATTCTTTTAATGTTTTAAATAATGAGTAGGATTTTATATATTTTTTCAATAAAAACATTAAAAACCATATACAAATAAAATTAATTTAAATTAATAAATTGATTATATATATATTAGGAACTATAGGGTAAAAAATACCCCCAAACACACAAATACACATCTCCCACTTGACAATGGTTTGTCCATTGACCCCCACCCCAAGTGATAACCCACCAATATTCAATAGCCATATAGACATCATTTTTTAGATATTGGCCCTAAGACCCTTAAAAAATATACCCAGACCATTGTGACCCCTTGGACCTTAAATTATCATAAATAATTATTGGATTCATCACAACATATTGGCCCTCCCCTATAGAACAATGATGGACTGGCCTGACCATTCGCTGAGATTCGGTTATCTCGCTGAATTTCATAGTTTATTGCCATAAACGACCGTCAAAACAACACCCTCACCACTAATTGGGTGGTTTCAAATCCAAATCTATGGTCAACAATTTATACAACAATATCATTTCTCCTACCTTTATATATACATTGACCATGCAGTGAAATCTGTTGCTTGACTCCTGCAATGCTGACAATGTTGCTGTGTGAATCCATCACTGGCGTTGGAGCACTAGAACCATCTCTCTTGGGTACAATATAATTTTATTCCCAAAACATAAATTATGAATAGTTTATTACCCTCATACATACACAATCCTACTGTCCCATGGGATTTCATCTATCCCTAAAACATGCAGCTCGAGACCCATTGTGATCGATTCACCAATGCCACCATCCAACTGTCGTCATATTTCATTGGCATGCACTGTCCAGACTGCAAAGCACGACCTTCAATGGCCCTATCTATTACTACAGATTATCTTCAAATCACAACCTCATCATTTAACATGAATTTTAATAACATCTAAATGGATATTGGGAAGGAGTACATCGGGGTTCAATTTCCTGGGAAAATAGTGAGGGTTGGAGATGGTCTTGTAGGAATTAATTAAATTTACATAAAACATATTAAAAATATTAATATAAAATAAATAATAATGATTGAATATTAACAATATAATATAAAAACATATTTTAAAAATTTAATCTTTTTAAATAAAAATGTTAAAATTTAAAAAAATGATTAAATATCAAAATTGGAAAAAAAATCCAGGAAATGATATTTAAAATGATCAAATTTAACGAATTACATGGAAGAAAACATTATAAAATATTTTCATACCAATAATTAGGTGAATTGAAAATATATAATATTGAACAAAACTAATTAAATAAGTATTACTATTATTGATAATTAATAAATTATGAACTATATTAATTGTGTATAATTACATGAAATTATATCAATAGTGACTGCCATTGGATGTCCTAATTGGTTTATAGAGTCCTCTTTGAGATGAAAAATGGTTGTTGCATTAGGACCATCACTATTGTGAAAATGTGACTGACAATGGAGGTCTCTTTATGTGACTGAACGCTCGGCAGAATAGCAATCACTATTGGGCCGCGCTATAGCGACCACCAACAATGAATGCCTATGGAGGTCACAAGATCCTTGAAAAAATGGACACATTACCGACCCGTAATAGTAGTTGGTAACAACAATTTTATTAAAAAAATACAATGTTGCTTCTCAAATAGTAGAAAATATCAAAAGAGGGAAAAAATTAGAAAAAAAGACAAATTGAAACAGTAGAAACATGATGATCCTCAAAAACAATACATGACTGACGTAATTCATCATATACATTGATACAAACTGCTCATATCAATTCTAGTACTACACATAAATCATCCAATAATAAGATAAAATATATCTATCTAAACAAAGGAACTTAAAATAGGAATTATTTATCTAGTTAGCCTATATAGATATAATAATCAAATTGGGTATTTAAGCTATTAGGGGATTTGGGAATTTTGCTAATTGGTATGTCAATATGTATTCAATTGGCTTCTAGGACAATAAAATAATATAAGAGTATGAAATTTGGAAATTAGGGAAATAGACTAATATTCCATTAGGACAATAGCCAAATAGGTCATTAGGCCAATAGGATATTAAGTAATTAGGACAATATTCCATTTGTCCCATTTTGCATTAAGTCATTTGGTCACTCGACCATTAGAGTGTTGGGTCGTTATTATACTGTTAGGGTGTGGAAATTCCATTGGGATGTTTGTAGTCTATTGGGCCATAGTAAAGATATTGGGTTGATGTTAGGCTGTAGGGAGGTTGGGCCATTTTTTGGTGATGGGTCGTTGTTCACCAATGGGTTTTTGTTCGGCCATTGGTACATTGTTTGACCGTTGGGAATCCCCCACACCATGAACACCGCCTCCCCCACACTCACCTCACACATCCCCCCAGCCCTGAACCCCCGCAAAAAAACACCACCTATATATGCCCACACAACCCCCCCCCCCCCCACCCCAGATAGCCCCCCCCCCCACCTCCAAACCCCCCCCCCCCCCCCCCACCAGAAATCCCCCCCACCCCAAACAACGACACCCCACTACAAAATACTCTCTTGACACTGCCCCTGAACACCCCCTCCCAAAAAAACTCATCATAGAAAGCCACCCACAACCCCCCTAGATATCCCCTCAAACCACCTCCAGACAACCCCCACCACCATATATCCACCACACCCCCGAATAATGACCCCCCAACAATATTTTCCCTTGACACTACACCTGAACACCCCCCCCCCCACAGTAACAAGCGTACTCACCCCGGACACCCCCCCGGACAACTATGTGCAAGCCTCCTACTGATCAGGTATACCATATGAATAGAGAATATAAGTTTCTAACAGTTCTGGTTTTTCATCACATAATGAATTAGTATATGTTTAGTATATAAGGATTAAATTATAAATTTGATCCCTTTTTTGACCAGACATCATGCATTACTAGACTAAATTAATACCTACTCGTAGAAGCAGGTTTTCATAAGGCCCACTAGCATGATTGATTCTCCATGAAAGAGTTAAACATGATGGAAGAATCCAATAACTATTTATAGATATTTCCTCGAAATTTGAATGCACCTACATAGATGTTTTAGAGGAAACATTTTATGTTAACGATCCATGGGTTGAATGTGATTCTAATAAGTGTCTTTACAATTGATAAAATTGTGTTATAGGATTATATATCCTTACATTCATAAATAATATTTTTTAAAAACTGTCCATTTTATCATGCATCAATATTGTTCTATTAGGGTAGAGATCAAGTGAATTTATTACCTCAATTAGTGTCAGGCATGTACAATTATTTAACATAATATTGAAGAAAGATTTGATGTTTAATAGTTTCTGGGAGTTCATTATAATCATAGTGAATGCATTTTTGAAAACATACTAAATATAAGTGTCTATGTAATTTATATTTCAATATTTGACCCTATTTATAAATATTGTTCTTTGAAAATAATGATCCTCATACTTCACAATAATGAGAATCCACGTATCATGTAAAACAAATTTAATTTGGAGTTTTTTTGACAATCCATCAATGTTCAAATGGTTCCCAGCCCACTACCAAACCACACTTACTCCCCTCGGACATCCCCCACTCCTAAACCACCTGTATAACTGAATCCCCATAAATCCCCTAGATAGACCCACCATCCAATGGCACATATCCTCATCCTCCACCCAGTAGACACCAAATCATATTCATTTTGGGAGTCGGTTGTCTAAGAGGCGGGGAGTGGGGGTGGTGGTGGGGTGGGAGTGCGGTATTTTCAAATGGGGGGTTGGTAGTTGGAGGTGATGGGGATGGGGTGGGGCTATCGAGGGGAAATAGACGGGGCGGTTTTAGGGGGTGGGCTTTCTGGGATGGTGGTTGACCATGGAGGAGAGGGTGGGTGTTGTCCAGGTGGAGGGGATATTGTTGTCTGAGTGGTGGGTGGGGTGGGGGGTTGTCCATAGGGTGTTAGGGAGTGGGAGGGGTTGGAGGTGATGTGGGGCTGTCTTGAGGCTGTCCGTGGGGAGTTTTGGGCAGTGGGTTGTCCAGGGGGTCTCGTCTTGGGGGGGGGGGTCCGTGTGGAGGGGTTTTGCTGGTGGGGGGGGGGGGGTGTAGTACTGGGTGTTTTAAGGGGGTGGGCAGCCTAGGTGGGAGTGTCCTTGGGGTGTTGTCTAGGATGAGGGGATTGGAATGTATTGGTGGGGATTTCTGGTGGGGGGACATTGGTGGGGATGCCTAGGGGGTGGGGTGGGGGGGGTTGTCTGAGGGGGAGTTTGTGGTTTGGGCTTTCCAGGAGGGGGGTTGTACAAGGGTGGTCAGGTTTAGGGGGGGGAGTGGATGTCCATGTGGAGGGGTTGTACATGGGGGGTGCTGGTGGTGGTGGGGTCGGACGATGCAAGTGCGGTGGGGTAATCTAGGGGCTTGGGAAGGGGATGTCTAGTGGGAAGTGGGGGGAAAATAGGTGGAGGGGCTGTGCAGGGGGGAGTGGGGGGGGGCTATCCAGGTGGAGGGGCTATGCAAGGGAGAGTGGGGTTTGGAAAATTGGGGTTGGTAGTGGGAGTGAGTGGGGGTTGTCCAAATAGAAGGGATGTGAAGGTGTGGGTGGGGATATACAGGGGTAGTGGGATGCAGATGTCCAGGGGTTCCGGGTGGGGGATTTTCGGGGGGAGTGTGGTGGGGCTATCTTGGGGATTGGGGTCGAAACTATCCAGGGGTAGTTTGGGGTGGCTATCATGGAGTGGGGTTGTCCTTGTGGTGGGGGTGCGGTTCTGTCTAGTGGGATTGGTGGTTTAGGTAGGGGTGTTGCTATCCCGGGGGAGTGTGGTGGGCCCGTCTTGGGGGAGGGGGTGGGGGATGTCCGGGGGGGAGTTTTGGGGGTGGGCTGTCAAGAAGGATGGTGTCCAGGGGGGTTGGGAGATGGGGTTATGTCTAGTGGCTGGGGTTGGGGGTGTCTGGAGGGTATTTTGGGGGGTGGGCTGTCTAGGAGGGTGTCTGTCCATGTGGATGGGATGTGTAGTTGGGAGTGGGGTGGGGTTGTTTATTGGACCCCTGTGATTAAGGAACTACCAGAGTAAAACCCCTCTATTGTTGGCCATCAACATCACCAATTGGCTCAACGAAATTAATTCATCCTGTGACCCTACTAATTAAAAAACTCCTAGAAAATATTGATATCATACTAGATCCACTTCTATAAACCCTTACTGATGGCCATCAACCACATGTGTACAGTATGGGGTTAATATATCTCTATATGAAGTAAAATTTGTGTTAAATATTTATAATTCAAGATCAATGTAGAGTCATAATTCCATATAAAATTAATAATATTATAAAAAATTATAACAAGGATTGACTTGATATGAAAAGGTATTGGGGGACATTAAAATCGAATCCACCAGGTCACGAAACATTTCAATACATCAAAAATACCATCCATTTTTATTTACCCAAAACTCGGGTGAAATCACGTTATTTAAAAAAAATTACTCAATGTAATCAACCATTTAAATTTCATATAGAAAACAATTTATTAAACCAATGAAATATTGTTCATCAAACAAATTTTTTAGATATATTTAGATATGATAATCCTGGATCACACATGCCCACAAGGGAATCCATCAATAACGGTTAAAAATATTGTTAACAATAGTATCCCAGATCATTATTCCCAATTCATAGAATCACATCTGAGAATGAAAATTAATTTAGGAAATGGTAGATCGTGAAAAAACTCAATGAGAACACACTAGAAACAACATATCAATTTAAAGGATCATCCCCTTGTAGAATTTCAGAATGTTGATCTATAAGAAACAAAAACACAAGATCATTGGATATGAAAACATATAAAAAGTTTGATATTATAATAAATTTAAAATAAGTTACAAAAGGATCACTTACTCAATATGGGGTTGGGGATGGGGTTGTTCGAGGGAGTTTTGGGGGGTTGGATGACTTGGAGGGGGAGGGGAACTGTCCAAGGGGGGTTGGGAGTGGGGGATATATAGGGGTAGGGGGGTGGTTAGGGGGTTTCCCAAGTTGAGGGGATGATTCTGACTAATATAAAATAAAAAATAATTATTTACCAAATTAGTTTAGGGTTGTTTTAACAAACTTTTAAAAAATTTCTTTAAAAAGAAGATCGGGAAAATAAATATACCTTTTATTTAACATGTAAATATTTTTCTTATCCTTGAATGGCCACTCTATCCCAATAAATATATTCTTCATGTTGAACTATTGTATGTTGATTTATTGTTGGGAAACAATTTTAATTGTATAAGGTTCATGTTTTTCAAATAAAAATTCTCCTTGCTAGGAAATTTTCACAACATCTATCCAACTAGGATTCGATGGAAAACTAATGAAGAATAATTGTTCAACATGTGAAGTCATAATGAAATTTTCATTATCAACTCATTAATTTTATATAACATATTGTTAAAATTCACAATTATAATCTAATATTGATCAAACTTATTTCCAGACACTAGATCAACCCAATTACACTTTAACTATATATACATTAACCCACGTGCGTATACTACATAAATGGTTTCTTTCAATTGAACATTGTAATAATTAGAATCGTCGAAAGGAAAGTTGATGTCGATGTTTTATGTTTCTATTTTTTGTCAATATCCTTAATGCAAAATCAAATTCCACTATCCTCTATATCTTTATAATGATGAGCCATTATAGACGAACACTAATAATTATTCACTCATAATGAAAGTCATTTTATATGTAAAAATTCCTTCAACCAATAATGAAATGACGCATAATGATATTTATTAATTTGATACTCTATCTCAGAAGACAACACTTATTTTATCCCAATAACGTGTTTCCCACAAATAATAATGCATTGTTTAAATGATCTTATTAGCCAAAAAAACTTGTAAAATTTAAACAATAAATGTGATAAGACACTTACTCCATTAATGGAGAAACTGATTCGATACAGTGGTATCAACTCGATGTTATGCATATCCAATATGCTTCCTTATCCAACTGGACCATCATGAATTTGAGATGGATTATCTAATTTAGTTTCAACATCCATAAAATATTCTACACAACGTACAATAATCCATCAAATAACCATTGGATATTGATGCCTCTGGATGATCTCTATTACGTACAAATTGATTCAAATGATTGTTCAACCGTCATTTTTGGAATGTTTAATGGAGGATCAAATTTAAGATGTGGGAATTCAGAAAAATTTGTAAAATATTATAAAAATGAAATCCTTCGAGTACAATGTTAATGAATAAGGAATTGTGATATTTAGGACACGAATATGTGTTCCATAAAATCCAATGTTAATGAATGAACTTTTGAAATATGCATATAGTTCGAATTTCCTCATTTTCCCAAGAATCACAATGATGTATCAACATATAAAAGAGAATTATTTGTGGGATAATTTGAATAAGGATATCACTGAGTATAGAAAAAAATTCCTAGTGTGTCAACAAATGAAGGCTGAGAGGCAGAAGTCTAATGGGATGATGAATCCATTAATGTTACTATCATGGAAACGGAAGAATGTTATTATGGACTCTTTCACTAGAATTTTTAACACACCCAATGGTAAAAATGTTATCATGGTTATTATAGATCGTCTTACAAAGACTTCACATTTCAATTCAATTCTATAGAATTCCTCGTTAGATAAACTATATCATATATATATATATATCATAAATGTGGTAAGGGCTCATAGAGTACCACTATTTATTGTATCAGATCGAGATCCATGATTCACTTATTTGTTTTGGAAGAGTCTTCATCAAGATCTTAATACTGAGATTATCATCAGTACTACTTATCATCCTCAAACTGATGGTCAATATGATTGGACTATCAATACACATTAGGATATGATGAGAGCATTCTCATTGGACATCAAAGGATGACGTGATCAACATATTCTCATGGTTGATTTCATATACAAGAACATTTTCAACTCAAGCATCCTAGTGGATCCTTATATAGCCCATTATGTGAAGCGGTTCTGAAAACCGAACTTTTGGGTTGAAGTTTGGAGAAAAAATTCTATGTCTATAAATGGTCGACAAAATGGTGGAGAAGGATAAGCCCATCCAAAAAAAATTAATGATACTCAGAGAGGACAAAATATCAATACTAATAATCATTGATGATACCTAGTGTTTGATTCCAACGACCTGAAATTCCTCTGTATATCACCATGGAAAGGAGTTTTGATATATGGTTAGAAGTAAAAGATTAGTCCATGGTCCATCGACAATTTTGAGATCCTTGATCGAATTGGAGAAATGGCCTATTGACTATCACTACCACCGAACCAATCTCAAGTAAAATATGTGTTAAATGTATCACTCTTGAGGAAGTACATTGCTGACCCGTCACATGTACTCAATACAGATTTACTACCATTGGAGAATGACCTCTCATATGCAGAATAGATGATGAATATCTCAAAAATTAAGGATAATATTTTATGAAATATGACAATTCCCCTTATCATGATGTTGTCGAGAATCCAAAAATTTGAAGAAGAAACATGGGAATCAGAGGAATTGATGATGTAGAGTAACCGTCATTAGTTTTAGTGAGGGAAAATCAAATTTCATGGATGAAATTAATTAATGGTGGATGATTCTAATGTCCAAAACTTTTATTAATGAAAATATTTCATGATATAAATAAATTATTATGATGTAAAATGGTTATGTAACATATGAAAATCTATGTTTTTATGATTTTGGATTTCAAAATACTGTTATGAGTTGTTACCATTGCTAATATAGTCATTGAATAGTGACCACATGATTAGTATAAATATAGGGATTTAATAAATTAAATTTACTCAGACAAGGGTTCTGATGTCCTCAACTAGTAGAATTGATCCATATCAATCCAATTTGATTGAGATCGTAATGGAGATAGAGTCACTAGGATTATATCCTGACCAAGACCAAGCTGAACTTCAACAAATTATGATTGAACATACCCGCATATGAGAGAAGTGGATGTTAATTGAGATTACCTCCCTAGAGATGTTAACTAAGCCCTCCCAAGTGTCTGTCACCATTGAACACCTTAGACATATATCATATGAGAGTTTTATAAGGGGTTATATAAAAATACCATATATCTTTGACTATGTGAAATATTTTAGTTTATAATAAATAATATAATTTCATATTATTATTATTACTTTGTATATAGTTGTTAAATTAAAAATAATGTTTTTAGTTAATAATCAATTAGAAAAAATATTTTGATGAATTAATTATTTTTGAGTTTTTTAATATATAAATAAAATATAATTAATAAATAAATCCTTAATAATTATAAATTATCATATAACATTTATGAATACAATTGTAATTTTTATTACAGTTTGAATGTAGTTTTTTTCAAAACCAATGAATTTTTTATAATATTCTAAGATAGTATAATTTTTGGAGTAAAATTAAATATTGTTTAAATATATAATGTGTTTTATGACATCATAATGACCCAATAGTGATATAATGATATAAAATAATATGTTTTTTCGCCGAATATATTGTTTATATTTAAAAAAAATTGTGAGTTTATATTTTCTTATTAATTTTACAATTCCATAGTGGACCCTCCCATACTTATAAACTATTTTAACAATTTAATATGATTTCCTAGAGAATGTGAATCATCTGAAAATAAGCGAGACTAATATTTTAATATGTTAATACATTGGTATTATAATACAATTTCATCCACTAATCTTTAAAATAACATAGGATGGTTAGTGGTTTTGATTAGATTAATTTGTATGGTAGAAAAACAAAATTATTGAGAATTCAATATCGTTTCCTATATAAACCCACTAAATATCTAATTAATCTTCACTCAAACCATTTGGATCTCTATTAACTCCACACATTATCTCTCTTCAATCCTCTCAATGGTCCATGTTCTCCCATGAAGCCACTCTCATGCATCTCAAATGCCATTGGGATCACAATTCCATTAATGCATTTCTTCCTTTCTAATTTTTGTTAAAATTTATTTATGTTGTTATGTCGTTGTATTTTCAATTAAAAATTTTGTGGTATGATTTAAAACATCCCCTATACATCATTAATTATTTTTTAATGATGATATACCCCTTTTTCTCCATCATTAATTCCTTCCTTGTACACCTATTACCATGCTGAAATTCTATAAAGAGTTTCTCTCTCATCATTTACATTCAAGAAATAAATATATATTATGCACATAAATTCCATTAATTATGTTGGGACATGTATCTATATGAAATAATTACTTTCCATTTCATGTATATATTTTTAGATACCCCTTTAACTCTAATCAACCATTTTTATGAATTCTTATGTCTGGCCACTATGTTGCAGAAATTACACCTCTATTTTCCAATCCAAAGTACTTGTGTAGTGAATACCATGTCCATTTCACTATCAATGGTAATAAACATTAGGTATATTTAATTTTTTATTATATTTTTTTATTTATGTATTCCACATTCCTTTATTTTGGAATAAATGATTATGTTAAATGAATCCAGGCTGTATGATCTAGGTGGCACACTTATGAATGAATTGAAATGATTATGGAGGGTATGCCCTGATAGCTCTCCAATTCATTTGGTAAAGATTAGAATCATGATAAATCAAGTGAAATCAGGGTTTACATATTATAATTCAATTTCAATTAGGGTTTACTCATTTTCTATGTGCAATGATCCTTTGAACATGCTAAAATCAGGTTACATGATGATGCCTCATTTTCATGTTTTGATAATCATGTTATATCATGCCTTTAGGTTCAATTATCTATTGTGACCCATTGATAATCCTATTTTCTAACATGTACAATATGTTTCTTGTTATTACTTAATTACTACATTATTGGGTATTTTAATTCACCCATTTCAAATGCATACCCATTTGTTATCCCATGAAATTCTATGTACAAATTAATGATTGTGGTCATATAAAAGATGTATTCAATCAAGATATATATTTCATGTTTTAATTTTTTTTGATTAAATAAACCAAACAAACTATTCCACTCAATCATCTGTGTTGTATCATGTGATGATTTAATTTAATAAATTCTGTTAATGTTTTAAATAATGAGTAGGATTGTATATATTTTTTCATTACAAACATTAAAACCCATATACAAAAAAAATTAATTTAAATTAATAAATTGATTATATATATATTAGGTACTGTAGGGTAAAAAATTCCCCCAAACACACAAATACACATCACCCACTTGACAATGGTTTGGCCATTTACCCCCACCCCCAAGTGATAACCCACCAACATTCAATAGCCATATAGACATCCTTTTTTAGATATTGGCCCTAAGACCCTTAAAAAATATACCCATACCATTTTGACCCCTTTTCCCTTACATTATCATGCATAATTATTGGATTCATCACAACATATTGGGCCTCCCCTATAGATCAATGATGGACTGGCCTGACCATTCCCTGAGATTCTGTTATCTCGCTGAATTTCCTAGTTTATTTCCATAAACGACCGTCAAACCAACACCCTCACCAATAATTGGGTGGTTTCCAATACAAATATATGGTCAACAATTTATACAGAAATATCAGTTCTCCTACATTTATATAGAAATTGACCATGAATTGAAATCTGTTTCTCGACTCCTGCAATGCCGACACTATTGATGTGTGAATCCATCACTGGCGTTGGATCACTGCAACCATCTCTCATGGGTCCAATATCATTTTATTCCCACAAAATAAATGATGAATAGTTTATTCCCCTCATACATACACAATCCTACTATCCTATGGGATTTCATCTATCACTAAAACATCCAGCTCGAGACCCATTGTGATCGATGCACCAATTCCACCATCCAACTGTCCTCATCTTTCATTGGCATGCACAGTCCAGACTGCAAAGCATGACCTTCAATGGCCCTCTCTATTATTACTGATTATCTTCAAATCACAACCTCATCATTTAACATGAATTTTAATAACATCTAAATGGATATTCAGAAGGAGTACATCGGGGTTAAATTTAATGGGAAAATAGTGAGGGCTGGATATGGTCTTGTAAGAATCAATTAAATGTAAATAAAACTTATTAAAAATATTAATATAAAATAAATAATAATGATTGAATAGTAACAATATAATATAAAAACATATTTAAAAAATTTAATCTTATAAAATAAAAATGTTAAAATTTAAAAAAATGATTAAATATCAAAATTGGATGAAAAATCCCGGAAATGGTATTCAAAATGATCAAATTTAACGAATTATATGGAAGAAAACATTATAAATTATTTTCATAACAATAATTACGTGAATTAAAAATATATAAAATTGAACAAAATTAATTAAATAAATATTACTATTATTGATAATTAATAAATTATGAACTATGTTAATTGTATATAATTACTATAAATTATATAAATAGTGAATGCCATTTGCCGTCCTAATTGGTCTATAGAGTCCTATTTGAGATGAAAAATGGTGGTTGCATTAGGCCCATCACTATTGTGAAAATGTGACTGACAATGGAGGTATCTTTATGTGGATGAACGCTCGGCGGAATAGCAATCACTACTGGGTCGCGCTATAGTGACTACCAACAATGAATGCCTATGGCGGTCACTAGATCCTAGAAAAAATGGACACATTACCGACCCGTAATAGTAGTTGGTAACAAAAATTTTCTTAAAAAAATACAATGCTGCTTCTCAAATAGTAGAAAATATCAAAATAGGGCAAACATTAGAAAAAAAAGACAAATTGATACAGCAGAAACATGATGATCCTCAAAAAAAATAAATGACAAACGTAATTCTTCATATACATTGATCCAAACTGCTCATATCAATTCTACTACTACGCTTAAATCATCCAATAATAAGATAAAATATATCTATCTAAACAAAGGAACTTAAAATAGGAATTATTTATTTATTTATCCTATATAGATATAATAATAAAATTGGGTTGTTAAGCTATTAGGAGATTTGCGAATTTTTCTAATTGGTATGTCAATATGTATTCAATTGCCTTTTAAGACAATAAAATAATATAATAGTACGAAATTTGGTAATTAGGGAAATAGACTAATATTCCATTAGGCCAATAGCAAAATAGGTCATTAGGCCAATAAGATATTAGATAATTAGGACAATATTCCATTTGTCCAATTGTTCATTAAGTCGTTTGGTCATTCAGCCATTAGAGTGTTGGGTCGTTATTATACCGTTAGGATGTGGAAAGGCCATTGGGATGTTTGTAGTCTATTGGGCCATAGTAAAGACATTGGGGTGATGTTAGGCTGTAGGGAGGCTGGGCCATTGTTCGATGATGGGTCTTTGTTCACCAATGGGTTTTTGTTCGGCCATTGGTACATTGTTTGACCGTTGGGAATCCCCCACACCCTGAACACCCCCTCCCCCCACACTCACCTCAGACATCCCCCCAGCCCTGAACCCCTGTAAAATAACAACACATATATATGCCCACACAACCCCCCCCCCCCGCCCCACCCCAGATAGCCCCCCACCTCCAAACCTCCCCCACCACCAGAAATACCCCACACCCCCAAACAATGACACCCCATTACAAAATACTCTCTTGACACTAACCCTAAACACCCCCCACCCCAAAAAAAACTCCTCATAGAAATCCACCTAGAACCCCCCCCCCCATAGATAGCCCCTCACACTACCTCCAGACACCCCCACCACCATAAATACACCACACCATCGAACAATGACCCCCACCCCAACAATATTTTCCCTTGACACTACAGCTGAACACCCCCCCCCCCCCCCACAGTAACAAGCATACTCACCCCGAACACCCCCCCCGGACAACTATGTGCAGTCCTCCTACTGATCAGGTATACCATATGAATAGAGAATATATGGTTCTAACATGTCTGTTTTTTCATCACATAATGTATTACTATAAGTTTAGTATATAAGGATTAAATTATAAATTTGATCCCTTTTTTGACCAGACATCATGCATTACTAGACTAAATTAATACCTACTCATAGAAGCAGGTTTTCTTAAGGCACACTAGCATGAATGATTCTCCATGAAAGAGATAAACATGATGGATGAATCCAATATGTATTTATAGATTTTTTCAAGAAATTATAATGCACCTACATAGATGTTTTAGAGGAAACATTTTATGTTAATGATCCATGGGTTGAATGTTATTATAATATGTGTCTTTAAAATTGATAAAATTGTGTTATAGGATTATATATCCTTAAATTCATACATAATATTTTCTAAAAACCGTCCATTTTATCATGCATCAATATTGTTCTATTAGGTGAGAGATATAGTGAATTTATTACCTCAATTATTGTCAGGCATGTACAATTATTTAACCTAATATTGAAGAAAGATTTTATGTTTAATATTTTGTGGGAGTTCATTATAATCATAGTGAATGAATTTTTGAAAACATACCATATATAGGTGTCAATGTAATTTATATTTCAATATATGAGCCTATTTATAAATATTGTTCTTTGAAAATAATGATCCGCATACTTCACAATAATGAGATTCTACGTATCATGTAAAAATTTATTGAATTTGGTGTTTTTTGACAATCCCTCAATGTTCAAATGGTTCCCAGCACACTTCCAAACCACACAGACTCCCCCCCCCCTCGAACATCCCCCACTCCTAAACCACATGTATAACTGAATCCCCATACATTCCCCAGATAGACCCACCCTCCAGTGGCACATCTCCTCCTCCTCCACCCAGTAGACACCAAATCGTATTCATTTTGGGAGTGGGTTGTCCAAGAGGCGGGGAGTGGGGGTGGTGGTGGGGTGGGGGTGGGGTATTTTCAAATGGGGGTTGGTAGTTAGAGGTGATGGGGATGGGGTGGGGCTATCGAGGGGAAATAGAGGGGCAGTTTTAGGGGGTGGGCTTTCTAGGATGGTGGTTGACCGTGGAGGAGGCGGTGGGGGTTGTCCAGGTGGAGGGGATATTTTTGTCTGAGTGGTGGGTGGGGTGGGGGGGTTTTCCATAGGGGGTTAGGGATTGGGAGGGGTTGGAGGTGCTGTGGGGCTGTCTTGAGACTGTCTGTGGGGAGTTTTGGGCAATGGGTTTTCCAGGGGGTGTCATCTTGGGGGGGGGGGTCCGTGTGGAAGGGTTTTGCAGGTGGGGTGGGGGTGTAGTACTGGATGTTTTAGGGCGGTGGGCAGCCTAGGTGGGAGTGTCCTTGGGGGGTTGTCTAGGATGAGGTGATTTTAATGTATTGGTGGGGATGTCTGGTGGGGGGAAATTGGTGGGGATGCCTGGGGGGTGGGGTGTGGGGGGGGGGGTGTTGTTTGAGGGGGAGTTTGGGGTTTGGGCTTTCCAGGAGGGGGGTTGTACAAGGGTGGTCAGGTTTAGGGGGGGTGGTTGTCCATGTGGAGGGGTTGTGCAAGGGGGGTGCTGGTGGTGGTGGGGTCGGACGGTGCGAGTGCGGTGGGGAAATCTAGGGGCTTGGGAAGGGGATGTCTAATGGGAAGTGGGGGGAAAACGAGGTGGAGGGGCTGTGCAGGGGGGAGTGGGGGTGGGGTATCCAGGTGGAGGGGATATGCATGAGAGAGTGGGATTTTGAAAATTGGGTTTGGAAGTGGGAGTGGGTGGGGGTTGTCCAAATGGAAGGGATGTGCAGGTGGGGGTGGGGATATGCAGGGGTAGTGGGATGAAGATGTCCAGGGGTTGCAGGTGGGGGCTTTTCGGGGGGAGTGCGGTGGGGCTATCATGGGGATTGGGGTCGGGACTATCCAGGGGTAGATTGGGGTGGCTATCATGGAGGGGGGTTGTCCATGTGGTTGGGGTGGGGTTTTGTCTAGTGGGAGGGGTGGTGTAGGTAGGGGTGGTGCGATCATGGGGGAGCGTGGTGGGCCCGTCTTGGGGGAGGGGGTGGGGGATGTCCGGGGGGAGTTTTGGGGGTGGGCTCTCCAGGAGGCTGGTGTCCATGGGGGTTGGGAGATGTGGTGATGTCTAGTGGCTGGGGTTCGGGGTGTCTGGGGGTATTTTGGGGGGTGGGCTATCTAGGAGGGTGTCTATCCATGTGGATAGGATTTGTAGTCTGGAGTGCGGTGGGGTTGTTTAGTGGACCCATGTGATTAAGGAACTACCAGAGTAAAACCCCTCTATCGTTGGCCATCAATATCACCAATTGGCATAATGAAATTATTTCATCTAGTGACCATACTAATTAAAAAACTGATAGAAAATATTGATATCATACTAGATCCACTTCTATAAACCCTTATTTATGGCCATCAAACACATGTGTTTAGTATGGGGTTAATATATCGATATATAAAGAAACATTTGTGTTAAATATTGATAATTCAAGCTCAATGTAGAGTCATAATTCCATATAAAATTAATAATATTATAAACAAATTATAACAAGGATTGAACTGATATGGAAAGGTATTGGGGGACATTAAAATCGAATCCACCAGGTCACGAAACATTTCAATACATCAGAAATACCATCCATTTTTATTTACCCAAAACTCGGGTGAAATCCCATTATTTAAAAAAAAATACTCAATGTAATCAACCATTTAAATTTCATATAGAAAACAATTTATTAAACCAATGAAATATTTATCATCAAACAAATTTTATAGACAGAATTAGATACGATAATCATGGATCACACATGCCCACAAGGGAATCCATCAATAAGGGTCAAAAATATTGTTAACAATAGTATCCCAGATCGTTATTCCGAATTCATAGAATCACATCCGAGAATGAAAATTAATTTAGGAAATGGTAGATCGTGAAAAAACTCAATGAAAAAACACCAGCAACAACATATCAATTCAAAGCATCATCCCCTTTAAGAATTTCAGAATTTTGGTCTATAAGAAACAAAAACACAAGATCATTGGATATGAAAACATATAAAAAGTTTGATATTTTAATAAATTGAAAAGAAGTTACAAAAGGATCACTTACTCAATATGGTGTTGGGGATGGGGTTGTTCGAGGGAGTTTTGGGGGGTTGGATGACTTGGAGGGGGAGGTGAACTGTCCAAGGGGGGTTGGGAGTGGGGGATGTCTGGGGATAGGGGGGTGGATAGGGGGTTTCCCATGTTTAGGGGATGATTATGACTAATAAAAAAAATAATTATTTACCAAATTAATTTAGGGTTGTTTTAACAAACATTTAAAAAAATTCTTTAAAAAGATGATCATGAAACTAAATATACTTTTTATTTAACATGTAAATATTTTTCTTATCCTTGAATGGCCACTCTATCCCAATAAATATCTTCTTTATGTTGAACTATTGTATGTTGATTTGTTGTTGGGATACAATTGTAATAGTATAAGTTTCATGTTTTTCAAATAAAAATACTCCTTTCCAGGAAATTTTCACAACATCGATCCAACTAGGATTCAAAGGAAAACTAATGAAGAATAATTGTTCCACATGTGATGTCAAAATAAAATTTTCATTATCAACTCATTCATTTTATATAACTTATTGTTAAAATTCACAATTGTAAACTAATATTGATCAACTTTATTTCCAGACACTAGATCAACACAATTACACTTTAACAATATATACATTAACCCATGTGCATATACTACATAAATGATGTCTTTCAATTGACCATAGTAATAATTAGAATATTCGAAAAGAAAGTTGATGTCGATGTTTTATGTTTCTATTTTTTGTCAACATCTTTAATGCAAAATCAAATTCCATTATCCTCTATATCATTATAATGACGAGCCATTATAGATGAACAATAATAATTATTCACTCATAATGAATGTAAATTTATATGTAAAAATTACTTTAACCAATAATGAAGTGACGCATAATGAGATTTTTTAATTTGATACTCTATCTCACAAGACAACACTTATTTTATCTCAATAACATGTTTCCAACAAATAATAATGCAATGTTTAAATGATATTATTAGGCAAAAAAAACATGTAAAATTTAAACAATAAATCTGATAAGACACATACTCCATTAATGGAGAAACTGATTCGATGCAGTGGTATCAACTCGATGTTATGCATATCCAATATGTTTCCTTATCCAACTGGACCATCATGAATTCGAGATGGATTATCTAATTTAGTTTCAACATCCATATGATATTCTGCACAACTTACATTAATCCATCAAATAACCATTGGATATTGATGCCTCTGGATGATCTCTATTGCCTAAAAATTGATTCAATGTATTCAGAGACCGCTCAATAGGATACATCAAACTGTATTGTACTTCACTAGAATCCATTACTTCATTAGTAATATTCACTTTCATGTGAACCATAACATCTAAAAATGATGGGGAAAGAGTTTATCAAAGAGACAAATCAAATGTACAGTTTGGTCCTGTGAACTTTTTAAATCACTCATTCGATGATTTCGTAAACAAAGCCCTCTTAATAATATTTTTTATTTAAAACAATGGTTGAAATACATTAACAGATAAACAATCACAAATTGTGATTGGAATCTACTTATGAAGCTACAAGATTTTGTAATGAATTTTCAACTGTTGCAATTTCCTTTTCATCAGATTCACACACTTTGGAATATTAGAAGAGTGACCATTAAGAACCTTGACAATACGCAAAAATGAAAGAAATGTCCCTTTCTCAATTGTATTCAATGTATACAATGATGTAGTTATATATGGCTTCATTCACTCAGAAAACTATAACTGAAATTGTTTCCGTATACCAATTTCTCCCAATTCAAGACATGCATTTACATGGTCCTTTGATTTTCCACTGAAACTAAAATCATCCACAATAAATTAACAGAAACATTTTGTTCAAATATCATGACATCCAATTTTTTCTTTTGCATGTTACTTTTCCAATAGGGTATATTATAAAAAATACTTTTCATTCTCTATTTTTGAATGTGTTGTAGACCTACACCATGAATATTGGGTAATGGATGAGCAACCATATTCTGAAATTCATATACCGTGATAAGGTTTTCTTCCAAAACATGTGATAAAATTTAAACATATGTCATGATATTTAGTGTTAGGTTGAACTCATTAAATCCATAAAATATCACTATGCCATTTCCAAACCTGTACTGAGGGGTTAGAAAATGTATGTGACCCATGTATCCCCATTGTCATGAATATTTAAAACATAAAGATTTTCTACTTTTATAGAAACAGGGGATAAATAATTCCAATTTCATTCCCAATCCTTATAAATTTTTATAATAAATGATGTTATTAATTATCTAAAATAATGAATCTTGTAGTTTTAACATTTCATTAATATCATAGTCATAAAACATCACTCCATTGCCCATAAATTTCTTCAACTCATCAATCAACGGATGAAGGTTATCATCAATCGTATCCCACAGACTAATAGGTCCATTCATAAGAGTGTAATGTAATATAAATTGTTCCTTTATAAAATTTCATAGAGAACGATTATATGTAACCAATCCCACTTTCCATGTGTTATGATTTTCACCAACAATAGACTTGAATTTATGTAATCCATCTACTTCCAACCTCAATCGGACATTACGAACATCATTAGAAAAGTCAGCGGGTCCCTTATCAAAATCCGTCCAGGCACGAGATTATTCCAGGTGGGTTAACATATTTTCTACTTTACTTCATTCCACATGACATATCATTAAATAAGAAACATTAGATGACATAAAAAATCATTTCAACCTAAGATTTAGGGGAAAGTAACACATTTTATTTATGGCAATCAGTTTTACATGTTTTGCAGTCTGAATTTGATGTGTCTAATTTCCCCATTTATCTTTCCAACTAGATGTTCCACAGATTGTAAAATATCCAAATGGTCTATATCTTTTATAAACAACATATAGCTTTTTTCACCAGCATCTATGGTCTCATATGTAAAACCTATATTCTCGGTAAACTTACGATCATTGTAATAAGACTATGTAATCTTAGCGTCGACAAGAAGAACATTTTTATATAACACTAATATCATTACTAACATTGTTTTGGACCACTGATTCAATTTCATAAATGAAAAAATCCTCGGTAAATGTCATTTCACTTTATGCTCTACATCGAGTTAAAAATTTCATTTTTTCATCATCATGTACTTCATAAAACCTCATCGATTCACGATCTTCCCCAGAGCACAGATTAATATCACCGGCCTCATCATTTTGGATGTCAATTCCTTCATGATCCATCCCGTGTACCATTTTAGTAAAAATTTCATGGAATGGATCATTCTTCCCCACATCAACTTCTACCTGAAATGCATTTGTATTTTAATAAATAATATATTCATTCCATGAAGAGTCCAAATATTGAAAATTTTGAAAACTCTATTCGTGAATATGTGCTTTCTGATGGTATCTCATGTGATTTGATATCTGTTTTCACAATTTCTATATGTAAAACTAATTTAGTCACACTGAAATCCTCTAGATAAATTAATAAATTGCATAATGCCCATGAAATATTTGCTATATATGATTTGGAAGATCAATCCAAATCATATCCATAATAATATCTATATAATAATAATTTATAGAAGACTTCATATTACATACATTTTACATATCAAATAAATTTAAATTAATGACTTAGAAAATTGTATGTTGACTATTGATAACATAAACAAATTATATATCTGAATAATAAAAAAGTGATTAGATAATGGAATGGAAGTGGAAGGCCATGTCATGGATACCGTGTTGGTATGTTAAATCTAATGAAGATTCTATAATCATGAAACTATATTGGGAATGAATTTATTCTATAATTAACCATCATGTAATCATTGTTTTAGAAAAGAATATTATAACCTCAATTCCAATGTGGTACATGAAAAAATTTATCAAAAACTAATCCCGAACTATCAAACTTTGATAATAAATTAAAACCTACCAATAAATTAAAAAATATAGTTTTGGATGAAATTTCCAAAAATAAATTAATGATTATAAGTCATATCAAACTCAAAGACACTATAAATTTGTAAAAATAATTTCTCACTACCTCTTGGATTCACACTGCCTTCGTGCCATCCGAGGCTATAATAATTAACCATAAAAGCTAGAAATTAATCTCTAATTTTGGAAAAATAACTAATTTATATCAAGGATAGCATCAAATATATACAATTCCAGAAGAAAAAAATATCAATCTATCTTCACTTATATTATCGATAATGAATATGTGGGATAATGAATGTGATGCCCCATGCTACATCACATGGTCAATGATAGTGTTCTTGAAGTCCTCATGCTGGTATCCTTTTATGAATGATGTTTTTTACTAGCAGTAACGATATAAATTTCATTAGTGAATAAAATATACCCTTGGTATTAATAAATAAATAGATACACAACAACATAATAAATTAAATGAACAATCCAAAATAATAATCTATGGATGGTATCTCAAGTCATATAGTAAAAAACCAAAAACCCCCAAAGTGTAAGGTCAATAAAAGTGTGGGAAATAACAAGAATGTGAAAAAAATATAATGATATATCACTCTAAATTCCTTCCCAACTCTACCTATAAGCACTTTTCTCCGTATCAGGGCTCCTATCATCTTGGTCATTCCCTTATATCCCTTAGTATTAAGTCGTCACATGCATTGAGATACACATAAAAGTTTGGAATAAAAATGTAGTAGGAGACTTCCAATTTTTTCATAAACCATGTTCAATGGTATAAGAGATTATTTTGTAATAATAAATAAAACTTCACTAAATAAAATACAAAACCATGTTCATAGTGGTTATTCACTATACAATCATTGGCTCAGTGATGGAAATGTAGTTATGAAAAATACATATACTTAGTAAACAACAATGTAACGCCATGTATTCCAAAATATAAAATGGTATGATTAAAAAGTCAAACCATAGAAGTCCATCAATCCCCATTTATCTCATATTTATTCCATAAAGACAGCACATATGTACACTCCTGTGGGAATTCAAATACGAAAACAATGTCTCATGTTAAGTCCATGAATACCATCATGCCCCCTTGTAACAAAAATGTTCAAATCACATAAGTATACCATGACCCTATGTGAGGAAAAAAATACAATATACACCATAATATTTCTCTATCCAATATTAATGAAACATAAATTATCTTATCACACTCAACCTTAAAGGATACTGAGCCATGATGAGTACACTAGTAACATTGGAACCATGAATAGAACAACACAATATAAAATACACAATGTATGCCACATTGAAACATGGAATATCATAAAAAGCAACATCATATAATAATAATAATAATAAATATATTTTAAAAAAATGTGATCAAACTGAATCATGTGTCACATGGGTTATGTAAGCACACATATGTTGTAAAATATCAAAAAAAATTTCATGGGATACACAGACACAAAGAGACATCTAATAAAATCAATAATGGTATTTATTAAATAATAACACAACATAATATCAATAAAATATACATATTCATGGACTCCACAATGTATGTAACTTCCAACCTCAAGTAAAGTGTGAATTATTCTCATTCACACACAGTCAACACTTATTGATTAATAATTCATCAGACACACAAACCCATATACATATGAAATTCCATTTCCACAATTTTTATTTACACAACATATTCACATAATCATCATGGAAGAATATTTTTTGTTGTAAATGGACCCACATTAAATCCCTAAAATAGAAATTTGGTTATACCTGATAGTGTGAAAATTTTAGAAGTGAGGGGAGACAGAGGTGGTGGTGTGAGAGATATGAGTGGTAGCAAATGGGAGGAATATTTAAAGGTTGTACATCAAGAGTAGGGACATGTTTCGACAACATCATGGTGGGGGAGGATGAGCCGGTGAGCTGGTGGAAATGCTCCGAGGGAGGGGACATGTCGTGCGTTGAGTGAGGGGAAGGGTGAAGGCATCGGTAGGGATCAGAGGTAGAGGTGGTTTGTTGTTTCCTACGCAACAATGGAGGGGAGGCGGTGTGGGGGAGGTGGAGGCAGAAGCGGTGCGACAAAGGAGAGGATCAGATGTTGTGGAGAGGTTGGGGTCGGAATTGGTGGAGGTGGAGGGGGAAACCAATGCATTTTTTTGATCCTTGTGACCGCAATGATGGTCGCTTAAGGGTACCAAAAGCGACCACCTAATGCAGTCTCCTAGGAAAGGGGAACCCAAAACCCCATTTTTTAATAGTGTATTGATAATAAAATATGACGTTTACCATTATAATTTTTAATAATTGTTAAAATTTCATTATTTAATCAAATATTTATATATTTGAACATGTTTAAATAAATATCACAATAGATTTTATTACAAAAATATTAATCAAATTTATAATAAAAATGAATATATTATTTAAAGTGATATAAATAGAGATTTGTGAAAACAAACAAATAATATTAAATCAATAAGAAAAAATACATGTACATATATAAGTACCCAATTTACACATACACACATAGAAAACACATACACACAGACTTAGGAATACAAAAATACACATACATACAATTAAAGATTAATTCATGCACAACCATACATATATCTACATAAACATATATACATATATAGACAACATATAAAAATACATATACACATAATCATACTCATACACATACTAATGTACATCCACATAAAAATTTATATGAATACACATTCACATGCATTTACATATACATAAACATCCATTTAATTAGATATATCTGCATGCACATACATACACAACTATTCATATGACTATACAAACACATACAACATTAAAAGTTTCATATATACATATGCATGCTCATACACATTTAACAAAACATAAAGATATTCATTCACATATACATATATGCACACCAAAATAATCATACAGTTATATAAATACACATACTCATACACATACACATACACATACAAGCACATTATCATGTACATATGAAAACACATGAAAATGAACATACTAACATACAATAATTTGTTCACATAAAATTACATACAATAAAAATTTATATATACATACACTTACACTAATACAAAATCACAGACATGCACACACAAACAGAAATGAATTTATATATATGCAAACATGAACATGTACACATATGTATAATATAGCCATTCAATTACATACAATCCTATGAACGTATGCAGACTCAAGAAAACAAACAGTAAATTTACTTAAACAAATTCACACAAATAACACAAGACAACACAAGAGATGAAAACTTAAATAACACTTATATAAACACACACATATAGACACACATATATAAAATCATATACATATATTATTTAATTATTTAATTTGAATATAAATATTAAAATTCAAATACGAATCACATATTAAATAAATATATGGATTTATTCTTGTTGATATATAAATATTTTCTAAACATATATTATAATGAATATATATATATTTCCCTTATTCAATGTCTCATTAGAAACCCTAAAAAATGATCATAATTGTACGAATTTTATCATTATTATAAAAAATCATTGAAATAGTGAACCCTTTTATTAGTGATTATTTAGTAGCTACATTGAATATTGGAAGATAAGAAATATTTTGAAATGAATATAAAAATTTGGGAATTGTTAATGGTTGGATGTTTAAATATAATGGCTTGATAAAATTAAATGATAATTATCTATTAGTATTAAATTAACAATTCAATGATTTATAAGATGATAGATAAATATAAAATATTAAAATACATTAATTCTTTTATCCCTATGGAAAAAAACATTAATTTCACCAGTCAGTTGTTCAAGTTTGAAAACTCAACATCTGAAATCAGGTTTCTAGCGCTGCGTATTGGGAGAGAGGGATCCTTTGACAGGTGCCTTTTTTTCTTGATACACTTGAGGTCATTTCACTTTCCGACTCATCATTTTATAATACCATTTACATTTAGAATCATCCTCAGTAGTGTTGAATGACATTTAGGGGCTAATAGCTTCATTTCCATCCACCTCCAACTTAACGTGCATCTTTTAGTGTAGAGGAATTACATAAAAGCGGGAAGTGACTACCAAATCCATCATCGCCAATATTTCTAGGTAGGTGTAGTTGATTGGACCCCAGGGCCTATCTTCCTGGAAGAGTGACTGAAATATATAGGTGTTGTTGATGGAAAATCCTGGAAGATCATCTTAGAATGGCCTGTGATGGAAGGTTGTGATTATGGTAGGATTTTTCTATGGGGTGTCAGGGAATATCATTTGAGAAAGGGAGGTTATAGTGGTAAGTGGTGTCAATGGGGAATCATGCCTATTTTTTCAAATGGACAATGATTTCCATATTCATATTCCTTATTTATCGCTGAGTAAAAATTGTGGATGGGGCACCATGATAGGTCATGTTGGTGACTATCGTATTAGGAATAGTTTATGGGGTGATGTGGAAGGTGAAATGAAGAAGGTTGTCGTATGAAATGTCGACGGGGTGCTGTGGTATGTCATTAATGAACAATTGATGATTGTCATTTCCTTATTCCCTCCTATTTGGTAGGATAAGTTTTGTTGATTTGGAACCATGGATGGTTGTCTGAGAATATATTTTGACAGTCATATCCATCATCCCCCAATTTTGTCTAGTAGTAATTTTCAATGGGGAGTCATGGAAGGTGTTCTAAGAGAGGTTGGGGTAACTCCTGTGGAAAGAAGGCAGCTGACTGTGTCAAGGCCTGCATCTATGGAATGGTGACGCAACATGATGTTCTTTAGAACAAGTGTTTGAAAACCTCATATATAACATTATTTAGGGACACTAACATGTTATTCATGCCTTCCCAATGCATCTTTCTTTCAACAAATAAATTTATGGTTCATCATAGCCACAAATACTCATATAAAGTATATAATCTAATAATCCACAGCTAGTTCGTGTGTATACATAATCCAAATGAGTCAACATACAACTAATTTCAATGATTTAAGAGGTTTTAATATTATTTCTCCTCCCCATTATTTTCCATAATTTCATTCTTCATTTTATCTTTTAGTGTGGTCTGATCTTAATATGGAAAATTGTCCATTATTTAATTACATTTTAAATTCATTTATTTTTTCAAATATAATAGTAAAAACCCCACAAGAAAAGCATGTCATTGTGTGATATAAAAAGCATCCCATGACTTCTATGTTTTTTATTATAAATATAATATATCACATATTAGTGAAAACATACTATGTGAATTATGTGTAATTAAATATAAACATTATAAATAATATATCACTTTTGTTCCTTAAATCGATGATATCATTTATTTATAATTAAATGATAAATTATTTTAAATCAGTTATATTTATTATATGAAATAAAAATATTTATTAAAAATATAAATATATAATGTATTATGTTTTTCATTTAAAAACAAATGTATTTTGTATTATTAAAATAAAAATTTTAAATGATTTAAATAACAGCTTACAATGTGTAATAAATTATATATATACATTATATTAATTTAATTTTATCATAATTCAATATATATGATTAGATTATAATATAATATATTTCTATATTATAAAAAAAATTATTCAAGATTATATTCAATAAATTAAGGAATAATGTATTTATATCATAACATTAAATATATGTTTAAATATAGTTGAACAAATTAAATAAATTTGAGATGCATATTTAGTTATACTTATAGATGATATAGATACGTTATAAAATATTTATGTTATCAAATGAAATTTAATTTATTTATCAATAAATATCATATAATGAAATTAATATATTATATATAAATTAAATATTTTTACATAAATAATTTTTTATTATTTTTATAAATACAATTATTATCGGTTAATTGGAAACCCTCACAAAGGTCCCTACCCTAAAAAAACAAAAATTCAAATTCAATCACAAGACCAAAAATAAAATTGAAAAATGATTCTATGATATTAAATTGAAACCTAATATTTGGAAGGTGGGAGGGTGTGATGTATCGTATGATGTTGTGGTGAATTATGAGATATGTGATAACATTTTTTTTATTTCCATAGAGATGAATTGGGAGTGATGCCTAATATGAAATCAATTCTCAGATATGGATGATGTCTCAAATCATAAACAAGATACAATATTATACTCCCATATGGGTTTGGGGATTTTTTGGTAGGAGGGTCCTCAGATCCGAGTAGCTTTTATATATTTGGTGATATTTTTTGTTATCTTGGGATTTTATAATGGTTTTAGATGCAAGAGAAGCATCTGATTGGTGAATAACTATAATGGTTTTTTTCATATTCAATGCATCATCCACATATTGTAAAATATGAAAATTTTATGACTAAAAAATTCCATCAATTATTCAAATAAAAGAGGAAATAACCCATATAGGATATTCTTCATGTTAAATTTATTTTTAAGTTAAATTTTATCTTATCAATGATGACTCATCTTAAGAACACTCATAAAAAAATTAACAAATAACACATATATCATGAAAAACATCAATGAATCATTCTTCTCTGAAAACTTTATCATAGTGGATTATGAAATGAATTAAATAGAATAAGTCATGATGGAAATTAATAAAAATAATAAATCCTAAGGATCATTTCATTCACCAACAAATAACATTATCTAATGACACATAAGCATGATCAATTCCTACAAAAGGGTGTATTATCATATTCTCTCATCTTGAATAAATCAATGTACACATCTAAAGTAGGATAGAAGGTTGATAAATTTTGATGATAATGAAAATATAACATATTGATTTATATGATTCCCATCATTCATAAAATTAAATGTTTAAATAGTATTTGGCTGGAGGAGTGGTCAATATCACATTATTTTCCAGTTTAAGAGTGAATCCAAATGCGATCATCACCAAATTGTCTCTATTTATGTCTTTCCACATAAATTATTAAATTATTCCCAACATGAAAAAGGTAAATTTTCATTAGTAGCCATCAAGATAATCAAGTGTATTTAATAACATTGGAAAAAATGGGATACTTGTTTGGAATTACAGAACATTAATTGATTCATTAAAATCATTCAAGTTGAGACAAAATATTCTCAGACATTTAACATATCAAAATGTTTTGATTTTTACAAATAAAAATATCATCTTAACTAAATTTGAATATTTTCAGTGATAAGATGAAATCATTATTTTAAGAATAATATCTCATTCCATGAAATTCAATGTTGGATCATTAGATTTTCAATAATCCCGCTAAAGTACATAGGTTGATTCCTGATAATTAGAATATCCTACATCAATTTCCCAATAAATTGATATAACTGCATAATATTATGAAACATGTTACTAAAATATAATAATCCTCATTTGACAAAATTGAATTTGATGGTGTTTTTAATTATATAGATGAGTACATTTCAGGTATATATTGGAATAAAAAGTGCAATAAATGTTTCAACCAACTATGTATTTTGTCTAAAAATGTTTATCTGGACCATTTTATCATCCCTACAGTGAATTGGAGTACATATATTGATGAATATCATTATAAGAAGGTTACCCGTGTTAATATATGTGAATATAAATTTGATAATTTAGTTATTCAACATGAATGATGATATGTTGTATGAAGGAGTATCTATTTATTTTTAGCTTAATAGCCATAATTTATCTAAAGGGCGATTTACAGGAAATTGAATTCTTATATGTATCAATATAGTTTTTTTATCCAAAAAAATAGGAAGGAATTTCATTATTATTGTAATATAAATGGGGATCTTGGACAAGGTTACATTCATGCTGAGGGTTTCTTATTATAATTTCATTATTTTTACCGATGCAATAAATCTTACCCTACATAATAAAGAACATGAACATTATTTTATTCAATCTCTATTTATTATCATTCGTACATGAATTTATTTCTAAATTAACAAGAGATTTGGATTTTTTTTAGAAAATTGTGTTTGTGGATGTCATAAAAATCAATTTATTAAAATTATTGTCGGTTTTCTTCCTAGAATGGTCAAAAAATGTGAATAATGTTTATAATTGTATATCTGTGATAAGTGGGGACACATGGATAATAGAGGATATTAACAACAAACTAATAACTTTGGATGAAGGAACACTTTGGGGGGGGTTTTTATATTTAATTTAAATCTATTTTGGGGATTCATATATTTCTATTATTCGTCTCCTAGATGCTGAAATTCTCACATTTTGTTATAAATTATGAAAATAGAAGCATCATTAATTCTAGGATTGATTTATGAGAAAATAAATATCATTATTAATGACATTATTATAACATGTGTAATGTAGTGGAATTGGTTAATGTTTTCTTGAAAATAATACCATTGAAAATACACTAAATAAAAAATTTATATGTTCCTCACAATTGGGGGGAATTTGTTAATTGTTGATATATTCATGTAGAAATTAAATTAATTTATCAGATATAGAGCACTATAATCAAAATATGTGACGTGATTTTCATTGATATTAATTACTAAATATTAGAAATTTATTCATATTACGATGAAAGCATGTTTATTGGCCTCGTAGTGGGATTAAATCATATCAATCATCTAGTTATGGATTTTATTAAATCATAACCTGGAAAAATCCATTTTCCATTTATCTATGTTATTTTAATATTTTAAATAATTATTAAATATGGGTTGTCTAACTATAATTTTATTTTGATTAAAATAAATAAATTCTTGAAGGTGATATATGGATAATTATACCAAGGAGAGTGTTTTTTATTTATCGTTAATAGTGAATCCTTCATTAGGTGTTTGATGGAATTTCATTTGGTAGATGAGTGATTATATTTCAACATCATAGTATCATTAAAAAATTAATTGATGATATTTGGTGTGATCATATATTTTCAGTTATCAAATACTAGATGGGTTTCTTCGGTTATTTGTATGTGGGCCTTCATGTAAAATAGTTCTCACTATGCATCAAATTGATTAGAAAATGTTTCAAAAAACATCATAAATGATTGATGGATAATTTTTATAAATAATCAGACATTATGAGCTTGTGTGATAGGTTTTTAGTTAGTGAAAACTATTTTTAATTAATATTTATTTTATAATATGAAATCAACAACATTTATTTCAATCTAATAACCTATAAACTACACTGATTTTCAGAAATATATTTTGAAAAAAATGTATATTTATTTTAATTTTTATTCTATTAATTACTCAATGTTATTTGATAAAATAATTAATTAATAATATGAATACCATTACCAACAATTTGGAAACCCATTTTTATATACCAATACCAATGGTTTTTTAAAAAATTGTAATATGTATTAAGAATTTTGTAACATTTATCAACAGTTTTCGAAAAACCATTAGTATAATTTCCTTAAAAGTAATATATACCGATGGTTTTATCCAAACTATGGGTATATCCATCACTTATAACAACTGTTTTGAAATAATGTTGGTATAATTTCATTGTATTTTTTAGTTTCCAAATGTTTTCATAAAACCGTTGCTATAGATCTGACCTATACCAATATATTTTTTTCAAAACGAATGGAATAGTGTCACATGATGGTTTGGATACCAATGGTTTTGGTCAAACCCTTAGTATAGTGTCCTATTATGGTACATATACCAATGATTTCTTAAAACTGTTGGTAATTTTTCACATTTTAAGATCTGTTGAAAATTGATTGAACATCCAAAAACCAAAATTCGACGGACTGGAGACCACACTATTAGGATTAATACCATTGATAATGAAAATACATGATGATTAAAGGATGAAATTTTTTATTTATCTCTAAATGGATAACATCAATCCACTGAATAATGCATAAGCTTTGATTACTAAAGGATTAAAAACAGAATGGATGGTAGTCTACCCACATGTGATAATGCAACCTAGATGATCACATACGACATTTACCAATATAATAGAACCTATTATGCATATTGTTCCATCCACCTTAATATTAATCACATTGAATAGTGGGGGGGTTCCACATACATATGTTATTAGACAAGATGGGGTTATTTTTCTGAATCTCATTATGCTTACAAATATCTTTCATTTAAATTAAGATGATCGTGGAACCTTTCTGGTACAACACTGCATGTATAGGAGTTTCTGCGTCACTAATGAGGATGGGGATCAAATTATCCTCAATTATTATGTAATTCCTTTAGTAGTTATATTAAATGTATTATTCCCACTATATATTTCAATAATAATGCTTAGAACATGGGTGGGACTACTAGGGGATTATGCATTTATAAATATATTCATTGACTATTATCTTTATTTGTTTGTCCAATGTACACCTATAATTCCCCAAATTAAAACACATGAATTATTTAATAGATCAATGTTTCCATAGTCCATATATTCAATGCATGTAATAATCATAATAAATCAATAATTTCTTTTGTTGAACCATACATCCAGTTTATCAAAAAACCATTTATTATTAGCATTATTAAAATAAGAAAATATAGAAAAATCCTCCCAATCAAAAACCATGAGGGATGTGGAAATCATCCCATATTTATAAATATGAAATTGGACCCTCTGGATCAAGAATTTGGCTCTGTCTCCGGTTCTCCAAATTAGTCTCTAATGAAGAAGAACACTCAATCCCCAGATGCATCTCCAAAAAATGCTAGGGTGGGGGATAAAGGTTACCACACAAAAGACTGTATGGGGATAATATTATGATTTAATGAACTAAGTGCATAGATAATTAGATTTACGAATTATGTTCCATCCTTTATTTCCAAAAAGATCATTCTTGAACATGAACATGTATTGACAGCCCCAACACCATAATTTATATGGATATATAGATTTTTCAAATCCATCAAATGTCCAATTTTTTGGAATATTTCATACCCCACTAGGACATTTCATTGTGATATATAATTTGGTTAATAGAAAATTCATTTAGGATAAATAAATACATATTATACAATGGAATCGATTGTGTTGCATCCTTTATAAGGGCATACTTCTATAATTTATAGACCCTCATAGAATTCAATGCCTATATTTTTTTGTCTAACATGTCCACAATGCTTATGAAAACCACTCAAGTTGTTTGACAAAAAAACAATGGGATCAAAATATATTTATTTTGTTTATCAATAAATTGAATAAATAAGGATCAAGAAATATGTACCATTCTACAAAGTGGTCTCACCCGAGCTGATGGAAAATTTTGATCTTAACTAATTAACCAATTGTATGGATTCATTCTCATATATTTGGATAAGTTGAAAAATAGATATGAATTCTTAAATTTAGGACCTTGAGAAAAAGAAATCTACCATTTGAAAAAAACTGATAGTTGAAATCGATTGAATTCTTCTATAAACATTCACCAATGAAATATGTTCTCTTGATATTCCATTGATTTGAAATTAGAAAAAACAACAGCCATCAATAACAAAAGGTAAGGGGATAATTTTCCCCCTTAATGAACACCCAGGTTTTGATAAAGCATTGAGAGTGGGTTCCATTGATATTTATCTTGTTGGGCACTAAATAATGTTTCTTAATGTCCCATTAGTCAAATATTAAAATTATAATGCCATGTATAATTATATAATCGAGTATGGAATCATAATTTGGAATTTTCCATATATAAAATTTATAATGAATTGAAAATTATTAGTTGTAGATGAATGTATTTTATTTATAATTATTGATATATTTTCATATATTAGGTTGTTATTTATTAGTCCTTATTATACTATATATGTTATTCAGCCATTCCTGATTAAGAGATCATTTTAAAATAATCGTGGAAGAGTAAATCATTTTACAAAATGGTTGAATAATAAATTACCTTTATAAACGAGTTATGAATCATGGTGATAGGTATTTCATAATCATGAACTTCTCACTATGTTCAATTTTTTTATGATACATAATATAAAACAAGTAGAATAATTTTAAATAGATTGACTCACAATCCATTGGTTTTGTGAAGTTTTATTCACCAATGAAGTTCTAGGGGAGTGGAGAAAGTGGATGACATCTATGAGAGATCTTGAATGGGAAAAGAAACCCATTCCAATCGTGTTTTATTTATGTGACCTTGGAGGCTTTCTCAGTTCATTTCAAAAAAAAATCATAAAAATATTTTTTATTACTATGAAATTATTAACTTTTAAAAAAGATAGGTTTTATTAGTGATAATCCTTTCCCAAATAAAACTATTATTTATCTGTGGAAACATTATACCACATAAAATCTATATTTATCAACACAAATATTATTGTGTTGACATAAATATATTCGTTTTATGAGATCTTTTTCATTTTAGAGGTAATAGAAAACATTTAAAATATAATAATGAAATATTAAATGAATATATATTAAAAATGGATAAATTTTTAAAAAATTAGAAATAAATAACCATTTTACTGAATATATAATTATAAATGCATGATTATAAAAATTGAGTGATATTGAATTATTAAATATAAATACTCAACAAAAATATTATAAAATCCGTTATGTTTTATTAATTTTAAATATTAATTTTAAAAATTTATTAAGAATATATATTAAAATGATGATAAAAGAATAGAAATTTTTTTACATCATAGTAAATACGTACCAAAAATGAATTTCTATGAATAAATAGATGAATTATGAATATGTACACAACCTTTGATGAAAATATGAAAAAAATCATTTCGATAAATTAATTTTATAGATTTCGAACATTTCAAAGGTATTACAACATAAGATATAAAATTGAAGGAGTTTTAATCATATGAATTTAAAAAATGATAGGAATAAAAAATAATAGTAAATAATTATGTAATATTTAAATCATTAATTGAAATAATTGTAACCAAATATAAATATGTATTGAATTAGAAAAATAGGATTTAAAAAAAATAAATATATGATTTTCAACCTTTTTAAAGGCACTGCACAATAATAAATGAAATTGAATATATATTATATATATATTAAAAAAATTCTAAAATAAAAACATAGTAAATAATTATCTATAAATAAATATTAAAAAATGAATAAATTTAAAAAGAATATTAAAAACGGTTAAATATTAAAAAGTAATAATAAATATAAAATAATATCATTTTAAAATTGATTAAATAAAATGGAATATGTAAAAAACATTAATATCTTAATATGTAAGATTAATTACATAATATATATACACATTATAACTACGGTTTGAATCCTAGAATGCCCTGTGGGGGATTTGAATCTCATACAGTGTCTCAGGTAGGTAATGATGTGTGCATGATGCGTGAAGGCGGTGATGCGAGTAGGATGCAATCATGGTGATATTGACTGGATGATTCATGAATGATGCTACACCGAGCCTTCATGAAATTTCTTGTGCCACTTAGCCATGGGATTATATGCTACGTAATAGTTATTCATCTACCTAGATACAAAGAGGCCTTTGATTTCATGAAGAGGAATAAAAAAACACATAATAATTGAATGAAAAAGAGATAAATACGAAATATATATAATGTAATCACGGATACAAAAAAAAATACCACACACAAACACCTCACCCATCGGCCAATGTGTAGGCCATAGCCCCCCCCCCCCAATGATAACCCACCTATACTTAGTATGCCTATCATCCTCCATTTTTGCTGATATTGGACCAAAGTCCCATATTGCTTATGTGTAGACCACCACAATCCCAAGGCCCATACATTATTGTGCACCTGTTTAGGAATTCTAAACACCAATTATGACTCCCCTACATTCCATTGATGGAAAGGCCCCAACCATGCCTTACACATCTAATATCTCACTAAATTCAATTAAGGATTGTCATAGATGATCTTCAGACCACCACCCTCACCGTCAATCGCATGTTTGAGGACCCAAATCACTGGTCAAAAAATCCTTCCAACACATTAGCTCTCGGAGCTTCACAAACATGCCAACATAGCCACTAAATCTATAACTTGACCTCTACAACACCGACACAACTGATATGTGAGGTTTTCAACATCAATTGTGTGCCTCCACAGTTGCTCATGGGTCCAACGTCAAGCTAAACCAACCACATTAGCAATGATGAGTTGTCACACCACCAACATCCACAATCATGCCATCTCATGCATTATCCTCCTCCTCTAAAACCTACCTCTCATGACCCATATGGATCCCTATGCCAACAAAACCATCCATATCTCACCATCACTTGATGGCACAAACTTTTGAGACTGCATAACATGGCGTGCAAAGACCCCATATGTCACTACCAGTCACCGTGAACCACATCCCCATCATTTTCGATTGTTTAAATAATAATATAATTCATTTTAGACATGGCGTACATTAGGTGTTCAATTTGATGTAAATATATTGTGGGACAGAGACTGTCATATAAGAATAAGTTATATGTTTTAAAAACATAATAATAATATTAAATATTAAAAAATTAAAATGAATAAATTTTAATCATAAAAATGACAAAAAAATTGAAAATATTGAATCTTTTAAATAACATGGAAATAATTTTAAAAAATTATTCAATACGAAATATATTTATAATTACTAAAAAATTAAAGTTAAAAAAATAATAATCAAATAATAATAAAAATGAATAGATTATATCAAATAAATCAAATAAATTAAAAAACAATATTAATAACATTAATTACATCAATTTCAAACATAAAATAAAGAATAAAATAATATAAAAATATACTAATTACTGCTAAATATTGAAGTATGCACTGTATTAAATTTACATTGAAAAAATAATACATTATTAAAAAATTTAATTTTTAATAATTGTTAAATTGTTACTATTTAATTAAATATATACATATTTAAGCATGAATAAATAATTATTAAAATAGAATATATCATAGTAATTGATAAATGAATGTATAATAAAAATGAATAAATTATAGAAAATACTAAAAATATAGAGATATTAAAAACCATTAAATGACATTAAAACAATCCATCGACAGACATGTACACACATACATACGCATGGACCGACATGTCTTCATACACTCACAATATACATGTAGATATATTGGAAATCGTATAAACATACACATACACATAGTCATAGGAATATAAACATACACATACATGTATGTACACATAGACATACATACATCAACATACTTGTGCATGCACATTCATATATATTTATACATATGCATTTGTACATACACATACAACATAAAAAAATACTAATACACATACACATGTACATACACATACAAAAGTATATGAATACACTTTCAAATGTTTATGCATACACATACTTATAAATTTGGACAAATATATACACATCCATACAATTACATACATATGAATGCACATTTATATACATTTATACATATGACTATATAATAACATACCACATTAACATACACATATACAAATACACATGAAAATATACATAACATAATCATAATGCTATATATACACTTTTACATACATTCACACACAAATGAACATACACATATATACTCACACATACACATACATATACACAAACACATAAAAAACATTAGCAAGAACATACAAAAACACATACACATGCCCATAAAAAATACATTCATATGTGCACATTCATATACATACAAAAAAAAAAATTAAATACTTACACAAACACGTACATGTACTAATACACATATATATGTATACTTATTCTTATTTACAAACACATTCACATACACATACACATATATATAACATAAACATAAAATTACATTCATTACTATGCACATATATATTCACTTATATACAAACCATCAATGTAGATAAACACACACACATCACAGAGCATAATAGATGGACACAAAAATAACCCATACATAAAAAAAGTCATACAATCACACATATATGAATGCATAAACATATATTTTTAAATGATATATAAAAAATTTATATAAACAATATATTTAAAAATATATACCTACTCAAATATAAATATAAATAAATAATATATTGAATTTATATGTGTATATATATTAAATTATTCAATGTGTCATTCAGTAACACCAAAAAATAATTGTTCATAACTGAAGGGCTATTAAATGTGTTGAAAAAATTATATGGCAAGGGAACCCTATTTTTAGTTTTTTATAGTATAATCCTTTAATATTTCCACATTTTCAATAATGTAACATGAATATAAAAAATATGGAATTTCTATTGGGTGGAATTTTAAATTTAATGGATTGATAAAATTAAATGAGAATTATCAATAATAATTAAATTCATAATAAAATAAATAATTATACGATAGATAACTATATCATATGAATGCACAATAATTTTTTAAAATTCATATTGAAATAAAAACATTAGTTTCATCAAATTTGAAATATGATATCTGGTTGTGATTGTTGGGAGAGAGGGAGATATCGTAGTGTGCTCCATTTTGTATGATAACTCAGTAGTCATTTCACATCTTGTCTTAAACTTTTGTAATATTGGAATCAATGTGATTCATCCTTAAAAGTGGTGAATGATAGGTAGGGTCCAAAAGCATTGTTTCGGAACACCTCCATCCTTATGGGCTTCATTTGGTGCCAGGAAGTACAAACATGGGGGCAAAAGACATCATATCGATCTTCACCCATTAGGCACTATGGGCCTTGTCGAGGGGGAATCGTGGCAGAACATCTAATAATGTGTTGTGGTATCCATATTTGTTAAAGATGGTGCATCGTGGAAGATCATCTAAGAGACGCGAGTAACGGATGGTAGAGACCATGGTAGGTATTCTATGTGGTTCGTCGTGAATGGTATTGGTGGTGAATGTCCCTATAGGGGTTGCTGATGGGAGGTTGATGAAGGAACAATAGGAAGTGACAGTGGTAGGATTTGTTGATGTGGTGTGGTGTAATATCGGTTGACAATGGGTGGTGATAGACATATTTTTCATCCCCCTCTCTGTCCTTGTGGGCATTTTGGATGGTGTATCACACCTCGATTTGAGAATTTAATTATTCTAATTATTTTATCTATTTAACTCCTTGTTTTGATTGCTATCTGAGCCGAAGTTGAAATTTTTGTGCTTTTTCTGATAAGCGATCGATTTTTTTGGGCTTCGTAATGCCTGACGCACGGGCAGGGCACAGAAGAATCCATATGGCTTCACCAAACAACTGTGCGGCCAGCCTAATTCATAGTTAGTTAGTTAATCAACCTAATGAATAACCAAATTTACGCAAAAGAAAAATAAAATTATTTAGAACTATTTTAATAATGACACAAACAATTATTATTATTATTATTATCTTTTGTTAATATTTTAATTAGGTTAATTTATTTTATTAGGCCTTTGAAATTTTTATAAAAAATATCAACGTTGTAATTTTATTATGGTTGATAATTTTTATTATTATTTTATGTTTGTTTATGTCTTTTGTTTAGGTTTTATTTTTTTTTTATTTCCATTTTCTTTTCTCTTTTATTTTCTTTGATTCCATTAGATTTTTTTATTTTTTTTTCTCTTTCAATTTCTTATATAACTTTTGTTTTGTTTTTTTCTTCTTCTCTTTTTAGGGTTTCCTCCCCACCATTTTTTGTGTGTGTGGGCTGCTTCTCCCCCCAACCTCCCCCTTGCGTTGCGATCAGACCACCTTGTGTCGAGCCCCATTTCCCCCCCCTCCCTGGTCGCGGCGGACGCCTCCCCCACCTAAAACCCTATAGCGCGCGACCTCCTCTCCAGTGCGGTGGACCCTCACGTGACCTCCCATCCGGCGAGGGCCCTACAGCTCACCGCACTCCTTCCTCTGGCGAGGAGGACCTTCGCACGACCTCTCCTCCCTGCCGTCCGAGCCGTTTTGATCACGCCGCTAACTCCCGAGCTCCCTCTCCAGCTTGGTTTTCAACAGGCTTCCCACCAGATTCATTATCTTGTCCTTCAAGGTGTGGGTTTCTCACTTCATATCCCTCCCATTCGAGTTGATTGGAGGTCACCCAATTACCCTTATGAATTTTTGGCCTAACCTAATGTGTTTGGGGTTTTCTTTTTGGTTGATCCTTGTTCTTTCGGGTTCTCTCTAGGCTCCTTGATGTGCAATTGGCGCGCGATCAAGGTTTGCATCAGAATCCAAAGTTTAGACACTAAAGGTTAGTGTTTACACACATAAGTGTTCTTTGATGAACTAGTTTTCTTGTTTAATAAATTAAGGACATTTTTTGAAAAAATTGTTTAGTGAGAGTTGTGTTTATTTGGTGAATTATTTTACTAGATCATATGAATTTGGTGTACTGTGGTTGATCCGTTTAGTGTGAAAATAGTATTAAAGAAGTTTTGTGTGCCTTAAATATTTTATAGCATGTTTGTATATAATGGGGTATGTTTTTGAGGAAAACTCAATTTATGTGTAATTTGACGTTAATTTATAAATTGTTAAGTTGGTTATTTGAAATTTTGTGAGTGGTGTGAATGATGTTTGGAAAGGTTTTTAGTGTGCATTTTATTTTTAAAAGGAAAAGGAATTTGGGGGTTTATGAGGTAATCCTATGTTTCATTATTCATGGTTGTTTTATGACTTATGTATTTGATTTATTTAAGGACATTAAGGTTGTGAATGTAGTTCTGATTGAGGGTTGGGTGTGTTTGCTTTTGATAGTAGTGTTTTTATGCGTTGCGCATGATACTTTTCTATGGAAAAACACATGCTGAATTTTTCATCAGTGTTTTTTTAAACTATGTTGTTCGTCTATTAAAATATGTGTAGGCTGCAGTTGGTGTTTTCATGTTGTATCATGGAGAATTTTTTTTAAAAGGGTGTTTTGAATGTTTTTCTTTTAGTCCAAACACTTGATTCCTTATTTTGAAATGTTTTGTAGATTGTTCAAGTGTTATGTTGTTTTTATTAAATTATTTGTGTAGTGCGATGGACCTCACTACGATGGTTTCAAGTTACGGGTGTCAAGAACGACTGCATGTGAATGAATAAGCTAAGACATATGTATATAAATGATATATTTGTACATATTCCCTAATGGCACGGGAAATATGTGAAATGCAACTGGGGTATTTATTTATATATGTATAAATTCATGTGCTTGAATGTGCGCAGGGTCAGTTCGAGTGGCCATCGACAGATAGCGACAAGTCTGAGGTAGGTTTCCTATGCCTATGGCATTAGTTTGAAGTTCATAATTGCTTGATTTCTTGAATATATGTTATTTGAATATATATGTTATATTTAAATGTTATGAAATCTGGGTGCATTCACTAATAATGGTTATGCATTTTGATTGAAAAAAAATGTAATATATTAGAAATTCCATTTGGACTATCATAAATTAATTTCATCATTTTAAGAAAAATTTCAAGCTTTTTTTATATGTAACATGTATATTGATAAATTGGGATTCATAAAAGGTTTTGCAAAGAGTTTATATTATTATATGTTCAAAAATGAAAACTATTATTTGTGAAATCATAAAGTCTATTTGGACCTTTTGAAATGGTTTGTAAAATTAGAAAAAAAACCCTCCTAAGGCAAACCCCTTGGTTTTAGAAAATGACTTGTGTGTTGAGTGTATGAATATGTTCCTAATGTTGGGGCTTATGCTTTATGTAATGTGAATGAGGGGAATGTGTTTAAGGAGGGAGAATGGTGGTGAGTGGTTTAGCGAGTTTTTAGGATAAAGAAAGTGTGATGTTCATTTCTTGTCTTTTGATAAAAGCTCACCACCTTTTTGTAATAGAGCACAATGGTAAACCCGGGTATCTAGGTGGGTGACCAGGACTAGTACGCTAGATGACATGGCAGGGGTTCGTCCTGGTTTGTCTATCAGGATTGACGCAACAACACTAACTAAACAATTGAATTCAAAGGGTCGTGGTCTTCTAAGCAACATTTTTTGAGGGTCTTGGTCTTCTAAGCCACGTTTCTCTGAGGTATGAGGTCTCTAGGTTCCCACATGTTCTAGATACCTATAGGGATTACCCATGGTGCTCGTATTCGACGTGATGATTGTGATTTAAATTTCATTTTAGTTTTGTCATACTTGATGTCTTTTTGTGAAAACCATATTTTAATCCAAACTGGTTTATTTTCATTTTGAAATGACAATTGCATGCTTGGGACCTATTTTGAAAATGCAGTGGGAGTGAAATTATTTACTTGATAATGAAAACTCATTACTTGAAGTTGAAAATAAGGAAAACACTATTCTATTATATCGAATTTTCTCAAACTCGCATGACCGGATTTCTTACTAAAGGTGAGGGCATAGGACGTGGTTATATTTTGGCTTTCCTACTGAGCATGTAGGTGCTCACGCCTACTTTAATTTTCAGTTGCAGGTTTCAGTCTTGGATTGCTCTAGGAAGCGACTGTGGTTGTCGTACCGTGCTGACCCATGGGGACACCTGAGGTATGTCATGTTTCGTTTGTTTATTCCTGTATCCGCTGCCACGTTGTTCAATTTATTTTCCTTTATTTATCTTCTTGTTTAGTTTATGTTTGATCTTCTTTGTTATGGGCCAAAATCATTCCCATCTGGTTTATTTTGATGCCCGACACTACTTGCCAGCCCGTGGGGATCGAGAATTCACCTCTGGCCATGTCGCGGACCGGGTCGGGCACCGGGTTGTCATCCGACCCGACCTGGTTCATGGCAAAATGGTATCAGAGGTGCCCTTTTTATTTGGGGTGTGAAGTAGTTTGGTGATTAGGTATGTTGGGACTCGAGAGGTAGGTTTGGGAAGTTGTCATGAACCCTTGACCGTCCTGAGACTCGAGTTGCCAGGGTTAGTATGGGATTTGAGTTTTTCTTTTGCTTGGTCTGTGTGGATGAGGGATGACAAGGGAAGTGATCCGGTGTTACGCGATGAGCCTGCATGGAGTACCGACCCATGTACATCCTGGGTGCACGATTCAAGATACTTCCTATGGTGGATGCACGCTCGCTGCATAGTCTGCTAAGCCATGTTACCGGGTTGGCATAGCAACTAGTCCCTTATTTTTTGGAAATTTTGATGTGAGTTTTGTTTGACCTTCGTTTTGGACATTGTGAGTAGATCTCAAAAATGAAAATTGATTTTTTTGAAGGTGTTTTCAAAAGATAATATGGTCATTGGAGTGGAAAATGGTTTTTTAAATGGAAATTGTTTTGGAATTATGAAATGTGTTTCTTTAATGATATGTGACATTCTCAAATTCGTTGGGAATTTGTGATTTATGCTGAATGATCTGTTTTGAAAATGAGAAGTGTCTTGAATTGACCCTCGGTATTCATATGAGTGATCACACACATTGAGGTGCACAGGTGGAATGTGGAGAAATTGGTGATGTGAGTGGATGAGTGCTTGAGCTAGCACAAGGATATGTATGTGTGTGACTTTAAGGAATACCAATGGTGGATATTTAAGTTGTTTTGAATGCTGAGAAAAAAAATTGTTTTAAAAAAAATGTTATTTTAAATGTTTTGAAAAGTGAGTGACAAATTTTTTAGAGTTCTCTTTTCATGTTAAGTATTCTTTTTCGTGGGTTCTTGGTTTTGACATACTGAATAGTGGTTGGAATAATGATTTGAAATTGAGATTTTGTTCATGATTAAGGTGTGGAATTTTGATTTATCATGAGTTTTGAATCGAATTTTTGCTTCTGGTTTTTTAGAATGCTTCCTAGAAAAGTCCAAGAAGTTTCTAGTGGGCCTCCTCTAGTTTTTGGTTCTACCTAGACCCTTAGCGGAGTGGTGGAATTGAATTATTTTCAGTCATTGTCTAGATTACATGGTGATCGTGAGATATTTAAGGTATCTAACTAGATTGGTGATGTCATTGGTGTTTTCAGGTTATTGGGAACTCCTAAAGCTTAGAGAGTCGGTGTTGGTTCAAGTCCGTTTGGAGGTGCAACATGGGATTGGTGGAGGAGATAATCCCAGCGTGGTTTCATGATGGTATGTCTTGGAAGGTGTTTAGGAACACTCTCATTAGATGGTTTAAATTTGTGGAAGCGAAGGTGATGGAAGCGACAAGGATCATGAGTGTCCAACAATGCCAACGAATAGTGAAGGCCTACGTTGGGAATCTCAAGAAGTTGGTTCCCTTTTAACCAAAGATATTTTCACAGAATCAATTAAAGTTTCTCTTGTGTGGGGTCTTCATTTAATGTTCAAGGACCGGTTCCCATTGATGTTTGGGATGGTTCCCCATTCTGTGAGAGCGAGCTGGAGGAACCCATCTCAGACAAGTTTTCTAGTCCATTCCATCTTCTATTAGTCGGGCCACTCTCTTTTTCACTTCTTGTGTGGTCGGTGTGGGTACTTTTAAGTCACCGTGTCATCATCCTCCGAAGGCTTGTTGTCGGTGTGGCCGTTTGGTGAACTTAGAGATGTTCCGATTGCGACAACATTAGAAAGAGTCTCGACCGGAGGATGTTAGCTCCTGACTGCGGGGCAACAGATGCTTCAAGACATCAGATCTCCAGCCACAGGTCTCGGAGCGAAGCCTTTCACGCAGTCAGGAATCGTTGGGTGTGGGGAACCTTGGTTAAATCTTTGTCTCCAATGCTGAAATGGGGACGATATGAATTTTCTTGTTGTAGCTCTCCTGTCTTTGAAGGTTCTGTCCTTCTGTAAGTGGTGTAGAGGCTCTGTTTCCTTGTTTTGGTCTTTGTTCCTTGAATACCCCACTTTGGCAGTAAGGAGGTGTGGTGGTATAGTTTTCATGTAATTTTATTAGTTGTGCCTCCTCAAATATGAGTTATGATGTTTGTATATTAATGCCTGTGAGTCTCAAGTTTATTTTCTCACTTGTGTGGCTAGCTCCTTTCATGACCCATTATTGTTTTAGTATGTTCTCTTTTTTGGAAACACATTCTTCTTGGGAAATGAAAAATAAGGGTGTGTTCCGCCCTTCGCCTCGGGGTCTTTCATCGAGGACCCCATGTGGGGTGGGGTCTGGTTTATGCCGAGACTTCATGGGTTGGTTTGTGCTGGGTTTCTCGTATTTTTCTGTGCTCATTGGCTTAATCAAGTCAGTTGTTAAATGGTGGGGGGCCCCTATGAATCTTTGTGTGCCTTCTTCAAGGTTTTGTCTATGTGGAAGTTCCTTCTTGGATCAAGTTAGCAGTTCCAGAGTTAGCCCATGCTAGGAGTCTCAATGTTGGTTGTTCTAGTCGGGTTCTTGTGGTGGGGAGAACCCTCCTCGTTTTCTAATGGTTCTTCACTTTTCATTTTCCCTCATAGTTGGTCGGGTGTGACTGATGTAGGGAAAATTCATACCGAGTTGACGCTTTTTTGGGTCTTGTCCCGTTTCAAACACAAGTTTGATTCCTCGTTCAACTGTGTGACTTTATGTGGGCAGAAAGTTTTTGTGGTGGGGAGAATTGTCACACCCTGATTTCAAGAATTTAATTATTCCAATTATTTTAACTATTTCACTCCTTATTTTGATTGCGATATGAGTTTGAGTTGAAATTTGTGCGCTTTTTCTGATAAGCGGTCATTTTTTTTGGGCTTCGCAATGTCTGACGCACGGGCAGGGCACAGACGAATCCATGTGGCTTCACCAGACCACCGTGCGGCCAGCATGATGCACAGTTAGTTAGTCAATCAACCGAATGAATAACCAAATTTACGCAAAAGATAAAAATAAAATTATTTAGAACTATTTTAATAATGACAAAAAAATTATTATTATTATTATTATTATGTTTTGTTAATATTTTTAGTAGGTGATTTTATTTTATTAAGCCTTTGACATTTTTATAAAAATTATTAACGTTGTCATTTTATTATTGTTGATAATTATAATTATTATTTTAAGTTGGTTTATGTATTTTTTGTTTCGTTTTTATTTTATTCTTATTTCCATTTTCTTTTCTCTTTTATTTTCATTGATTGCTTTAGTTTTTTTTTGTTTTTTTTCCTTTAAATTTCTTATATAAGTTTTTTTTTTATTTTTTTTCTTCTCTTGTTAGGGTTTCCTCCCCGCGGTTTTTTTTGTGCATGGGCTGCTTCTCCCCCCAACCTCCCCCTTGATTCGCAATCAGCACCCCTTGCGTCGAGCCCCGTTTTCTTCCCCCTCTCCCTGGTCGTGGCGGACGCCTCCCCCACCTGAAACCCTACGGCGCGTGACCTCCTCTCCGGTGCGGCGGACCTTTACGCGAACTGCCATCCGGAGAGGGACCTACAGCACGCCTACATCCTTTCTCCAACGAGGAGGGCCTTCGTGAGACCTCCCCTCCACTCTGTCCGAGCCGTTTTTCTCGCATCGCTAACTCCCAAGCTCCCTCTCCGGCTTGGTTTTCAACAGGCTTCCAACTGGATTAATGATCCTGTCTTTCAAGGTGTGGGTTTCTCCCCTCTTATCCCTCCCTTTCCATTTGATTTGAGGTCACCCCATTACCCTTTTGAATTTTTGGCCGAACCTAATGTGTTTGGAGTTATCTTTTTGGTTGAGCCTTGTTATTTCGGGTTCGCTCTATGCTCCTTGCCGTGCAACTGGCACGCGATCAAGGTTTGCGTCAGAATCCGAGTTTTAGACACTATAGGTTAGTGTTTCCACACATAATTTTTGTTTGATGAACTAGTTTTCGTGTTTAATTAATTTAGGATGTTCTTTGATAAAATTGTTTAGTGCGAGTTGTGTTTATATGGTGAATTATATTACTTGCTCAAATGAATTTGGTGTTCTGTGGTTGATACATTTGGTGTGAAAAGAGTTTTAAAGATGTTTTGTGTGCCTTAAATATTTTATAGCGTGTTTTTATATAATGGTGTATGTTTTTGAGGAAAAATCAATTTATGTGTTATTTGACTTTAATTTATAAATTGTGAAGATGGTTATTTGAAATTTTGTGAGTGATGTGAATGATGTTTGGAATGGTTTTTAGTGTGCATTTGATTTTTAAAAAGAAAAGGAATTTGGGGGTTTTTTAGGTAGTACTATGTTGAATTATTCATGGTTGTTTTATGACATCAGTATTTGATTTATTTAAGGACATCAAGGCTACGAATCTAGTTCTAATTGATGGTTTGGTGTGTTTACTTTTGATATTAGTGTTTTTATGTGTTGCGCATGAAACTGTTCTGTGGAAAAACCCATGCTGAATTGTTTATCAGTGTTTTTTTAAACTATGCAGTTCATCTATTAAAATATGTGTAGGTTGTAGTTGGTGTTTTGGTGTTGTATCTTGGATAATTTGGTTTTTAGAAGGGTGTTTTGAATGTTTTTCTTTTGTCCAAACACATGATGCGTTATTTTGAAATGTTTTGTAAATTTTTCAAGTGTTATGTTTTTTTTATTAAATTATTTGTGTAGTGCGATGAACCTCTCTATGATGGTTTCAAGTTACGGGTGTCAAGAATGACTGCATGTGCATGTATAAGGTAAGACATATGTATATAAATTCTATCTTTGTACATATTCCCTCGTGCCACGGGGAATATGTGCAATGCAACTAGGGGTATTTATATATATGTGTATAAATGCATGTGCATGAAAGTGCGCAGGGTCGGTTCGAGTGGCCATCGACAGATAACGACAAGTCTGAGGTATGTTTCCTATGCCCATGGATTTAGTTTGAAGTTCATAATTGCTTGTTTTCTTGAAAATATTATATATATATATATATTATATTTAAATGTTATGAAATCTGGGTGCATTCACTAATAATGGTTATGTATTTGTTTTGAAAAAAAAAGTAATGTATTAGAAATGTCATTTGACTTTCATAAATTAATTGCATCATTTTAACAAAAAGGTCATGATTGATTTTTTATATGTAACATGTAGATTGTTAAATTTGGATTTTTAAAAGGTTTTGCAAAGAGTTTAGATGATTACATGTTCAAAAATGAAAACTAATATTTGTTAATCCATAAAGCATGTTTGGCCCTTTTGAAATGGTTTGTAAAATTGAAAAAAAAACCCTCCTAAGGCAAATCCCTTGGTTTTAGAAAACGACTTGTGTGTTGAGTGTATGAATATGTGCCTAATTTTGGGGCTTCTGCTTTATGTAATTTGAAAGAGGGGAATGCGCTTGAGGAGGGAGAATGGTGGTGAGAAGATTAGCGAGTTTTTACGATAAATAATGTGTGATTTTCATTTCTTGTCTTTTGATAAAATCTCACCACCTTTTTGGAATAGAGAACAATGGTAAACCCGAGTATCTAGGTGGGTGACCAGGACTAGTATGCTAGATGACACGGTAGGGGTTCGTCCCGGTTTTTCTAGCAGGATTGATGAATCAACACTAACTAATCATATGAATTATGTGGTCCTTGGTCTTCTAAGCCACGTTTTTCTAAGTTTCGTGGTTTTCTAAGCCACGTTTCACTGAAGTACGAGGTCTCTAGGTTCCCACTTGTTCTGGCTACCTATAGGGATTACCCATGGTGCTCATTTTTGATGTGTTGCTTGGGATTTAACATTCATTTCAGTTGTGTCATACTTGATGTCTATTTCTGAAAACCATATTTTAATCCAAACTGGTTTCTCTTCATTTTGAAATGAAAATTGAATGCTTGGGACCTATTTTGAAAATGAAGTGGGAGTGAAATTATTTACTTGATATTGAAAACACGTTACTTGAAGTTGAAAAGTAGGAAAACACTATTTTATTATATCTTATTTTCTCAAACTGTCATGACTGGATTTCTTACTAAAGGCAAGGGAATATGACGAGGTTATATTTTGGATTTTCTACTGAGCATCTAGGTGCTCACACCTAATTTACTTTTCAGTTGCAGGTTTCAGTCTTGGATCGCTCTTGGAAGCGAGTGTTGTTGTCATACCATGGTGACCCATGGGGACACCAGATGTATGTCATGTTTCTTTTGTTTATTCCTTTCTTCGCTGCCACGTTGTTTAGTTTTTTTTCCTTTATTTATCTTCTTGTTTACTTTATGTTTAATCATCTTTTTAATGGGCCAAAATCATTCCCACCTGGTTTATTTTGATACCCGACACTTGTTTCCAGCCCATGGGGATCGGGAACGCCCCTCGAGCCATGTCGGGGACTGGGTTGGGCGTCAGGTCGTCATCTGACCCAGCCTGGTTCGTGACATGGGGCACCATGGAAGGATTTCCAAAAAATGGTGGTGATGGTCATGTCTATGATGCCTCATCTGTTCTGGTAGGTGTTGTTTATGGGGTGTCGTGTTCGGTCATCTAACATTGTATCGGGAAACCCGTGTGGACAAAGGGAAACTGGCCGCAACTACTCTTGTATATGTGGAATGGTGACCCAACACACTGTAACACAAAACGGGGGTTTTAAATCCTCAAATAAAATCTTTTTTATGGAACTGATATTCTTCTTCACACTTGAACAATGCATCATTATTTCTTCAACCAAACCTCTAGTTCTCCGTACACACAAAAACTCATAGAAAGGATAGTTTTTTCTAAACCACAGACCATGTGTATGCATAAATATAATCCTAACAACAACACATACCAATTTTGACTAATTTCAATTTCGGTTAAAATATTAGTTGAAAATAAATATATATATTTTTGTAATATCGGGTTTTTAATATAACATTAAATAAGTGTTATTTTTGTAAGAAAATTATTATTATTATTAAGATGATATATTTTATAAACATATGAGATATATTATTTTTTTTGTTTTATAAAATTTATTATTTATAAATATATATAAAAACTATAATAATAAACAACACACATCATATTTTTGTATTTAATAAAAATTAAATTTGAATTAATTATATTAAAAATCAAATTATATATAATGGATAAAAACTTATGAAACAATTATATGTAATAAAACCTTCATTCTAGGAAAATAATGTTGATATATTTTGATAAAACAATATGATAAATCAAGAAAAAATGAATTTATAGTAATATAATAAAAACACAATCTTGTTTTGGCCAAAATAAAATAGATCAATACAAAATCAATGGGACGTGATTGACTAAAAAACGGGATTAATTCCATCTATAAATTAGAAGATATATATATTTTGATTAAAACATAAATTAATAATCAATTTAAACTTATTTCTATTAAAATTTGCGAGGTTTTATTCCACCTACCATTGTGATAATCTACCAACAAAATTCCCAACGTCAATCATGATCCCCTCCGTCCCGTTCCCCATGTGGTCAATGAACATGAATATTTTTAATAACATTGTATCAATTTTTTTAACATTGATAAAATTTATTTTCATTCAGCTTTATTTATTATTTAATTTGGGAATTTAAAAATATATAAACTGTTTTTATTTAAACCATCACTTTTAAAGTCAAAATATTTTACCCTAATCTCCCTCAGTTCCCCCCAATTTTTTTCCCAATTTTCAATTGCCTCAAATCCCTCAGCTGACCCAAAAATTGTTAAGGGTTCATATCATTTATTCAAATTAATTGTTTTAAGGGAGGATTCGTAAAAAATTATCAATGAAATTTAGCGTTTTAATTAATTTTTATATTAGTTAATAAAAATAGTTATAATTAATTATCCCTATTATTTAATGTTTTTAAATTAATATTCTAAATAAAAATATGGTTTTGCATTGTATAATATAATATTTTAAAACAACTACATTTATTTATTTATATTTTAAAAATAGTATTTTTATTATTATATTAATTAAAGGTAAAACATGTTTATTTAAAATTATTATTATTATTTAGATTATATATTTAAAAATTATTTGTTATATAATGTGTTTTTTATAAAATTTTTTTATTATAAAAATATATAATTATTATATTTTGAAAAAACACACATCACATTTATGTTTTAAATAGAAATGTTATTTTAATTATTTATATTATATATATATATATATATATTCTATAATTTAATAATAAAAAAATTTGATTTTATATTATATTCACAAAAAATGTTAATACAATTATATGTATAAAAAAAGCCTAATTAAAATATTTAATGTTGATATTTTCTGATAAAAATAAATGTTAAAAAAATATTAATTTATTATAATATAAAAAAAAACAAAATAATAGATTCGAAATAAGAAAAAGGTAATTTAAAAAAATAATGATACATAATAAGAAGTGACTAATGATTTAGATAAAAAGAATAAATATTTTAATGATCTCTACATACATTAGTAATAATATAAAACATAATGATACTAAAAATATGTGAGGTTGTATTCAATTGGGAATCATGATAATCTACCAACAAAATTCCCACATGAATCATGAATTCCTTCATCCAATGCACGAGTTGTCAAACTACATGACAATTATTTATAATTGTGTATCAATTTTTTTTAACATTGATCACTTTTTCCACAAGCATATCTGATTATTGAAACATCAGATATAAAAACAATTAATGAGTTTTTTTATAAAACATCACTTTTCAAATTAAAACATCTGACCCTCATGTCCCCATGTCCCCCCCTTTTGTTTTGATAAATTTTCAGTACATTCAAATCCCTGAATTGGGCTAAAAACATAATAGTGCTCATTTAATTTCAACAAATTAATTGTTTTACAAAATTTTTATATACATATATATATATATGTATATATATTAACATATATAACTATCAATATTCATTATATATGAAAATTGTTTATTTTGTTAGATTTTTTTCTGAACCTAGACATTAAAAAGTTCCTTGTTTTTAATAAATAATTTTGGTATTTTATGTTATATTTTAATATATAAAATAAAAAGTATATATATGAGTTGAACCCATGTTGTGGTATCAGGTTTTATTGGTTTTTTTAATTACATTAATTATACATCTATTTTTTGTACATATAACAATAAAAATACACAAGAAAATAATTGCAATGTGTGGTACACAAAACATCCATTGACTTGTAGATTTGTTTAATAAATATAATACATTAAATATCAGTTAAAACCTACTTTATAAATACGTTTAAAAAAAACTATAAATCACTTATCAAACTCAATTTAATGATAATATTTATTTAAATTGAAATTATATCATGTTTTACATCAATTGTATTTATTAAATCAACTTTGCTATTTATTAAAAAAAATATTTAATTTATTATGTTCTTCATTATAATACAGAACTATCTTGTATTATAAAATACACATATTAAATTATATTAATATATACAAACAATGTGAAATCATTTTTATTTATACATTATTTTAAATAAACTTTAACTAAATTCAATATATATACAGTTAGTTTATAATATAAAATATTTTAATATTATAAAAATATTTATTCAAAATCATATTCGATATAATTATATAATAACATATTAATATTATTGAATTATATTAATTTAATAATATATTTGATCAAATAAATTATACATGTGATCAATTTTATTTAAAAAATACTATCAAAAAATATAATTTATAAGATATTGATGTTAAAATATGATGTTTATTTTATTTATAAAAAAATATTTTACAAAAAAATTAATATATTATATATCAATTACATTATTTTTCCTTAAATTTATTTTTTCGTGTTGTCTTAAATTCCATTTTTTAGATTATGTGGGAACTCTTACACAGTACCATACTATACAAAAAAATCAAATTCCACCCCAAAACCAAATTTCTAATTGAAATAAATTTTTTTGATTTTAAACTGATCTGTGATATTTCATTTGTGTGAGGGTGTGTTTTTTCCAATGATGTAGTAGATATTTATGAGATATGATATGGAATTATTTATTACCCTAGAAAAGGCTTGGGACTTGTGGATGATACAACATCAGTTCTCAGATATGGATGACGTATCAAAATTGTACCAACACACAATATTATACTCATTTTTTGTTTTTTTTTGGGGAGTATTTGTTAGGAATGTCATGGGCTTAGAGAATATCCAAGTAATTGGATGAAATTTTTTTGTTACTAATTAGTTTTATGGTGGTTTTATATGCATCAGATGCTTCTGGTGGGTGAATAACCATAATGGTTTTGTCTGGTTCGATGCAACATTTGTAAAATAATACAAGACGTAAATTTCATGAAAACAATCCATCAAAATGTCGACATAGAGGGGTCCATAATCCATAATTTATATTCTACTTGTTAATTTTTTTAATAATTTAAATCATATCTTATGAAATGGTACATCATCATATGAACCTTCATCAAAATATTAATTAATAACACATCACTATTAACACACCCAAAGCATTTTTCTTATCCGTAAACTATATGTCCATGGTTTATGAAATTCATTATAGTGTAGGAGTCATTATGGACATTAATAAAAATCATAATTGATAAGGACCATTAAAGACTCTGAATAACAATAATATACAATTACACACAAGAATGATCAATTCCTATAGGAGGGTATATTCTCAAAATCACTAATTTGAATCTAAAATTTTACACCTCCTTGTATGTTTGAGGTTTGATAAATTTGGATTTTAAGGAAAATATAACATGTATACAAATACATTTCCCATCAATCATCATAATAAATGTGAAAATACAATTTTAATATTGGAGTGGTAAATATCAATTTATTTTCTATTTAAAGTGTGCCTACAAGGAGGACCACCACCACAATGTCTATATTTATTTTTTTTCCAAAATATTGATTAAATTTTTTTCCATAATTAATAATATTAATTTTCTTTATTATACATAAATGAAACAAGTCTATTGGATAACATCTTGAGAAATGGGATACATGGCTGGTATTACAGAACATTAAATGATGTATTCATATCATGGATTTCAAGATACAAAATTAAAACATATTTAACTTCACAACTTTTGAGGATTTTAAAAGACAAAATATATTCTTAGATAGAGTTAAATAATTCCAGTGATAAGACTAAATCTTCATTTTATGCTGAAAAACTCAATCCATTCATGATAAATATGGATAAAATTATTTTCATTAATCTCTCTAATGTACATAGTTTGATTGAGGGTAATTATAATATTTGACATCAATTTCCCAAAATAAGTATATATATGCATCATATTTTCAAATATGTTTCTAAAACATTAGAAACATCATATGACACAATGAAACATTACAATGTATTAAATATATAGAAGATTAATTTTCTTATATGGAGTGGAGTTAAGAGTGCATTAAATGTTCCAACTATATGTGTGGTATGTCTAAAAATGTGTATTTGTAGATTAAGATCAATATTAGAGTGAAATTGAGTTCAAATATATATGAAAATAAGTATAGGAAATATAACCTTGTTTAAATATGTGCATATAAATTTGAGAATTTTATTTTAAAAAATAAAGGATGATGTGTTGGATGAATTTATATATGGTTATATTTATCTTAATACCCATCATTCGTCCCTTATATTATTGACTGGGAGAATGAATTCATATAGTTATCAATAAATTTTTTTTAGCCCCAAAAATAGAGGAGGGAATTTCTTATTAATTTTAATAAAAGGTTATCTTGAACGAGATAACATTAATGTTTAGGATTTCTTATAATAATTTCTACATGTGGGATAATATTATTATTTGAAACCAACTTAATAAGGGTCCAAAACAATCTTTTATTTACAATCTATTTTTTATCATTCATCCAAAATGTTATTTCTATTTGAAAATGAGATTTTATATTTGTGTATAAAATTCCTATAGTGTATGTTCACAAAAAAATTATTAAAAGGAATTTTGATCTTCTATATAGAATGGATATAAAATGTAATTAATTTTTTTATATTATCCATTTGATAAGTGCGGATACACGGAACAAAGAGAAGATTACAAAAATACAAAATAATTTTGGGGGAATGAATACAATGGGGGAGTGATATGTATGATGTCAATAAATTTTATTTTTTGGATTCTGATATTCCCATTATTCGTCTCCTGGATGCTATTATTCCAACATTTTGTCATAAATTATGAAGATAACATCATTGGATCTTATTGGATGTATTTATTAAAAAATTTAAAATAATTATTCAAGAAATGTTTCTTTCAAGTGTAGTCGTGGGTAATTATTTGATGGTTTCTCTGAAAACAATCCCTATGACAGTACTCTATATAAAAATGTTGTATGATCCTCACAATGTGGGAAATTTTGGAAAGATGCATTTTCTCATGTTGAAATTACATTTATTGAAGTGGGATTCTGTGATATTATAACACAATGATAATAAAGGTTCTAATTGATATTCAAGTAAGGTATGAATTTAGATTAGAATGTTTTTATGTATGAGAATCTATTATGAAAACAGTTGCTTCATATTTCTTTACAATAATAAATTTATTTTCTAAACATAAATCATATTGATGATTTATGTCTTCTTAGGGATACATATTAACATATGTTTTGGTGTGATATTGATCAGGGATATGGAATTGGCAAGAAAATCATTGACATGAATTTCATGAATAATAATTAATATATAATAAAAATGAAATCATATGAAGAAGAAAACTAGTTTCTTGGCATCGTAGTGGGATTTATTCAAAAATATCTTCTTGTTATTAATTGTTTTAGAAATGAGTATCATTAAAAAAATTGATTAATGTTTTTGTGATCATATATTTAGATTTATCAATTAATGGTTGGATGTCCTATGTTTTGTGTTATCAGACCATTGAGTCAAAAAAATCACCCTATGCATCAGATTGACTTGAAATTGATTTAATAAATTGAAAGGAAGACTAATGGACAATTTTGAAAAACAATCCTTAAAATATACGAGTTTCTTATATGTATTTAGTGATTGAAAATTGATTTTAACTAAAATTTCACTTATAATCTGAAAACATACACATTGAATTTCATAAACATAACCACTAAGGAATAATTTATTTCGAAACGAAAATATGATAAATATTTACATGTATATTTATATTTAATCATTTATGTAATTAAGGTTATTTGATAAAAGAATTAATTAAAAATATGGAAACCATTACAATATGTTTTGAAAGCCACTGATGTAGACATGTTCTAATGGTTATCCAAACCATTGATATATGTATTTTGAATTTGGGTACATTTATTAATGGTTTTGGAAAAACCATTAGTGTAGATTCATTAAATGTATTATATAACTAATGTTTTATTCAAAATATTGTCATAGACATCACATATACAAACTGTTTGGAGAAAACTGTTTATATAATGTCATTTTATTGAAGACATTCAAATGGTTTCTATAAAACCATTTGTACAACAATTAATTATACAAACCGATTTAAAAAAACGGTATTGTGTCTTAAGATGATTTTCATAGAAATGGATTTCGTCTACAACTTTATATGTGGTCATCTTTTGGTACATATACCAATGGCTTCTAAGAAATGTATTTCAATCTAATTGGTTTGTTATGAATCAAATATGGTTGATTTAATTTAAAACACATGGTTGATTGATTCGAGTTATCCGATCCATATTTTGAATACCATGTAGGGTATGAAAAAACTATAGAAACCAGTTGATTGTGATATTGGGGTGAATTTAGGAAACATGATGCATAATATGTCATTAGATTAAGGATTCATTGGTGTTGGTTGAGAGGAATTATAGGCTTTTCTCAAGAAACAAATATTAATAATGTCTTAGAGAGTTTTCATATGCAAGACTATGAACCAATTATAGCATCCATTTTTAATGGTGATAAATTCTCCATGAACCAACACACTAAAATTGATTTTAATCGAGAAGAAATGAAATTCATCCTAATTGCTTCTATTATTGGTAGTTTAATGTACACTCATGTCTGCATAAGGAATGGAATTAAATTTGTACTGGGAATGTTGGGGAAGTATTATAGTGATATGAGTATAGAAAATTGAATGATCGTTAATATGTTATTGAGATATCTCAAATGCAATAAAGACTACATGTTTATATATAAACTCCGTCACAATTTGTAGTCTTCAGATACTATGTTGCAGACTATTCCAGTTTTGTTGATTCAAATAAATCATCTTCATGACATGGCTTTTGGATGGATGAAGGAGATGTGTCATGGAAAAGTTACAAATAGTTACTAATAGGAAATTATACTTTGGAATAGGAGTTCGTTTCATGTTTTGAGGCCACATCACATGGTGTATAGAAAAATAGTTTCATTTCGAGCCTTTATGTCTTGGAGTATTCCAATGAAATTATTCAATATGATAGTTCAGACTATGGGTAAGACCATCATGTTCAATAGTACATTACATAAATCCTCATTTTCTATTATCTATATTCCGTGTTCCAACAAGTACCTACAATTCACCGCAATGCCTCCCAAAAATTCATAATTCATACATCGATTTTCCATGTCTATATCTTTTCGGAAAGGAATATTAAAAATAACCCTATAATCCTTTTCATTTAACAATACTTCATTTTTTAGATAAACATAATATGTTAAAAACATCATTAAAATATGATAATGTAGTTTCATCCTCCTATCAGAAACCAACAAGGATTTTTATGTCTTCCAGTATTTATAAACAACCAAAAGAACCCTTCAGATCTTGGATATTGCTCCTTTTATGATGTTCAAAATGCACCCCTTTCAAATAAGAATGTATGATCCCCCGAGGTATATCCCAAAAATGCTATGTTGGGTATATGAGATACATTGTAAAAGCCTTTATGTGTGTATTATTTGGTTTCAATGATCTGATTGTATAGTGAATGAGGGTTTTTATTAGTTTCCCTCCTTTAATTTATAAAATATAAACGATGAACATGAACATGTATAGATAGCCCTTACCAACAAAAGGATTAGGGATTCACAAATTATCCCAATCCCACTAATGAAGTTTTGTATCCATCATTCATTCCCCAACAGAACATGGAAAGGTGAGAGTGAATTTGGTACCTCACTAACACATTTCTCTTAAATAAACACATATTATTAATTATAAAAATAACAGATACAACCTATATATGTACATTACTTCCCTATATTAGAGTACTATTAAAATTCCATCCTTGATTTTTCTTATTTAACTTGTCCATGATAATCAAGAGAACCACTCTATTGCATTGAAAAAAATAACTAGGATCCAAATATATTAATTATGTTTATAAAGAAATAGAATACTCATAGTTTGGAAAATATATTCCATTCTATAGGCATTATCATCCAAGATGATGTAAATATGTGGTTTTGGAATAATTAACTTTTTCTCTAGATACTTTCTCTTATTTTTTGAAATGTATGAAAATAAAAATTCATTATTATAGTGCGTCCCATGAGATAAACAATTATTCCATTAAAACATAAATAGTATGATGAAGGAATATTGTAATATCCTTCATGAGTATGCCAAAAATTGATATATATGTATAATATTTTGAATCATGATACAAAAATATCAAAATACTCCTTTGACCTAAAATATGTTTAGGATATTTTTAATTATATATAAGATTTGTTTTCATGTAGAGAGTGGAATTATTCGTGCATTAAAAGTTCAAACCATCTATGAAAGTTGTCTAAAGATGTTTTTTTGAAGATTATAATATTTCATAATGTGAAATAGAAATACAAAAATTCAGAATATCATCTGGGTAATCATACCCTTGAGAATTTATTCGAAACTAAATTTTATAATATTATTTTCCAAAAAAACATAGATATTTTTTATGAGGGTGATATCAATTTATTTTTAGCTTAATAAACATCATTAATTTAGAGGATGATTGAATGAATTTTTTTTTTCATGTATGCATAAAAAAAGTTTTCTTTAACCTCTACAATACTAGAAATCATTACATGTTAATCATAACAGAAGTTGATATTGAACTAACTCACATACATTGTTAGAGATTCTTAATATAATTAATTCATGTATGTTGATGCAATTATTAGTATCCTAATTAATAATTATTTGAAACATTATATTATATATACACTATACTTTTTTATCATTCATACATAAAGGTATTTCGAGCTGAACATTAGGATTGTAGTTTCTGTAGAACCTTCTCACCATGAATGTTCATAAATGGGAAATATAAAATGTATCTATGTTATTTTTACTACAAAGGTCGTAAAATGTGATGATTTATATTAAATATTACCCATAGGTGAAGTTGGGATACATGGAAAAGAGATATGTTTAACAAATACATGATAATTTTGAGGAAGGAACACTTTCGAGGAGATATGATTGATTTCATTAAAATGTATTTTGGGGATTCTGATATTCCCCTTATTTGTCTCCATGATGTTATAATTCAAACATTTTTCTGATAAATTCTGAAAATAAATGAATTGTTTCTTTTGGGATAGATATTTAATAAATGAAATATCATGATTCAAGACTTGGTTCAATAATTTTTAAAGGAGGGGAATTGGTTGAAGGATTCTTGAAAAAAATCCCAACAGAAAATCACATATATCAAAAAAATTGTATGTTCCTCACAATCGGGGGAATTAATGAATGTTGGATCTTTTCTAGTTGAAATTCCATTCATTTATATGGGATCATTTTATAATATAATACATTGATAAAAAACATTCTACTTGAAATTTGAGTGAGGTAATAATTAATATAATCATGTCTATTTTTTAAGATCATCATATAAAAATGGAATCATCCTTTTCCATAACGATGATAAATGTATTTAAAAAAACCTAAAAAATAATATAGTTTAATATCTTGCAATGGTTAAAAATCCCCTAAATCATTGTAGTTCATTTATTATTGGTGGAAAACAACCAATAAAATCTATGAAAATGAATTCATTAATGATAATTACTATACTTTATAAATTTATTCATATGATGATGAAAACATGTTTCATAGAATGGTGGTTGGATTTATTCAAAACAATCATCTAGTTATAGATTATTTCTAATCATCAACTTACAAACCCCTTTTTCAACTAAAACATTTATCTTTACTTTTATGTTCATTTAAAATTATTTTATTTCTAAAATGGTATTCATAGTAATCCAGAATTAGAAATTCATTATCCAGAAATATGGCAACTATTTCCCAAGAGGATTTTTTTCCATTGATCTAAAATACATCCACCATAATCATGTGTTTGATGGATTTATATTGGTCATATTAGGTTATATTTGAACATGTAAGTCTCATTAAATAATTAATTGATGAAAATTGTTGTGATTATAGATTTTGAGTATTGAATTATTAGATGATGGAATTTGTTTTTATTTACACAGACCATCGAGTCTAATTAGTCACACTATGATTTATATTTATGATAAATGGATTCATACAACATCAAGAATGAATTATGGATCAGAATACAAATTATTCATGACAATATGATTGTATTTTATAGGTTTTTAGTCAGTGATAAATTTTTTTATCTAAAATTTCATTTCTAAAATAAATCACACACACTAAGTCAAATAGAACTAATCATGTGTTCAATTAATTTCCAACTATTTCCTAAACAACACATATGGCTTATGTATAATTATCATAAATTATTCAGATACTATAAGAATGTTTCTTCTTTATTAGTGAAAAATACGTAATATTTACATAAATATCATATTTTAACTGAGAACATATATTTTAAGACATATTGATAACTCAATGAATCATGTTATGGTGTAGAGAATTCCCACATGTAAACAAGGATATATGTGTCATTTTTCAAAATTACCAATACAATTTGATTGATTTTACATATTATTTAGTATGTCAAATGGTTTTTTTATAAAATATCATTTTAAACTGAAATACCCAATTTATTCAATTGTATATTGAAAAAAATACTACTAAACATAAAAAGATCAAATATAGAATTTATACCCCAATTAAGAGAACAAATATTTCATGAGTGCGTAATCCTTATTGTAGGAATTTTTTATAATTTTCTTGTATGACCATTTTTACATAATATATCACCAAAATGGATAACAAAATTATTTCTTAATTATGTTATTTATTATGAGTATTTTTAAAATTATGTACATAATTATAAGGTAAACATGATATGTAAAATAACTTTAAAAATGATGTAAAATTATGAGAAAAATTACAAAATAAGTTGAAAAATGACACCTCTTCATGATGTTTGTATACATTCTGACACAATGATTTATTTCCTTTCATTTGTAAAAAATTTATATTTCCCTTTTAAATAAAATTTATAATTAAAATAATTTTATTACAAAATAAATATAAATAAAAGTGGATTAATAAATATTTTAAATTATATTGTAATTTTCAGCATTAATCTTCATTTGGGAAGCTAGATTACTAATTGAATTCATTAACATTAATAACAATTCAAATGTAATACCCAAAATTATTTCCATTTGTTTTTTATATTCTAAAATAATGTTTTCATATATTTTATATTCTCAAAAAAAAATCACCTATTAGTGTAGAAGCTGTTATGAATTCTTGCAAACTCACATCGAATAACATCAATAAATATCGGTATTTATGTCTTCAGGGTTTAAAACTATGATGTAAAAGAAACATAGTTTATCAAGAATTTTTAAAACTAAATGAATGTAGAACTTGTTCATAAATGGTATAATCTTGAGTTCCTCTAATACTATATATTATCATATAACTAAAAAAACATTTATCATAAAATATAATGTGGCTTTGAATATGAAATATTAATTTCTTTTAGAATAATATAAAATAATATCTAATTCTATCTTAAATAAAATATTTCCAATCAATGGATCCAAATAAATATTAGTATCATTAAAAAAAATTATTCCTTATATAAGCACATACAGAATATTATATTTTTTCTTTATGATTAATCATGGCAGAATGCTAATATTTTTCAACATACATATACATATAAAGTTAGTACTTCATGGAAAAAAAATGATTCACTCCTTTAATAGATAGCATAAGATTATAGTTTCTCGACTGATTTCCAAATTGATGATATTCCTGATCAATTAAATTTTATTGAACACTGTCTACTAGGTGAATGTTTTTACCTTATTTATATATCTTATCTACATGCCACATCATTTTTTTGTAGTATCTTCAAATCACTATAGGTTCCTAAATATTTTATTGATAATAATGTACCATAAAACTATTTAGGGAAATGATTCATCAATCCTATATCAGGATGCTATAAACATTTTTCATTTTTTAAGAGATTCATTATATTTTTAAATTATAATACAATCATATTGATTTAAATGTATTCTATCATATATCATACCCATGTAATGTATAAATCCTTTAGTTTAATATGTTTTCTGAGGAAACTAATTATATCAGGGGGTCATATAATTTAGTAGAGAATGCAGTTCAGTAAATATGCTTTCAATCCATTAATATCCAACTTCTAAAATATATTACTTCAGTGTGTTTTATAATGATTTATATTTTGTACATCTAGTATACATTGGTGTCTTTTTAAAACACATTATATTCTATACCAATTTTCCATGATCATTAATTTATTCATCAGTTATAATTTTCTTATCCTCAATATAATATTCTCCATTATTATACAAATATTCATATCATAAATATGGTCATTATCATTATTCACTCATATTATAATATCTTATTATCCATAAAACACACAATTAGTCCTATTACTAAAAATTTTAAATTTTTACCTATTTATACTTCAACATTTATAAAATTTATATATTAAAATATAGATGACATTTTCTTCCAACTCTTCTAGTGTAGGTAATATTTAATAATAATAGATTATACACAAATAATTTATTTGAGACGGGATATAAGTATGATCCTTTGAAAATTTTGTTGAACCCATACTCATAATATTTTTTCACATGATTATAATCTATCCATAATTATTCATAGTAATCATATTTTATTCAATAATATTAATATTTAATAAAATAAATAATCTAATAGAATTTATGATCTTATAAACAAGAAAATATTTTCATATGAAATTATTTATGCTACATAAAAATATTTTTCTTTGATAATAATTGATAAATGAGATGTATTGATATTGTTTTGTACTGTTTGAAATCATAAGAAAATGGAATGTGTTATATCAATAATGTTAAAATAATATATTTAAATTTTCATCAATTGGAAAAATGAGATCATTTAATGTTTTTATGGATTATAAAAGTGGTATTAACGAAATAAGTTGGAGAAATGTTAATACAATTCTTCACATTGGTAGATTTAATAACTGGTGGTCTGTCAATGATATGATACAAAGGAGATGATGTTGATCTTTTGTCAGATGAAGAAAACGTTGATATGGACCAACCACATATTCTTGAGAACATTACATTTAATGAGTCTCTTGAAATTAATTGATACTAATGACTAAATTATTGGGTTTTTCTCAATGAGATGGACAAATAATTATAATAGAAAAAAATGTAATAACGATGACATAAAATATCAAATTATTTAAGAGAATGAAATCCTTTGGGCCATTATAAAGAACACATAAAATTTAAAGCCCAAATTAATAATTGGTGATGAGGATGGGATTAATGGGAAATGAATTCTCAATGACATCAGTTGTTGACGAAAATACTACATGTTAAAATATTGAATCCCCGTGCAAAGTGGGAAATGAATTTATGTGAGAGTAATCCCATAAATTCAATTCATAGTCTTTCTCAATACCATTTGGACACTTTCATTTTAGAGCTACTAGAAATTTTATCATATGTTGAATCATCATTATTTTATTTAGATACACAATACATTGGTAATTTATTCATTGTTTCGTATTAATTTAAAAATAGTATATATTAATTTTTATGAGAAAATATTCATTTTTTGGTCATATCGATTAAATGTTAAATTCATTTAGTTAGATATGTTTATTGGGGAAGATAATTATATTCATTGATCAAATATTTTGATAATGAATACAAATAATAATGCTAGTGTCAATCCCTTCATTTCAATGTTTTACACTATATTTCTTTAGTATTGTTTAAAATGGTGTATATTAAATACAACAAGCATACATTTGGGTCTTTTCACAACTCTATATCTTCTAAAAAAATAATGGGTAATTGTGTTGTTAATATTCAATTTTAATCTTCTTTTACTGAATATGATATTCTCCATCTTCACATCTATAACCATATCATCAATACAGTCATTATCCGTGTGCAAAATTCTAATTATATCTAATTCTCCATAAAACAAAATGTTATACACGTCAATGGCTAAATTTTGTTTTAACATATGCTTTATCTCACATTTATAAAATTGATCTATTCGATGATAGATTATGGGTTTTTCCAAAAAAATTGGACTTATATGTCTTGAATAATAATAGTTTAAACAGAAACAATGTATTTTAGAACGGTTATATGCATTATCTTGTGAAAATTTGATTAACCACATTCTCATACTAATTTTTTATATGATTAGAATCCATCCATTTTTTATTCATATAAATATAAATTCATTAAATAATAATAATATTTAATATTATAAATTAATATATAGATAGTAGGAACTTATAACCCAAAAAATTTATTCAAAAGGAAATTATTTTGGGGGCACAAAACTATTTTTCTATGATAATACGACATTAATGATGTCTATTGAGGGTTTTTTGTATTGTTGGAATGCATTAAAAAATGGAATGTGTGATATCTATAATGTTTCAAACAACCAAATTATAATTTCATCTATTGAATATAAATGAGATCATTGATGGTTTCTATAGCATATCTTGGTGGGATTAATGAAATATCGAGGTGTTGATATTCATTGATTTCATCTCATGGATCATTAATGAACTAGTGTTGTTTAAATGAATGGATAAATAGGTTATGATACTGATATGATATTATATGAAGAAAAATATGAATGGTTCTAGCCCTCCTGCCTTGAGAACCTTACTTTTTGGAGACACATGAATTTTATATGGTATAACTGATTTTTTATTATTTTTAATAATGGGATGAACCGATAATGTTAATTGAAAAGGGATAAAATGATTGCATAAAAATATAATAGTGAGTAGAATGAATTTACCTGGGCCATGATAAAGAACACATTAAAAAGAATGATCCACTAAATTTTTGGAGATTTGGATGTGATGAATGTGGAAGGAATCACTAATAAGGATAGTAGGGGATGAAACATCTTTGAGTGAAATCATAAAAAATCCATATGATGAGGGAATGGAATTTAAGTTATTATAATCCAAAAATATTAATTCTTACTTCATATCAACATCAGTTGGAATAAATAATTTTAGAGGGGAAATAAATTTATTATTATGTTGAAAGTCTATGATAAAAATTTCATATCTTATTTTAAAAATATTACTCAAATTAAATATGTAATTTTAAAAGGGATCATAGATATTTCATAATAGGTTATTAAAAATACGGTGGGAAGTCCTCCTACTAAATATGTGGCTTTCCAGAGAGATCAGATGAGGTAATAAAATGCACCCCCTCTTACAATCACTTTTCAAAATGGATAATGACCATGAAAATAAGGGGATGAACTATTTTAAAAAAATCCAATACCAATGGTTTTGAACTATTGGAATATTGAAAAAACTATTATCATAAGAAATAGAAATGGCATGGTAGACTATTAGATTATCTATCATCAATATAGACCTATATAAATGGGTATTTTTAAAACATTTCAATAGTTGTTCAATACTAATACGTTACAATATTTGGGTATATGTAACATGAAATAAGAATACCAAACAGTTCGAAAACCTATTGATATAGGTAATTTAATAATACATTTAATGGTTTTGATCCCCAAACAACTGATTAATATTTCTAAAACCTAACCAGTATGGCATATATTTATTTCAAAAAAAATAATGGGTAAAATATGTTTTTGTATATTTATATGTATTTTTTATGTATTCAGTGTCCTGTAATTAAAAAATTCAAAAAAAATATGAAATCATATACGGATGGTTTGGAAAATCATTGGTATAGACCCATAACAATGGTTTTACACACCATATATAATTCTTTTAAGAATTTTGGGACCATTATCAATGGGTTTTTAAAAACAATTAGTATAGAATCATTAAATGTAATCAATACATATGGTTTTATCCAAATAATTGGTATAACATCATTTTTTTAGAGATATGTCAATGGTTTGTAAGAAACAAATTTTTTAGATATGAACTATACCAATGTGTTTTTCAATACCATTATAATAGGGTCATTTGTTAGTTTTCATACCAATGTTTTTGGCCAAAACGTTTTTATAATCATTTTATGGTACGTATACCATCAATTTCTCCAAAACCGTTGATATAAATATGTTGGTATTGGTTCGTATTCTTGTAGTGTTTAAAATGTATTTAACCTTCCTAATTATTAAGACATAGTATTGGAGATCCCACTCATACTAATTACTACGATCAATAATTAAAATATATTCTTATTTCATCGTTACATTTTTAAATCCCCCTTCAAAATAGAAATTATATGAATTAAATAATGTATGGTCTTCCACAACTAGTTGTTTGTTAAAAAATAGATAGAAATATTTTAGGTTGTGATAATGAATACAAAATAATTACTTACCAAAAGACACAATCAAATAGAACCTATTATAAAGATAGCTACATCCACATTTATCGTAATCCCATTGTATGTTGATGTCTCCACTTGCTGAAGCGAGAAAATGTGAAGGGGTTGTCATGTCAAATCTTATCACCCTTCCGAATCTCCTTCCGAGTTACCACCATCATGATCCACAAGGATTCATGTTTTGATATATTATTCAAGGATAAGTCATATATTATCAATCATATAATCCATGATATTGTAAAGAGATAATATATAGTAATTTTTGGGATAAAAGAAGTGCATTTTTAGAATAGATACACAAAACCATTCTACATATCAATAATCCTATCGACATTTGGTTTCAATGCATGTCAGAAGTGTCTTGAAACCATGATGGTATAACATTGCATGTATAAGAGTATATTATTCCTAGTTTCTGAATGTAATACTTATAATAAGCCTCTAATACCTATCATTGAACAATACATCCAGTTTTTCAAAATACCTTCTGTTATTAACATCACTAAAATGAGAGGGAAAAGTGGATTCGTCCCAATGAGAAACTACCAAGGATGTGGCCATCATAACGAAAACCTAAAAAAATCTATAGGACCCATGAAATCATGAAATTGGATCTTCCTCTAGTCCTCCAAAAGAGTCACTTTCGATGAATGACACATGATCCCTAGAGGAATATCCAAATAAATCTAGGTTGAGGGTTAATGGCTACATCACAAAGGCCATTATATGGGTAATATTTGGATTCAATGATATTAGTACATAAGGATCCAAGGATATGAATTGGGATTGGTCCATGTATTTATAAAAGTGTAATTTGGATCATGTACATGTATTCATGGACCATAACACCAAAAAAATAGAGATCATAGATTATCCCATGCCAACAAAAGATCTTTTTCCAAACTTTCATAGCACCCCAGAACAGTGCACGATGAGAGTTAATTTGGTCAATCAAAAAGTTCGGTATCTTAAAAAAAATATAGATTATTATGTATAAACGTTTGGGATAAATAATTTCAATGTCAATCCTACCCTAATTTAGAGACACCCTTAAAATTCAATTTGTTGTTTTTGTTGTTACTTGTCCATGATGCTTGATATATTCACTCTTTTATTTTGACCAAAAATCACATAGATACAATATATATTTATTATGTTTATCAGCAACATGAAAACATGATGATTGTTAAATTTATTCTTTTCTACAAATAGTCGCACTCGTTATGATGGAAATTCATGATTTTGGATAATTAAATCATTGAATGTGTGCTTTCTCTTATTATTCGATAAGCTAAAAAAATATGAAATATTAATGAGTGTCTCGTGATCAATAAAAATATACCAATTTAAAATATGAGATTTGAAATAGGTGTAACACATATGTAAACTATTCCTTCATGAAATATGTTGTATTTATATTGAATAGATATTGAAATAGAAAAAACACAATCCATCAAGACACAAGAGAAAGGGAAATATCGACCCCCCCCCAATTCAAATCAAAAGGAATGGTTGAATAGTTGAGAGAGATAGTACCATTGATATTGATCCTGAAGGAAACTGATTAATGTTTTTTTGATGTTTCATTAGTTGAATAAAAAATTTAAATTCCCTGTTGATTTAAAAAATTAACTATTGAATCCCAATTTAAAATTATCTATTTTTACAAATTAAAAGGTAATAGAATTTCATAACTGTATTTGAAAGTATTTTATTTTGAAATTTTGATATATTATGTATGATTAGGTTGTTTTTTATTAGACTATATTATACAATGCATATGATTCTATCAGTCTTGATTTTGAGAATAATAACCAATACTCAGGAAGTGTAATTCATTTTACAAAAAGGTTTTATAAAAAATCACCATTATAAACCACATGTGAATCATTGAGTATGGAATATCAAAAGACTAAACTGGTAACCACATTTCTTTTTCTGAAATCCCTGAAAAATGTACAATATGTTGCATCAAATTAACTAATGTATCTCACCTTTTGATAGGTTTGATTCATTCATAAAAATCAAAGGTGCGGGGGATGAAATAGGTAGATTTCAGAAGGGTTCCTGATTGGGGAAAATAAATATGTTCCCTGTTTATTTATATTATATGAACAAGAAAGTTTTATAACTTCATTTAAAAAAGTTCTTGAAAATATGATTTTTATCATTCTGAAATTAAAAATGCTAAAAAAATATACGTCTTATCTATGAAAAAATATTGCACTGAAAAAACCTGTCTTTATCAGCACTAAAATTTTAATTGATAAAACCTATATATATCAATAGTAATATTATATCACTGATATATATAGGTTTCAAAATGACTTTTCATCTTAGAGCTAATAAAACCAATTTATTAGAAAATAATTTATTAAACTAAAATATATTAAGACCGAATTAATTCACAAATATTTAAATATACTTAAATTTATTAATGAAAAGAGAACAATAAATGAATGATTTTTAAAATGGAGTGAAATTTAATAATTAAAAATCAATATACTTATGAAATATTTAAATATTTTTTTAAATTATTATATATATTAATGAAAAAAATAAAATATAATAATGTATATAAATGATGATGAATACATAGTAAAAATATTAAAATATATAAAATATTTACAAAGAAATAATTTGATAGATAAATTACATGAATTTTGAACAGGTACAAAAAGATGGTGAAAATATTAAAAAATGTATTTAAATAAATTTATTATATAGATTTCAACAATTTTAAAAATAATAAAACATAATAATTAAAATTTAAATTGAATTAATCATATACATTTAAAACATTTTATGAGTATTAAAAAATAGTAATAAATTATGTAAAATTTTAAAGATTTATTCAATTAATTGTAAAAACATAATAAATATAGGGAATGATAATAATAAATTAAAATTAATTAATTATAAAAATTTCACTCATTTTAATGTCATAACACATTAATTAATGAAATTTATTAAATAGTAATCATAAAAATAAAATATTATTTTTTATATTAAAACTTAATAAATAATTGTTTATAAAAAAGTATTTAAAACTGATTATTTTTAGAAAATTAAAAATTGTTAAATAATAAAAATGAATAATTAATAAAATTTTAAATATATATAATATTTATTAAGAAAATTTTATATGTAATGAATCATTATAATGTGAAGGTCTAAGATTAATTACTTCAATTTCTAGACATAAACCCCAGGGTTCGAATCATGGAATGCCCCCTTGGGATTTACATCGTATGTGGTGACTTTGGCAGGCAGTGATGTGGGAGTGATGCCTGCAGGTGGTGATTCAGCATGACATTGGCTCAGTGACACAAACAAGACGATGCAAGCATGAAGCTACACCATGAATTTCAGGCTACATTGCTAGGCCACATGGCCTTGGGCCAATGTTCTATGTTATAGATCATCCTCTACCTAAATGAAAAAGGAGACTTTTATTTCGTAAATAATGAATAAAATAGATACACAAGAAAATGAAAAAAATGAATTCATTGGTAATATTTACATATATACACATATATCTATATCTAAATATTAGGTACATGAGGACACAAATACACAAAAAGATACATACACCTCACCCACCGACCAATGGGCAGGTCATAGCCCACGAAGAGATAAACCACCTGTATTAAATAGGCCCATAAACATCATTTTTTTTAAATAATCCCAATGACCAATACAACTAGTGAACATACCACAATGGCCCATAGGCCCCAACATTATCATGTAACACTATATTATTTTAAATCCTTATTTGTAATCCCATATAAATCATCGATGGAAACTCATTGACCTTTCCTTGCACATCTTTTTCCTCACCGAACATCATCGAAGATTGTCATATATGACCAACGATCAACTACGGTCTTCATCAATCGGGTTTTCACTAATCCCAATCACCATTAAACAAGTCCTACCACCACATAATTTCTATGTGATTCACAAACAGTACTTCATTACATCAAAATCACTCGCTCAAATCCTACAATGTCGACAATGTCTCCTCGTGAATCCTTCATCATGGTTGGAGCACAAAAATCATTTCACTTGGTTCCACCATAAATCTATGCCCACATAATCAGTGATGAAGGGTTTCCACCCCTCCTACATCAACAATCTTTCCATCCCACACATTCACCACAACCCCTGAAACCTACCACTCGAGACTTTTAGTTATCCAAACCCCAATGCCACCATCCAACTGACGACATCTCTCAATGGAATGCGGTATTGATAGTACAAATAATGACATTCAATGACCCCATACGTCATTACTAGTCATCGTGAATCACATCCATATCATTTGGAAATGTTTAAAATAACACCTTAATGTTGTTCCGGATTGTGTACGTTTCTGCTCAATTTCAGGGAAAATGATTAGGGTTGGAGATTGCCTTATAAGAATACATTATATGGATTTATAATAAATTTAAAAACATAAAACATCATAATGAAATGAATAAATATTAATCATATAATTTACAATCATATAGAAAATATTGAATCTTATTAAATAAATATTTATAAATAAAATAAAATGACATATTTAAAAAAATATTGAATATTATTGAATATCGAAAACAAATAATGAATAAATTTTAATAATGAATAAATTATATGAAATAAATAACCAAAAAAATTAAAAAATATAATTCATAACATTAATTTCATTAATTCATAAAATATAAAATTGAATAAAATTAAATAAATTTATATTATTAATACTGCAAATTATTGAAGTATGCACTATATTGTTTCTATATAGAACATTTAAAATATTATTAACCATTATAATATTTTACTAAATGTTAAAATGTTATTATTAAATTATATATACACCTATTTAAATGTGGAATAAAATTATCAAATATTAAATATACATCAAAATTATTATATAATAAAAACAAATTAATTATAAATAATACTAAAAATGAGTAGATATTAAAAGCCAACAATTAATATCAAATATATAAATTGACATACATGTTCAGATATATATGCATATACATACATGATCCCATACATACCCAATATACGCATACAAATATTGGAAAACACATACATATATAGAAATTCATACATATATATACATACTCATACAATTACAAAAATACATATACACATACAAAAACTAATACAAATAACCAAGTATATATGCATACAAATGATAATGAATATACATACACATGTTGTTTTATATACATAAACTACAATATAATTACATACATGTGCATGTGTATACATCGTCATCTATATAAATGAATATTTACACACATGCAACATTAACAAACACATATACACATATGCCTATACATACTCTTGTACAAAACCTGAATGATATGACTACACATATATATACCTTCAAACATAGATAAACATACAAATATATACGTACACATACTCATACATAAACATATACATATAATAACACATTCAGAATCAAATAAATAGACACATACACATTCTTATACACAAATACATACATATATGTTGATACATATACATCCAATACAATTTATAAAGACTAACACCTACACATTCACATAATCATACACATACACATACTCATATGTATTTCTTACATATACATTACAAACGTGTCGATGCACATATAAATACTCACATATACAAACCATTGATGTACATAAGCACAAACAAACCTGAAACAAAATACAACCGATGCATACACAAAAAACATTTACATAAACTAACACATACAGACACATAAATACAAATGCATATACATATAATATTAATTTCTATATAAACTATATATATATATAATTATTTTTTATATGTACTTGATGAAATATAAATATGATTAAAAATTATATGAGAATATAAATATATATATATATATGTGTGTGTGTTAACTTATTCAATGTGTCATTTAGAAACCCTTAACTAAAACATCTAATAATTGGAATGAAAAAAATAAGGAAATGGAACAGTATTATTAGTTAGTTTTTAGAAGAAATGTTGCATATTTTTCCATATTCAATATTGTAATATGAATATAAAAACAATACTTTAGCAGTCATTTCAAAACTAGGAAAAAATATGTTATTTTCTAGAGTTGATTGTTCTTGTAAGATTACACAACATATGAAATCAGTTGTCCAGCATACCATGTTGTGAGGGAGGTAGCGGTCATTGGGTGCCCCTTTTTTAGATACATTAGAATTAATTTTAGTGCGGTACTTATAATTTTATATGCATGGAGTTGATGTGATTCACACTTAGTGGGGTAGAATGATAAATAGGTGCTGAATTTATTGTTTCCAAACAGCTCCATCCAAATTGGATTCTTCATGTGTGAGAAATTACACAACTGGGAGCAGATTCCTTCCTATAAAGATTCCCCCATTTTGAATATAAAGTGTTGTTAATGGGGAATTTTGGTTGATCATATAATAAAGGGTGGTGACTGTGGTAGGAATTATTGATGGGGCATCAGTTAAAGTCATTGGAGAAATGGTAGTGCAAGAGGGTAGAGACCGTAGTAGGCATTGAAATTGAGGCACAGTGGAATATTGATTGAGAAAGGGTCATGATAGTGGTAGGCCTTGTACATGGGGTGTCAATTAATGTTTTCATATAATAGGCGGTGAAAAACATATCCATATTCACCATGTCTGTCCTGGTAGGCGTTGTCGATGTGGTGTATTGAAATGTTGTTTTGGCGGCAGTCTACGTAGGGCATATTGATGGGGAATCATGGTATGTATAATGGGAACTAACTTTGGTAGGAATTTTCAATGGGGTGCTATGGAAGGTTTTTTGAGAAATGGATGTGCAGTTCTATCCATATTTTGAATGTCGGTACATAACGGTGTGGTTGATGGGGAAACATGATTGGATGTCTGAAAAATGGTGGTGATGGTCATATCCATCTTCCCCTGATCTGGCATAGTAGGAATATATAATGGGGCATTGGGGAAGGTCTTTTGAGAGTGTCTGGGGAAAATCACTTGGATAGCAGGAAACTTGCGGTTTCATGGCATGCATTTTTGGAATGGTAACAAAACATGATTTAGTATAGAATGGTGGTTTGAAAACCTCACACATTACCTTTTTTAGAGACCAAAACTTCTTCTTGACACTCGAACGATGAATCTTCCATTCTTAAACAAAAAATGTAGTCCACAGTAGACACAAAATCTCATTGAATGGTTGGATTGTGTTAATACATGGCATGTCTGCGTGTGTGTATTCACTCAGTGATTCAACATACCAACGCTATGTAATTTCAATAATGTATTTACATTCACTGTTATTTATTCTCCACATTATTTTCCATAGTTTATTTCTAAATTTATGTTTCAATGTGTTTTGACCACATTACAGTACGTTTGTAACATTTTAGTTACATTATAAATATTCAAATTAAGTTATACATAGAACAATAAAATTACATGAAAAAATCATGTCAGTGTGTGGTAAAAAAGAAACCTTGAAATTTAGATTTTTTCATTATAAATATATTTCATTAAAAGTAGTTATATTTTACTATATCAAATTTTTTTATTAAATAGAATCATAATTCATTATTAATCACATGTGTTTCATATCTGAGTGAAAATATTTATTTATATTTCAATGATATAATATTTTACATAAATAATATTTGTTAAATAAAATATATTATTAATTAAATATATAAATATACAATGTATTATGTTCTTCATTATAATAATAATATATCATGTATTATATAAATAAATAATTTAAATTTTCTAAATTTTAACATACAATATTTATTCATCAACATTTATACATTGTATTAAAAACATTTTAAACTAATTCAATACCTATATTTTTTTTATAATTAAATATTTTTTAATATTCTAAAAATATTTTTTCTAAATCATATTCGATATCATTAATTCATATATATTAATATAAGAAAATTATATATATTTATAAATGTATTAGAAAAATGAATTAAATATATGATTTTGTTTTATTTATAAATACAGGGGATAAAGTTAATTTATAATTTATTGAGGTAAAAATATGATATTTTCATTACTTATAAATTAATAAATTATCATTATATATATATAGTATATATAAATTACAAATTTTTTTATTCATATATAACTTTTTTTAGTGTTTTCATAAATACCATTTTTTTATTTTATAATGGGACCCTCACAAAGGACCCAATAAGAAAAATTCAAAAATCAAATTCAAAGAAAAAACAAAATATCAAATTGAAATGACTTTTTGTGATTTTAAACAGAACATAGATATTAGGTTTTTGGGAGGGTGTGCTTTTTTTTATGATTTTGAGTGGATTTAGGAGATACGATCATTCATTTTTTATTTCTCTAATAAAGGATTGGGAGTGATGGATTATACAACATTAGTTCAGAGATTTTTAAAATGTACCTTATAAAAATAGTAATAGTTTTTTTGAATGTTTTAGGATATATTTTCATGCATTTTTCATAGTAATAAGATGCTATTTTTTGAGATGATGGGTATTTTGAAGGTTTCAGATGAAACAGAAGCATATAGGTGGGAATAACTGTAATATTTTTTTCAATATTGATGAATCATATGAAAATGGTACAATGTGTAAGCATCAGGATTACACAAAAAATTCGATTACATGTTTACATTAAAAAGTATGTAATGAAGAATGGATACAATTAATGATAAATTTAATATTAATTTGAATCATTTCATTATAAATGATACCTCGTCAGTGGAACATTTCTCAACATGTTATTTAATAATGCCTAACTCATGATGCAGCCAATGTATACATCTTCTACAAAAACTAAATCATATTGGATTATGAAATAAATTATATACTATGATCCATGATGGGCCTCAATAAAAATATTAAAGCCTATAGACCATTTCACATACCAATAGATAACAATAACTAATGAAACATAAACCTGAAAAATTCATATAGAAGGGTCTATTCTCATTATATCTTATATTGAATCCTTAATTGTACTCCTCTAATTAGGTGAGGGGGCTGATTGTTTTTTATTTGAATGAAAATATAAAATGAATATGTATATTTATCTTATAAACCAAAAAAAAATAAATATTAAAATAGAATTTTTGGTGGAGTGGTTCATATCACTATATTATGCCATTGAAGAGGGCCTCTAAAGTGGATCAGCAGCACATGGTCATTATTTATTTCATCCTATGTAAATTTTTAAAAAAATTCCCATCATCATCAATGTATATTTTCATCTATAGCTATCATGGGAAAAAGTATATTTGATAACATCTGGAATAATGGGATACATGGATGGCATTACAGAAAATTAATTAATATATTCCAATCATGGATGTAGATACCAAAACATACCACACCTTTAACATCCAAATATGGTTATATTTTTATAAATCAATAACAATTCGTATCTATAGTAAAATATTGTGAGAGATAATAATAAATAATTTTTTTAAACAGATGATCTCATTCCATGAGAGTCAAATATGGATCGAAACATTCTCTATAATCCTTCTAAAGTACATATGTTGATGCCTGATTATTATAATACCATACATGAGTCCCCCAAAAAAGGGATACATATTATTAATATTTTTAAAAGTGGTACTAATATAATATAATCCGAATTTTATATAAAAATTTTTGATGGTTTTTAATTAAATATATGATCAATTATCATATATAGACTCAACTATAATAAAATTAAAAGTTAAAAGTAGGTGTCTGGTTTGTGTAAAAATTTATATCTGGATATTCTAATAATTATTCCAATGAATTGGTGTTAAATAATTTTAGATTATAATAATGGGAAACATACCATTGATAATATTTATGAATATCAATTTGATAATTTTAATATGAAACATAAATGAAGATATTATAGCTGAGGTTGATATCTGATTTTGTGTAGTTTAATACCGATCATTTATCTCATGAATGATTCAAAAGGAATGATTAATTTATGTGTGTTTTTATATAGCATTAAATACCCCTAGAAACACATTAATACATTTCTTACTAATTTTAAATTACAGTGATCTTCAAATGGATCACAAACATGCTGAGAGATTCATATTATAATTTCATCAAGTATGTTGATTGAATTATTGGAAACCTACTTAACAATGATCTAATGTAGTCTCTTATAAATAAAATATACTTTTTTATTATTCAAATATGAATTTATTTCTAACTATACATGAGAATAATGGTTTCTGTAGAAAATTTTTATCATGCATGTTTACAAAAATCAAAATATTAAATGGATTGTTGTTCCTCTTCCTGAAATGGTTACAAAATTTGAATATTTTTTTAATATTATAATTGGGAGATTTGGTGATACATGTCACATAGATCGTATTTCAAACCAAGTCATTATATTGGAGTAATGAGTCCTTTGGGGAAGATATTTTAGATTTAATTACAAATAATTTGGGGGATTTAGATATTCTAAATTTTCGTCTCATGGATGCTGAAATGATAACATTTTTTCGTTTTATTATGATGTTAAATGCCTTGGTAGTTTTGGGATAGATTTATAAGAAAATGAATATCTATATCAAAGACTTGTTTTTATCATGTATTATGGAGTGGAATTTGTTGAATGATACATAGATAAAAATCCCCATAAACAAAACTATATAACAACACATTTGTATGATTCTCACAATGGGGGGAATTTTATAAAAATAGATGAATTCATGTTAATTCCCATTTATTGATGTTGGATACAAATATAATATAATATTTTGATCAAAAAATTCAACCAAACAAATGAATGAAGTATGATTTTAGATAACCATGTCTACATGATTGATGAATTCATAAGAAAATGGAGCCATTTCCTTCCATCAAAATAAGTAATATATATTTTTTAAAATGATTTAGTATAACAACGTCCATGGATTTAAAATACCGAGAAGTAGTGGAGAAGATTCATCAAGGATGGAGAACCAAAAAATATATATTGAGATGACATTCCTTGAGGATAATTACTATATAATATAAATTTATTCCTATAAATATGAATACTTGATTCTTGGCATGAAAGTTAGATTTATTCAATACTATCATTTGGTTATTTATTATCTGAAATATTCACGTTAAAAAAAATTCATATAAAACTTTTCTTTTAATCATTAAATGAGTTTAAAATCATTGGATATATAACTACATATTCATAGTGATTCAGAATAATAATTTCTTGAAATTTATATATGAAAAATGTTTCCTAGGAGAATGTTTTTATTTGACCATGAATTTTATTACCTTCTATATGGGTTTTGATGGATTTACATTTGTATATGTGATGTTTTATTTAAAAATAAAATTATCATTAAAAACTAAATTGATGTAAATTAGTGAGATCATATATTTAGAGGTATCAATTACTTGATGGATGGCTTATAATTTATTATTTTCAGACCATTGAGTCAAACTGGTAACATGGTGTATTAGATTGAAGTGTAATACATTCATTCAAAATAAATAATGAATTATGGATAATTATACTAAATGATCCTGAAGGTATGAGTGTACATGATAGGATTTTATTGATTGATAAAAATTTTTAACTAAAATTTAATTTTTAAACTAAAATCATAGATAGTTTTTCATCTTCATCTTATAAGATATTATATTTATGTCCGACCATTTCCAAAAAATCAAAAAATACATATATATATTTTTCATAAATAAATATTTCAATATAATAATTTAAATTGTGTTTTCCGTTAACTGATCCATTTTTTATCCAAGGATTCAATTTTAAACTGAAAAAAAAAATATTATAAGTCATACTAATCACACCATGTTTCATATTATGGTGTAAGTTAATTCAACATGTAACAAATAAAATATGGGAAATTTTTCAAATGTACCAATGCAATGTGAATGATTTTTCTCAAATATGTGTATAACATATGTTATTATTATAGAAACATATTTTCAGATATAAATAACGCGTTGAGTATTATACAAATTGAAATAACACAAAAATGAACACAATCATTATAAATAAAGATGATATATCATTATAAAATCAATAAATAACGTGGGATCATGGACATTCTCATGAAATCTAGTTCTTGATTTTAGTTATTGTTTTATTTAAGTACCTATTAGTTAAGTTATTAATCATGGTGTGTTTGGGTGTTGTTTTTATGAATTTATGGATGATATGGGCTGAGCACGGTTTGCACACAGTTTGGAATACCCGTGTGAAAAAAAACTGTGTAGATAGTGGAGGTAACCACAGTGGGTGGATGGTTTTCTAAGAATGAGTAATTAAGCCATTCAGGCACTGGAATATATTATGGTTGGATAATATTTTGGTATAACTATGTGACATCCCAGGTGAAACCGTGTGCATGGACCATTTTGTTCCAAAAACTGGATTTAAACCCACACTAACCCACTAAAACCTCTATAATATTATCTTGGATGGGAATGGAAAATATATAGACGTTCCCAATTCTATAAAAAATTATTACAAGGTGATCCACCATTTTTCATAATCAAAATCTCATATTTAAGATCAACTCTCCTCCAGGTTTATGGATTCTATCGCGATTCATCTCCCATTTTATCTCTTAAATTTTCTATAAATTTTCAGGGGTGATATACCAATTTTTCTTTTTTATAAACCTATGAGTTGATATCTATATCAAAGATTGTGTATCTAGAAAAATTTATATGAGGTCTTGAGTCCATTATCTCAATTTTGGATTTATGGATTTAGATCTGAAGCATGATTGACCATGTTGTGTTGTTCGTATTTTGGGGATTTCTGTTTGGATAACTTCTACCAATAATCATAGGTCGGTTGTCTAAATAAAACACTCATTGTAATTATTTATGATATTTGAAGGTGATTTTTTTATTTCTATGTTGCCTTGATATATGATCTCTTAAATTAGAGTAATTAGAAAAGTGTAATTGAATTGAGTTTCCTCAGTGGTTAATTGATAATGGAATCATGGAACAAATGAATTTGGTTTCTCGAATATATATTTTGGATATTTTTTATGTGTTTATATTTGGTAATAAATATATTTATTTTATTTTTATATGATAATTAATTAGGGTTATTTAATTATGGAATAATATTTGGATATGTGAGATACACAATTGTATGAATTAATTATGTACCATGATGTAGACCAAATATAATTAATTAAGAGGATTAATTATGTTTCAATTTGTGATCTTTGATAATTAATAGTGATAATTAATTATGACATGCTGTATTTTGATATGGATAATTAATTATGAATAATTAATTATGGAATTACAATGGTATTGATAGATTAATTAATTGATGAATTAATTAATGTGTTATGTGCATAGTTATCTTTTGAATTAAACAATGGCCTTTGGAATGTTTAACTAATCATTGGATTAGTAAAGGAATAATGTAGAAAATCCAAGTGAATTAAGGACAGACTAAAAAGATGAGATATGTGTGGTTGTAGTCATGGAATTCTAGACCAATTAGAAGTAGGGACATGGATATGGATTTCCTAACCAATAGTTATTCATGGTTGAGATTATGGGTTTCTACGCATGAAAACCTACAATGAATGAGATACAATGTGATATTAATGGAGACCTTCAATTAATGAGATTTGCATTTCTAGGTATGATGATCAATACCGAATGAATGAAAATAATGAATGATTGTTTAAATGAGATTTGAGGGTGTTGTGAATGAGGACATACACTGAATGAATAATAATATTGAAATGATATTCAATTAGAAAACATTAATTGAATATGTGCCTAATTTGTAGAATACGGATTTAATGGAAATGTGATTACTGTTTAAATTATGAATTGTATTTATTGCTGCATAAAACTATATGATATATAATTTGTCTACACTCTTTATTGAAACTGTAGTTGGTGGCCTACTAAATTCTACTCACAACATATTTGGTCTGTTTGATGGACACACGAGTAGACTTCATTGTTAATGGAAATTTTAATGGTAATTCCTTAAGGTAAGATGTTGTTTGGGATTAACGAATGGGAGAGGGAACCAGTTTTGGTTAGGGACCCATTTTGTAAAATTCATGTCATTAATTTTAGTTTCATTATAAACATTTGACACATGCATTTCCATATCATGAATAAATTATCATCTTAGTATTGTATTTTGTAGTTTTGAATTTCATATGTTATGGTATTCTCATTTTTATATATACATTTCCTAACTTGGTTATTGTTTCTTTCATCAAATAGTGTTTTATTTTGGAAAAATATGTTATTGTCTCACCAAGACAATCATACAAACTGCCACTACTTATAGGAACCCTCTAGCATATTAGGAGGTGCATTTGAGGACATGTGGCCAACTAGATCAGGGCACCTCTTGTAGGCACCTGGGTCTGGACATCCCAATGAGGTATCAAAAGAGATTTCTACTAATTCTCCTTATTTTATCTTACTATTTCAGTAATGGTATAAATATACTACGAAATGATGAGGCTTGTTAATGAGATTGTGCATGGGAGTTGGTAACCCATGTATGAGGGAGAGTCTGAGTAATCATGGTGGGATTGTTCTGATAGCATTTTGTTATAACAGTTGGTTAATAATTAACCATGGGAGAACCAATTTTTGTGTGATGTGATATTTTTTTCAATTGTTGTTGAATTTTTAGTCATGTGCTAAAGAAGTGTGATACATGGGTCTTCATTAATCATTCTAGGAACTAAGGGATGTTGTGACATACATCATTCTAGGAACTCACGGGAAAATGGGTTATGTGAATGTTTATGAACTTGAACAATTTCCGGTTATTTTAGGATTAAAATAATGATGCAATATGAGAATAAATGGGTTTCTAATGTGATCCTTAATTGTTGAATTTATTATAAAAAAATAATTACTTTTTGAATTAAATTTATTGAGATTATTTGAATAATTAATGGAAAAATTAATTAGTGAGAATGAATGTAGCCTTGTTACCCACGTCCTTGGAATATAATTGTTAAGGGTAGTTATAAGGCCTCGGTCCTTACCGTGTGGTGATAAAAAGGGTTTAATGACATGTGGAAACTTTTTTTGTTATTTTATCCTATTACGTAACTGTTTTATGGTAGATTTATGATACCTGAGACGTGTGTTTGTCTTTTTAGAGATATGCCTCCATGATGCTTGTAATGAGAGAGACCAAAAGTATGGTCATGCATGATCATTTTAACAGGGAGAATGATTCGCCCTTGGTGCATGATATGGATGAAGGGGAATTATTCCGAAATAACTTCTCATATTTCAAGAAATTCAGGGAACGAGACCCATGGGGTGTTCAGAAAATCATGTCTGAGATGATAAGGGAGTTTTAGCAGAAACCCCCTCCAACATTTACTAGAGGGGGTTGACCTGAGGGAGATAAAATCTAGATTGAATCCATAGAAAAGATACATGAAAATTTGGAGACTCTGGCTGATAGGAGGGTCAATTTGGCTTTTTAATTTCTATGGGGTTTAGTAAAGCACATGGAAGGCATTTAGTTATGATCATGATACACTGATGACATGCAAAGAATGAAATTCTACAGCTATTCATATGGATCTTCTCTCCATACACACTGAGGAATGAGAAAACTTCGACGTTTATGAATATGTCCTAAGGATTCAAGTTCATAATGGAATTTGATTGATGTTTCAAAGATTTATGTCCTTTTTCTAAATCATTAGTTGTTGAAGATCTTCTTCGACAAAAATATTTCATGACATTCATATGTGTGAAATTATTTTTGCGTAGAATATGACATAGCTAAAGAATCTTTTAGAATTGGTTAATAAGGGTCTCATTTATGATGGGAACCTGAAGGATGTTCTAGTACTTGATAGGTTGCTGTAATATTAGGGAGTAGGCCTTCTGAGAGTAGGAAGCACAGTCAAGAGAATCTTAGTCAGGACTGTGGAAATCAATGTTGACAGACAAGGGGAAAAATTGCAATGGTTCATTATCATTAGCTTTTCCACCAATACTGTAAGAAGGGAAACAATCGTACACATTCTCTGCAATCACCAATATAGTGCTGATTTAGTAGAATGATAGGGAAACTACACATGTTCTGTAGGAAGTAGCAACAAGATAGTGCTGAGGGAGAAACTGCTCAGAGTCGTAGTGTGGGAAGAGGGTATTCTATTCCATATAAGTCTTGAAGTTGGAGATCTACTGGAAGAGGCGTTACTCAATGTGTAGTGAAGCCTACACTTCTATAAAGAATGTTTGTTCCATCGATTGTGAGAGGCATTATTCTAGTTCTGTATACATTTTTTACTTCTATGATTTATATTTGAGAATCTCCTTCCTTTATATCTTTATTCCTTGTTAATGGATTGATCCTGATTGAGGAGTCCACAAGCAAGGAGATGAATATCGATAGACCATTTGGATCAAAGTCTCAAGATATTGTTTTTTGAAGGGAATTATTTCTAGATATAATAGAGTTTCATTTCCATAGAGATATATATGCCCTTAATATAATGGGTTTCGACCTATTTATTAGTATGGAGTGGATAGTGCATACTGATCTCACATAGATTATTTCTTAGAGGAGAGTGACATGGGTATTTCATAAGGGTAACCTGTATATGCGTCATGGAGAATGGGATATCTTTGTAGGTATAACTCGTCAAATTACTCAACAAATAGTAGAGCTCATATTCCATAATTTTGGTATTTTTCAGAATAACGAGAGTGGTTGGAAAGACATCCTCCACAAGTAGTAGAAATATTAATGGATATAATTCCTGATAACATTTTTGGGATTCCACAAGAGAGATATGTGGAATTAACTATTTAGATTCTGTCGGGGGCTGAGCTGGTATCTATTCCACCTTACTGAATGGCTCTGACTGAGCATCAAGTTCCCAAAACGTATTTGGGTGAGTTGGGGGATAAAGGGTTTATCCTTCTAATTATGTATCCTTGGGGATCACTTATTTTGTTTCCAATGAATGCCAAAATGAGTATATGCTTCTGTGTTGGTTAATGTTAGTTGATTAAAATGAATGTGAAGAACATATATCATCCTCCAATTATAAATGATATGTTGGACCAACTAAACAGGACTTTTGTGTTCTCAAATATCGATAAGTTATCAGGGTATCGTAAGATGAGAGTTCCTGATTCTAATATATTGAGAACTTGATTATAGAGCATGTATGGCCTTCAAGAGTTTTTTCTAATGCAATTTGGGTTAAAAAATTATCAATTAGTTTTATGGTCTTGAAGAATAGGATCTTTCACCTGTATTTAGATCGTTTTGTTGTGGTTTCATATGATGACATCCTGGGGTACTCTAAGACCCAAGATGATCATGAAAAAAATCCTAACAGTGTCCTAGGAACACTTATTCTGAACCCGTTAATATGAAAAGCCCTCTACATTTCAATTTTTGATTGATAGGGTACACTTTTTGGGGCACATCATCTTCATAGACGGTGTGACAGTGGAGCTAGAAAAAGTTCAAGAATTAGAATCCTAAGAGTAGTAGAATGTTTTTTGATATCCGTAGCTTTTTGGGGTTAGATAGATATTACATGTGTTTTATCCTGTACATTTTTCTATAGGGTTAACTACGTGCTGGTTTGGAAAATGAAGGGACAATGTTCTTTTCGATAGAAGAAGAAGAAAAATCATTCTAGTGTTTAATAAGTTCTTGACATCGACACCAATTTTCATCATACCCAGTCAGGTGTGTAGTACAGAAATTATTATGATGATACTAGGATTGGTCATGGAGTTTTGATGAATCAAGGAAAATGATTCATTTATTATTGGTCATGGTATTAAAGGCCAAATGAATATAATTACACTACACTTGACCACGATTTGGTAATAGTATTTTATGATCATATGTTTTGAAGACCCTATCTTTTGGTTGAAGAGATTGAAAATTTTACAGAACATAAAAGCTTCAAGTATAATTATTCAATGCGCGACTAGAATAATCATTAGTGAAGATGGGAAGAGTATATGGAATCCTTTGATTTTGATCTAGCATATACCCTGATGATGTAGAATAGTTTGGATTAAGCCTTGCGTTGGAAAACATATAATCGGTTGGTACAGGAGTCGGGGACAGATAGAATTTTGATCGCATTACTTGTGAAAATGCATGTGGTATTTCCGGAGAGTTAGGAGAGAATTCCTCTAGATTAAGTGGGACTTGAGTCTACACTCTAGAGAAATATTATGGATAGGCAGTATGAGGATCCATAGTGTTAAAACTAAAGGGATAAATTTAATGGGATTGAGACACCTTAAATAAGTATGATATATGAATATGGTATCATCAATGTGAAAAAATTTATTGTTGTGCCGACAAGAATTCAAGATGAACAAATTAAATAATTTCATGCTCCAATGTGGGTTGTGCATCCTATGGTTAGAAACATGAATTGTGACCTACGACGATTGTATTGGTGGTAAGGTATATAAAAAGATATTAAGGATCGTAACAAGATAATTCACCTGTCGAAAGGTGAAGACAACGCTTCAATGATCTAGTGGTCTACTACAGTGGTTACCTATTACGAAATGGATATGGGATGAAATGTCTGGAGACATTGTGGTAGGAAATCCAAATTTTCATAGGAAATATGATGTTATTTGGTTCACTATCGATCGGATAATGAATTTATCACATTTCATGCCTATCAAGGAATATATTATAGTATAGAAGTTTCGAGACCTATATGTGAGAGATATAAATCAGTAGCATGGGTTATCACAGAGTATAGTTTCAGATCATGTTTCATGATTTACATCATGATTTTTGAAGGTTTTAAAAATAGATATTGGTAAAAATGTTATGTTAAATATGGAATTCCACCCACGGACAAATTGGATGTCGGAGCACACCATACAAATGTTAGAGGATATGCTACTAACACATGTGAATGACTTTGGTGGTTCATGGGAGAAGCACTTAGCTATATTGGAGTTCACCTATAACAATAGTTATTGGAAATCTATACATATAGACCCGCATAAATCAATTTATTGTAAAACTATTAGATCACTACAATGTATGTTAGGGGAACATGAGTCAGAGTTGTTGGGGTAAAGTCTCAATTAGGAGACATCATATAATGTGGATATTATTTGGAAACAAATGGATACAACATAGAGTATAAAAAAGTCATATGATGATATAGTAATATTACCTATACAAATTACAGAGGGTGATCGTGAATTCATTTTGGTGTCAATAATATTGGATCACCACATGATACAACAGAAGGGAACGTTGGCACCCTTGTTTATAAGACCATTATAGGTGTGGGAGAGAATTGGGCCGGTGGTATACCAATTTTCCCATCCACAAAAATTCATAGAAATGTGTGATGGATTCCTTGTGTCACAACTACAACAATATCACCTCACCCATTTCCATTTGATTGATGTGGAATAGTTTTACCTCGAGTAAGATGTGTCCTTGGAGGAGCTTCTGATATGTGTGATGGGTTGTACTGAGAAAGTGTTACAGGTAAAGATTGTTTCATTAATTAATGTTTAATTGAAACAAGAAATTTTTCAACCGTAAACTAGTGAATGGGAAGAAGCCATGTGGGCATAATGACCCAATTTTTTTTGGCTTGGAATCTTCGATATGTTCCAGTGTGCAGCACGAGGACGAGCTAGTTTAAGTTGGGGAGATTGTATGATCCCAACATTTTGTGGAGAAATCCCGAGAATTTTCTCAATAGAATTTGTCTATTATTTATGTTACTTTTATATTGGGTATGTCCTGGGGTGTGTTCGGGTGATGTTTTAATGAAATTGGGGATGACATGGGTTGTGCACTGTTTGCGAACGATTTTGAAATACCTTGTGGATAGTAGAGGTTGGAACAGTTGGAGAACGGTTATCCCAACAATGAACCGTTAATCAAAGAAGGTAGTGTAATACAGTATGGTTTTCATACCTTGTGGCATTACTATGTGGCCTCCCAGGTGTATCTATTCGCACGACCATGTTCATTTCAAAAAATCATTTTTATAACCTCTAGAAACACTAAAACGTTTCTAATTAGACATATGATTGGGCTTGAAAATTATTTATTGTTCCCAAAGCCTTCCAATGGGATTACATATCTATCTAAACACCATAATTTGATTTCAGAATCTCATATTGAGGATCATATATTCTCCCGGTGAGTGTATTACATCCTGATGCTTCTCATGTTATTTCTCTAATCATTTCTACAACATTTCTGGGAAGATACCCCTCGTTATCTTGTATCTATTCCTATGAGATTTGATCTATATCTACTATTATGGATGTAGATATACTTTTTCAAGATCATAATTCATTGATATTAATTATCTATTTATAGATTCATATATGGAGCCAGATCAATGACGTTGTGCCACTCATATTTTAGGGATCATCATTGGGATAACATCTATCAATAAGCTGAGGATGATGGTCAAAATATAACTCCAATAAACCATTGATATAGGTAATTCAAAAAACCCCATGTATGTTTTGATCCCAGCACCACCGAATTATATTTCAAACACACAACCACTAAGATACAATGTCAAATAAGATCATAATATGATAATAAGGTGTATGTATATTAATATTTTATTTTATTATGTTTTAATTGTTATTTGATAAAATATTTCATTAGAATTATGAAATCTTTTACCATGTTTTTTGAAAAACATTGGTATAAACCTGTACCAATGGTTTTCCAAATATTGATATATTTATTTTAAATTTTTGGACATTTACTAATGATTTTTAAAAAACCATTAGTATAGGTTCAATAAATTTATGTTATACCAATGGTTTTGGCCAAACTGTTAGAACAACCAATAAATATAAAAATGATATTGGAGAAACCATTTTTATAATCTCATTTTATTGAATACATGCCAACAATTTGTATAAACCCATTTTAATATATATGAAATATAATGACAATTATTTTAAAACAAATGATGGAATGGGGCTATAATATGGTTTTCATAACAATGGTTTTAATTAAATACTGTGTATATGTTTATCATATTCTACCTATATCAATAGTTTCTCCAGAACCAATGGTATTGCTCCAGTTTCTTATAGTATTGAAAATGGATTAATCAATCAAAAACAAAAAAAATGGATGTATTGGATTCCACACTATGATGCTCTAAAACCATTAATAATGAAAAAATATAGTCTAATTCCATGTTGAAAAATTTCCATCCTCTCTCATGGGAAAACTTAAATCCAACGAATAATTTAGTGGATTTATCGACTAGAGGATCAAAAAAATTCTAGATGAAAAACTGCAAGTTGGGATAATGCAACATAGATTATATTGTAAAAAAATATCAAATCCAATAAAACCTATTTTTATTATTTATTCATCCACATTAATCATAATCACATTAAATGTTATGATATTATCTTACAAATTAGAGACGACAGTATGGGATTATCAAGAGAAATGTCATTATGATACAGAATCTCCTTCAAGGATAAAACATGCTTGATCCAAAATGAGTCAATTTTAAATAATATTAAAAAAATGTCATATAGTATCTCCAATATAAACCATGATATGATATAGACGTAGTATATTGTATTAGTGATGATTACATAAGTCCACATTGAGAATATTTACACAAAACCATAAACCATATACATAATCCAATACACATTTGGGTGTCTATGCAAGTAAAACGTTCTTGGCCCGATGATGGTAGAAAATTACATGTATATGATATTTTTCATTACTAATAATAAACTATATAAAACTATCCACTTTAGTATGTCATACCATTAGGATGTAATTTAAATAGATTATTAACATGAAATATTTCAAAGTGAAAATTCAAAACTCGACTGAGACATTCAGGAGCCTTAGGCATTTCCCAGAATCATCATTTTTAATTAATAATAATCTATTGGAAAATGCATACGTATATTTCAACACATATCCTCCAACATTATCATTATTGAAAAAAATATCATCCTGGCCTATATCATATGATCAATGAATACTAAAAATAACCATCTAATACCATTCATTGAACCATATGTCATGTTTATCAGAACACCATCCATTACTATCATCATTAAAATTGGAGAAATAGAGGAATACTCACATTCCAATTCCGACATAGATGTGGGAATCATAAAAAATTTATTAACAAGGCAATGGTCCCTCCAGATCATGAAGCTGGATCTATAATCGGTCCCCAAAAGAGTGCATTCGTAAGATGAAAATATAATCCCTAGAGGCATCCCTAAATAATTATAGGTCGTTGGTTAAGGGAAAATCCAACAACCCATATGGGGGTTATATTGGGATTCAATGATCTGAGTGCATGGGGAACAAAGGTTATAAATTAGGTGTCATCCTTTCTTATAAAAAAGATTAATGTTGATCATGGGCATGTGTTCATAACACATACAACCACAAGGTTTAGGGGTATATAGATTATCTGGAGCCAATTAATGAACTTTTATCATAGTTCAAACCCACTAACACAGTGATATGGGAGAGCTAATTTGATCAATAAAAATGTTGGTTTTCATAAATAAATAAATTATTTTAATTTTAATAAATTGATATACATCATATATAAGTCCATCCTTCCTTACATTATTGATGCTCTTAAAATTACTTCCCAGAATTGTTTTTCTAACATATTCCATAATGTTCAAGAGAAGCAGAATTTTAGTATTGAACAAAAATCATATGGATCAAAATATATATATTATGTTTACTAATTATCAAAATACCCATGGTTAAGCGAATATCATCCTTTCTACAAGTAGTCTTAACAGAGTTGATGGAAATTTATAATTTGTTATAATCAACTAATGGTGTTTTTTCTTTATCTTATTTTTTGAAAAGATGGAAATTATATACGCATTCCTTATGAGTGTCCCTTTAGAATAATAATTTATCCATCAATGATGAAAATATGTGAAAAAGGTGGAAATATTCTTTAAATCACCCCCCATGAAATATGTTTTCTTTATCATCCAAGGAAATTAAATTAGAAAAATCACAATTCATCAAGGAAAATTGGAAAAGAGAATATAGGTACCGAAATATGAACCCCTTGGTAGGGTTGTAACATTGGAGGAGTGTTCCACTATTATTTAATGTGAAGGAGACTGAAGAATTTTTTTATGTTTTGATTGATTTAAATAATTAAGTATGAAATCTCAATTTTTCAATTTCTATTTCTAATGTTTATAATGAAATTGAAATTTTAAATTGTATTTTAATGTATTCTATTATGAATTATTGAAACCATATGAAGGATTAAGTTGTCATTGATAAGTCCACATTATACTACAAAATTGATTCACCCAGTCTTGCATATGAGAATTTTATACCATACACATTCAATAGTAAATCATTTTAAAAAAAATTACAAAAGAAATTAATATTATAAACATCATAGAAATCATGGTTTATGAAATTTCATAATCCTTAAATACGCACTACGACAATATTTTTTGATGCGTAACCGATAACAAATACTTATACATTCATGAGATTAACCCACATACCTTAGGGTTTTAGTGGATCGATGCATCAAAGAAGTTCGTCAGGGAGTGGAAAAAGTGGAAGATAATTTCTGTCAGTGGTAGAATGGGGAAAATAAACTAGTCCTCTTAGTGATGAAATTATTGGACAAAGTATTTTTTATCAATTATTTCCAAAATATTCAGATAAATATGTGTTTTATCTGTGTGAAATTAATAATTGATAAAAAGATAGGTTTTATCAATGAAAAATTATTCACTTATAAAACCAATCATTATCAGAACAATAAATATATCAAATGAAACCTATATTTATCATCAATAATATTATAGTGCTGATATCTATAGGTTATATTTGAACATTTCATTTATATCAGATAAAAACTATTAAAAATAAAAAAAATTGTTAATGATAGAACACATTCACATGCACATACAGAAACACAAAAACACATTTCCATTCACATAAAAATACACATTCACATACCCATACTCATAAATGAACACATATGTATAACATACACATAAAATTACATACACACCTATGCACATATACATACTCATACAGATACACATACACATATTTATAACAGACACATACAATTAAATACACTCCAATGCACATATACATACTCACACAAACAAACAAAAAATATATATAAACACACACACACACGGACACACAACACAACACAGCAGATGCAGATCCAATTAGAAAATATATAAACACACAGATACAGACACACATATACAAATATATACATATATTTTTAAATTATCTAATATGAAAACAATTATAAAAAATAAAACAATAATCACATATTTAAATAAATATACCATTTATATATAATATTATAATTTCAATAAAATATAAATAAATCATATTTATTTATATTTTAAAATAAAACTCAGTTAAAGTATATAAATATACTCTTTTACAATTTTTTATGTAATATAATTTTTATTAATTTTTAAATTTAAAAAATTTATATAATAATATTAATTATTTATTAAATTTAGTAGAAACCATTTTAATATATTATATTTACTGATATATACTTTTCTAAATATAAATATTATTTACAAATATATTATAATGTATATATATAAATATATTAACTCATTTAAAAAGATATTTAGAAATAATAAAAAAAGTTCTCATAATGGATGTAAATTTATTAGCATTCAAAAAATCAATAGTGAAATGGAACCATTTTATTAGAAATTTTTTCACATTAGCATTGAATATTTCATTATAAGATTTAGTCTATCATGATTATAAACATAGAGAATTTTTAATGGTTTAAATCTTAAATTTTATTGAATGATAAAATTAAGTGAGAATTAATAATTAGTATTAAATTCAGAACACAGTTAATTATAACATTATAGTAAAATATTCCATAGTAAATTACATAAATTATATTAATCACTATGGAAAAAATTATATTAATTACTGCAGATTGTTTTTCAGTTTATACCACTCATGATCTGATGTCATTTGTTTGGAACTGCTTGTTTGGAGGGAGGGAGATATAGAAACATTACCCCAATTCCCTGATACTTAAGATTTCATTTCACATATAGAATCAACATTTTATACACCTGGAATCAGTGTGCTTCATCCACTATAGTTTTAAATGATATGTAGGGGCCAAGACTGTCATTTCAAAACACCTCTATCTTAATGGGTTGCTTCTGGTGTGGGGAATTTTACTATAGTGGGAAGTGACCATCACATCCACCTACCCCCATTTTACATGGTAGGTTTTATCTATGGTGTGATATGGTAGACCATCTGATAAAGTGCATTGAGGGTGGTGGGTGTTGTTGATGAGACACCATGGTAGATCATCTGAGAATGTGCGATGACTATGGGAGGGGATAGTGGATGACATAGTTGATGGGACATTGAGGCATATCATCTCAGAATGGGAAATGATTGTGTTAGGTGATATCGAAAGGTAACTTTGTATGGATTTATGGAAAAGGGATGGGAGGATCATATACTTCTTCTTACATTCTAGCCTTGTAGGCATTATGGATGGGGCTCCTTGAAAAGTCATGGAGGTGACTACCCAAGTAGGCATTTTTGATGGGACACTGTGGGAGGACGAAAAGGTGGTGAATGTGATATGAATTTTTTATGGGGTTTCAAGGAATGCAATTTTATAAAGTGTAGTCATAGTCATATATTTCATCCCCCTAACAGGATTAGTAGGAACTGTGGATGGAGCAGTGTGGCAGTTTTTCTAAGAATGGACGGTGACATTCAAATCCATCTTCCACTTATATATGTTCATAAGTATTGTTGATGGGGTGAAATGATAGTTCTTATGATATAGGATAGGGAAACACATATGGATAGTGGGAAATATGATGCGCATTGTCCTATGTATATGGAATGGTGACGCAACTTGATGTAGCATAGAATGGGAGGGGGGGTTGAAAACCACTTATAGAGCAATTTTTTAGGGAAACTAACTACATCTTCACACTCTTCCAATGAATCATTCATTAGATTAAAAAAATTATGTTTTTTGTAGACACATAAACTCAAAAAAATGATTGATTCTGGTAAAACATGGCATATATGTGTGTTTATATACATGTCACGAGTCCACATAGCAGTGTTGAATAATTACAATGCTGTCATTGCATTCAAAATTATTTATCCACCACATTTTTTTACTTCATCTTTTTACTATAATAGTGCAATGTTTTTTTACCTCATTTAGGAACATCGGTATTTTTTAATTACATTATAAATATGTCTATTTTTTTTATACATAAAATAATAAAAACTCATGGTGAATCACATTTCAATGTGGGTTACACAAAACTACCCTTACCATCAGGATTTATATTTTTAAATATAATAAATAAAAAATTAGATAATATTTTCTAAATCAATTATGTTTCATAATTATTAATATAATAAATTATATATCCCATATGATTCTTATGTCAGTGATAATATTTATTTATAATGAAATGATAACTTATTTAACATAAATTATATTTAATAAATCCACTATAATATTTATTAAAAATATAAATATATAATGTATTATGATCTTAATTATAATACTAATAAATATCATATTATATAATTCATTACATATAATTATTTTATAAAATAAAATATTTTAATATTATAAAAATATTAAAAAAACAAAATCAATATAATTAAGGAATAATTTATTAATATTATATATTTATAGTTATTTATGAATATAGTAGATTGAATGAATTAAATTTGTGATGCAATTTTATTTATAAATGAATTCAATATAGTAACATTATAATATATTGATGTTAATTTATGATATTCATTTCCCTTATATATATATTATTATATCATAATATTAATTTAAAATATCCCAATTACATATGTTTTTCTTAAATACCTTTTTTACTGTTTTCATTAACTAAATTTTTATTGATAATGTGTAAATCCTCAAAATGACCCAACCATAAACCAAAATTCAAATTCAATCCCAAAAAAATATCAATTTTCAAATCCTTTTCATGATTTTAAATTGATCACATCTTTTGGGTTGGTGGGAGAGTGTGATGAATCCTATGATGTAGAGGAGATTTTAAGAGATATCTTCTAGCTTTGTTTATTTTCCGACAAAATGTATGGGGCTAATATAAGTTATGATATTGGTACTCATATATAGATGATTTGTCAAATACAAAACAAGATGAAAAATTCATCAACTTTATGTTTGGGGGGTTTGTTAGGAAGGTCTTTGAATTAGAGAATATAATAGTCAATAGATTATATTTTTCGGTGCTGATGGGTTTTATTAAGGTTTTAAAGGTAAAGTAATCGTCTGGTGGGTTAATAAATTTAACTGTTTTGTTGGATTTGATGTATCATTCAAAAAATGTACCAGAAATAAATGTAATAATTAGGAAATTCTATCAAATATTGACATATAAAATTACATAAACTTGAGTGGATATTATTCATGTTAAAAATAATATTATTTTAAATAATATCATAAGAAAATATAAATCTTATTAAGAACCATCCTCAACATATTAATTAATAACACATAAATCATGACACACCATCTTCACTATAAACTGTATATTCTTGTTTATGAATTACATAACCATTTGTGAGTCATATTAGACATTAATAAAATTCTTAATTCATCTGTAATGTTACACACATCGATGGATAACAAAATCAAATGAAACATAAGAATGATCAATTCCTAGACTACTGTCTATTCTCATTATCTGGAAAATTGATTCTGTTATTTTACACAAATCAGTATGTGAGATGGTTTATAATTTTTAATGTGAATGAAAATATAATATGTAGATTTAGATGTTTCCATTCCACCGTAAAAATAAATATCAAATGAATATTTTAGTAGAGAAGTGATCAATATAACATTTTTTCCATTTTTAGATTTACTCTAATTATGATGTTCACCACATGGTCTCTATTTATGTCTTCCGACATAATTTACTAAAAATTTTCCCATCATCATAATAGTTTAATTTCTTCTCCACAAATTAGTGGAAATATGTATAATTTATAACATATGTATCAAAAGGATACTTGGATGGCATTATAGAAAATTAATCAATATATTCAAATTATTGATTTAGATTTATTTTCCATTATCCTACTAAAGTACATAGGTTGATGCTTGATTATTGGAATATCTATTGTGAATTTCCCAAAAAAGATATATATATGCATAAATGTTTGATACGTGTTTCTAAAATATTAGATTTTACAATGGGTTTAAAATATTTGTCGGTGTTTTTTAATTATATAGAACATTTATATTCTAGTATCAATTGGAATTCAATGTGCATTAAATTATCAACACATATGTGTGGTTTGTCTAATAATGATTATTTGGAGCTTCTAATATATCATATAGTAAAATGGAGTTCAATAATTGATTCATAAAATAACGTGAAACATGCACTTCATTATATATTTTAATGTCAATTTGATATCTTAAATTTTCTACAAAAATGATGATATGTTGGATGATGGTGGTATCTTTTTTTGGATTAATACACATCATTAAACCAAAAAAAGATTGATTAGTAAAAATAATTCATATATGTATTAAAACAGATTTATTTACCCCAAGACACACATGAAAAAATTTCTTGTTAATCCTAAAATAAGGGGATCTTGAACTATCTCACACACATGGTGAGATTTTCAGATTATAATGTCTTCATGTATACTGACAAAATTATTCGTAGATGACTTAATAATGATCTGTAACATACAATTATATACACAGAACATAGAAAAGATTTACAAAACTCAAATAATATCAGAGGACTGAGTAGTTGGGGGGGATAAATTTTAAATTTCATTAAAATGTATTTTGGGGATTTAGATATTCCCATTATTCATCTCTGAGTTGTTGCAATTCTCACATTATTGTCCCAAATTATGAATATAAATTATGTGGTTCTTTTTGGATTGATTTATATGAATAAAAATGTTACAATTCATAATATGTTTCTATTATCTGTTAAATAGGCAAATTAGTTGAAGGTTTATTTAAACAACAGGACTACATAAATCAGCTATATCTAACATTATTATGTTCCTCGATGTGGGTGGATTTTTTGAGAGATGGATCTATTGTTTTTGAAATTCCATTTATTAATGTGAAATAACATGATAAAATAACCCTTTGTTAAATAACATGCGACTATAAATTTGAGTAAGTTATTACTTTAGATAACCATGTCTCTGTGTTTGGGAAAATCATATAGAAATTCAAGCATCCTCTTAATAAATTATTATAAATGATGTTTCATAACATAAAAACAATTCAAGATGACAACTTCCCATGGTAACCAATCCTTTGAGGTTTTGGTTTTATTTTATTTGGGATGGATCTCCTCCAAAAAATTCAGTGACAAGATATACAATTTTGATAATTACAATATAATATAAATTGATTGATATGATGATGAAACCATGTTTCTTGTCACTGTAGTCGTATTTATTCAATACTATCCTATAGTTTTTTTTCATTGATACCATCAGAATTATAATCATGTACTAAATATAATATTTATTAGTATTTATAAATTCATAAAAATTTATTGGTTATATATCTAGATGTTCATAATGAGTCAGAAAAAAATTATTTAAGATGAAATATTGATATTTTTACACAGGTGAATATTATATATTTCATCTTGAATATCCCTCCATTATGATGGTGTTTGATATATTTCAATTGGTATATGAGATGTTATATTTGAACATCATAGTTTTATTAAAAATTGATGTTGTGAATATTGGTGTGATCATATATTTTGATTTATAAATTACTTGAAGAATAGACTATGTTTTATTTATGAGAACATTTCATTAAAACAGCTCACACTATGCATCAGATTGATTTGCAATTGATTCAAATAAACTTATAGAATGGATATAGGATCATTTACCAAATTAATCGCAAAAATATTATTATGTTTGAATGTATTTTATTGTGTGGAATAAATTTTTAAATAAAATTTCATATATAATCTGAAATCACACACATTATGTCTTGCCTATCTCTTGATGTGTTCGATTGATGTCTGATAATTTAATACACATAAAAAATGAATTATAGATAACCGTCTTAAAGAATTATTAAAATATAACATTTTTGTATGTTTTTTGTGATTAAAACATAATATTTACGTAAATATAAATTATAAACAAAAAGAACAAATTTTTTTTCATACTGATCGCTCCATGTGTTATATTTTGAATATGATTATTCATACATGTCACAAATGAAGAATGGGATATTTATCAGAAGTAAAGAAAGTATTTTACATTTTTTATCAATATTGACTATGTAACATGACTGTTTTTAAAAAAATATAAGTTTAAACTATAATAACAAATATATTCATTTATAATTTGAAAACACACAGAAACTACCCTAAACAGATCAAATAATGATGATATACCATTATGAAGAGAACTAATAGAACATGAGTGCATCACAATTATTATAAACATTGTTGATAATTTTTTGAAATGTTTTTATTTTAAATATATCCTAAATGGTTAAATAAAAATAAATTATCAGGAATGTTATTTCTTCATGATCATTATCAAAATTGACTATATTAGTATTAGGTAAAAATTACATAGATTTTACATAAAAAAATTAAGTTAAATGTTATGAAATTTTACTAATGATATATAAATTTTAATCTAATCATGTTGTTTTCATAAATTCTTACCCAATTCATGTCGGTAATTCATTTATACGAAAATATATTAAGTATTTTAAATAAATTTTATATTTACTGTTTTTTTAGTACTAAAAATATCTACATAAAAATTCATTAAAATGCATTTAAATGAAATTGTAGTTTTCACCTAAAATACGTTATCAAGGATTCTCTACTATAGATATAATACCAAGACATTAAAAAATTAAAAATATAGTACCACAGAATTGTTGAATTAGTTTTTTGAATTCTTTAGAAACAATTTATTACAGTAATTTATTTTGATATAAACTTTTAGAGTGAAATATTTTTATATATATGATAATATTTATCTTCTTTTAGAAGTAAATATGTGTATTGTGCTCAATTAAATTCATATTTCAACAATATGGGTGATATTTAAAAACTACCAAATCAAAATTATTTATTAAAGCATAATATTGAATTTAAGAAATTATTTTTAGTTGAAAAATGTTTCATGTAGTGTATTTAATATTCATAAACATCATCACATGTGGTCAGTTTTGAAGATCCATTGTGTTTCTTTGTTTTAAATAGGTTTTGTTTTAGATTAAAACTATCTTTTTATAAAACATTTACATTTTAAATTCGGTGAATGTGGTGTTGTAGGATGTTTATGAGGTTTTTTTTTTTTTAAATATGGATTAAAATTTTCTCTTGAAAGGGTAATGATCAGAGGCAACTGTAAGACCATAAAATTATAAAATAATAAAATTTTAATTGATTGCGTTTGCAACGTATACAAATAAATATAGAATAAAATATAACACACTAAGATATTAAAAAATAATTATTTTAATATTTATTAAACCTATTAATTAACGTTCACTACATGACACACCTAGTATGTAAAATTTTCCCGCAATAGATTTTTTCTTACATTACACGCAACAAAGTGTTTAAATGAAAAATGAAATATTAGTAACATATTATTATTCAATATAATGTTATAAACATAATTTTATATGTTTTGGTATGAATGCTAACGAATAAATATTGTCATTTTTGTTTATCTATTGAGTAAGAATTAAATATTCATCATTATGAAGATAATGAAATGTTTACTTGAAAACATTTTATTTCTAAAAGATGATTTTATCATGATTTTTACACATAATTTAAAATTATATATTACAACATTTGGAAAACATATTTGAAAAAATAAATAATTATTTTGAAATTATATTACCAAAATTATCTGAGGGTGATTTTTTTATTCTTTTGAGAAGTTTCATTTTTTAATGAATAGTAAAAAATATTGTATTTTATCAAAAAACTAGTTTTTATGATTTATTTGTTAATAATTTTTAATTATAATTTCAATTAAAATTGTTTAAACAATATATCATTTAATCCAATTTAGGTAATTTTAATCTTTCTCAGGTTGATGTTTGATAAAAAAAATTCTACTGTTGAATGGATTTTAATTAAAAACAATTTTTCACGTCACATCCACGTGTTTAATTCATTTTTTATTATTTCCACATACAATAATTGTATTTTGGAAAATGTCTTCCATATTTTTAATTATAATAATTTATTATCTATAATGTTGTACCCTCATTATTATTTTTTTAGAATTAATTGGGAATACAATTAAATTTAATAACAATGGATTAGCATAAAATTGATTTACTGGGGTGGAAAACATAGAAGTTAATGGATAAAAATGACATAAGAATAGTTACAACACCCATTATGGAGATATAATATAATATTATCTCTTTTAGGTTCCTGAATTATCCTTTTTTGAAACATTTTTCTTGAGATAAACGTTGATATTGGAGAATATTTAGAGAAATATTACAATTATTCCACTCACCACATTTGTAAAAGGGCACCCCTCTCCTCCATTATTCACAACGTTAAATCATGTTTTTTCATCAAATACACACCAAAATCACATCCCAACTTCCTATCCATTATTTTAAAACCCTTATTTTATGAATGAAGTCCTCCAATGACAAATTCAATGTAAACCCATGGATGATACCAGAAGAAGAGGTATTATTCTTCCACAAGAATCATTATATTATTTTTTGACCATTTACATAAATTAAAATTATAATATGATTATATACCTACAAAATTATCTTAAATCTATTTTTATTTTTTATAATAATCTCATTATCTAATAAAATATATAATTCCAATAAATGCTCTATGAAATCGTTGTTCTTGTGTATGACAAAATACTGGCTCATAAAGCGATTCACTTCATTTTACCTTTTATACCTTTATAGAATTCTTATGATGATATAAATATATATATATTATTCATTATATTTATACAATTATTATACCTATATACACATTATATTATATATATGAACATAACTATTATATCATAGGAGAAATAATAGTGAAACTCATCTTTAAGATAGACTGGCACCTCATGAATCAGTGAGAGTCCTCTTTCAAAAACACTCAACATAGAAGGTTATAAGGATAATTTTATTAATTATATGATATATAAATTAAATAATTATGATAATAATGTTATTTTTATCATTATAAAAATAAAACATATAATTTTCATTATATTTTTTTAGTCGGTTAAATAATATAACATCTTTTGTGTATGTGTGAACTATCACCTTCAAGAATCAATATGACTCTCTTTTTGTCACCAAACCACATGGATGAAGTATATATTTTTATAATTTTATATATATTATATTATGATGTTTAATTAAATATTATAACTTTCTTAATATAATAACATGATGGTCATTGAAAAATTGAAATTTTACTAATGTGTAGCTATGATCTACCATTTCTATTATCATAATGTACATCATTTTTCATAACGATATTTAATAATTGGTATTTATATTAAAATTCATCATTAAATATGACCATTATTTCATTACTAATATTATTTTTATTATTTAACTATTTAATTTTTTTAAAAAATAGATCTTTATGAAGAAACAGCCATATAAAAAAGGAACATAACACAAAAATAAGGAAAATAAATAATGATTAATAATTAATGGATGTTAAGTTATAATAAATTGATTATTAGTGATATTATAAATATTATTATGGTTCTAATTTAAGATTATAAAATGTTTATAACCACTATACTGGTTGTTAATGAGTGTTCAATCAAAAAGAATCACGAGGGAGGGTATTTCATAACTCAATTTCTATTCATAGTGTTAAAATACTAATTCATCGATTATTCCATTATATGACTATGTGTCATCTATATTTTTTTAACACATATACATTTACATGTTTTTATTTTAATTTATAGTTGAAACCAAAAATTGATTCATTTATTAACTATTAGTTTTATGTTATGGTAATTGATAATTCTTATTTCATAATCTCATACTAATCGAGATTGGTTATTCCAGAATTTCAATTTTTGAAAATATATTTTCATACAAAACCATGATATCCTTAAATGGTTTCATAATTTTTTTAACACTTTAAAAATTATTTTTTAAAGGTATATTTACCTAATTGTACATTTATTTTTTTTCAATGGGTTTTAATTTTCATTTTCAAAAAAAAACATAGATGGATTTTATCGAAAATGTGAATGTAATATTTTGGTTATTTTCCAAACATGGATCTTTAAGAAACATTTTTTTTAAATGGAATTTTATTATTGACAAGATAAAAATTTAAGTATTTATACACTATCATGATCTTCATTTCATTAATGCCTAATTTTAATGTTTATAATTATGATTTAAAAAATTCTATAGTATTCTCAAAAGAATATGTTTTTAAAAGTTATTTTCAAATATAATGATATTCAAAATTATAATTTAATTTCAAAATTTATATTATATTTTCCCCATGAATTTTGTAAAAATATTTGTATGTCATTTATGTACATTACTTACATCAAACCATTAATGTACCAATGATCCATTTTGTATATGTTTTATTGATACCATCCATATTATTTATACTTATGGTTTATGATAAGATTGAATGTGGATGTTCTATTTTGATAATATCCACGAAATTACATTGGATATATTTTGAACTTTTTATTAGTGTATGTATTAACACTTTATAAGATATTTTTAAATATGAATTTTTATTTTGACTATATTTGACCCATTTCATATAATGAATGTCATTGTAATAGTATTTTGCAGTTGGGGTCCTGATAAAAATATACTATAATGCATCAATGGACTTCATGAGGAAAAATTAGTTGTTAAATGCTATGAGTTTGTTCCTAATATTTTTATAACATCAATTCTATTTTCTAGAACAAATGATGTTGAATGAAAAAGGATACTAGGTAGGTCGTCTAATATTCATTAACAAATCCATAATATTCAAGGGAGGTCCATAATGACATTGGAATAATGAAATAATACAGATCAGGAAGATATATCAGAAAAATGGGGAAGAACAAACCAACCGTTGCAATGTCTATCCAATACCCATTTAAACATATATATATTTAAAATAGAATTTAGATAAATATATTCCCTTATATGAATATCTTAATATAATATTATATTTCTATTTCACGCCATCATATGATTGATAATTTTGTTACTAAATCATGATTATTGTTCATTTAACAGTTTTATATCCTAACATAAAATGTTTGTACATTGGAATAGATATGTATTTATTCGTTTATCTGTAGACAAGAGTATATTCACTATGATTAAAAAAGAATGATAAAATTAATCATGAAGATAAATCTTGGGAATAAGAATAGATACTATGTAAATTTAATGATGAAAACAATTTCAACAAACCAATACTGGATATCCATCATTTTTGTCAAGAAAACAACGGATCATAAAGGAAATCTAAATAGTATACAAAATCTGGAGGATAAATACATAAAATATAATTTAAAATAATAATCAAATGTGTTCATATCTTAAAAGGAAAAATATAAAAATAAAATTAAAGGCTTAAAAGGATAACACATATCTTCCTTGACTTGTTGAAGAAAATCCAACACCCACATATACAGATCTCGTTGGTTTCTTCAGAAACAATAATAAAAACCAAACACCTGATGCCAGATGAAGTTCGAGAAACACAAGGCAGTGGGATTGTGTGAATCGAGCATTGATTCACTAAGGAAGAGCATAATCAATGGGTGGATTATTTAAAAATATTATGATGTTGTGACGAGTTCGCAACATGTTTGTTTTTTTAATTATATTCAGAAACTTTTATCAGAGGTTACTGTATAAGTGCCAATAAAAGGTATATTTATCTGGGATTTTTAGCACTGATAAATGAAGTAAAATATCAGGTGCTAAAAAATAAATGATATACCATCATTTTTACATGTTCTAAAATAGATCTAATAATGATATATTTTATTAGAACTTAATACATTTTCATTGAAAAAAGAATTATAATTTTAATTATAAATTAAATATTTGTATATATATATACTATAAATATATATATAAATATAAATAATGGAAATATATTCCTTATTTAAATATTTATATTAAAATTTTATAAATATTTAAATATATAATTATTTATTAATATTTGACAAAATATATTTTAAAACAAATATTTATATCATTATATATATATATATATTAAGATTATATATATAATAAATTGATAAAAATATAAATATTGTAAATATATTCCATATATAAATAATTTATTTATAGATTTAATAATTATTTATATAAATATAAATATTTATATATAATTATATAAATACTCTTAAAAAATATATATTTATTTATGATTATAAATATATTTTTTTATAAATATAGAATGTATATTTTTATATATATTTGTTTGTAAATATTTTTTACATATATATTATTATGAATATTTCTTAACATTCTTATTGAATATATACTTTTAATTTCATTAATGATAAAAATTAGAGAAATTGAATAAATTAAAAATAAGTTCAATTTAATAATATTGGAAAAGGGGGTTTTTATTCACAAATTATAAAAAAATGAATTAATACGGTTTATGTGAAATCAACATAATATACATTAGATATATGTTAAATTGAAAAATCAATCTACATTTAAATATATGTCCATTTCTCTATGCAATTAGTCAGTATTTTTATTCATATTATTTTTGAATTATAAATCGTAATTCACTAAATATAGTGCATAAATATTTTTTAATACATAAATCATATTAATATAAAATTATATTAACTATATATATAATATAATGTATTTATTAACATTATTAATAATCATTGTAACACCCCAACCATCCACTGTACATTTTCCTTTGAATAATGCAGTAGCATGCATTGTACACATCATCGAGATTCTAACACACTGCTATCAATCAAACTAGTTGTTATGAATAGTAATACCCACATTTTAAAATTATATAAATTTTATCTTTTAAAATGGACTTCATTTTTTGATTTGGAATATTAAAATTTGTATCGGTAGAATTTGTGGTATTTTCCGAAAACATTCAATTTTTTATAAATCTTGAAAACACACAGCATTATTAGTCAATATCAACATTTTATTTAAGTAATTATTTATTTTCGTTTAATTTTTTTGGGTAAAGATGGATACATAATACATTTATATGTTCAACATAAATCATTGGAGTAATTTTATAATAATTTACATATATAAAATTTTAACGAATTGTTTACCGTATTTTCCCCACATCCTAAGAGCAATTATAAATTTGTATAAAACATAATTTTACAGCTTCTGTGATTTGGATTTCAAAAGTATGAGAGAAATGGTTAATATCAGTAAGTATAATTTGGTTCAATAAGATGAAAATTATTTTTTGTGAATCGTATCATTTTACTTTTGTTTATAACGTTTAAAAGTAAATAGGGTAATTAAGGGTAAATATGATATCATAGTTACTGTAAAAAATGTCTTAATTATATTGGATATGGGTAATTATTCAAAAAAAACCTTATAAAAATATTATCCTTTAGGTCCAGTTGGATTACATTAGGTCATTTATTATTATTTTATTTCAAGAATAGTTAAAAGATTTAAAATAAAAGTTTACTAAAAAATCCATTTATAATATTGGGTTACACATAAGATAAATTCGAAAATAAATATTAATTATAATGAAAAAAAATTCCAACATAATTGTATTTTATTTAAATTGTTTAGACATTAAATAATTGAATTTATTTATGAAACAATGATGATGCACTAATTACCTTATTAATAAATATTAAAATAACTGATATTATAAATATCCAAATAAATCTGATTTGAGACATTTAATGAATTAAAATAATTTTATAGGGTTATATGTCATTTTAGGGATGATTAAAAGAAATTTTTTCCAATTAAAAATTCTTTTTTGAATTTTTAAAAAAGTGAATACAAAATATTGTCAATATTGACATGAAATAGTATTATAAAAAAATATTACATTATTAACTAATATTATTTGTCTAAAAATATAAGGTTCGGCCAAGGGGAATTAATAATATTATATATGACATTAATGAAATACTTCAGGTTCAAATGAATGTTTATAGTACGTTTATTAACCATATAAAATAAAAATTTAAAGAGACATGGTAAATGTCAAACTATTTATCTACGAGTTATATCTAATAGATAAGTTTAATATAGTGACCCCTACCAGTATAAACCCTTTTAGTTGAGTGGTTAACGACCCATCTCCACCTTATCCTATAAATACGTTATTTTTGAGCCATTATAAACTGAAGATGATTTTATTATAAAATAATATTTCAACCATTTCCTATGGTCCCTTCACCCTTCTTATAAAAGGACAAATCCCCTTCTCTAAAATTCACAATGTCAAAGCCATTTGGATCGGCCAACCCCTACACAAATTTTATCTCAACTATCCTCCCTTCATCCTAGTGTCCTTCCATTACTCATAAAACCAACCTATGGAGTCCTTTTGATCTAATCAAAAGAAAGAAGCCGAAGAAGAGGTATTTTTTTCATCACCTCTTTCATGTTTTGTTATTCTTCCACTTCCTATTTATTTGTTGATTCCATTCTAAAATAATAAATCCAGTATATTCTATATATTTTGTTTAAATTAAAAAAACGTTACAACCATATTCATTATTCTATCCATCATATAATTAACAATGTCACCATATGTGCGTATGTACGAATTACCGTCTCCCCATCATGGTGTAGTTTGTTATTCAAACACTTCATAATTTTAATGGGTATAATAATGAGAATATATTATTTAAATTATAAATATAACATGATAATTATTCATTATATATGATATAAATTCTAATTATATACTATTTTAATATAAAAATAATGATATTGTCCCTCATGCATATGTAAAGATTACATCTCCACAAACGCGATGAGATTCATTCTCCATCATATCCATTCCAGAATAATTATCATTTGATGATTAAAAATATCTTTTAATGACTATATAATTATGAATATGATTAAAATACATCCTATCCATTAAAATCATTACTTATGTTACTAAGTATATAGAGAAAAACAAATTAGATAACACATGAAATGATGTTACTACTAAAATGACACTAAAAAAGCAATATTAGAGAACCATATATGATTTAATAATAATTTATATATTCCTTATATAATTTAATAAAAATTATTTCACCATTATAAAATTGGCTTAACCTCCCCTAGACCATTAAAATGTACAAGTTAAGGGTTAATTTCACTATCTCTTTATTATTCGTGGTTGTTTTATACGTGAGTATTTACTAGGACCTCTTTATCATCCACATCCATTTTTCTAAAAAAATTATTTAAAAAAAATTACTTTTTAATGTAATGTTGGATAATTTCATTTATATCCTTATTTGAAATTATAGGTTTTTGAATGTAATCATTCCGTCATTTTCTAAACAAGGTAATTTTTAACATTTTCGACAAAATTATGTTCAGAAATTTTTTAAACATGTACAGCAGATGCCACATTTTTATGCCATTATAACATCGTTGATGCTTCCCATACAAGCTTATAATATTATTTTGAAAATTAATTTTTTCTTTAATAATTTTGTGAATTTTAAATTATTTCAAAATATAAGGTGATTTTTCTATAAATAAAGTATTTATTCATCTATGTCAACATCCTTTGATGGAATTTAAGTTTATTCAATGTTTAATTATTATGATACAAATGTTCCATATTGTATTGAAGGTTTTTTAATATGATTGACTATAGATTTATTATTTTTACACCATTAATTGTATATTGATATAATATTGGCATTTCATATGGTAGATTTAATATTAATTTTTATGATAGTTTTAATACTTTTTATATGATGAATGCCTTGGACATATTAATTGATGGATGGATCTCACAATAGCTCCTTGATGCATCGGTAGAACTCATGAGACAAACTAGTGTATTGGAACAAGGGCTTGACAAAATCATATTTGTAGTCTATGCCCAAGGCCTTGAATATATAATTATGAAGTCATGCAATATGAATTCCATAATTATGAATGTGTCTATTGATATTGGATGTGAATAGTGTTGGGGAGAATCCAGATTCCAGAACAAATATTGCTTGCCAAAAATGTCGTGAGAAACCCATCGAAATATGGAAGCGATATGAGCAGAATAAATAAATCAGCACGTAGGATTTTTTAACGTGGAAAACCACAAAAGGGAAAAACCACGGGACCTTGTCCAGAATGATTGATCCACTAAAAATAGATAAGTACACGGTAGAGACTCCCCCAAAAATTAAAGGGATATCAAAAGTAATACTCAAGAATAAAATAGTGAATCATAGTCGGAAAGCAGATGCATTCTGAAGCTGGCCTAAAACAAAGAACGCAGCCTGTAAAAGAAACCCAAATATATCTGGCCGTGAAAGCAGGATATTGATTCTCGAACAAAAGGTGCAGATGAAAAAGTACAGGGATCAGATCAAAAACCACCACAGTTGAAAACTGATCAAATCAAAGTAGCTCTGAAGGTTGCATAACTTAAAACCGCTGGGTAAAATCTGAACTACACTATGCCATAGATTTTGAGGAGTGCTGCACACCCCTAAAAGGTATCCTGTCACAAATTAGATCCACCATAGATGTCACGTTCGTCATGGATGATGACCCACATGGACTACTACAACCACAGAAGACCATTTCCTCTTGTTCTTGGTGGACTAAATCTTGAGCAGCTCTCTTTATTTTTTCTCCACCACTTGCTTCCCCTTTTATAGGCTCTCATATTCCGCATATCTGGATTGAAATGGAAATATGAAAATATATCTCAAAAAAATATATCACAAGATCTCTTGTATCTCGTCCTAGTAGATACACATGCAACCAAATATAAAAGATATGTCGTATCCAAAAAAAACATATCTTATCTCAAATCTGGAAACACCCAAATGCGGCCAACAACTGTTATTCCATCAATTAATATTGAGAATTAAATCTCCATAATGCTGGGAGAAAATCCCCAATTAATGTTGAGATAATTCTATCCATTAATAATTTTCTCTCTCAGTATAAATGTGATGAATAATAACAATCTCCCCCTTCAGGACATTAATGAATGAAAATATCCAACAAAACCAATTGGAATGAAAATTATCAATATCACATCAATCATCATCATCTGCAGAAATATGACGATTCCCATTTGCACTTCTGATAAAAATAAATTAGCTCCCCTACAAAAATAAAATAAAATGTCGAAATCTTCGTTACATTTGTAACTGCATCATCCTGCTCATCCTGCAAAACAAGACAAGAACCAGAAACATCTAACTCCCCCATAATACTGATTATCACATAATCCGGAGCACCTGCAAGAATAAACTGCTCCCCCTGCTCAACATCCCATGAGTGGATATGTGCATCACCTCTCTCAACCTGCATTAAATTCCAAACATTATTATTCTTCAAGCACGCATCTAAAATCCTCTTCGAAGCTTCTAAAATCCTCACGTTAAACTGCATGAACAAAACAACCTCCTATGATACCACTTGTTGGGGAGAATCCAAATTCCGGACAAAAATTTTCATTCCAAAAATGTCGTGAGAAACCCATCAAAACATGGAAGCGATATGAGGAGAATAAATAAATCATCACGCAAGGTTTTTTAACGTGGAAAAACCCAAAAGGGAAAAAACACGAGACCTAGACTAGAATGAGTGATACACTAAAAATAGATAAGTACACAGTATAGAATCCCCAAAAAATAAAAGGGATATCAAAATTAATACTCATGAATAAAATAGTGAATCATATTCGGAAAGCAGATGCAGTATAAAGCCAGCCTAAAACAGAAAACACAGCCTGTAAAAGAAACCCAAATTGATCTAACTGTTAAATTAGGTGATTGATGCCCGAAAAATCGGTTTAGATGAAAAATAAAAGGGATCGGATAAAAAAACCACCGCAGATGAAAACTGATCAAATCAAAGTAGTTCTGAAGGGTGCAGAACATAGAACTGCTGGGTAAAAACAGAACTGCACTACGCTGAAGATTGCACGGAGAGCTGCACACCCCTAAAAGTTATCCTGTCATAATGTATATCCACCTTCGATGTCACGTTCGTCATGGATGACGACCCACACGGACTAGCACAACTGCAGTAGACCCTTACCTCTTATTCTCGGTGGACTAAATCTTGAGAAGCTCTCTCTATTTTTTCTCCACCAGTTTCTTCCCCTTTTATAGGCTCTCATATGCCGCACATCTTGATTGAAATGGAAATCTGAAAATATATCTCAGAAAACAAGATATCACAAGATATCTTGTATCTCATCCTAGTAGATACACATGCAGCCAAATATAAAAGATATGTCATACCCAAAAAAAGATATCTTATCTCAAATCTGGAAACACCCACATGCGGTCAAAAAATGTTATTCCATCCATTAATATTGGGAATTAAATCTAAATAATGCTGGGAGAAAATCACCAATTATTGTTGAGATAAATCTCTCCATTAAAATTTTTTTCTCCCATCATAAATGTGATGAATCTAAACAATTATTCGACCTGTAGAATATGTATGTGAATAAGTAAACAGAACTCTTTGATATTATCATTGCAATATTTTTATTAATTTTATGTTTAAAAGGTTTTCATTTTAGTCATATACATTGACATAAATGTTTATGATTATTTGTGAGAGTTTCTTCTATATTGTTATCCTTATTGTGATTCAAGGTTCACCCCATTCTGTGTTTTAATTTTCCTATGATGTGAAGAAGTATATTATGACTAACCTTCAGGGATTGTCTATTAGATATGAGCGTGGAATATAGAGACTATGTTGTTTTAGTGTTTTCATTTTATAATTTAATGTGAAAATTATGATTATATCTAGTATTTCCATGGATACTAAACTAATCGTTCTTTTGAGACCTGATCTTTTGTGATCATGACATTTTTATGAAATAATGAACCACTAGATGTAATTGGGGCCATGGCGTTACAATAATCTTATCAGTTGGCTTCTGATCAGGGGGATGATGTTACTTTTGGGTACAAAATATGAAATGTTTTATCTGTTTTGGACCTGCTGAGATGATTTTGTCATTAGAGAATATTTCTTATGATCCGGTGGACAACATTACATATTGTTGGGTTTGCAATCCAGGATGCTATGAAAATGATCTGGAGCTGTTGAGATGTTGTGTCCTTATAACATTGATAGATGTTGAGATATTGAACAATATTCAACAATTTCAATTGGTCCTCAGATGGTTGGACAATGCAAAGTTCTTCCAAAATATAAAGGATGGATTCTTTTGGTGGTGTGAATTATTTAAAATTTTTTGTGTGATTTATTGGTATGCATGTAATCATATTTAATTTCTTGTTAGTGTATGATCATTACACCTTGAGTATGCCTTGTAACTATTGTTTTCATTAATAAATTCTGCAAAAAATATTTACCAAAAAATGTGGAAATGATATTTTGTGGTAGGATAGTATTTGGGATGCTGATGGCATCTTTTTAGAGAAATATTTCATCAATACGAGTCATTAGGACTACCGATCCTTGGGATGTCGACAGGTATGATGAAAAATTCTCACTACGAAAATCATTATTTGTACATCTATTTATTTCTATTTAGATTTCAATTTGTGTAGATATTTTTCATTGATTTGTTTGTATTATGTTTGGTTGTTTATAATGCAGATATTTGAGTTGAATGGTGAGGCATAGGTTGGAGATGACTTGATGTGTTTCTTGCTTGTAATGGAGTTGGCTTGTTTTTGGGTATGCTATTTCATTGTGTCTGGTGGAGTTCTTGGTGCGGATGGTCTTGGTGAAATGACATGTCTTTTTGGAGCTGTCTTGATGGTTATGGGGCATGGATTGGTCGCTGGTTCTGGAGTTGACTTGCTGAAATGGATGTATCGTTGGTGCTGGAGGTGACTTTTTGGTCGTTGGAGCTGGCTCGTTGGCATGGATGGGCTAGAGCAATTGGTGCTGGAGCTGACTCGCTGACAATGATAGGCTGGAGTTGTTGGTGCTGGAGATGACTCACTGGAGCTGTTGGTGCCATTGTTGACTCGTTGGGGTTGGGTCACCGAGTAGAAGGGGTGGTGGATCCTGTTTGGGGGGATCCAACATGGGGGGTGTCCATCATTTTTGTATTGTCTTATTTTGTAATGAATTTTATTATTAATATAATTAGTTTTTTTCAATATTGAACATGTGTTAAAATTGTCTTCGGTTTAATAATTAAAATTGATTTATTATACATGATAAATTAATATATATAATATGAAATTTTACTAGAAATAATATAATTTATAAACAAATATTTTATATTGGTAATATTATTATTAATAATTAATTTTGTTACCAAAATCTGTTGTAAACACTTTAACAAAAAATATATTATCTATTGGTATTATTATAACTGCAACATGATTATTTTATCTATCGTAAAAATATTTAGTGACATTTTTTTTACATACTGTTTAATGGTAGAGACATATATGTTGGTAAAACGTTTTACCAACAAAAAATTCTCTTTTACCAATAGATATTCTCATATTGGAAAAAGTGAAATATTTAGTAGTGTAAGTTAATTAAAAAAAATCCTATAAAATTATATAATGGGATGTATATCATGGATAACATTGAAAATTTAATGAAATAAATGTAACTTAGAATTTATCCTTTTTTTCATTGTATTACCCATTATGTGTAATCCCTAACATTCCTTTTATTCTAGCCAATATATAGTAATTGGTGGAGTCAGGATAATAACTGATGTGAAGATCAATGTGATGACTACTCTAATGAGATTCCCAATCTGATGGTTGCGATAATCACTATAATTATCACACTACTATCTCAGATAATTCATTTTTTGAATAGAAACATGGGTTAAAAGAATCATTAAACCCCCATATGAAAGAATGATCCATAATCAAGAGCTTTATAAAAAAAGGCCTCCTACATTCAATGGATCATATTTTCCCTCAATCACCAATCAATGGATCCACTCCACTGAGAAGATATTACCCATACTTAAATGTTATGAAAAAAAATGTACTTTTGGATGCATATTTTATGGATGCGGATGCTGATCAATAGTGTACATTGATAAAAAAATAAGAATCCTAAGGAGGATATTGAGGAGTTGGAATGCCAAATTTCTAGAAAATTAATCGATAAATATTTTCTTTATACATTTGACATATGATGGAACGTGAATTCCTTACCCTATAGAAAAAATAAAATAAATCCCTTGGAGTATATAAGTAAATATTTACTCATCTTGCATGATATGCCTTCAGATTTTATGTTACCCACGAATGAGATGTTGAACTATTTTTTTGGTAGGCTAAAACATAGCCTATAGAAAGCCCTAGTGATCAATGACATTAAGAGAAATGATTAAATTGTATTTTGTTCCCTAAAGGATGTAATATTGATTTCCAAATATATGGGGTATCATGGGGATAAGATCAGTAAGGTGGACTTTAATTTTTTAATTCCAATCGATAAATCCAAAGGTTCTATGAAAATCCAGCACCACACATTCCAAGGGATTGGATTAAGCATCCTAGAATTTTAATGAAGGCGAATAGGAAGTGTAGTATGTGTTGAAGAGAATTGAACCTTTCCATTATGTATTGTTATGGAAATCCCATGGCTATGAACCATGGAACATTGGAAATCATTTCCCTTAGCCAATGGTTTTCAGAGGCAGCCAACAACCTCCAAGGAAGGAAGCGTGAGGTTTTTCCATCATTACCAATAAAGTGAATAACAGAAATGAAGTGGTGATAGGTTCTCTAGATATTCATTGAAGAATAGTGAAAGTAATTTTTGATTCTGGTTCTGAGCATTCTCTTATATCTTGAATGTTCTGTAGAACAATCCCAACCCCACCACAAATCATGGAAGTAAAATTTTAGTGAAAACAGAAAATGGTGAAATCAATGCATCTCATGAATATAACTCACCCCCTATCACAATTTGTGGATTGAAAGTCCCGATGAATATCATCATTATCCCTATGGTGAAATTTGAATCATTTATTGCCATGGATTTACTCTCCCTATATTGAGCTAACATAAATTTCCATGAGAAGGGAATCGCTCTCCATATGGAATATCGACCCCTGATTTTGTTCAAATTTATGAAGGATGAATCATATATATCCTTATATTCAATATTGTGTATATTCCATATATATGATCATGCCCATAATTCATAGATGATTTAGTCTATAGAAGCAGCCATCCATGATGAAATGCCTTTTTTCAGGGAATTCACTGAAGAGTTTCCTTAGGAATTTATCGGTCGACCTCTTATAAGAGATGATGAATTCTCAATTGATCTTATACATGTGGCATTTCCAATATCTAATACACCATATATATCGGCTATTGTATAAAATGAGGAGATGAAGAATCAACTATAGGAGAATCTACATAATGGGTTTATATGACCAAGTGCATTACCATTGGGTGTATCTGTCAAATTCGTCAAGAAAAAAGATGGGATAATATTCATGTGAATTGATTATATTAAGATAAAAAAAATTATGATAATGAAAAAGTATCCCCTATCCAGAATTCATGAATTGTTCGAACAAATATGTCGAGAAAATAAATTCTCCGATGAGAATTTTTTCTCAGGATATTGCCAAGTAAGGGTGAAGAGGGAGGATATCACCAAGACTAGTTTTGTACAAGGTAAAAGCACTATGAATTCATAGTAACTCATTTTTGATTCACTAATGCTCCAAAAGTCATCATTGAAATGACATATAGAGCCTTTAGAGATAATCTCAAGAGGTTTCTGATAGTCTTTATATATAATATTCTAATATACACTAAAACTAATAAGGATCAGGATGAGAGTCTATGAACTATACTAGAGTCCTTGAGAAAGGAGAAGCTCCATGAAATGTAATTCATGTGTGTGTTCTTGTTGGAGGATGTCTCATTCATGTGTCAAAGCATCTCATGTAATGGGATCTCAATGTGTCCCTCCAGGAGAGCTGCAATTGAGAGATAAATAAGGAAAAAATCAGTAATTAAAATCCATAAATTCCATGGGTTATCTGGATATTATCATTGATTTGTGAGAAATTTATCATCACTATACAACCCTTATAACATGCTAAATCAGGAGGGAGAAAATATTTCACTGAGTGTTGAATGTGAAGCTAGAAAAAGGATTTCAAAAAGAGGCATATCACTACACCCAATCTCACACTAACCACATGGGGAGAACTTTTTGTGGTATTCAGTGAAGATTTTATGAAGGTATTGGGCCATGGGATGATTACAAATGAAAATGTCATTCCCTTTGATTCAATGCAACTGATATTTCCTGAGAAAAAATATCAAACCAATGATCTGGGCTTTTCTACAATAATATTCTCTTTAATAATTTGGTGGCATTGCCTCTTTGGTGAGAAGTTTGAAATATATACAGACCAAAAAACTTTCATGTATAAATTCATATAGAATGATTTGTAAATGCGCAAAAAAAATATGGTTATATTTGATCAAAGACTATGAATTCTCAATCCAATACCAACCTAGGAAAGAAAACAAGTTGCAAATTCTCTAAGATGAAACGACCCAACGATTCTGTCATTGATGGGTAATGAAAAGTATCAAGTCATCAAATATTTGATAAAGATGGACCTAAAAATCATAATGAATGGAAAAAAATTAATAATTTAACAAATTATTGGTCAAGACTATATTTTATAAATGTTAAAGGATGCTCAAATGGATGATGTGGGAATTCAGAAGATAGTAGCAACTAACAGATAAGTGAAATTCTCAGAGTTCAATGTTAATGAAGAAATAATTGTGATATTAATCAAGACTATGTGTTCCATAAAATCATAAGTAAAGAAAAATATTTTGGATGATGTCCATAGTTTGAATTTCTCCATTCTCCCAGAAAACAAATAAATGATTCGATATATCAAAGTGAATTATTTGTAGGAGAACATGAAGAATGAGATCATAGAGTATATATCAAATTTTCTGGAATGATATATAGTGAATACTGAGTGGATGAATTCTAAGGGGATGATGCAACAATTTCCCATAATATCATGGAAATGGGACAACATAACTATGGACATTGTCACTTGATTGTTGAAGACACCCAAAGGAAACAATTCTATCATAGTTATGGTGGACCGTCTTATAAATATTGAACACTTTATTTCAATTCAAGAGGATTTATCTTTGGATCAAAATGCATGAATATGTATCATAAAAGTCATAATGATTCATGGAGTACCAGTATCAATTGTATCTGTTTGTGATCTTAATTCACCTCTATGTTTCAGAAGAATGTTAAAAATGATCTGAATACAATGATGAACATCAGTATAGCATATCATCCTCAAACTGATGTCCAAGATGAGCATACCATCCAAACAACTAAGGAAATGTTGAGATTATTATCAATGGTCATCAAAAGAGGTTGGGATCAACATCTTCAATGAGTTGAGTTCTCATATAAGAACAGTTTCCACTCAAGAATCCAAATGAATCCTTATGAATACCATTATGGGAAGAGGTTCATAACACCGACTTGTTGGGATGAAATTGGAGTGAATAAACTCCTTGGTCCAGAAATGGTTGAGGAAATGCTGGAGAGGGTTAAACCATATAGCAACATAATAAAGTAGCTCAAAGTTGACCAATGAGCTATGATAATAATCAGAGATAATAACTAGAGTTTGATGACAGACTCATGGTATTCATCTACATATCACCACGGAAGAGAGTTGTGATATTCACGAAGAAGGTAAATCTTAGTCGATGGGTCATCGTCGCTTTTGATATCCTTTTAATGTCCCAAACAATTATTAATGAAAATTCATCTTAATCTAATTAAATGTACTATTATTAAAAATGGTTCTGTAACATATGCACTTCCTTGGTATTTTGTTTTTTGATTTAAAAATAATGTTATGAAATTTTAACCATTATAATATATTAATTGAACACTATCCACATTATTAGTATAAATATAGGGATTTAGAAAATGCAATTTACTCAGACAAAAGAAACGATTGCCTCAACCAGTAGAATTGATCCCTATGAAACCCAATTTATGGTTCTCGTAACGAAGGTAGTGTCATTGGAAATCTCTCTTGACAATAACCTAGATAAAATTCACCACATTAATCTTGAATGGAACTGCATATAGGGGAAGTGGAATTTAATAGATATTACAACCTGAGGCATGTTATCTGAGCTTCCCCACGAGTCTATCACCATTGAACACCTTACCCTTAAGACTAGTGCGAGTGTTTTAAGGCGATTTGTAATAATACCATATCTATATGATTATTTTCATTAATTTTTATATAATTATGAATATACATTCATTCAATAATTAATACTATGAAAATAGTTTTTTAATCTCACCTTCAATTTTTTTAGATAATATTAAATTCCAAAATCCATTTTGTTGAATTAATGGATATTTTAATTAAATAATATTTTAATAAAATATTATTACGTAATTATTTTTTATTAAATATAAATGATCATAAAAATTTTATGAATACAAATTTAATTTTTATTGTTGTTTGAATGGTGGTTTTTTCAAAACACATGAATTATTTATAAAATTCAGATTTTATTTTAAAATAAAAAATATCATATTTAGATAATTACATAGATAAAATGAATATTATTTTTTGGAATCAAGTCATCAAAATTACCCAATAATGAATTTTTCATAATTTTCCGAGGCAGTTGAATTTTTGGGTAAAAATAAATATCGTTTAAATATATAATGTGTTTTATGACATCACAATGACCCATTAGTGAAATAATATAATAAAATAAGTGATTTTTTTGGAAAATATATTGTTTAAAATTTAAAATTAAATATATTAGAATTTGTTTTAATAATTTTTCAATGCCTTAATGGACCCACCAAGATTTAAAAATTATATTAAAAACATGAAATGATATCCTTGAGAGTGTGACTCGCCTCCACATAATCAATCCTAATAATTTAATAATTTAATCCATTGGCCTTATAAACTAATTTTTTTCACTCCAAATTAGAAAAAAATGTGGGAAAATACAATGGTATTGTTTGTGGTTTTAATTTGTTTAATTACTTGTGTCCAAATCCTTAAAAATAATAAATTTTTTCTCTTTTTCTATATAATACCACTTAATCTCCAATTATTCTCAACTCAAACCATTAGGATCTTGATCAAACCCTTCCCACCACTCTCATGAATACTCCCATGGGGCCCAAGGATCCCATAAATTCTCTCGCATTCCTCTACCAAGTCATAGGGATCACACTTCCAAGTAAGGGATTTCATCCTTTCTCATTTTGTCCAGATTTCAATAAGTTGTTATGATTTTTTATTTTCAATTAATATGTTTGGGGTATGATTTCACACATCCCATATACTTCCCTCCATATTTTTTAATGATTAGATACCCCTTTATCTCTCATTAATGCCTCCCACTTACACCTGTTACCATGCCAATATTACATAAGGGATTTCTCACTCATCATTTACAAACAGTAAATTCTGTTATATTGTGCATCTAAATTATATTAAATATGTCGAGACATGTATCTCGATGAATATAATACTGTAAATATTATGTATATATAATGATATAACCCTTTCACTATAATCTATCATATTTATGAATTCTTATGTCATGTTGCCATGATGCCGAAATTGAAACGCTATTTTCCAAGTCAAAGGCATTGTGTAGTGAATATCATCCCATTTCACTATTATGTTTATTCACCATTACAAACAATTACATATTGACTTTATATTTTCATGTATTTATTCCACATTCCATTGTTGTTGAATAAATTATTATGTAGAATGATTCCATGTTGTATGATCCATGTGGAACCCTTATGTAGGAAATGAAATGATTAGGAAGGGTGTTCCCTTATAGTGCTCCAGTGCATTGGGTAATGAATAGTATCATGAAACGTAATGTGAAATGAGGGGTTAATAATTATAATTCAATTATAATGTGGGTTTAGTTATTCTATATGTATAATGATCCTTGGTACATGGTAAAATCAAGATAAATGCTGATTCAACATTTCCATGTTATGATAATAATGCTATATCATGAATTTAGGTTCATGTTTCTATAATGCTACATTGTCATCCATTTTTACTAACAAGTTATATATACCTCATGCTATTCCTTTTTTTATCCTCTTATTGGGCTTTATAACTCACCCTTTTCATAACAATTTCCTCTGGTAATCCCAAGGAATGATATGTACAATGGAATGTGTGTCTTCATGTAAAAGAAGTTATAAATAAATATGCATATTTCATGTTTTTTGTTGGTATAAAATGTTACTAAGAACCAAAAAATATACCTCTCATTATTCTATGTTGTATCATGTGGAGATTTTATTTAATAAAATATTTTAATATGTGTAATAAAGAGAATGGTTGTTATATTGACTGTTATTAAAAATGATGAAAACCCATCTACATAAAAGGTTATTAATAATTAATAAATAGATTATATATATCTAATGTACTATATTGTAAAAAATAAAAAACAAAGAAAGAAACATCACCCACATAGCAATGGTTTGACCAAATCCCCCCCAAGTGATAACCTAACGATATTCAACAGCAACTTAGATGTAATTTTTTATAGATATTGGCCCTATGCCACTAAAAACATATTCTCAGACCTCCATAACCCCTAGGACTCAACATTTTCCTTCATCGTTGTTGGATTCATCACAACAAATTGGACATCCCCTATAGAACAATGTTAGACATGCGCCAAAAATTCCAACTGCTTTTGTTATCTCTCCAAACGTCATTCTTGATTTCCATAAACAACTTTCATAACACCACCCTCATCGCCAATCCAGTTTTTTTCCATTACCAATCACTTATCTCCAATAATAAACCACAATATCATCTCTCTGAGCTTCATATACATGTATTACATTAACAAAAAGTTGTTGCTCGTCTCCAACAATGCTGATGTTGCTGTGACGTGAATCCATCAATTGTGTTGGAGGGAATTTGACATTACTCTTGTGTCCACTAGCTTTTTATTCTCTTAGAATCTGTGATGAATTGTTTTTCCCATATATATACACAATACTATTATCCCACTTTATTTTTTCCATCCATAAAACATGACGCTCGAGACCCTTAGGGATCCATGCACCGATGCCACCATCCAACTCTTGTCGTCATTCGTTGTCACGTACTGTCAAGACTACGATGCATGTCCTTCAATGAAGTCTTATATCATTACCAATAATCTTCAAAGCAAATTAACATCATTTAACATGGTTTACATAAAAAATAAATGGGGCTAGTCATGGTGTTCGTTGCGGTTCGAATTTAGGGGGAAATAGTATGGATCAAATATGTTTATAAAGGAATCAATTATATGGATTGAAAACATATTAAAAAATTAATATATAATAAGAAATAAGGAATTAATATTAATAATATAAAATAATAACATATTTAATATAATTAATTTTATTAAATATATAAGTAAATATTTTAAAAATTGATTAAATCTAAATACTATTTAAAATAAAAAAATATTAAAAATGGAAAAAAATATCCAAAAAATAAATTTAAAAATCAATAAATTAAATAAATGATATTTCAAAAAAAAAATTATAATTATATTCATAATTAGAATTACATGAATTAAAAAATTTTAAATTTGAATAAATCTTTTTAAATAAATATTACTATTATTGATAAATATTGAATTCTGATCTATATTAATTGTATGTCACTCCTAGAAATGAGGCAAATAGACAACCATATTGGCAGTCACTATTGGTCTGTAGAGTCCACTTTGAGACTGCCAATGTTGGTCACATTAGGCCCATCACTAGAGGGAAACAACAACCACCAATGGTGTTCTCTGTAGGTTACCTAACGCTAGTCCGAATACAAGTAGCTATTGTGTTGACATATAGCGACTGAAAATGGTGGTTATTATTGATAAACAAAAAATTGGCCTACAGCAACCACCAATGGCAGTCGCTAGATCCGACAAAAAATTGACCCATTAGTTACCTCCAATGGTAGTCGGTAAGGTGGGAATTTTTTAATAAAAAAATTACAATGTTTCTTCCCAAATTAAATAAAAATGAATAAATAGAGATAAAATTAGAAAAAAAAAAGAAATTTGAAATAGCAGAAACACTAGGATCCTCAAAAACAATTACTGTCTACATACATTTTCATATCTAGTGATGTAAACTGCTCTTGACCATTTTAATATTTTGTTTCAGTAAACAGAAAATAATATTCAAAAGAAACCAAAAAAACAAAATGAAAATTGGAAATATTTATTCAGTTATAATATATATATATATATATATATATATAATATTCAAATTTGGTCGTTAGGCTATTAGTGAATTTGAGAATTTTTCCAATTAGAATGTATCCATTTACCTAATTGGCCATTAGGCCAAAACATTAATATGCAAGTAGTCCTTTTGTTATTTAGGCTAATATGGAAATATTAAATTAGTTTAATATCCTAATATGTCATTAAGACAATATGACATAAGTTAATTAAGAATGTTTTCCATTTTTCTAATTGAGTATTAGGCCGTTGGGTCGTTGTTAGGTCGTTGGGCTATTGTTAGGTTGTTGGGCTATTGTTAGTCTGTTGGGCCATTTTTATGTTTTTGGGCCTTTGTTAGGTCGTTGGGATGATGTGAGGCCATATTGACATTGTTAGGTAGTTGGGCCATTATTCAGTCATCGAGCCGTTGTTAGGCCGTTGGGCTATTGTTTAGTTTCTGGGACATAGTTCAGCTACATATGTGCTATTGGGATGTTGTTGGGATGAATGGATATTGGTTATATGGGTTTGTAGGTCATTGGGACATTATTTCATTAGGGAGTTTGTGCGTTAGGTAATTAGGGTGTTAATGCATTATGGAATTAGGGCATTTGGGCATTTGGGAATTTGGGTGTTTGGCCGTTTGGACATTTGGCCATTTCGGAATTTTTGAATATGGCCAATAGGCTAAGTCTCCATTTATAAAATTTAGGCCAATAGTCTTATATGTCATTAGGATATTTTGAAATTAGGACGATAGGATAATATTCCATTACGAAAATAGGACATTAGGTAATTATGACCAAAGGTAAATAGAAAAGTAGACGTTTGAGCAATTGACCATTCATTTGATTATCCGTTAGGGAATGGGGGTATTAGGGAATTATACCATTGGGGAATTTGGCCATTTGGGCATCATGGCTGTTGGTCATGTCTCCTTTTATCCTAATGGAAATTATTCGAGTTTACACATTAGGATAATTTTGGAATTAGGCAATTATAGTCAATATTGGAATCTAGTATGGACCTACTGTGTTCTTCATACACAATGAAGTTGATTGAAAAATGGTATGAACAAACCTTCATCTTTCTTCCCTCAACAATGAAATATAGAATACTTTTTAGTATATAATAAGACCCCAACCCCCCCCCCCCCCCCACCCCTCACATGTACAGCCCACCAAACTCCCCATAAGGCATCCGACCCAAAGAGCCCCTACAATGAAAATCCCCCCCATAGCCTGAAACCCCCCCCCCCACCCCCACCTCCCCCAATACTCACCAGGACCCCCCCCCCTCCCGCCCACCCCCCATGCCATGGAAAACACCCCCACCCCCAAATCTCCCCCTACACTGCCCCCCTCCACACACAATCACCTAGACAACACCCAACACTCGTAACGACCCCCCCCCCCACAGAAACATATAGTCACCTCAGACATCACCCCCACCCCCGGATACCCCCCTACAAATCACCATGACCATCCCCCCACCCACAGACTTCCCCCACAAAACTACCCCCATAATGCACCCCTTCCCACTCACCCATAAATACCCCCCACCCACTGAACATTTCCCCTTTCAACCCCACTCCACACAGTCAACCCCTCTCCCGCAAATCTCCCCCCAGACATCACACCCCACCGCCTCCCCCACTCACCCCAGAAAACCCCCACCCCTAGACAACCCCCCCCCCCCTCCAAATATCTCCCCCTGGAATGCCCCCCCACCCCACACACTCTCATCGCAGACATCCCCCTACCCTGGACAGCTCAGCACAATCTTCTTATTGATCCTGTATATTAGAAGACTATAAAATTTGTCTGTTGCCTCTGGGAAACTATTCTATTTCAGCTTCAAATTTAACCTATGAAATATTTAAATATATATCATTATATATGTTTATATATAGATTCATGTATGTGTTAGTAATTAGTACAAGAAGTTACTTTAAGAGCATCAGCCTATGGATCTTTTCAATCATGAGTTCTCATCCACTACGACATTTCATCAGTCGGTGCAACATTATCTAACATAAGTATACAATAATATATAAAAATATTACATGAATCCATACTAAATAATATATTAAAAATTTAAAAAAAATTAAATCGTGAAAGATCTGAGACACATGATGAGTCTTGAGCCTATGAAGTGGTCCTAATAACCCTTGATTCTCATAATGGGGTGTTGACACCTCCCACATTAAATTAATTAAAATTTAAAAAAATTTAAAACATTCATGACAAATTTTATACCAAATTAAATATAATTACTTCAATAACCTCATTAGACAAATATGAAACTATGTCCCACCACTAAGATGGGAGAACACATTTCTGGACTTTTTACAGAATGTCTGGTGCACCCACATTGGGTTCCCAATGCTCCCTCTTGATTTTTCCTTTAAATGAATTCCACATATTAATAAATATCCACATACACACTGGTCAATAATCCTTAGGAAGCACTTTTAGATTAATATATTTTTTGAAAAAAAATCACATTTGTTATTATTTTTTATATATGGTAAAGAAACTAAAATGGTCTTTTTACAGGAGAATCTCTCCAAAGCTGATCTAATAGATTCTATGGTAAAGAAGCCCAGTCACGTGTGTTCAATAGAAATCGATGTGGTTCGCATATTATATGACCTATATGATAGATAAAAGTATGGAAAATCAGTCCCACATGATGAAATCTCTAGTCAAATGAAGAATCAAAAGCTGTGTCGGAATTCCATGAAGAAATGCCATGACTAGGGCGTCTCTTGTGAGAGGATGAAGTGCTCGAGTCTTATCCTGTTGAAACCAGTGTTATGAATAATTTGATAGATGCACACGCACACGCACAGACACAGACACAGATATATATATATATATATATGTATATATATATATATATATCTTACATATAAAAATAAACACAGTTATATTCAAACATACCTCGACCTGGAGACATAGACAGCTCATATGGATGATGTGGATGTGCTGCAGGTCCACCTAACATGGTTTCATTAATTGAAATCATTATTAAGGGGACCATCCAAATTTTCAAAAAGATAAATTGGATTGTTTTTTAAAATATAAAACTGGTATAATTATTAATAAATAATGTGATAGAATAAATAGTTGAAAATGGAATTTAAAAAATAAAAAACATAATAGAAAAAAACATATCTACAAAAAAAATATTTAGAGGGTTCTTTTTATGTTAATTGAATTTGGGGGTGGGATGTCCTAGAATTGGGCAATCTGACGGTGAGGGGGGTGTCAGTTTTGGGAGTGAGAGGGGTTGGGGTGGTGTGGGGAAATCCGGGGGATGTCTAGGGGTGTATTTGGGGTGGTCTTCTCAAGAGGGGGTGTGTCCAAACGGGAGATGAGAGTGGTACAGTGGGAGTGGGGATGTGGGTTGTGGTATGTTAGGGAAATCAAAAGGGGGGTTGGGAATGGAGGGGATGGGGGTGGGCTGTCTGGGAGGTGGTTTGTCCAAGGGGGGATGTGAGTGGGGGTTAGGGGCGGTATCCAGGTGGAGTAGATGTGCAGGTGCGGATGGGGGCTTTCCAAAAGAGGATGGTAGTGGGTGGGGGTGGGTTGGTGTGGGGATGTATGGGAGGTGTTTTGGTGGGTGGGTTGTCTGGTAGGGGGACTGTCTAGGGGGTTTGTCCCGGATGAGGGGTTGTCCGGGTGGTGTGGTGTTGGAGGGTCTATCCAAAGGGGTTTGGGAGTAGGGGGGTTTCCATGTGGAGGGGTTGTGGAGTTTGGTGTGGGGAATTTTAGGGGATGTGGGGGGGGGGGGGGTCTAGGGGCTGGGGGGGGGGTTTCTGGGTGGAGTGGGGTGCACCACTCTAGGAAATGTAGGTGGGGTGGGGATGTATGTGTGGATTTGTGGGAGGTGGGTTTTCATTGGGGAGTTTTGGTGGGTAGGATGTATGGGAGGTGTGGGTGTCCAAGGGGGGGTTGTCCAGGTAGAGGGGTTGTGTATGTTGGGGTGGGCCAGTCTGGGTGGTTTTAGATGGGGTTACCCAGGTGGTGGGTGGAGAGGTTTTCTAGGAGGAATTTTGGTCAGTGGGTTGTCTGGGAGTGGGGGGTGTTTCACAGTGGGTCTTTTGAGTGGGGTGGGGGGATGTCCATGTGGAGGGGTTGTGCATGTGAGGTGGATGTGAATGCGGGGTGGGGTTATCTGGGGTTGTAGGGGTTGGAATTCTAGGGGCATGGGGTTGGGGTGGGTTGTCCAATGGTGGTTTTGTTGTGGGGGATGTCTAGGTGGAGGGGCTATGTAGGTGTGGGTGGGGGCGGGGGATGTCCAGATTGGGGTTTGGAGAGGTGGGAGGGGGTTGTTCCGGTGGAGGGGATGTGTATGTGGGGGTGGGTCTATCCAGGGGGCATGTGGTGGGTATGTCCCTGTGTTTGGGGGAAGGGGGATGTTCACAGTGAGTTTAGGGGGTGGGAAGTCATGGAGGGTGGGGTTGGGGGGTGTCCTAGTTGGATTTTGTCTTCGAGGATGGTTTCTGCAATTAGGGATTGGGGTGTCCAGGGGAGTGGGGTTGGTCTTTCCAGGGAGTGGTGTTGGGTTCCTGTCCAGCGGTAGTTTTGGTGGTGGGATGTCCGAGAGGGGGGGAAGTGCATGGGGTTTGGGAGTGGGGTGGGGCTGTCAAAGGGTTTGTGGTGGGGTGCTGTGTGGGGGCAGTTTTGGGGGTGGGCTGTCTAGAAGGAGGGTTCTATAGGTGGAGGGGCTATGATGGTGGGGGTGGGGATATGCAGGGGGTGTGGGTGGGGCTGTCTAGGGGACCCCTGTGTCTAAGGAACTTCTAGAGACAAACCACTCTATCGTTGGTCGTCTACATCACCTAACTGTATCACATTTAAGGTCCTTCAACCCTTAGATATTACTTGAATCAACAAAACAACACCTATTGGCTCAATGAAATTAACCCATCAAGTGACACTACAAATTATAAAACCCAAAAAAAATCCTAAAATCATTCTATATATACTTCTAAAAAACCTTATTGTTGGCCATAAACCACAAGTTCATGGTATGTGGTTATTATATCTCAATATAAACAAAAAATTTTGTGAAATATGGATCTTTCAAAATCGACTTTGAGTCATCATCACATATATTTTTACATCCTAACATGAATATTCCGTACCAAAGATGGGTGTGGAATATGAAATTAATTAATTTTGAACATGAATATACCCCTGGGAAGAAGAATAGTTTTTATAGTTCCTTGATCAAGATAATATATACATAGATGGAACATTTGTTTAGTTCTGAGTGAATGTTGATGAAATTGCTGGTGAAAATTAATTTTGTAGTTCAAAAAAGTTAGGAGAATATAACTATAGTTTCTATAGTAGTTGATTCTTCACTCCTAAGACATATCAAGGATAGGAAGTATGAGGATCCAGTTTGAATAGACATAATGTAAAACCTTGATGGTAGGGAGAATCCTTCAGAGTGGATGATAGATGAGGATGAGATCACCTATGTGAAAAAGTGGGATGATGTGCCTACAAAAATGCAAGAGGAAATCATGCAAGAATTTCATTCTTAAAAGTGGGTGGTACATCCTATGGTGAAAAAATGTACTATTAATTACGATGATAGTCATGGTGGACATGTATGAAAATGTAGATATTAAGCTTCATAACAAGATGTTTCACCTCTCAATAGTTGAAGGTAGAGGATCAACGAACCGGAGGCCTACAAGAACTTATTTGAAGACCTTTTTGATTACCAGTATGTGGGTTAAACGCACGTGTGTTAGATCTGTTGGTAGAGAGTCTTGTTCATGATTCATCAGATCCTGTGTAGTTGATTTGGATACAAATGGACACATCATATAGTAGAGAGAAGAAATATAATTATAGAAGGAGATGTCCCCTAGAGTTTGCAAAGGGATATCATGAATTAATTTGTGTGTCATTTAGATTAGGTCACCACAATATATAGTGGAACGAAAAGTTGGCATCCAGGCTTGTAGGACCGTTTGAGGTGTTGGAGAGAATCGTGATGGAGGCATACCAGTTAGCACTTCCATAGAAAAATCATGCTATGCATGAAATTTTCCATGTTTCCATACTATGTCGGTATCACCTCATCCTTTCTCATGTGATTGATGTGGAAGATGTTTACCTTGATTTATATGCATCATTTTAGGAGCATCTGATACATGTGATGGGTCATAGTGAGAACGTGTGAGTGGGAAATAGTGTTCCATTAGTTCATGTTTTATAGAAACATGGAATTTTTCAAGATTAATCTTTTTAAAGGGAAGAATACATGAGGAAATAATGGACCCTTCTTTTTGGCATTGAATTTTAGAGATTTTTGGGAGTGTAACTCGAGGTCTAGATATTGTACGTTGGGGCGATTGTAAGATCTTATCCATTTATAGTGCTATCATGATCTCGATATCAGGCACGTGGTGTTTTTATTTATTTACATTTGATTTGGGGTATGACCTGGGGAATGTTGTTGTTATGGTATTGATAAATAGGGGATAACAGTGGTTGTGCATGGTTTGAGAATGATTTGGACAAATCGTGTGGACAGTGGAGGTCGGAAGAGTTGAAGCACGGTTTTCCTAACCATGCAACAATAATCCATGAAGGGAGTGGATTATTGTATGTTTGGTTTACATTTATTTATAACCTTTTGGCCTCCATGGTTAATCATTACAGACGACCTTGTTTGTTTTGAAATATAGGTTTTATAGCCACACGAACCTCGATAACCTCTATAATTTGACCTATGACCGAGCTTGAAAATATCTAGGCGTTCCCAATTCCATCCAGATGGATTATAAGGTGATATGAACATCTTTATTCGAGATTGACAGCATGGAATGATGATCAATTTTCATCCCATTATGTTTATTTCATCTCGAATAATTGTCCATGATTGAGATAATGGGGTTCTAGGAATGTCGTCCAATAATGAATGAGATATAATATTATAGGAATGATTACCTACACATAATGATATTTTTGGTGCTACGAATTACTACATAGACCAAATGAATGATAATATTAAATGATAAGTTAAATGATATTTTAGGGTGTTTGGAATGGTGACCTACACAAAATGAATGTTAATATTGAATGATGATTCAATTTGGAAAAATGAATAGAAACTGGGCCAAATGATATGATTAAATATTAAATGAATATGTGATAACTATTTAAATTATGCACTGTATTTAATGTTTCATAAAACTGCATGTATTATATTTTTGTGGGACTCATTTTAGAAACCATGGTGGTGGTCTACTGGGTTATACTCACACCGTATTCAGGATGCCGGACCAGCACAAGAGTATACATTGATGCTGAATGACATGATAATGGGAAGTCCATGGGACAAGTTTCTATTTGGGATAAAAGCATGTGATAGTGAACTGAACATGGTTTTGGAACCATTTTTTAGTCATTCTTTCTTTATTTTTAGATTCATTATTCACACTTGACACATGCATTTCCATATCATGATTTACCTTTCAGTAGAGTATTATTTATTCTCGTTTTAACTATCATATTTCATGGCATTTAAATGGTAATTTATACATTTCCATATTTGGTTATTTTTTATTGCGTTCACCGGTGCTTTATTCAGATAAATGAGGGTACATACTCCCAATGAATGACTTAGCAGACCCTATTTGTTAGTTGGCACCCACTGCATACAGGGAGTCATGCATGAGGGCATGTGGCCGACCTGCTCTGGGCACCACTCCTTATAACATAGGTTAGGATGTCACCAATATCATATGATGACATCATTATTATTGTATACATTGCTGATAATTTTTTTCAACAATGATTTCTTGCTAAATATAGCATAAAACTGTTAATTTTATTTATGTAGTTATTTTATCAAGATCATTATAATAACAAACTACATAAGTATCAAGTTATGATGATAATTAAATTATCTAAAAAAATAAGTAAAATGATGATAAAATTTTCAAATGAATGTGTAGAATGTAACCTCTTCATTATGTGTACATACATTAGGTAAAATATGTCTATTGACCATTCATATGTTACAAAATATATTTCCTTTTTTAAATTATTGTTAAAATAATGGTATTTATAGTATTGAAAAAGTATAAACAAACATTTTTTAATAAGAATTTTAAATGAAATTTTAAATTTCATATAAAATTCCTCATTGGGGATGCTAGATTGTCTATGTAATAAAATATCATTCATAAATTTTGTAATTTAATAACCTAAATAATATCTATTAGTTTATATATTTTCTGAACTGACATTTCATTATATTTCACATTCTAATGTTAGATATCACATATTAGAGGTGATGAATTTAAAAAAAAATTAAACACTATTCAAATAATTAGATCCAATATTTGTAATTATGTATATAGGGTTGAAATCTTTGATTTCCTATAATCATAATATTTGATTAATGTTTTATCCTATCCTAGTGTGTACCTTGATCACAAATAGGAAAATAAGGAGTTCCTCTATTATAATATCTTTAAAAATTACCACAAGAAATAAATAATCAATCCTCAAAAACCACATATCATTCAATATTAAATATTTATATATAGAAGAATTATAATATAACAACTAATTTAGACATTAATTTCAAATTTAAAATCAATGGATCCAAATAAATATCAAAATCAATATCCATTTTTTCCACTTTATAAGAAAATACAATATATTATATTTTCACGTCATGCTTAATCAAGGGGGAATGATATAATTTTTCAATATAAAAATCCATATAATATGAGTAATTATATAAAAATGAAATGGATTCACTCTATCATAAGATATCAAAATATGATGGTATCTCAACTCATTACCAATGTTAGGATTCTATTGATCAATCATAATTCATAGAATATATGTCTACAATGTGAATTATTTTTCAATTTTTTTATACCTGCCAAGTTGATTTTCATGATGTATCCTCACAACTGTATAGTTTCCTAAACAATGTATTGATTAGAATGTGACATAAATCATTCAATGGAATTGATTAATAATTCTTATATCGAGATGTACCATACATCTATATTTTTATTAACTAATTCATTTTATTTTAAAAATAGTATAAAATCATTTAGACATGACTGTATCATTCATAGATCATACCCATTTAATAAATAATTCATTTAGATAAATGTGATTTTTAAATGATGCTTTTTATATTCTGGGATCATATAATTCAATAGATAATTTAGATCATAAAAGTTTGTGTCAATCCATACATTTATAACATTTACAATATATAGCATAATTATGGATTATAAAGATGTATTTTTAATATAACTACTATACATTGGTGTCTTTGAAAAACTCATTATCTTCTAAAAAATTATGGTTGATCATGAATTTAATCTCCAATCATAATTTTCATTTCCTCAAATTGATATTATCTATTATCAATCCTATAATCAAATCATCAATTTGCTCATTTTCATTATTCAAACATCTAATCATACAACATAATCCATAAAACACAATCTTGTCCTTTTCACTAGCTATATTCAACTTTTACCTATATTAATTCTCACATTTGTATAATTTATCTATTCTGTAATAGGTAATGCGATCTTACAACTCCTATAGATTAATTACATTTGAATAATAACATTGTAAACACATAGAAATTATTTTATGAGGGTTATATGCTTGATATTTTCCAAATATTATGAAACTCGTCCACATACACATTAATCATATTATTAGAATGCATACATTTTTAATTATTATTCATCATATTTGTTCCAATAATATATTTATTTAATAAAATAAATAAATTCATAAAATGTATGAACTTATAACTATAGAAGTTTATTTTTATGGAAATCTTTATGCTACATAAAACTATATTTCTATGATTATAAGTGATAAATGATGTTTACTGGTATTATTATGTAGTGTTGAAAATCATTAATTATTGGTAATCTATGATATAAATAATGTGACAAAAAATATAATTAAATTTTTATATATTAAAAATAAAATAGATAAACTAATTTTTATATAGGTTTTATTGCAATGATTAATGCACTCTAGAGGATTTGTTGTTCATACATTTCTTCACATGCTACACGGTAGACCTGGTGTGGTGTCAATGATAAGATTCATAGGTTCTGAAGTTGATCATTTATAATATGATAACAACATTGATAGGTCCCAATCACATAGCCTTGAGAACCATACATTTAATGATACTCTAGAAATTTCATTGGTACAACAAATAATATTTTGGGTTTTCCTCAATGGAATGGACAAAAAAATTTAACTAAAAAAAGTCAAACTGATGACATAAAAATACAACAGTAAGGAGAATTAATTCGGTGGTGGCAAGTTAAAGTACACATTAAAAAGAAATACCCTCATACTAATTAGATATTTGGATGGGATAAATATTGGACAAATCCTCAATTGGGTCATCAAGATAATTCTACAACTATGAATGAAAAATTACAAACCTTGTCCTTTAAGGGAAAGGAATTTAGTTGATGTTAATCCCATAATAGAAATTGATACGGAAACTCAAAATCATTTCGGCATATTAATTTTGGAGGGACAAATAATTATATTTGTTTCGAAACTAGAATGTTAGAATTTCATTTCTATTTTACTATATTTTTTTAAAAAGGGAATTTCATTTTAATAAAGGAACTTAAATAAATTATAGGTGATATCAGACCATGAGTGATTTCCTCCTTCCAAAAAAGAGGCTCATTAGAGAGATCTAACAACGTAATCAAATGGGACAACCTATTTCAATATATTTTAATAATTGATAATGAACATGAAAATAAGGTGATGATAAATTCTTGAAAAATCAGATACTATTGGTTTGGAACCATTGGTGTAGTCTCCTAAAACTTTGGTAAATATCAAACCAATGGTTTGGGGGACCATTCTGTTGTCTTCCATTGGTATAGAACTATCCAAATTATTGCAGGAAAATGTTGTTATAGTTGTTCTATTACAAAATTTATCAAAATTTTGGTATATGTAATATTAAATACATATACCAATAGTTTTCCAAATCGTTTATATAGGTTATTCAAATAAACCGTTTGTGTGTTTTGATTCTGCACCACCGAATTATATTTCTAATACATAACCACTAAGATACAATGTTTTATATAATCATAATATGATAAACATGTATATATATATGTATATTTTTTTATGTATTAATTTTCTTATGATAAAAGAAATCATTTAAAATATGAAAACCTTTACCATGTGTTTGGACAAACATTTTTATAAACCTATACCTACGGTTTTCCAAAAAATTGATATATGTATTTTGAATATTAGAACCTTTTTGAATGGTTTTAGAAAAAACATTTGTATTGGTTCATTGAATGTATGTTATTCAGATGGTTTTATACAATCTATTGGTATAGACATCAAATATAATAATAGTATTGGAGAAACCATTAGTATAATATCATGTTATTGATAAATACAAACTGTGTTCATAAGTCCTTTTGAATAGCTATGAAAAATACCAACAGTTTTATTCACAAATATTGGAACAGGGTCATAAGATGGTTCTCATACCAATGGTTTTGGCTAAAAACTGGGAATATGTACATCATCTGGTACCTATATAAATTGTTTCTCCAAACCCTCTTGTATAAGTCATGTTTCTTGTAGTATTGAAAATGGATTGAACCATCCTAACCAATGAACCGAAGGATTGTAAACCACACAAAGATGCACTAATTCCACTAATAATGACAATATAGTCTGATTCCTTGTTAAAATATTTTAATTATATTTAATGGGAGAACATAAATCCAATGAATAATTCATGTGCTTCATCCACTAGTGGATCGTAAACAAAATGAATTGAAAATTGTATGTTGTGATAATAAGACCCAGAATATCCAATCCAATCATATTTCTAATGATTATTTATGCTTCCACATTAATATTTATCACATTGGATAGTAGGATCTCCACTTACAAAAGTGAGAACATAGTAAGGGGTTATCCAAATGAATCTCATTACGCTTCCAAATCTCTTTCCAAGATACATCTTGCATGATCCAAAAGGATCCATGTTTTAAAATCATGTTAAAAACAATATCATATATAATCACCCATATAAATCATTTTTATGTACAGATGAAGTATATTCTATGAGAAGAGACTATCAGGTTCCATAGTCATTTCCCAGAATCTTCATTTTTAATTATCTATAATATATGGAAAAATGAATATGTATACTTCAACAAATAGCCTCCCACATTTTCATTATTAAAAAAAATATTTTCCAATTCTATATAATATTTTCAAATATTACAAATAATTTCCATCTAATCCATTTAATTGAACCATGCATCTAGTTTAATAGAACAACATCCATTACTAGCATCATTCAAATCAGGGAATCAATGGAATACTCCCAATCCAAATCCTCTAGGGATGTGGAAATCACCCCACATTCATAAAAAAGCCATGTGTCCTTACCGAACATTAATTTGGCTCTATCTTCTGTCCTCCAAAGGTGTCCCTTAAAAATAAGAACACATAATCGACATAATAATCTCTATAAAACGATACAGCGGGGGGATAAGGGCTACATCAATAAAACCCATATAGGGGATATATTTTCCTTAAACGATCTGAGATCATAGGGGACTAAGGGTATGAAGTAGGTATCTTCCATTCTTTTCTATGATAGAAATGATGGTCATGGGCATGTATTTTTAGACCATTAAACAACAAGGATTAATGATATGTAGATTATCTAGAGCCATCTAATGAATGTTTTATTCATAGTTCAAAACTGTAAAAACATTGAAATGTGAGAGTGAATTTAGTCAATCACAATGTTGGATATCTTAAATAAATAAATTTTATTAATTGGAATCTATTGAGATAAATATTATATAAATTCTTCCATCACAACATAAGGATGATCTTAAAATTCCATCAGAGATGTTTTTTTAAAATGTCTGTACTGCTCGAGAGAACCAGTCATTCAGTATTGACCAAAAATCATAGGGATCAAATTATATTTATTATGATTATCAACCACTATAATACCCATGTTTCATTGAATAACATACTTTCTACAAGTTGTGTCATGGGAGTTGATAGAAATATACTACATGGAATAATCAACTAATTGTTTTGATTCATTATCATATTTTTGGTGTAGTTGGATATTAGATATGAATTAATAAAGATTAAACCTTTAGAAAAATAAATCATCCATCAATGAATATGAGATGGTAAATATTATAACTTCTTCTATAATTCATCCCCAAAATAAATATGTTCATTTATCATCTATGGAAATTAATTTATAAAAATCACTAACCATAAAGCGAAAATTGAAAGTGGAATGTAGGTCGTTATATCCAAACCACATGGTATGGGAGTAGTATTTAGACAGTGTTCCACTGATATTGTAACTGAAGGACACCCCTGAATTTTTTTAAGATATAGTTGACGTTAATAATAAAGTATGTAATCACAAAAATGATTTTTTTGTTTCAAATTATTTTAATGAAATTGAACTTAATTGTTTTAGTCGAATGAATTTTATTATTTATTATTGAAATAGTATGAATGATTACGTTGTTATTGATTAGTCAATATAATACTAAAGATTTGATTCACCCAGGCACAATTATGAAAACATTCAAGCATACTCATTGATGAGAAAATCATTTTAAAAAAATGTTACATGAGAAATTACCTTTATAAACCTCATATGAATCATGGAGTATGAAATTTCATAATCATAATATTCTCACTACAATTTTTTTTATGTGTATCAAAAAAAATACAAGATGATTGTGGATATTAACTCACATAACATAGGATTTTAGTGGTTTTATTCATCCATGATGTTCGTAGGGGAGTGGAAAAAGTGGTCGACATTTGTGTGAGAGGACGAATGGGGAATTGAAACATGTCCCTTTTGTTCTGAATTTATTGGACCATGATTTTTTGTCAATTCAGTCCATCATATGAAGATAAATATGATTATTATTACAGTGAAACTAATAACTGCTAAAAAATATAGGTTTCATCAATGCAAATTATTTCACTAATAAAACCTATTTTTATTAGCGCGAAAATTGTTGATGATAATTCCTATATGTACGATTTGTAATATTATGGCTTTGATATGTATATTTTATATTGGTAAAATTAATTTCTATCATATTAAAGAAATTTAAAATAAAATAAATAAAATTTTAAATTAATATATATTCAAAATTATTTAATTCATAAAATAAAAAATAATAATAAACCTCATTAAATAATATATATTCTCTAATTCATGATTCTAAAAAACAAGTGCAATTGAATAATAAAAATTTAGTAGTCTAAAAAATATTTAAAAAATGGATATGTTTTATTAATTAGATCAATTTTTTTAAATAACTAATAATGAACATATATTAAAATTAATATGAATACATTGTGAAAATATTAAAACATATTTAATACGTACAAATTAAGTATTTGTAATAATAATTACATAAATTTTGAACATGTAAAAAAATTGATGAAAATATTAAAATAATTGCATTTAAGTAAATTAAATATATATATTTCAAAAAATTTAAAAAAATACTACAAGTTACTAAATAAAATTGAATGAAAATTAATCATAGAAATAAAAAACATGATTATAATAATAAATCGTGGTAAAAAAATGTAAAATTGAAGGATTAAATGAATTAATTGTAAACACTTAAAAAATTTACAGAATATTTATAAATAAATTTATATAATTTAATTATATACATTTCAATCATTTTAAAGGCATTTCACCATATTAAATGAAATTTATAAAATAATAATCATATAAATAAAAATCAATTTTATAATATTATAACATAGGAAATAATAATGTATAAATAAATTTAAAAAAAATTAAAAACATCAATAATTAATAATAAAATATAATTATTACAAATAAATACAAAATGTTGAATGAAATATCATTAAATATGAATAAATAAAATTGAATATGTTTAAAAGAATTAATGTGTGAATATGTATGAATGACTACATCGATTGCATAAAAATAAAAATTAGTGTTCGAATCATGGAATGCACCTTGGGGGATTTGTATCACATGATATAACTTAGGAAGACAATGGTGTGGGCAGGATGGATGGAAGCGGTGATACAGGCATGATGCAATACTGGTGATGCATATTTGATGATGTAGGCATGACAGTACACTGATCCTGTGGGCCACATTCATAGGCCACTTGTCCTTGGTCATATGGACTATGTAACAATTATTCGTCTACAAAGGTATATGGAGGACCTTTATTTAATGAAAAAAATAACAAACACATAAAAATAGAAAATAAATGAACAAAAATGTCACACACACACACACACACACACACACATATATATATATATATATTAGGTACTCGAGGATACAAATACACCAAAACACACACACAACTCACCCACCGACCAATTGGAAGGGCATAGCCACCCAAGGGATAACTGACCAATATTAAACATGACCATAGAAATAATTTTTTTTATATTGTTCGTAAGACCCTTACAACATATGCCCAAAACACTGCGGCCCATATGACAAAACATTATCATGCACTGCTTCTGGATTTATCATAATTGATTGGTACTCCACTACAAAACAATGAATGATAGGACATACTCATACCTTGTTCATCCGTTATATCACTTATCATCATGGATGGATGTAATAGATGATTATCAGATGATCACCCTCGTCGATAATCTTGTGTTCGCCCATCCCAATCAATGCTCATCAAATCCTACCACAAAATCAGCTCTTCGAACATCACACAAACATCCACCATGCATCTAATGATATTGCTCAACCATACAACGCCCACACCTCGACCAAAAGATGCAGTCATTATCAATGGAATGTCACCATCCTCGGTATTGATTATATAATCAATATAGTCCCACAACTTTAGTGATTATGTGTTTCCTCCCATCCTACGCCAACAATCATAGATTCCCATGAGTTCTCCAATAACCCTGAATCATGAAGCTCGTAGACCATAGTGATCCCTACGCTAACACCACCATTCAACTCTCACCAACTCTCAGTGGAACACACTGTTGAGACTGCAAATCATGACCTTCAATGACCCCATCTCTCCTTTACAATCTTCTCGAAGCTCATCTGAATCATTTGTGTTTGTTTACATAAACACCTAAATGGTTTTAATGATGTCACACATTGCGGTTCAATTATAAGGAATTTTTTTGGATATGTTCTTATAAATAACAATTACATGTATATCAAACATAATAAAATATAAAAACATAAAATATAAAAATGAATAAATATTAATAATATAAATTAGAAACATATTGGAAATATTAAATCATAGCAAATAATATGTATCATTAAAAAAAATTCTTAAAACATTTAAAATAATTAAATAACGAAAATTACAACAAAAATAAATAAATGTAATTTAAAATTATTATATTAAATTAAATAAATTAAATAAATAAATTATATTAAAATAATTAATTGATAACATTACTTAGATGAATTCCACATATTTAAAATTGAATAAAAATAAATAAAAAAATACTATTATTACTGCTAATGATTTATGTATGCGCTGTATTGATTGAATATATAAATTATAATATTTTAATAACCATTATAATTTTTAATAATTGTTATCATTTTATTATTTAATTAGAATTATAAATATCTAAACTTCTATAAATAACTATAATAATTTAATATATTACAATAATATTAAATTACTATATAATAAAAATGAATGAATCATTAAAAATACTGAAAATTGAGAGATACTAAAAACCAATAAATAATATTAAATCAATAAGCTGACATTCATGTACACCGATACATGCACATAGACATGCATGTACACATAGATACACAATATAATTATAAAAATATATTTAAGCATATACACATACATATACACATATGCATAGGAAAATACACATACAAATACTTGTATGCACACATACACATACATACAGCTAAATACCCATGCATGCACAAACATATATATCTATACATATGAATATATAAAAACACATAAAACATAAACAAATACATATACACATACACATACTACTACAAATACACATACACATGTATATAAAAACACATATACAAGCATTTTCATATACATACTCATCCATACAATAACATATATGTGCATGAAAATACATAAAAATCCATACAAATAACTATACACACACATATACACATACACAAGCACATACAGATGTAAATAAAGATAATGGAATACATACCCATACACATATATGGATATATACATAAACATACCCAAATATTCTTAAACATAGTCATGCATATACACATACAAATACAAACACATACCCATGCTCATACAAAAACACATTGACAATCACATACACATGTACATACTTATGTAAACGTACATATACTGTAAATAAAATTTATAAATAATTACACATACACTTATTCATACTTACATACACATACACAATCATGTACACTTATTTATTATATACGCATACCATTACATACACTCATATGCACCAAAACATACTCACACAAACAAACAAAAACATACATAAACTCACACACACACACAATAGAAGACGACATATGGATACACAAATTTTTAAAATATAAACACACACATACAGACACACATATACAAATATATATACATATTTTTTTTATAATCTAATTTAAATATAAATATAAAAAATTCAAATGGGAATCACATTTCAAAATAAATATATGAATTTTAATATTATATAATTGTTTCAATAATATATTAATAAATCATATTTATATTAATTATATAAAATATATTCAGGTAATGTATATAAATATACCATTATAAATATTTGTTAACTAATATAGTTTTTATTATTATTTAAATATAAATTTAATAAAATAAGATTAATTATTTATTAAATTTTATTTAAACCATTTGAATTTATTATATGTACATATATATACATTTCAAAATATAAATATTATTTAAAAATATATAATAATGTATATATATATACATTAACACATTTAATGTGATATATAGAAACAATAATAAATGTTCTCATAATGGATGGATGTTATTTAGTGTTTTGAAAATGCATAATGAGAAGAACCCTTTTATTAGTGATATTTTTCTAAATAGTGTTAAATTTTGCATGATATGAATTAGTGTATCAAGATTATAAAAATAGTAATTTTCTAATGGGTGGAATCCTAAATTGTTTTGATATATAAAATTTAATGAGAATTGTCAATCAGTATAAAATTCAAAACATAATGAATTGTGACATGATAGTTAAATATAAAATCTGAAATTACAGTAATTATTATAATACCTATAGAAAAAATACATTAATTAATGAAACTGTTTGTTCCTATTATACAACTCAATATTTGATATCATCTGTTTGGCAGTGCATGTTTGGAGGGAGGGATATTTCACAACATTCCCACATTTCCATGATAATTTAGTTGTTGATTCACTTATAGAATCTAATGTTTATACTCTCGACATTAGTGTTCTTCATCGTACATAGTAGTAAATGATTAATACGTTCCAAGAGTGTATTTTCCCAACACTTCTATCCTAATGGGTATCTTCTGGTGTGGGGAATTACACACCAGGTGGCGGTGACCGTCACATCCATCTTCCCCCATTAGGAATGATATGCATATTCTATGTGGTTAATGTTATGATATTTGAGAAAGTTATTTGAGGGTGGTAAGTTTTGACGAATGGGTGCCATGGTAGATCATATGAGAAAGTGAGGTGATGATGGGTGGGGATAGTAGATGGCTTTGTCAATGGGTCGTTGAGGCATATAATATGATAAAGATTGATGATAGTGTTAGATGATATTGATGGAAAATCATGGATGTTTTTAAGATAAATGTAGGTGACGAAAATATACATCTTCCCAGATTCTAGCATGGTGGGCATTATGGATGGGGCTCCATGACAGGTAATGGAGGTGACTGTCTAGGTATGCATTATTGATGGGGGACTATATAAGGTAGAAATGATTGTGAAGGCGATATGCATTGTCGATAGAGTGTCATGGAAGGTAATTTGAGAATATTTAGTTATAATCATATCTTTATTCCCCTATTTTTCCTAGTAGGCATTTTATATGGGGCACTATGGCGCATTTTTTGGGACTGGGCGGTGAAATTAATATCCATCATCAACCAATCTGGCCTCGTAGGCGTTTTCAATGGGGTTACGTGGTAATTAATCTAAGTGGGGATAAGGTAACCCAAGGGGATAGAGGGAGATACGATGTTATGAGGCCTATGTCATTTCAATGGTGAAACAAGTTGATGTATCATAAAAGTGGGGTTCGTAAACCTCATGTAGAACATTTTTTAGGGACCATAACTACTTCTTTAGACTAGACCAATGAATCCTTCATTTTTATAACAAATCATTCGTTCATTCTTGAATCATAAACTAACATAATCTATTTTTTCCAGTATTCCATGGAAAATATTTCTATATACATACAAATAACAAGTCCTCATAACAGTTTTGACTAATTTCAATGATGTCATTACTTTGAAATTATTTATCCACCCTATTTTTTGCTAGATTTTTTTCATTTTATTATGTAAGTTGATTTAGCTAATTTACGAACATAGGTCCTTTTTACTTAAATTATAAATATGTCTATTTTTTAAACCATAGAATAATAAAAACTCATTGGAATATCATCTCAATTTGTTATACACAACACATCACTTCACTTCTAGATTTATATATATAAATATAATAAATTACAGGTTGGTTATTATTTACTAAATCAATTATTCTTTTTAAATATAATCATTATACATTATATGTAACATATGATTCATAAATCCTTGATAATATATATTTTTAATGAAATGATTACTTATTTAACATCAATTATATTTAATATATCAACTATAATATTTATTGAAAATATAATTTTATAATTTAGTTTGTTTTTAATTATAATAGTAATCAATATATTATTATATAAATAATCATTTTAATATATTTAAGTATAATTATAATATTTGAAACCAATTATATTTATAAATTAAATCAAAATTATTTCAATAGAAATCAATACATATAATTAGTTTATAAAATAATAATTTTAATATTATAAAAATATTTATTATAATAAACAATAAATAAAATTTACGCATATTATATTAAAGTTATAAATTTATTATTATTTTCTAATAAAGTTAGTCATATTAATTTAATATCTGATGCATTTTTATTTTTTAATGAATTTGATATTGTTACATTTTAATATATTTATGTTAATGTTTTATATTTATTTCCATTATATATAAAATATTATATCATAAAATTAATATTTAATATTCCAATTACATATTTTTATAAATTAATTTTTAGGCTTTTCATAATCTCAATTTGCAATGTTTAATTGGAAACCTTCACAATGACCGAACCTTAATAAAATTCAAATTCAAAACGAAAACAAATTTTAAATTTGAAATGTATTTTTGTTATTTAAAACTGATCCAAGTTATTGGGTTGGTGAGATTGTGTGATGTTTCCAATGATGTAGATAGGATTTAAGAGATATGTTCTATCATTGTATATTTTCCATGATAATTAATGGGAGTGATATATGATAGGACAATGGTACTCGTATATGGATGATTTTTCATGTTTGGAAAAATATAGAATATTCTACACCTTATTGTTTTTTGTGTCATTTCTCTTATGTAGGTCTTCATATCAATGAATATAATAGTCATTATATGATTTTTTATGTGTTTATGGGTTTTTTGAAGGTGATAGATGTATCAAATTTGTTAGGTGGTTGAATAACTGAAATGGCCTTGATGGATTTGATGCCTCATTCACAAATTTACTTGACATAAACATTGTAACTAAAAATATCAATCAAATATTGACATAGAGAATTCCATAACCTAGAGGGGATATTATTGATGTTAAATTTATTATTATTTTAAATCATATTATATGAAATTATACCTCTTATTAGGAATCATCCTTAACATATTAATTAATAACTCATAACTAATGACCCAACCAATGTATTTATTTTCACTGTAAAATTTATCATCTTGTTTTATGATATACATTATAATTCACGAGTCAGGATGTACATTAATAATATTCATAATGAATATGTACCATTACAAACACGGATGGATAACAATATCCAATTTCACATAAGTGTGAACAATTTCCATAGGATGGTCTATTCTAGTAATTTCCAATATTGAATCTATTAGTATACAACTCTCAGTAGGTGAGTGGGTTGATAGTTTTTTATATGAAAAAAAATATAACATATAGATTTATGAAATTTCATTCCATCCAAAAAAAATATCATAAGTGAAATATTGTGGAGGAGAAGTCAATATCAAATTATTTTCCCTTTTACAAGTTACTCCATTGATGATCAACACCACATGTTCACTATTTTTGACCTCCCACAAATATTACTACAAGTTTTACAGTCATCCTTAGTTTAAATTTCTTCTCAAACAATAAATGTAAACATGTCTATTTGGTATCATTTTGGATCAAAGGGATACTTGGAAGGAATTACAAAACATTAATCAATGTATTAAATTTATGGATCTAGAGAAAAAAATCAAACACATTTAACTTCACAGTAATTTTAGTTTTTTAAAAACAATAATTTTTCTTATATTTAGTCTAATATTTTTGAATATTTGACTATATTATTATATTATATATAATATCTCATTCAGTGTATGTCAAATATGGATCAAATGATTTTTTATAATCCAACTAAAGTATATAGTTTGATGCCTGTTTATTGGAATATCTAGTTTGAGTTTCCCAAAAAAGAGATATATATGCATAATATTTTGAATCATGATAAAAAAATATTTGGTTCCTTATTTGAGATAAAATAATTTTTGGGTTTTTTAATTATATATATAATTTATATTCATGTAAAAAGTGGAATTCTATGTGCATTAAATTATTGACCCATATGTGTGGTTTGTCTAATATTATTTATTTGGAAATTCTAAAAGATCTTACAATAAATTAGAGTTCTATAATTTAAGAATAAGATAATTGGAAACATACCCTTGATAATGAAGCTGAATATCGATTTGATAAATTAATATTCCAGCACAAATGATGATTTTTTGGATGGAGGTGGTATCTTTATTTTTGATTTTTTCCAATCATTTATATCAAGGATGATTGATTAGAAAAAATAATAATTTATCAATTAAGAATGATTTATTTAACCGCAAAACCCATGAATATTTTTTTTAATAATCCTAAAATAAGGTGATCTTGAACAAGCTCACATAAATAATAAAATATACTTATAATAATGTATTCAAGTATAATGACACTATTATTTGTAATTGACTTTATAATGATCTGAAACAATACCATATATACACATTTTTTTTATAAATAATAGAATGTGAATTTCTGATTCAACATGGTATTTGTAGTTTCTGTAGAAATTTATTATAGTGTATGTTCCCAAAAATTTAAATATTAAATGGATTTTGGTTCTTCATCATCGAAAAAATATGAAATGTCACAAATTTTTTAATTTTATTCATGGGAGAAGTGAAGATATATGGGACATATAGAGGATTAACAAAACACATATAATATTGGAGAAATTTATAGTGGGGGGATAAATGTTATATTTTATAAAAGTTTATGTTGGGGACTAAGTTATTCCAATTATTTATCTTTTAGATGCTGTAATTATCCCATTTTTGTCCCGAATTATGAATATAAATTCATATGATCCTTTTTGATAGATTTATAGGAAAATAATGGTTATTATTCCTAACATGTTTATATCATCTATTAAAGAGGGTAATTTTTTGAAGGATTATTTAAATAATTAACCGACATTAAATATCTATATAAATCATTTTTATGTTCCTTGTAGTGGGGAATTTTATTTAATATGGATAATTTCTTATTGAAATTCAATTTGTTAATGTGAAATTCCATGATAATATAACCCTTTAATAAAAAAGGTTCTACATGAAATTTGAGTCAGTTATGAATTTAGATAAATATGCCTATGGTTTTGGGAATCTTTTATGAAAATGGAAAGATCATCTTCATTAATAATGATAATTGATGTTTCATAACATAAAATATAACGCTAGATGAGAACTTCCAATATTTACAAATACCTTGAGGTTTTAGAGTTTTTTTTGTTAGGGATTGAGCATCGCCAATCAGAGAAATAAGTTGACATTCAATGATGATATTTTATAAATAATATAAATTTATTCATGTGATGTTGAAAACAAAATTCTTATCATTGTATTTGTAATGTCTCGGGCTTTTGGAGGTCCATTACTTAGTAAAAATATGATGTTTGTGGTGTTCTGGGTGTTCTAGAAGGCTATCCCAGCTACTCGGTAACTCCTAGAGATATCTTTGGTCTACAGATAGCTCTCAGCCATCGGTAGCTCTCAGCTGCTGGTGGCCTCGGCCACTGGTACCTCTCGACTACCGTTCGATTTTAGCCACCAGTAGATCTCTCCTACCAGTCGCTGTTGCCAGCCGGTAGCTCTCAGCTACCGGTGGCTATTGTCTACAGCCCACGGGTTTTCCAGTAGCACCACCTTTTTGCACAAATTGGGTTTTAAATGATCTTTTGACCCCATTAATAATGTTTTAATTCCCATTAACTCCCATTAATGGTGTTTAATTAAGAGTTTGATGAGGTAACATTGGTGTGTTTCAGTTTAAACAACCCCTAAATGTGGGGACCCATTAATGACGTGTGGGGCCACGTGGTCAACCCATGACCTCGCTCCTTACATAGTTTCACATTCTTATTTCAGTATCTCAACCGTCCCTGGCCCTTATAGACAAAAAAGGGTTCTCCCTGGGTTTCTTTTCCTCAATCCCCTTGCGATCAATTAGTCTGATCGTCTTGAGTTCCGGAGGTTCCACCCCTGTAATTTGCACATCCAATGTCCCTCACGTGGGATGTGAAGCCTCGATCGTTGATCAATCAATTATGGGTTTCACCTTCGTCTCTCCTTTATGTGTATCTTTCAGGGTGGGTACACTACTTCTTTTTTAGAATAGGATGAACCAAAATATAATGAAGATAATAAACAGATTCTAATGAATGAAGGGGAAGGGTGTGACTGATGATGATTCTCTGTTTTTCTCCTCATTCATGGTTAATGATTTCTGATCTGTGCTGGCTTACGCCTATTGAAAAGCATGGATATTGGTGGAATTTCTCTATGAATAAATAGAACCTTACCTATTGTTATTGTCGTTTAATGGAACTTTGTTAATTACATATATTCGGATAAATAAATTAAAAGCATTGGGATCTATCCTTTTTTGTGATAACCACGGTTAAAGTACAACAGAATTGGAATCATGGAGTGTGTTCAATATTTTAAATCTAGAAATACCGGCATGGGCCTGTGTTGTGTTGGATTTATTGGTTTGGTTGTTTTTCATTCACGGTCCAATTGTTGGGTGATGTGAGTGGGTATGGGATCCCCTATTGTTACGTTTTCGCAAGTTTTGAATTTGAGGCTATGTGGTTACTTTGATTATATCACGAATTGGGGTGGAATCCTCTATTGTTGAGACATCGTTGGGTTTGGGGTTTTGGGATCATGGGGTAGTATCATGGGGTTTTTTTTGTTCTAGTACCTTCATGGATCTCACTTATCCATTTTGGTGGTTGTGACTTTACAAGAGAACCGGGTGTGAACGTTTAAGTTGATGATTGACTGTACTCATTACATGGCTTGTTCTTATGCTTACTAGTTGGCCAAGTAGGGTCATAAACTTATTTAAACATTACTACATAACATGAAAACAAGGATGTGACAGATGGGTTTTGGTTTTGTGTGAGTTGTGACTTGGACATGGGTGTTGATTGTGTTCTTTAGGCGTGCTGAAGAAAAAACTATATTTGGGTGATTGATTTTTAACAATACATGTACGTTTAGTTTTGAGTTTCTTATTTGAGTCCTACTAATGTTGAGCACGTAGTGCCGAACACCCCCATTTCATGGGGGAGGGTGTTTTTCCCAACACTTCTATGAGTGGATGGTTATTATCTCCTTTTATACTCCCTTTCCCGAATAGACCAAGACTCTACAAGCATGCTGTGATGGCATAAAGTCCATTATTAGCCCAAGAATTTTAGGGAAGGGTAGTGCGGTGGTTGGACCAGGTGTGTGAAGGCAAGTGCTTTCCCACGAGTCTTTGGGATGAGGCCCATGTGACTTCGATCCTGGCAGTAGATCTTCTAGCCCTGGTGTCTTCAGGCGTGGAGGTGGTTGTTCTGGCCTAAGTGTTTGCAGGCGTGGTTACATGTGACAGTTGTGGCCCAAGTGTTTGCAGGCGGGGTTTGGCAGTGGGACTGCGTGAGGATATGGAAAAGGTGTGTGCGGGTGGGGAGTGGTAGTGGGACTGTAGTTAGAATGGCGGTATTGGATCGATGTGTAGGACGTCTTCAATAACCAGTGGGGGAGTGGCATAGGGTACTCAATCATCGATGTGATTTTATTATACATTACTTGACTTTCATTATTTGAGGTGTGTGCCTTGGTGAGTCTTGGGTGGTTAGTTTACTTGTTGGGTGTTTGGTTATCCCATTTCTCATAGGGCATTAGTATGCCTCCCCACTTGTGCATGAGAGTCTTTCGTTTTACCTACTGAGTATACTTGTATGCTCACCCTACATATATAAAAATACTTTCAGGTTTCCAGGAGGACTTTAGGGATCACGCGGAACCATACTAGCATGGACCTTTGGGGCAATTGCTGTTGTTGTTTCCCTTTTTCATTGTATATTTTTACCTTTGGAGTTTTGTGAATTGTATCATTACCTTTGAACATGCATGTGGGAATGGTTTATTTTCAGTCATATTTTCCCTTTTAGTTTTGGTGTTGTGGGATATACAATCTTATATCCTGATCCTATTAAAATATAAGGGTAATGACTTCCATTTTTTATGTGATTTTATACCCTTTGTGTTGGTCACCACTCTGGGACCTATTGAAGGTGGGTTTTTGGGGTCATTAACACTCCTTCAACATAAAGGATAAAGGACATGGAAATCTGCTGACCATTCCATCCTAATGGTGAAAGAGGGTCGTGACAGTATGGTATCAGAGGAGGTTCAGAGATAGGACTTAGTCGGGAGTTTGGAACATTAAGGATTTCAGGGGATGGTAGGGAAATTGTGTTGGTTGACCTTGGTGCAAGAATTATTCCATGGAAGACCAGCTAGGTCACATGAGATTAGGGCCCCCCGTTATCCGATGCAATGACTCTAGACCTACCAAACGACCAAGTGAGGCCACACTAATTGCAGGGTAGAGACCCTAGGAAGGTACACACATCATAATGACTTGTGTTCTCATGTTTCATGGGTTTTTTTGTAATTGAAATCAATAAGACGTTTATTTAATTTTATGAACAATATTCTGCACTACATGGGCTTAGGCATTCCTTGTTTACCTTGTAGCTATGGCACCTGGGAGGCCCCCATGGGCGGTATGGGTGATAGAGGCCCAAGAGGTTGACTTGGCCGATCGACAGAGGGATGATCGAGAGGAGGATGAGCAATGGCAGAAGACGCTTCGAGCATTTCAGCGACAGACCCTCGAGAAATATGAAGCATCACCTCTGACATGAAGATGGAGAGCTGGCTAGACGAGCAGGTGATATCTTTCGGCCGGATTTGTGCCCCAACCGAGTACTGTGTTCATCTGGCCATGAGCTTGTTGTGGGGAGTAGCGCGTTAGTGGTGGAATCGTTACCTGGGAAAGAGGAGAGAGGCTGAGGTGGCATGGGATGATTTTGAGAATGAGTTCTGGGTGGAATTCCTCTCTTCTAAGGTGAAGGAAGAGAAGTTGCAAGAGATACTCTCCCTCCACCAGGGGAGTATGTTAGTAAGGGAGCTAGGAATCATGTTTAAGGACCTCCTACATTTCACTCCGGACCTCTTACTAGACGAGGAGTCCCGAGAAGACATTTAGAGGAAGCGCTCTGATCCTCCCTTCAGTACGCTGTTACCCCCTTCATCATGTCGACATACTTGGAGGTCTAGAAGAAGGCCTAAGTGGTGGAGAGGATGTATGCAGTAGAAGGTGAGTCATGAAAGGGGATCTAGCTGGGATCATTGAAGTGAACGGCTGTCAGCACCAAACCACCACCATCAAGACCCTCTTAGTTCCGTCCAGCAGGGAGCAGGCCACAGAAGTTCTAGTTACTAATCCCCGGTCCTTGACCATTTCTTTCGGGACCAATACTGAGGTTCTTCGTCTGTGGGAGCCATGGACCTCTCCAGAATCAGTGCCCGGACCAATTACAGTACGGCTGTGGATGATAGGCCTAACACCCACCCCAGCAGCAGTTTCCAGCTAGGACCTTCCAACAGCAGCAGCAGGGGCAGCAAGCTCCCGCTCCTCCGAGGGTAGATGTTGCAGGAGGAGGCCGACCTTAGGGCCCTCCTCAGGGACCTCAACTAGGCATGGTCATTTTAACGCCGCAGAGGCAGCAGTCCTAGTGGGACCTGAGGTCGTTCGAGGTACGATAAATTTGTTTCGTAACCATTCTTATGCATTGTACTATACTATGGATTCACACTCCTTCGTTTGCACCCAGTACTTCAAATGCTCTAGGACTAGACTCCGAGAGACTCCTATTTCCCCTGGTGCTGAGCACACCAGTCGGAGGTCAGACCGACATGTTGTATGTTTTTCGAGGATGTAGACTGATGATAGGGCCACATCAGTCAGTCAGGGATCTACAACTGCTATAGATACAACCATACGATGTCATCCTAGGCATCGACATGTTGTTCCTTGTGTGGACCATCATAGAATGCTTCTGAGGAATGGTTGTGTTCTCATACTTTGGCAGCCAGCGTGTTACTTTCACTGGCGAGCGGAGCAGTCAGAAGGGTAGTAGGCGAGAGTAACCCCTCCTCTCCTTGTTAACCGAGATGTTAGTAGAGTCAGTAGATATTGAGATAGTGGAGATTCCAGGAATCATCATTGATCCATGTTATTGGGTTGGTGAGATTGTGTGTTGTTTCCAATGATTTATATATGACTTAAGAGATATGTTCTAGAATTTTTTATTATCCAAGATAATTAATGTGAGTGATATATGACAGGACAATGGTACTCATATATGGATGATTTTTCATGTATTAAGAAATATACAATATTCTACACCTTTTCATTTTTTTCTGTCATTTCTATTATTTAGGTCTTCATATCAATGCATATAATAGTCATTATATGATATTTGTTGGTGTTGGTGTGTTTTATGAAGGTTTTAGATGTATCAAATGTGTCTGGTGGTTGAATAACTGAAATGGTCTTCATGGATTTGATGCCACATTCACAAAATGTACTTGAAATATATGTCGTAACTAAAGATATCAATCAAATATTGACATAGAAAATTACATAACCTCGAGGGGATATTATTCATGTTAAATTTATTATTAGTTTAAATAATATCATATGAAATTATAACTCTTATTAGGAATCATCTTTAACATATTAATTAATAACTCATCACTAATGACATAACCAATGTATCTATTTTCACTAAAAAATGTATCAGCGTGTTTTATGATATACATTAAAATGCATGAGTCATGATGGAAATTAATAATATTCATAATGAATAAGTACCATTACAAACAATAATGGATAACAATATCCAATTTCAAAAATGCGTGAACAATTCCTATAGGACGGTCTATTCTCATAACTTCCCATATTGAATAAATTAGAATACACATCTCTCTAGGTGAGTGGGTTGATAATTTTGTAACTGAATAAAAATATAACATGTAGATTTATGAAATTTCATTCCATCCAAAAAATAAATATCATAAGAAAAATATTATAGAGGAGTGGTCAATATCACATTTGTTTCCCTTTCACAAGTTACTACATTGATGATCAACACCACATGTTCACTATTTTTTTCTTCCCAAAAATATTACTACAAATTTTCCCATCATCCTTAGTGTAAATTTTCTTCTCACAAAATCAATAGAAACCAGTCTATTTGATAACATTATAGATCAAAGGGATACATGGAAGGAATTACAGAAAATTACTCAATGTATTCAATTCATAGATATGGATAAAAAATCAAACACATTTTACTTCACAATAATTTTAGTTTTTTAAAAATAAATAACTTTTCATATATGTAGTCTAAAATTTTCAGATATTAGACTATATTATTATATTATTTATAATATCTCATTCAATGTATGTAAAATATGGATCAATTGATTTTCCATAATCATAATAAAGTATATAGGTTGATGAATGTTTTATGGAATATCTAGTTTGAGTTTCCCAAAAAAAGAGATATATATATGCATAATATTTTGAAACATGACACTAAAACATTATATTCCATATTTGAGATAAAATAATTTTTGGGTTTTTTAATTATATATAACATTTATATTCATATAAAAATTGGAATTCTATGTTCATGAAATTATTTACCGACATGAGTTGTTTTTCTAATATTATTTATTTTGACATTCTAAAAGATCGTACAATAAATTATAGATCAATAATTTAAAAATAAAATTATGGGAAAAATACCCTTGATAATATATGTGAATATTGATTTGATAATTTAATATTCCATCATAAATGATTATTTGATGGATGAGGGTGGTATCTTTATTTTAGATTAATTCCCAACATTTATATCATGGTTTATTGATTAGAAAAAAAATCATTTCTCAATTAAAACTGATTTATTAGATCATTTTTAGCTCCCTTTCCCGAATATCCCAAGACTCTATGGGCAGGCTGTGATGGCCAGATGTCCATTATTAGACCAAGAATATTCGGGTAGGGTAGTGTGGTGGTTGGACCAGGTGTGTGAGGGCAGGTGGTTTACTAAGCGTCTTCTGGATGAGGCCCAGGTGTCTTGGGGAGTGGCAGTAGATCTTCTAGCCCAGGTGTCTTTGGGTATGGCAGCGGTTGTTCTGGCCTAAGTGTTTGTAGGACTAGTTACGTTTGACAGTTGTGACCCAGGTGTTTGCGGGCGGGGTTTGGCAGTGAGACTGTGTGAGGATATGGCCCAAGTGTGTGCAGGCGGGGTGTTGCAGCGGGACTGCAGTGAGAATGGCGGGACTGGTTTGATCTGTAGGATGTCTTCAATAACCAGTGGGAAAGTGGCGCTGGGTACCCAAACATCGATGTACTTTTATTATACATTACTTGACATGAATTATTTTGGGAGTGTCCCTTTGTGAGTCATGGGTTGTTAGTTTCCTTGTTGAGTGTTTGGTTATCTCTTTTCTCATTGGGCATTAGTATGCCTCCCCACATGTTCCCGATAGTCATTGGTTTTCCTTACTGGGTTTACTTGTATGCTCACCCTACATATATAAAACTACTTTCAGGTTTCCAGGAGGCTATCAAGGATCGCGTAGGGCCATACTATCTTGGACCATTGTGGTCGTTGCTGTTGTTGTTTCCATTTTTCTTGGTATCGTTTTTGCATTGGAGTTTTGTGACTTGTATATTTACCTTTGAACATGCATGTGGGAATGGGTTATTTTCAGTTGTTTTTTTACTTTTAGATTTGGTGTTGTGGGATTTAAAATCTTATCTCCTGATCCTATTAATAAAAAAAGGGTAATGCCTTCCATTTTCTGTGTGATCTTATACCCTTGGTGATGGTCGCCGCTCTCGGACCTATTGAAGGTGGGTTTCGGTGGTCATTATCTCTCCTTCAACTTAACGAAAGAAGGTCCTGAAAATCTGTTTACATTTCCCTCCTTTTGGTGAAGGCGGGTCGTGACAATATTTGTATTTAATAATAATCACACCATGTCACACGTAACCACGCCTGCAAAAAACCTAGGCCCTTCCATCTTGATATTGGTCATTTTTTTAAATGTTAACGAATAATTTGAATGTGTTTTCTCAATATTCAGCATGTCACAAGCCTGTTTTTTCAAAAATATAATTTAAAACTAAAAAACAGATCGAGTTATTTCTAAATCAAATACACACAAAAACAATCCTAAATAAGTCAAATATAAATTATATACCATTATGAAGATAATAAATTATACATGAGAGGATCATAGTTATTGTCTACTTGGTTAATACTTTTTTTGAAATAATTTTTTCAATTAATAGAGCAAAATTTTTTTAATTAAAATAAATTATCAAAAAAGTAATTTCATCATGAACGTTATGAAAATTAAAAATATAATTATTATGAAAAAATGATATGGAATTTACCTTTAAAAATTAAGTAAAATGATGAGACTAAAGATGTCTTAAAATGTCATATCTTCATGATGATTGCATATATTCTGAAACAATTCATGAAGAACATTCATCTCTAAAAACATATTAACTTTTGTAAATAAATATTATTTTGATATAATTATTAGTACTAAAAAATATAAATAAAAATTAATTTATATATTTTAAATGAAATTGAAATTATCATAAAAAATACATCATCAAGGATGAAAATTTGATGATAAAATACAATATTTTTCATAAATTTCCAAATATAGTACACAAAATAATTTCCATTAGTATTTTTGAATGCTTTAGAAACATATTTTTATAGTAATTTATTTTGATATATATTTTTAGAGTGAAATTTTTTATATATACCCTAATACATAACTACTTTTAGAAGTACATAGGCATGTTTTACTCAAAGACTTCCCATGGGAAATAACTTCAATGATATTTAAAAACTAAAAAATCCTAATTAATTAATAAACCATAATATTAAATTTATTACATTATTTTTAGTTGTATAATTGTTTATTTAGTGTATTTAATATTCATAAACACCATCATATTTGGTCGGTTTTGAAAATACATTGTGATGTTTTATTTTAACAAGTTTTTTTTGACAAAAAATATCTTTTTATAAAATAATGAAATTGTAAATTTAATGAAAGAGGTGTTTTATGATGTTTATCACATTTTTGATAATATTTTTATGAAAATATGGATAATGTTTTTTTAAATGGTGGTTATCATATACATGTGTAACACCATAAAATTCCAAAACAAGAGAATTTTATTTCATAACATATGCAACATATAAAAATAAATATTGAAGAAAATATAACACAATGATAAGTTATACAATTTTTATTTTCCAATATAATAATGTTCGTAAATAATATTCACTACATGATTCCCTATGTTTATATTGAGTTACATGTGATGCCCTTTTTAGCTAGAATTACATGTAACGTTGATTTTAAATGACAAAATTAAATATTATTATTATATTATTATTTAATATAATAGATATATCATTGAAAATAAAATTTAGCAATGAATATTATTGAATAATTTTGAAAATCATGGTGATATATTTATTAGGAATATAATAATCATCATTTTAATGATAATGAAATGTTAACAAGAAATCATTTTTTTAAAGAATATTTAATCACGATTTTTTAACATAATTTCAAAATAAATATTATCACTTCAGGAAAATTTATTCGAAAAAATTATAATAAATTTTGAAATTTGATTTCCAAAATTATTTGAGGGTGAATTTTATGTTTATAATTATCATTTTTAATGAATAGACACCATAATTATTTTATTAAAAAAATAGTTCTATGATTAAATTATTCATAATTATTATTTATATTTTTAATTGAAATTGGTAAAATAATATATCATTTAATCCAATATATGTAATTTTAATTATGTTTCTGTTGAATTTTGATTAATTTTTTTACATTATCAGGACATATTATTACACTATATCTTCATGTATTTATAATTAACTATTTTCCAAACATATTTCATTATGAAAAACGTGTGTATTGTTGAATATTTATGACAATATTACTATTAGTCCACTAACCAGACTTGTCTATTGTCACCCCATCGCCTCTATTAATCAAAACATACAAATAAATTTTTTCCATCCAATACAAACCCAAATCATCTACCAACATCCCTCCCATCAACCTAGAACCATTATATTTGGGATAAAGTCATCCTATGATGGATTTAGTGTAAACCTAAGGGTGATACACGATGAAGTGGTAATGTTCCTCAACAAGCATCTATATATTATTTTTTCTCCGTCACCATAAATTAATATTATAATATGATGATATAAAAACCAAATTATCTTAAACAAAATAACATCCTCTCATAATAAGTGTATGATATAATAAAATCTCTAATTCCATGAAATGGGATTTGAAATCGTTGTTCATGTGTACTACAAAATATTGTCTCATAAAATGATGTCATTAATTTTACCATTACCACATATATAGGTTTGTTATGATGATATTTATATATAGTATATATATTATAATTTTAAAATTTTTATTCTTTTGGACTCATTATATTTTATATATCTCCATAACTATTATTTTGTAGGAGAAACAACATTGTCTCCTATCTGTACGATGGAAAAACACCTCGTAAAGCGATTTGAGCCCTCTTTAAAAGACACTCCAAATGGATGGTTATAAATATAAAATTAATTATTATAAGACATACACAGGAAATGATTATGATATTGATTTTATTTTTATCATTATGAAAATATACTATTTCATATTAATTAGTTTTTTGGTCGGTTAAATATCATAATATCATTTGTGTACATGTGGACTATCACCTTCACAAAGCAATGTGACTCTGTTTTCTTCACCAAACCCTTTTCATTATGTATATTAATATAAAATTTTATATATATTATATAATTATGTGCAATTAAATATTATAACATTATTAAAATAATTAAATGATGATAATTTTAAAATATAAATGTTTCTCATGTGTACCTGTGATATATCGTATCTATGATCATAATGTACTTCATTTTACATTACCATATTAAAGGATTGGTTTTGATATTAAGAATATTGTTTAAATATGACCATTATTTCATTATTATTATTATATACAAGATTAAACTATGTAATATGTGTAAAAAATGGATATTTAGGAATAAACAAGCATAAGAAAACAATTCAATTGACAGAAAAAAAAGAAAAATATAGAATGATTATTAATGAGTGGGTGATAATATATAATAAAAGGATTAGAAGTAAAATTATAAATAGTATTATGGTTCACATTTATGATTATTACATGATTGAAACCAATATATAAATATTAAATGAGTGTTCGATCAAAACTAAGTGTGAGAGAAGGGATTTCATAACTCATTTTCAATTCATTGTTTTAAAATTATAATACAATTATTATTCCATTATAATATTTTATGCATAATACATTTTATTAACATAGGTTACATTATATTTGTGTATCAGTTTTATTATTATTGAAACATATAACTAATACATTTATTAACTCTCAGTTCAATGTTATAGTAATTGAAAATGCTTATTTCATAATCACATTATAATCGAGATTGATTATTTATGAATTTCAATTTATGAATATATCATTTCTTCCAAACACTAGTTACCCTAAAATGGCTTCATATATATTATTAGCACTATAAATATTATTTATAATGGTATATTTAAATTTTATTACTTTACATTCATGTTAATGTGTTGTAATTTTTATTTTCAAAAAAAATACACATTTGGGTTTTATATAAAAATTTGAGAAGAATATTATGGTTAGATTCCAAACATGGAACATTAATATAGTATTTATTATACAAAGGAAATTTTAATATTGACAAGGAAAATATTTATGTAATTATCCAATGTCATGATCGTCATTTCATTTAAGACGAATTTAAATGTTTATAAAGAACATTTTGATGAATTTTTTCCCTAGTATTCTCAAAACACTACGTTTTATAAAATTGATTTTCAATGATAAGGATTTAAAAAATTATTATTGATTATTAAAATGAATATTATATTTTACCCATAAATGTTGTAAACATATTTTAATGGAATTATTAATCATTAATGAAATACACCCTTTAATGTACATATTATCTTTTTGGGATATAGTGAATTGATATCATCCTTATTATTTATACAGATTTATTATGATTAGTTTGATTGTGGATATTCTATTTTGATATAATTCACCATATTACATTGGATGGATTATGATTTTGATCATTTTATTTTGGTATGTATTAAAATTTAATAATTTATCTTTGAATAATATTTTTTTAGGTTGAACAATTTTAAAAAATTTCATAAAACAAATGTATTTGATATATTAGTTTCCCTTTGGGGCCCTCACACAAATAGACTATCAATTCTTCAATTGATATCATGACAAAAAATATGTTGTTGAAACTGTATGAGTTTGTACCCAATATTTTTAAATATTCTAGTGAAATGTCTTGGTAGTATGTGTCTTGCGAATGGACTTGAAAAAAAGATTTTACAAAACCTGATGTGTTTGAAACCTAAATATTTAGACTATTTTGTGAATAGTATCAATAGTAAATTTCATGTAAAATATTTTCATTGTATTATTCAGAAGTTGGACATTATTCATTATATCATTATGAATTATGTCATAAAAATTACAATTGATTATTCAATTAGCTATAAAATACATGTTTAAGTGGTTATTTATATGGAATTATTCAATCGTCATTAATTGAATCCATTATATTCTCATGTTATTGGATAAGATGAATTTGATTTAGTTATATATATTTCCATATTTATTACTCAATTTTTATTCATACCATTTATAATATACGTAGGTTTATGAATCTTTTACAATCACTAATTTTATGTTTTCTCCTGGAAACCAAGGAGAATTTTACCATTGATTAGAACTGATATGATACATGAAATAATGATACTATTGAAAAATTATTATGTTTTATTTTATGAATTCAAATGTAATATAGGAACCATGTATGTATCAATTTATCAAATACTACTAAACATTTGGATCCTTTGGGATGTGATACCATGAATTATATACCAATGTAATTAATCAAACATTTGCTCTGGGTTTTTTGAGTCTGATATATTTCTGTTTATATCTTGGATGTTTATTAGAACCCATGGGAACAATATTTAGGAGAATGTAGTTAGGGATTATAACCAAATGATATAATGTGATTATAAGAATATAAAATCAACTTTATGTTTTGGTAAGGTAGATATTATGTGGTTTTCCTTCAAATACATCTATGTATTGATCTTATAAGATGAATATTTTCATTTATAGTTGTCCCAAGGGGAAATAACTATGAAAATGAAGGATTGGGCTTCACCTGATTGTCATAGGAACTCAAAAATTCTTCACATTTCCATAATTTTACACAACATGGGAGTATTCATAGTTTATTTATCAATTTCCATAGAAACCATTATTATGGATTTGAAAAAGTGATATCCCCAAATATCCGAAATAATTATTTTGATATTAGTTATGGAGAAGCTCATTGTAGGAAGACCCCCATGACCTGATAGTGATGTCCCTCGTATGGTCCCTTCCCACTTAATGGGGGAGGCCCCTTCATCATCTATCAAAGATTCATGACCCCATTTCATTCTACTATTTTCAATCCTAGACTACTTACCTAATGTCCCTACGATACCTCTTATCCCTGAAGTCGCAAATTTGATCCATGGATACCAAAAGTTTTTATCTAAGCCTCTGAGTTCACATATTATTCTTCTTTTCTATAGTTTTAGTCGATTTTACAATTCAAAATTCAACATCCATCAATTGAAACATTTTTCAATGTATTTTTGAATATTTGTACAAACAAGATCAAGAAATTGTGAGCCTCATAAAAAAGTCAAATCGTTTAATGATTCACATCAAGAGTAATTGGGTAATGTCTTGGTCCATCACTCCATGTATCACTAAAAAATTATAGTTAATAAATTTCTAGTTCACCTAAAACATATACATGAATAATGTTACACTGATGATTACTATTTGTGTGAGATTTCCAAAACCTTATCATCCTTTCCAAATCCCTTCAATTCACCAAATGTTTGGATACCATGAATTCCATTATCATCTCTCATAATGTTGGACTACATAACATTTCCATCAAATTGCCCCAAGAAATTTTCATTGGAGTGGATGTTTTTTGACTTCAATTTGAATTTATTTGTATTAATGTAAGAGTGAAATTATGATACACATAGTCAATTATATTCAGTTGTTCTTTCTATAGTAATCCCTTATGAATGAAATTGGGGGACTCATTTGTTGTGTGTAGACAGGGGAGCTCAAATTCCAATGGTCATGTGAGTAATGAACAATTAGTAGTCCCTAGTAATGCTACACATGAAAAGGAAAAAATTCCAATTGTTGATTCAATTAATTGATGTACCTATTCTCAGGTTGTGGATTCAAGAGAATAGGAGGGTGGATATATGGACTTGAATTTGATTGTTGGACACCATGATGAACAATAGATTTATGTGGTCCAGCAAAAGTGATATCTAGACAAAGTAAGTGTGATATATTATCTACTTATTCGATAGTCTATGACATCAATAGATGATTATTCAGAGACTTGATGTGCACAATAGGACTTGTAGTGATATAATATTAAGAAACAAAACTGGTTTTTAATGAGGGAGTTGTGGATAAATTAAGCCTACTAGTTGTTATTACATGGTTAAACGAATATAGTGTTTTGAATTCCGTGTCCTGAAATTTAATTGAGGAATCCTATAGTGGGGATGTATGATCTATTATTATAATCATCCTGGAAGTAGAAATGAACATGGAGGTTGAGGGATGCTCAAGGGATCTGATGGTAGAATGATATGGATATGTTATATTTTTAGGGTACCAAACCACGTGAAGAAAGAGTTACCATGAGATTGAGTCCATGAAATTATATTCATAGGTGAACAATATATAAAGGTAGGGTGTTCCATTTTGTGGAAAGGTTAAAAATAAAACCAAATTGGGTGGATCATTAACATGTTCAATCTTAGAAAGTAAATTTCTTGATATTAAACATAGAAATGTGTTCAAATGATATGAGATTCAAAGGACATTCTTTGAGTATGATGAAATTAGAGAAAAATAAATAAATTTCTAAATAGGGATACTTTGTGGTGAGTCAAGATAGGAGTGTCATTGTACAATATAAAGAGTGATTGGGGATGTTCCTCAAGGTAATGTTCTTCTCATCTAGATGAGGATAGAGTGTTAGATAGGAAACATGAACAGTTGAATGAAAAATTCCTATTTACCCTAACCAAGGGAGGAAAAAAAACTCCAAAAGGTTGATATAAAATATAATGTATAGTAAATGAATGGGATTTGGAATTTTTGATTGGAATGTTGTTTTAGATCACGTGGATGGGCCCTATGATGGTGTTATTACTAAACAACAATAGGAGGAATGTGTAATTTCTAGGAAAGCTCTGGTATTTCCCATCCATTTGGGGGTAGAATTATTGGAGGAGTATATTATGATTAATGAAACACTATAAGAAGAATGTTAAACAATCTAATGGTCATGATTTGGGGACTTTAATCATGATAATTGGGCATGAATTGAAATCAATTTTCTTATTATAATAAGATGTTTCAATAATGGTATGATCAACCAAGAGGTGTACATTTAAATGTGGGACAAACATGCCTATCAATTTTAAGACCTTATAATGGATGATACAAATATATAGGTAAAAACTCTCTCATTGAAATTATTTATAGATATTCATTCCAACTTGGTAATGTTACCCTTTAATAATAACATGGTTTTTTTGGTTTTTGTATGGTTTGACCAATTTAGTATTTAATTATTCCCCTTAAAAGTGTTTTTCATAAAAATAAATTTATTTTTCATATATTAGTTATGAATTAATCATTTAAATATGTTTGGGGATAGTCCTATGATCCATAATAATAATTTGTATTCCATTTAATATAAATAAAATATAATATTATGAATGGGTAACACATCAATCCACGTAATACAGTCAATAAAAATCATCCTTTCATTAATTGGTTTAATCCAACTTATCTAAGGGATATGTTCCTCAAAATAATCAAATTATATGAGGACATACTATCATTTGATGAAAATGAAGATAAATAATTTTCCTAGTATTTTTGATTTGTATGAAATAATAGAATAATAGTGATGTGTTAAAAAAAATGCTGATAAATAGAATGAAAGAGTTTCCCACATGTGTTTGTTAATAAATGAATTACCCTTTCACTTAATTAAGAGGAGTTCATTTTTTGTAAATGAGTTGAGAAAATGGAAAATCTGCAAGTGATATTAAGGGTAGGAAGAAAGTTTCCAATGTACAATTCATTAACTATATATATTTAGGGAACTGCACATATGAATGTCTCAAATATGAATAGAATAAATTCCAAGAGAGTCAGATTCATCATAATCAATAAAAGATTATAAATTAGAAGTTGATGAGTTATTAATATGAGTGTATTTTGAATTAATAATTATGTTATTTGAATGTTTTTACAATGATATAATAGTGATATAAATTATGGACTTTATAAATATTGCATTGTATTAAATTTTTATTATGGATTTGAATATGGATATTGAACAGTACTAATGGAAAAGAAAACAGATTTATTCTAATTTTGATCTTCTAGTAAAACACATTATTTAGGGAAACATATCCATTAATAAATTAATGTTTTTGAGATTAGGATGTTGGGATTCAACGATGATTGATAAGGATAAAAAATGGATGGTACTGACTACATTATAACTAATTAACATTTTTTATAATGTGGTTCAATCATTCTTTAAAAAATTAATCAACATTTTTGGTATTTATAGAATATATAAAATATTATATACATTATTTTTAGGAATATGGAAGCATGAATTATTATATAAATGTTGTTAATATTATTTCAGGTTCTTTTTTACTTCTTTCAAGAGATTACATTAAGGATTTATTCACATGATTGGTATTAGATTATTAATAACTACTTATTAATGTTTTAGTGATTATTGATAAGAAAAAATTTATATTAATTAATCATATTTCTATGGTTCTTAAACTAAATATTTGGGAGGGGTGATATGGATTAACTATCATGACCCAACTCATTGATGACCATCTTGTGACTAACCCTGACCCACCAATAATAGGCCAGTTGGTCAAGACCAGTGCTGAGTAGGAATATCTCTTAAATGGGAGTTACTATCCGAATGTACCCATACACATACACACATATCCAATCTCACAAAATGAAGAAATGTTATAAAAATAAAACTAATGAATTCATTCATCTATGATCCCAAAATAGAGAACCACGGTACAGTACTAAAAGTGGAAAATGAGGTAAAATTCATGATAAAATAAAAACTAGAAAGAGTAAAACCTGCTCTTTAGGAGAGGACTAATGTTAAATACAGGCTCCCGTAAACCACCTCATTATTACATGGTCAACATGTGCTCCACCATCTCTTTATCCTTCGAGGATACGACAAAATGTTTTATTATCTGCATAAGACATGGAATTTTCTAGAAAAGTACATGCTAGCATGATTTAAAAAATAACATGCTGGAAACCAAAAAAACTAAAAAAAAGGGCAATTTATATTCTTTTCAAAAAAAATATAAAAATTTATAAAACATACATACAAATATACTGAGGAAATACATGAAGGCACTAGGCGGTCATAACAAACTTCGATCCAAATATTTTTCTGAAAAACACTAGTTTTAGGGAGGTAACTCAATGAGTCATTCTATCATTAGATACACTTGATGAAAATTTATATATCATTGTGAACATCCCATGAAACTCACTGCTCTATGTAGACCCCTATATACATATAAGTGGTCATGCCCAAAACCACTAGAGGACACCATAAACCCAATATGAATCAACCCTCTATGTAGGGGAATATATAATAATGATATCACAAACGATAATGATATGACATGATAAATATAGGATTGACACTATGGGCAAGGAGGTCACACTGATTACCCATACCCCACATGGGGTAAAAATATGATAGGGGGTCATACTATTATCTCATGGAGGGATCCACATCAAAATTTGTGTCTCTAACTCTAGAGTGGATTTCAATTATTTGATGATGAAGAAATGGGACATTATATCCTCAATAGCATAGAATGAAGGAAACCACTCAACCATGATTTTCCAAAAATAAGAAAATGAGGATATGGAAATACTCTTGAAGGGGTATTATGGCGTGTATTTGGGGTACAAATGGTGTACATATATTATAACGTCTTCCAATATGGTAAATCCTCAGATGACAGGTAAATGTAAAGATACAATGTGTGTAGAGATAACATGGATCTAGACTATGTGATGTAGGAAAATACTAGTGTACTTTTTCTGTCCCTTGTTCCATCCAGTTTATCGATGGTCATGTTCACGTACACCTAGACATGTGTGAGTCCAATTACATGATGTGCCTGTGTCTATTTACATTTTGTAGTGTCTATGTACATTTATTTTTAAATATATAGCTATCATATATGGTTGAAAGCTATGTGATAGGGTCACAACTCTATGATCATTAACCCCATCCCAAAACCGCAGACACCGTTGAGAGTTCCCCATATGTCTTATAATATTGAAATACACACTTTCTTTCTATGTATTTTCTAGAAACCCATGTTATCTTCTACATCATCCTCCATATCATCATAGCCACTTCAAGTACTATATTCCCTAGATTATTTTTCTTCCAACAACTATACAGATATAGATTATTGATATGGGTACCAAATTAACTAAATAATCATACATTCTCCCTATCTATAGTTGTTTCAAGTGTGTACTAGAAGAAATGTAGAAAAACCAATTCTACCTCATTTTCTATTAATCTATCCATCATCACCATTAATTCCTGAAATTTAATCTCCATCACATGTCGTACGTGTAGTTTCTATTATGTACTAACAAATACATTACCACGACAATTAGATTCCATGTATTGGTCAAACCATTATCCAAATGAAACACCAATGACTGTATATCATTGAAATATGAGAGAAAAAAATAAAGCATAAAACATGATGAATGAACCTGAATCATTTTACATATGACCTTGATTCATTTTCATATAAGAAGACATACGAATTTGGATAAATACAAATAAAAAATCAAAAAAATATATCCAATTAATTATAATGATGATATAAATATCAACAATGTTTGTGGAATTGATTTGTGTATGTAAAAGATTAAGAAATATGATAGAAATTAAAAAATCAAGAATCCTAACATGTGTTTGGATTTATCATTCATGAAGAACTGTTTTTCCTCCAATGTTGATGAGTTCAACAAACTCTATTATTGAAATGATCCATAATCCGATACAGATTTGTCATTGTTCACAAATAATTATATCTAATGGTAATATAAATATACATATAATGATAATTAATCACTAAATAAATGTTATTACAGAATACATAGATTAGAAACTTGTCCCTATGTCAAAATAATCCTAACAAATAAATAAATTATTTTTTTATTTACAGCCACTTTGAATTTTTCACAATAGGCCCACACCAATAATTATTATGTCGATACTAGATAAAAACCCGCATTCTAAAAACAACTATGAAGACATATTTGTGATATGGTCACCCATTCAGGGTAAGATTTGACTTTTTAATGGAAATAAATCGCATTTGAAATTTAATATATTAAATATTTTTAAAAAAATTACTCAGGAAAAAGAATCAAATGTTTTAACAATATCTATTCCTGAAAATAACCCAAATAATAAAAAAAAATAATACATAGAAATTATTATTCATTAAATTATACCCACATTATGTATTTTCGTTCATAAAATAAAAAATCCTACTCAAGAATATTAGGTTATTGGGACCATATCCATGTCACCCACACCTAGGTACTCCCACTAAGATTCCTATGTAGATAGTAGATACAAAAATGGGGAATTAAATTAAAAAGATGGATAATATCATTCAAATCCATAATATTTTCTTGGTACTTTGAAATGGTAGATAAATCATTATTCTCTAGCTCACCCTAATCGATAAAGGGCTATGGGTGATGCTCATTTCTAGTTAACTAAAACAGGTGGAAAACGCCATGTACCCATTCCAACTGTAGCTTTTTATATAAGATGCATTCCACTAGGATAACTATAACATAAATCAAATAGGAAATACCACCAAATTTAATATGGAAATTTTCCAAAACAAGAAAAATGGAGCACATCTCTATAGACACAACTCACCAAGTCCACATATCAATAGTTTTAACCACCTCAAATTGAACCTTCTCCCCTACTCGATCCAATAAGAATATAAAATATAAAAACCCAAAGGCACATATAGGTTTTGAACCAATTCCCAATAGTCTTTCAAACAATAATTACATAACATGCAAAAATATAATATTAAACAAGAAAGTGGTTTCAATTATCAATTAAATTGATTTGGAATTTGAAAGCAATATTCAACACAATAATGCTTTTCACTACAAATATAGAATCACATTTGAAATTCATAGATCACATTTCAAATTATCAAAATAATTCTCATGTGATTTAATTACCATTAAAATAAGATGCCTTACCACAATGTAACTTTTCCAAATTTTTTAAATAAAAACATTTATATTAAAATATTTTATATAAGTCACAATGAATGTAAAATAGTATTCAAAAAAGGAACATATACATTATAAATTCATAAAATGGAGAAACATTGTCATATGCAAAATTAGGTTTGATAGTTTCCGGATATACGGACACAACACTGTTAAATGAAAAATATGAACATATTCCCCTTTAGGCCTAATGCCAATATGAACTCACCATCGCATCCTAATTTACCTTATGTGATGATATGAGGTGTTAAAAATTTGTTAGTCATAATTTTCACCCAAAATAACTCACTCACTAACTAATTCTTGAATGTGTTTTACTACAGAAAAATTATCGGTGTTATATTTTATTTCAAAATATAAATTAGATTAAATCTAAATATCCTTTTCAAATATTACCATTTTTTCTTTAAAACCCAAAATATGTTTTTAATAAAAATCATGGCTTATCACCATGATTAGAAACCATGTTTTCTATAAAAAACTACTTATTCCATTTTTCACAAATACATATTTTAAACCAATGATGAAATATCACAAAACCAATTTAAAAATTAAATTCAATGATTAAATTACCATCAAATTTCAATTAATTCATTACAACGTCCAAATCCATGGACTTAGGGGTTTTCATAATTTTTTACAACAATACCATTTCCTCCATAAAATTTGTAAATTAAATTGAAATAATTTCAATCTAACACTCAAATTATTTTCATCAATATAAATATATCAATGTTCCATAAAAAATATTCAATGAAATTGGGAGTTTTCAATTTCATACCAAACCCCCATTTTTCATTATAACCAAAATTTAATGTAATTGGTTATTTCCAATAAATTAATCAAAATAAATTTAATAAAAATAAATTGTATTTATTTAATAATAACATTTAAAATTAAACAAATTCATTTAGGGTTAATTAAAATTCTACATCGTAATGGTACTACATAACATAGGATCAACGGATCTCAAATCCAAGAGGTGTTCATAAAAACAACAATGTACAATAGCATCCACATAGATCTATAAAATAATCCAATAATGAGATCCGACATATTTTGTATTAGATCCTAATATAAATATAGATAATCATGGAACCCTAGATAGAATAAGTAACAATGTTGGAGAATAGGGATAGAAAAAAAGAAAACTAGTGGTGGATCATTGATTTCGTTCATCATGCTCTGAACCACATCCTAGATGGTTTACTGAAACACAAAATCATTTCTAGTGATTCTATGTGGGGATAAACTGATAAATCATGTACAATCTATGCAACTATTATAAATTGGTGAAATTTCTTCTTTATATTGGGTGCATGTTTTGGTAAATCATGCACATGACATGTGAAGCCCACAATCCAAATTTCTAAAAATGATGTAGAATGGAACATGGTTTAGAAAACCATGATTGAATCATGTAGTTGAACAAAAACATCCATAATTGATAAAATTTCACACAATGAAAACCAAAAAGAAACCTATCGAAATAATGTTAAAATAGAGGGGTTTATGAATATCAGAAAATAGTAATAGGATGTTACACCTTCCATAATATAGATTATTTTTTATCCATATAAATACTATGATAATGATTCCATGTAAAAATGATTGGTCCACTATTCTCTCATCAGTATGCCCCTCTATGATGTATCATGAATATCCAAACTGTTCTACTGGAGCACATGAACCTAATGTATCATCTTCCGAAAATGTAACTTGGTTTTTCAATCAATTGTCTTATATGGCTATTCAGTCATGGATAAATCATGTTTAATTTCATGATCACCCTGAATTAGAATATTTCATAGATTTGATAGATACTTTCTAAAATTTGATACAAGAAATATGTTATGGATCAAGATGACATGAGGCAGTACTGATAAATGTTAAGAATCACTATCCACCTTGTAAAAAAACTAAAAAGGGCCATCAAAATTAAGATCATGTTTCCCTTTCATCCCACGCCATCGATGATCCAATCAGGGAATATCCATAAGCAACCCCTAGTCAGTAACTTAATATTACAAAGGTCTATGTTGAATATTAGCATAAGACATATATCGACATTGTTCCATAAACTATATCGTTTGAATCGACTAAATCTTTTCATTCATCTCTTTGACCTCTCTTGGTCAATCCAAGGAATACTCAGAAATCATTGACCTACACAACATAGACATACAATGATAAACATACTCAGACTTAAAATGAGCCATTATGATCTTGGTATCATACTTTTTTTATACCAAAACGCAATGATATCCAAATGATCATCCCAAGATTTACCAATGATGTGAACACAAGTGTGAAGCATATCCTCAAGAATCTATATATCACTTTCCATAATTCAATCCTACCAGGGATGGTATTCCATACTCAAACAGATGTGTGATCATTGTTTCTCCTGAAGGCCTCTCCAAAAAATGATAACAAATATTTCAATCTATCAATGAAAACACCTATTTCATTCTTATGACGTTGGGAACATGTAAAACCAACACCAATGTCTATACATATATAATCCCACATTTACTAAGGGAATATATGTGGCTTAAAAAATCAAGAAGGATTCTATTACTCATCTTTCACCAATTGGAATTTATAAAATTGTGTGATAAACTAATGAAGAGTCTCTCTATAACCCAGGCAAAAAAACTACAACCTTATTTCATATAACATCATAGTGGTTCCTAGTTCCACAACCCACTAGAATATATTGTTATCAACCACATGTTATTTCCATACTAGATATGGTAAAACAAAATTGATTTCAAATCATAGAATTCCCTATTTGGAGAATGAGAAATCATTAACAGTATCGATACCCTAAAGAGACTCTCTATTGATATAGAACTCATCACCGAGATGTTGTTCTAGTGAAATCAACATGGGAAGATAAAATTTCAACTAATGACTGGCTAAAAAAACATGTATCATGATTCATGGACTCCAATATATAACTTTTCAAAGATATCTGTCATGTTCCACTATTCTAATGATTCATTAAAAGTCTTGGATGGATGTTTCTTGGTCAATGAATCTGCAAATGACATTTACATTCCTTGTAGAAGAGTTGATTTCACAATCAAATGATTGTAGGTATCCCAAACAATTCCTTTATCGATAATTGAAATCCTTTTGAGAGTAGATATAATGTAAGATTTATTGACAATAAATTATAGAAAATCTTTTCCATTACGGTAATTCCAGCAAACCATAAGTGAGTTTATCACAAATTCATGTTCAATGTATTATGTTATATATTTACTCTCATATGTACAAAGCTAAAATGATCCATAACCAATGACATGTTCTCCTACATAAGAACACCACACAAGCCAATACCTGCTGCATAACAAAAGGCCATGTATCCTTGCACAACCCCTAGAATAGAAAGAATTGGTGATGTAATTAAATTTAATTTTAACTCTATAAAAGAAAACTAAAATTTATCATTCAAAGTAATTACTTCCCATTTCTCAGTTAGTGTAGTCATTAGAGAATCCATCATCGAGAATTTCATCATGTACCATTGAAAATATCCAGTTAAGCCTAAGAAGCACTAAATCTCAAAGACATTTTAGGTTTTCACCCATGTAATCATATCCTTCAACATATTATGATCAAAATATATAATTTTTTTAATAAAAAGTCTCCCAATAAAAAACATCCCATATCAATAAATCACATTTTGAAATCTCTGAATATAGTTAGTGATTTATCAATAAACTCGGAACCATTATTATAAGATGCCCATGATCCTCCAATGACATAGAACAATTGAGGATTTAATCCAAAAAAACTATCACAAATGTATCTAGTTACTCATTAAAAACTATGTTCCCAAAATACATGATATATTCAGGAGCATTGGTTTGGTCAATGGGCCAATATAACAAAATATTCCATTAACATCACAAAAATGACCTTTTTCAGTTATATAAATGTGTTCAATACAATTGTATGATTAAAATCCCTAGTCTTTTATCATTGTTTTTAAGGAATATATATATCTGTCCTTTACAGTGATAAAAAATCCATGAGATATTGTTTATTTATCAGCACTTTAAATGTCAGTGACAATGAAAATATTTATCACCACAGTAATATAGTGCTACTAAAATTAAAAATTTCAGTTATTATAAAAGGGTTGATAAATGGTATTTTATCAGCACTTACAGAAAAATTGATATAGTATACATTTATCTATTGTTATAAAAGCATTGATAAAGAACATTTACCAGAACACATATATGTTCTCATAATATATACATTTATCGATTCTTTTAAAATTGTTGACAAATGATGACGTTGTCATTTATTTCAAAAGCGTTGATAAACGGATATTCTATAGTGTGTTATAATACGACACAACAACAACACTACGATGTGCTATAACAACACACCAGAAAAGTATAATCAAAATAGTTATCAACAAAAACATGTCCCAATATAGGATTATATGGAAATGTAATTTTTAATATAAATACTAGAAAAAAACAAAATATTATAATAATTTAATACTTTTTTTTATAAAATTTCCCAAATAAAAATTATTACATAAATTCAAAAACATCAATGTTCCATTATATTTTTATACATAATAGATTAATTTTATTTATGAGCTAGCCACACGTGCTCGAAAAAATGAACACATCTATAAAAGAAAAAAATTCTTATATTAGTAAAAATATAAATATATAAAATAAAAAAATATAATTTTATCATAATTAATCTAATTATTTAATAAAAAGACGCACATGGAATCATATAGGTCACACCATCCATATTATAAGGGTGAATATGATACAAAAAAGTATCAATTTACTCATGGATAATTTTCCTAATTTATCAAAAGAAATTGAATACTTTTTCTCAGTTTTTAGTTAGACTATTTTATTTCTTACTGAAATGTCATTTTAAACTAAAAACACTTAATATTGACCCATTCTAATCAAATTGTGTATTTTTTATGTGAAATATATTCATACGCATAAAAAATTACATTAAAAATGATTCTAACATAATAATTAAAATCTATGCATATTTGACTAGTTTTTATTTAGTTAATCTTCATTGTACTGAAATATTGATTACAAATTGATAAAGGACAATTTCCGTCATACCGATCATATCTTGTATCATATTGAGCTAGAATGACTCTCAACAATAAAAAAATAGTTATCTATCATATTTTTAATGTGTCAAATCAATAAGAAAGTATGTTCTTTTTTTTAGTAGGAGAGTTGTCCATTTTCTAAATATGATGACACTATTAAATGAAAATAAACACATAGAGTCATATCGGTCACAACATATGTCATATTGAGATGCATATGCTTCCTACATGACCCAAATTACTTATTGAAAATTTTTGAATCACATCAAAATAATCTGATGGCGTTTCTTTGTGTTTTAGTGAGTCACTTTTCTTTTTCTATTATAATGTCATTTTAAAATAGATACATGAACTTTGACTCATACTGATCAGATAGTATATTAAATTGAGGTGTTGCTGATTTTTAGTCATAAAAATAGACATATGTATTTTTGTCCAAATATATTTAAAAATTTTGATTTAATTATACATGTTTTGGGTAAATCAGATGCCCTTTTTACTAAAATTATTTTCAATTTAAAATATAAAAATGCACTTTGAGTCATATCGGATAGATTGTGCATAATCATGAGGTGTGCATGATTCAAGAATGTATTAAATCACATAAGGATAGTTTTATTAATGAATCTAAATAATCTGACTGTCTCTATTTAGTTCTGAGTTGGTCAGATTGTTGTTTTACTAAAAAAGATGAAAATTTAAATAAAACGATTCTGTTTGAGTCATATTGGTGACACCGTGCATAATATTGAGGTTTGTATGATTCATTTAAGTATCATTTTCCTAGAATATCAAAACATTATGAAGGATTTTTTAAATATTTCTTTTTTCTATATTACTAAAATTTCATTTTAATACAGAAATATGCACATTGACTCATACTGATCACATTGTAAATCTTATTGATGTTCAGCTGATTCATACCCATCACAAATTACATATGTATAATTATCATATTATATTTGATTAATTTTCTTGTGGTTTATTGATTTTGATTTGGTCAGTTGGGATTTATACTAAATTATATATCAACAATAAATAAAAAACACACATTTGGAGTCATATCAGTCACACCGTGCATAATATTGAGGTTTGTATGATTCATTTAAGTATCAAATTACATATAGATCATTTTCCTATTGTATCAAAATAGTTAGAATATGTTTTTTTCAGTTTTGTAGGTCATATTGTGTTTTTACTAAAATTTATATCAATATTATATAATGACTCACATAGATTCGTATCGGTCAATCCATGCAATAAATTGATGTGTAGATGATTAATACATGTTCAAAATCAGTTAAATATTTTTTTACATAATCATTCAAAAAAATGGTATGTGTATTCATGGTTTTGATTGTTTCAGTCAATATTTTTCTAAAAAAATTCATCAGGAAACCCACACATTCAATAATATGGATCTCATCATGTATTTTTTTGATATGAGACCAGTTCCTGCATGTAAATAATGATTTATGAATTGATTGTCAATATTATCAAGAAATTTGATAAAATTTTCTCTATTTTCAGTGACTGACCGTTTTCAATGTAAATTGTCGATTTGAAACTGATATAAGACATATTAACTCTACTATATTTTCAACTATGATTATGTCAATTTTAAATATTAATATGTACAAGGAGTCACAAGGGTTAAATCATGTGTCTGATTGTGGTTCTACTAATTCCTACATGTCCCCAAGTCTCAAAAGAATCCCAACATTCAATGTCACTATTATTTACATTGACTTTATTTATTCAAATATCAACAATTCATTTGTATTTCTGAAAAAACCACATAGACTCCAAAATATAATCCTATTTTATAATACAATAACTATATGATTAATACTAAAAAAATAAATTATACTTAAATATGAAACAATGCATTAATTCAAGGATAATAATTTTACTATGAAAATATCAACATCAACTCTATTCATCAGTAATGGTAGCAGGGATTCACTTCCTACAAATGTATTAGAATGAACTAGAAAGAAATATATAAATGTTAATGCAAAAGGTGTGGATTTTTTTAATGGAGAAAAATAATGTGGATATTTTCATGTAGAAAGACGTGAAATTTGGATAGAGGACCTCAACAAAACAAGATGAATCCTCATGAACAATAAATCCATTATTATATGAGTAATACTGAAAAAAATTATATTAAACATAAATATAAAACAATAAATTAATTCTATTGAAAATTAATTTACTGCTCAAAAATGATGATTTAGTCTGTAATTTCTAAGAGGTGGTTGTGGGGCTCTTCTTGAAATTGTTGTGGTGGGAACTTGAATAAAAGAGATTAATGCAACACTATAGGGTGAAAATGATTTTTGGGAGATGAAGTCTAGGGATGTTTTGGTGTATAAAGGTCTGAATGATGGACAGAGTACTCGATCTCTAAAAATGAATCTAATTGTATATGAAAAAATATAGTTACCGAGTTATACTAAAATGAAATAAATTACAAATAAATATAAACAAAAAATTATTTCTCTGGAAAATGATTTTTCTATGAAAAAACCAATATTTCATATATAATTGAGCAGAGGAAGCATCTTTTCACTTCCAACAAAGGATTTGATGAGAAAATGAAATAATGTGATAGATGCAATAGTGTGTGGGTGAAATGTTTTTTTTTTTAGAAGATGTGTGAGGATGTTTTAGTATAGAAAGGGATTGAAGATGGAATGAGAACCCTATATTAAAAACAATAACCCAACTGTATTATAAAAAAATTGATATGAATGTAATAATTAAAATAAATAAAATAAACAAAACATTGAAAAAATACATTAATTCTAGGGAAAATTATTTTACTATGTAAACATCATGATTACATCTTTGATTGAGTAAAGGTAGAATCATTTATATTCTTGAAATGACATGACACATTGTGGAATGAACATATATAACTCACATAATATGACTTCAATCTCCTTTATTCATGATTGGAAACTTCACCTGGTCTACAACATTTCTACCTATGGCTATAAAAAGTAGAAGAGTATGTTTAATGTGTCTCGTACATATTTAGGCCAAATGCAATGGAATGAAACTGACCTTAAATAATGTATCAAAAGATGATTGTTATTTTATTTTAATCATTTTAAAATTAAATTAGTCTTTGACAATAAGTTATAGATATTTTATTAATTCCATTGTGGAACAATTACACAAGTAAGGGAAAGGAAAAGTTGAAATTTTTACTATGTCACATGTTTTTTCACTAAAAAGTCTATTTTAACTAGAAATAAACACTTGGACATATATCAAATGCATCATAAATAAAATTGATAGTAGAGAAATTCATATAAATCACATAAGACATATGAATCAGTTTCTGAAATTATCAGGAAAATCCATGAATAATTTCACTGTTTTCAAAGTCTGAGTATTTTTTACTTAACAATCAATTTTAAACTGATAATGGACACATTGAGTCATTGTGGTAATACCTTTCATCCAATTAATGTGTGGATGATTCCTACACATCTAAAACGACATAAGTATATTTTCCCAATGTGTGAATGAGCTACATGATCCATAAAACTTATTTGGATGTTATTTATAACAAACTTTTTTTAAATAAAATAAAACCTATAATGAAACATGTTTTATTAAAAAATATTACCAAAATTCGCAACATATTATTTTATAAAGTGTTTTTCTGAATATTATACATAAATTAGAGGAAAAAATGAAGGGAATTAATCATTAAATATCCATCCACATAAAAAAACATTAACATATACACCTTATATGAAATTACACTACTGAAACATAATTCTTTGAAGATGTGAAATACTATAGTTCCATATTCAGATTCATATTTTTCCACACTCTAGATTTTATTCATTCATATAACTCAATAATTTATGTGTTTGTATATAGATTTACTATATAATTATTTATTTCAAATGGATGCATCATGTTATTAACTATTTTGAATGATGTAATTTTCACAAATTGGAGGAATTTCCTCATACATAGAACACAATGAAGTCAATTGTCATCTTCATTCGCTCATCTCTTTAACATTTATCATTTCATTTTGATTTGTTTACACAAATACACCCTCTTTTGTGGAAAATCACCTATGTTTCTTGAAATACTATAAGAAGTAATCATTGATGTTGTGATTAACTATCAGAGTAGTCTAAGAAACATAAAAGATGCGGGGAATACTATCAAGGAAATATAATATAATAATATGGATTGAGGAGATTATGCTGATTAGGAAGAAAAGTTTACTTTATAATGTTATCGAAATGGTTAAATTCCTCCAATTTGTGATAATTACACCAAAGACACTAGTAATTATATTGATACCTACTATTACTACAAATAAATCTTAATAAATGCTCCACATAACTAGTGAAATGGTAGTGTAAAATATAGTAATGAAATGGGGAGAGTAGAGATGGGAGAATCAATATAATCAAATGTAGCGATTCATTTCATGGGGGTCTGGGGTTTTACTATTTAATTTCTCTTAATGTGTGTACGTTACTAAATTTGATTATTTCAATTTATTTGGCATCAGAGTTAGTTAATAATTACGCTACGATTTATAATTAAATTAATCCATTATGATAAGAATAACTAATTAATAATATAAATGGTTGAGGATATTTTTAATAATTTTAATTTTTTAGAAAACATGGTTTTTAATAGGACTTATTTTATTTTAAAATTGAAATTTTTCAATATGATTGGATAAAAAGGTTAATGTTTGTGTGTACATCATTCACACATACCTCGATTGGTAACTATTCTGAATAGGGATGACAACATCCATCATAATCAATTTTAAATGGGATGTGACTTTTAATCAATACCAGTTTTGTCAAATGTTCAAAGCAGAAAAAGGCGGAAAGGCTGCTTCAGGACGTGTCACATGGTGCATCCTAAGGCGCAACTAAAGAACATGCAAATATATATATATATATATATATATATATATATATATATATATTTGTGTGTGTGTGTGTTCATTATTATTATGATATAGAAATATATATTTACATAATAATTTTCTTTTCCCATAATAGTTATAATTTTATACTTATTATAACAATTATATATATATATATAACTTTTTATTTTGTTTTTATTGTTTTTTATCATTATTTTTCTATTTTGACTGGTGATTTCCATATCTATAGTGGATGTCAAGCAATGTTTTTCTATAATGGGAGATTGTGATGGTGGGAGAAAATAGGTGTTCTGAATTGGTGTTCATCAGTGTGGGTGGTGTGGAATGGGTTTTCAAATATCCAGGATTTCCACGATCCATTATAGCATAGTAATCCATCCATTCCTACAACTATGATCGATTTTACCTTAACAACTATTTCATAGAATTCATATACCCATGAATTATACCACCATGTTTCACCTTCATCACAACTAGGACTACATAATATCTACTGTTTCCATGAGAGGAGTGCACCATTGGCTGGCCTTGTTCATGTTGCACTGCCTCACATTGTAGGGAAGCAATCTAGTTGGGCCTTGCCTCACATCATGCCTTTGAAAACTCTGTTCAATACATAGATAAATAAAGCGATTCTACATAAAAATTAGATATATATATATATATATCATCTATAAATAAATACATATATATATATATTAATTTATATGAAAATAAATATATATATATATATGATATTTATCATATTTAAATTTATTCAAATATAAAAAACATTTTTCGAACTGTGTATATATATATTAATATTTTTTATAATGAGACTAATAAATACTATTAATAATTACTTCTAATTTTATAATTTATAACAAATTATTAATCTAGTTAGATTTTTATAAAAAATAATAATTTAAAGTTTGAAAATTGAAATTAATTCAAAACAATTATTTCTAGTTATATACATTTAATATTTCTAATGTAACATGACTTATAAAAATTAGGTCGTTTTCTTAAGTATAAATATATTAAACATAATTAAATTTATATGTGGGCCTAAATATTATATATATAGTCAAAATCATGAATGCCTAAAAATAATTTCTTATATATGGTATTTTTTATCATTCATTATATTTTATAGAACAAATGATATAAAAATATAAGGTTTCTATGAAGTCCATCTAATATGCATTGACCAATGCATGAGATTCTAGAGAGGTCCATAATTAATAAATCATAATGATAAAATACACATCAACAAGATATATCAGAATCAGTTGATAAAAACACACCAACCATTGCAAAGTCTTTCCAAGACCCATTAAATTATATATAAATTTAAATTGAATTTCAAATAAGTAAATTCCTTATATGAGTCAAAAAAATAATATTTTTTTGAAACTTCACACCGTCATCAAACAGATAATTGTGTTGCTAAATGATTTTTCTTGTTCTTTTAATAGTTTTATATCCAAAACCGACAATGTTAATGCAGCTTCATAAATATTTTTTTTTTCATTACACAAGAGGTAATTCACTGTGATTTCAATAGAATTATAAAATTAGTCATGTGGAGAAAGCTGGGGTATATACATAGATAGCGAAATAAATTTCTTGAGGACAACAATTTCAAAAAACCAAAATTGGATATCCAAAACATTAGAAATGAAAACAATTGAACATAATGAAAATAAAAATACTATACCACAAGAAGAAAAAAAATATAAATCAAGTAATGGAAAATATGAATACCATCGATCCATATCTCAAAATGTACAATATAGAAAGAAAATTGGAACCTACGAAGTAAAACACACTTCTTCCTTACTAGGTTGTTGAAATCCGAGACCCACATATCTAGATCATGATGGATTCTTCAGAAACCCTAACAACAACAAAACACTGGATGCCAAATTATGTTCTTGCAACTTGAGGTAGTGGGTTTTTTGTGATTCATGAATCGATTCACTATGGAGGAGCATAATCAATTGGTGGATTGTAAAGAAATATTATGATATTGTGACAAGTTCGCAACTTGATATGTTTTTTTAATTAGATCAGGACACTTCTATCAGTGCTTATTATTTATGCATAAGGAAAAGGAATATTTATCATGGATATATTAGCACTGATAAATGATGGACATCAGAAGGTCTAAAAACAAACCGATATAGCCTCATTTTTAATAGTGCTAAAAAATATCTAATAATGATATCTTATATTATAGATTATCACATATGCCCTAATAAAAGAATTATCATTATAATTATAAATAAAAATATTGTGTGTATATATATACACATTATCAATCTATATAAATATAAATATATATAATGTATTGCGTATTTGAATAAACTTATTATAATTTTATAATTATTTAAATATATAAATATTGACTTACATTTGTATAAATAATTTTTTTAAAAAATATTATATCATTATATATATGTAATAAATTTATATAAATATAAATATAGTATATATATTCATTATATATGTAATTTTTTTAAAAATTTAAAAATTATTTATATATAGATAATTATTTATCAATAATTTTATAAATACTCATAAAAAATATATATTTATTTATGATTATAAGTATCTAATTCTATAAAAATATTATATATATATATATATATTTATTTATTTATTTATAAATAATATTATAAACAAAAAATTTATGAATATTTTTTTATCATTCTTAAGTAATATCTAATTTTATGGCCATGCATATTAAAAATGACTGAAATTGAATAAATTAAAAATATGTACACATTAATAATATTGAAAAATTTATATGTTTTTTTAATAAATTTTTTATATAAAAATGATTTAATTATGTGTATGTGAAATCAATATAACACACATTTGATCTATATAAAATTTAAAATTCATATTAAATTCAATTATTTGTCTATTTGTCTATGATATAAGTCAGTATTTTTATATCATAGAAATTGTAATTATATATCATTATTCAGTAAATATAGCGAATAAATATTTTTTCATACATAAATTGTATTTTTACACAATAATATATATCTATATATTTAATACATTGAAATTATTACAATTATCAATAATCATCTTATTCAAGAAGTGTTTAATAGTTTTTAATTTCATTAATTTTATTTTTAATTTGATTAGTTTTTATTTTAAAAATCGATATATTTAATACATACTATTTAATATTATTCAGTATTTATATATATAATTACCTTCTCATTAATTTTTATCAATATTTATTTATTTAATAATTCTTGTAATAATATTTTTAATAAACTAAATTTTTTATTTAATTAATTATTCCATTTTGTTTTTTTGGAACTATATTATTAATAAAAAAAGTGATGATAAAGGACACCTTTATAAGAACCAAAAATATATGTGTCGATAAAAGGATCCATTTAATAGTTCTAATTATAAAGCACTGATAAAGGGTACACATTATTTTTGCCAAAAATAATGCACCGATAAACCATACCCTATATCAGTGTTAAAAAAACTCTAACAATGGGTTAATATTATCATAACCTTCTTTAGAACTTATAATGATTCCATTTATCTATTCTTTATTTGTAGCGCTACTAAATACATGCTCTCTTAACTATAGTTTTTTTATTTTTGTCAATATAATGTAATCATAATGAACATACTTGGTCTGAAGGGAAGATTTTTGAACGTTCGATTCCTCTGTCATTAACTCATTGTAACCTGATCAAAGTTCAAACTTCAAAATCATCATTTACAATTTATACGCATAAAAATTATCATAAATATATGGAAAAAAATCATTTTTTCTATATCATCAACAAAATGACTTTCGATAAAAATCATACAGGTGATGTGAACCATAATCTTTCTACGTAAAAAGTCCTAGAACCGTCGAAGGAGACATGCTGACTAATTTAATACCATTCTCAAGATATTCATCCAACTAGGACATAAACACTTATATTTCTATAAGTAATATGAAAAAACTTGGAAAATAAATTGGTTGAGTAATACACATTTTGTAAATAGTTAAAAAAAACCCCTTACCATTGAAAAACAAGTGATATAAGTGGAATACACATTAATGAACTCGATGATGACTAGAGGGAGATCATCACTAAATCATTCCCACTCTAGATAAAATGAAATCATAGATATCAATTTCATATAATTGTATATGAAGGTATTGTTCTATTAGACCATGGTTCCCATTCTCCTTCGATGTCACGTCATGCACCAATAGGAGTATTGATGATGACCTCCCGATGATAAAAATCAATCGAGGATTTACTTGTGATCATTCAATCCATCCATAAAATGACAAAATTATATTTCATTCCAATAATGAAAAATGTCCAAAAGGATCAATATATGATAGAAATAAATCAAAAGTGGGGAAATAGAGACCTTTCTCTGTAATTGTACCAAGAGGATTATTAATATTCATTGAACAGGATAAAATAACAATACAATGATTTCAACGATTATCAATACAAGTTGAAATAAAGAAATTTGATACACCAGAATTAAATAGAGTAGTCACTAATGATGATGTTATAGTGATGGTACGTCTAAATTTTATTGAACTAGTATCCACATCCTCTATAGATTCATCCAGTATGTGAAGTAACATCATTCATGATGCCTGTGGATGGAACCCTTTTGTACATGAAGCATCTGATTGTGCCACAATTTTAGAAGGTGAATATGATCTCATGCAACATTGAAGATTAGAATAAACATGGAATAAACTCTATCAGTGATTTTGAGCATCCAAAGGATCCCCAATTCTTGGTTCCTGTTGTGAAAACCCACTTTCAATGCCATGGATTATAACAATGGTAATACATTATATGTCCCTTTTGAGGTACTGAAGGGGGTTGAGAAAAGACCATCCTTCATGAACCTCTATGATAGACAAAGTGCTTCCACATTACCTTATATTAATGCACAATAACACTATAAGATAAATTATCTCATGAAAACACTGACATACCATCCAGGTATATCATGACCATTAGTGCTTTATCATGTACATAAGCATTAGAATGAAATATTAGCAGGAAATCTTGAGAGTGAATATCAAGTCAAACTCAAAACTCGAACCTTATTTCGTTCATCTTCACTTCAATAATAAATTATGTGAGGAATAAAAAATCATTGAAAAATAATTTTCATACACTTTCATGGTCTTATCTATCCCCTCATGTTTGAATAACTTAGTGAAAATGTCTCACATAATCTACTCTGGGTAGATTTGTTCGTTGAAATGAACATTCATGATTTTCAAATATAATCCCCCTATCATCTTTATCATGACCATCATGTTCTACTATATCATTCTCGGCCTTTGATGCATGATGGTGGCACACTTCACATTAATATCATCGTGGGTCTCCAAAACACAAACAAATTGTTCATTCTCTTCATCCAAACATCTTCCCCTAAATGAAAATTTGAGCCCTAGAATAGTTCCGGATTCCAGCGACAGAACTCATGGGAACTAATAATGAGTGCAACTATACGAGGTTACATATCTAGAGACTGAATGGGAACAAGAGGTGATGAATGTCCCAATGCTATGATTGTTTTCACAATAAACTCAGCTAGAATATGGACCAAAATAGGATTTAATGACTATAGTTTATCAAAATCAACCTATTGGATATTATTGGATAGTTTTATAGGTGGCATGATTCAAAAAATCTTCTTAAAACAATAATAAAGGAACTTGATTTACCCTCATACAAAAAAAAATTGAGGAAAACCCCAACAGATACACAAAATTTATTTTAATTTCAATAAATCCAAATGAATATAGGGTAATGAACAGAACCCATCCACATACTTTATTCCCCAAACAACCCCTGGGAACATAAGGTCCATTACTGTCAAAGATGGAATGACACTCAATTGCAACTACCTCTTATGTCCCTAGAAGATTTCAAAAATTCATATTGAATTCAAGACAAGAATCATTAAATCATTTGATATCACCTTTTGATGAACTAGTATGGTTACACTGGTAACCCAACAACCCAAATAATGATAAATATTCCATAAGCGTTTTAATTATCCCCATTGAATGGTAACTAGAACCTTTCCACATACAAATTGGTTTTTTGGATTTTTTTTCACTAACAATGAAAAATTAAATTAGTAATGTAAATAATTCATGCAACAATATCACTATTAGAAGAACTATACTAGATGTCAAATAGACCTTAAAATAAATTCCATACTGATAAGATGTTTAGAATGTTGTGTGTTATAATTGGAAACAAAATATAACTCACTAACTACATAATATTTTTATGTTCTTTAATACAAATAAATGATCAAAATTTATTGAAATACTATATAAAAATATATTTGAATCCCATTATCCCTTTGAAATATTCAAATTATTAATTTAAAAACCATAAAGGGTTTTTAATCGAAAACATCCATTTTCAAAAAAGATAAAACCATGAGGATTCTATCAAAAAATTATGCAATTTTTCAAAAAAAAGTATTTGAAATAGATTATTAATATCCACAGACAAATTTATTATTCACTTCAATAATTTATTTATAAAACAATTCCATTAATATTATAACGAAACCCATTTCAATGGAATTGGGGCATCTAATTTTTTCCACCAAAAACATTTCCTCAAATAAAAACATAAATTTCATATAACAATTACAATAAAATAAAAAATTTAAATTAATATATTTACGTCTCATATTTTTTCATAAACACATCCCATTTCAATACAGTTTTGGGTTTTTAAATTTCATGATAAAAAAATTAATTTTAAACCCCCATTCAATTTATTTTTGTTTTTCCAAAAAATATAATCTATTTAAATTTTACAAAAGAAATTATATTTAATTTCATTTTATTAATTTTAATTAAACAATTAAATTTCGAGTTAATAAAATTTGGGCAACAAAATGGAATAACCTACCACAAGAAAAATGAATCTCGATTCCCAATTCCATTCCCAAGAATATCCAATAGAGAACAACATAAACAATGATTTATGAATTAATCCTATGTTTTGATCCAAAAAATAGGTTATTATTTCCAAAAATCAATTTAGAGATCCATGGAACACTTTGGCGAAGAATAGAAACAGTAGAATAATAATAACATTAAATGGAAACCTACTGGTTGAAGATCGAAGGATGTTCCTCAATAATTATATATTTTCTTGGTGGGATCTGAGAGTAAAAAACCTTCTTTTGAGGTCCATGTATGTTAGAAAATTATATTTGTACATACTAGTCCATTGGGTTCCAAAAAATGTTGTTTGAAATTTTTTTACAAAATTTTGGAATACGTTAAATCCCATCAACATGGATTACAATACAAAGGTTCACAGTTTAGTCCAACTTTGTGAAAGTTGTTAACCTATAATAAAAGGATTTAATAGTTTTTATAGAGAGGGATTATGGTTTGGAATTTCATGCACAAGGAATTCGATGCACAATTTCCAATTTTATCATATTGATGTAACATGGCACATGGTTAGGAAAATTATGCAGCAGACCAGAATCATAAGAAAACTATAAAATATCACCCAACGTAACCCAAAATGAAACCCATCCAATGAATGTTAAAAATCGTGGGTTTTGAAAAACTGAAAAACATTAACACAATCTTACAATTACTGTCATATATTTATTTACATAATCCTCATTATATATAACATGACATGAGATAGAAGGATTACTAGGTTTTAATTTCATAATCTAAATATTAATAGTGTGGAAAATTATGTTGTTTGTTTCATGAACCAAAAATGTATGTATAGATTATAAATATTTACCTTTTCCATATTTTTTAATCCTTTAAGTATTCCTAGTAGGGTTATGATGGTTTTTCTACAGGATGATTATTTTTAGAACATGATTATTATTTAAAAAATTAAAATTTCTTCATTGACATAAATAACACATGTATTGTCAAATTATGTATTAAAAAATAGAATCTTATAGACATTATGAAACCTCATGGCGACTATTAAATTTATTCTATGTTTCTTTTTTTATATTTTTTGCATAAATTTGTGGTTGTTTTTATTTTAATTTCACCATAGAATCCAAGAGATGATACTTCTTTAGAATTTATTGAAAGCCTCTACGATACATTCAATAGAACATTTATACAAATATCGGTCCAAAATAATCTGTTAAAAATTTTATCTCCATGGGTTAATGAAAATTAAATCAATATTATATTAATTTTTTTTACCAAAATATTGAATTTATATAACAATTTTATAGTTATATCTTTCAAAATTAATGACTTAAGTGCTGGGGAATTTTTTTCCATGTGTCTACGTCTATATAAATTTGAATTAGAGTGGTGGTCACTATGTAACCATTAAATATGTAATTTTTTGTTTAGTATTATTGTCACATGAATTCAATCCAATGTCTAATATGAATCCTCTATCTATCAACTTAAATTCATTTTTAACCCTATCATTCAACAATGCATTTAATTTTTCTTTGATATTAGTGGTCACATATTATTATTTCCGTAGCTTAAACATCCTTTATATATTGTTACTTGATATTGGTAGAATTGGTATGTACAATAATTTTTTTTACTCTATAATAGAATCATTGTCATGTTGAAAAACGTAGTTTTCATTAGGATTATGATAATCAACATGTACCTAAAGTTGTTGTTCACCTACATTTGGTGCATCTTCATGTTGAGAAACATGATTTTACTATGATAGGTTGTATTGGAATATTCATAACAAATTTTATATAGAAATATATTATCATTTAATATATATTACATAAATGTAGTAGTTAATATATAATAATATGAGGTAACTCAGTTTATATTAATAAAATGACTAGAATGATGAACTCCATTTTTCTAATAAATGTTTAATGTATTTGAACACTTTGATGAGGATACAAATCAAATAAATGATCCCTAATATGAAAAACAATAACTCATAAAAATATTGGTTTGCATAAATTATTCTGAAATACAAATGAAGAGTCATCAATAATTGATTTGAAATATGATCCTTCAATGGTTTTGGTCTAGAGGATATAAATTTAAAACATTATACTTGTAGGATTTGGAAAAAATGACTTTATAATAGTTGATTCATATATAAATATATGATATATGTATCCTTACATATTGAATCTTAAATTAAATAATATGAAGTCCTTTTTGATTAATTACACTCGGTTTATCAACCACCATGCACTAAAATCCCATAACATGAAATGTTGTATAATCCAATACCCATTTTATTGATGATGGAATGGTAGGAAATATTTACATATATTAGATTACATTCCTTGGTACCAAATACATTTATCTATTCATCAATAATTGTAACTCCATTATTTTTTATATTAATTTATTTATCATGATTATTTTTATAGAATGAGTTACTATTAATTACATAACAATTATTTTATAACACATGAATACTTGGACATCCATCTAGACATAAAAGTTGTTCTAAAATTTAATTCTAATTTTCATATGACTCCGTAATAATATAGTCACCAAAAAATCCAATTAACTTTTGATTATGTGTATTTTATATATTTCATTAATAACATCATTGATTCAAAATCCATTGAAATACATTGTAGGATTTTACATAAGGTGAATTCATTAAACTAGTATAAAAATATAATTGTGTACCTTCTCTTACATTGTAATTGTAATTGTGACAAATATTACTGTGAAAATTCATTTCTACACATGATGGACATTGATCTGATATTTTTTTGACTAATCCATTCCACATTAGAGTAATTTTTGTTATAAAATTCAATAATTTCTACAATAATACATCATGATGCAATCCTAACATCTAAAATACATAAATATTTGATATACCCTAACAAATTAGTTGTATTTTCTCAACTAGATTCATCTATCTATAATGAAAATTACCATATTGTTAAATTTCTCTAACCAAATAAACCATCAACTAAACAGTTATATCAAAATATAAAATTGGGAAGAACATCTCCAATTCAAAAAAATATGACTATTACTTCATTTTCCATAGTTCTAAATTTCAAAATCTATATTAGTTTTTTTCATAAAATAATGAATAAGAATCATGAGCTGGTTAATATATTATTTAATATCATAGGCTTTATTCAATAAAAATCTACATGCATTAGAACATAAATCAAAACATGAAGATCATTTCATTTTTGGACCTTTAACATTAAATTACTCATTGACATGATATACTTGATAGTTTATTATTACCCATGTGAAATCATTAAATAATTCACTATATTGAAATAATAATACATATTATATATGGAATGATTATACGAATCTAGAGGAAATATATATTTCATTCACCATTCACAAGGAACAAATATTATTGTATCCCCATGTCAATAATTTCCTTCAAAGGATAAATTTCATCCTTAAAAATTCTAATTCTCTTTATTATTTTTTTCTAATGGATTAACCTCATACATATTTTTTCACATCCATGATATCAATAAAATGTAAACTATAAAAAAATTATGGAAATTAAAAAAATTATATCATTTTACAACTAGATTTTACAAGGCTTTTAAGAGATGGTTTACCAAAGGAAATTCCCATATATTATACATTCTCAATAGAAATATCACCTATTAGGGGAGATGGTGTAATACCTTGTTTGGAACTCCCATAAAATGATGACATCCAATATTTTTAATTTTGAATTCATGTTAAAAATCTATGATGTCCTTGAAATATTGTTTTTTCTTGATTAATTTAGCCAAACTAAGTGTATACCATGTTCAAATATGTGAATACCTTGATTTCTTCTAATTCTACATCTTATAAAATTACCGTAAGTAGGAAATTTTTTATTCAGCCCATACAAAAAATATTTCAAAATGATATATTCATTTAAGAAAAATTCATAAAACATTACAACTATTTCCAAAAATAATTTCTAATTTTCAGTCAATGGATCCATATAAATATCAATATCAATTCCAAGTTTAAATTTCATATAATAAGAATATAAAACATATTTAATTTTTTCATAACGATTAATCATGGTAGAATGTAATAATTTCCCCACATTACTATCTGTATAATGTGTCTATTAATTTGAAAACCATAAGTATTCAAACTGTCATTAGATAGCATAAGATGAAGGTTTCATGAAACAATTCAAAATTTATGTCCCTCAGGATCAATATTATTTCACTAATGAGAGTCTATTGGGTGTAAAATTTTCCAATATTTTATTATTTTATCTACATCCCACGTCATTTTTCTTACAGTATCTCCACTTCCATATAGGTTCCTAAACCATAGATTTATTGCAATGATAGCATAAAAAATTCAATGTAATTTATTCTTTATTCTGGTTTCATGATGAACCATATATTTTAAATTTTTTAAAGTGATTCATATTTTTTTAAAAATGTTATAAAATCATTTAAACATGCATGTGATCTTCCATTGATCAAACACATTGAACATAGAAATCGTTTAGTGTTATTTGTTTGTTTAGGATGTTTTTCATATTCTATGATCATACCATTTAACGGGGAATGTCTTTCAGGAATGATTGTTTAAATCCAATATTTTGGAACATTTACACTATATAGATTCACTATGGTATACAATGATGTATATTCAGTACAACCAGTATACATTTTTGTCTCTGCACACCAAATTAAGTTCTAAGATAATTTTGGGTGATCATGATGATAATTATAAATTGTAATTTTCTTTTCCTCAATACATTATTCAATATCATCACACCCAATATCTTATATTTAATATGTTCACATTCAATGGTCACGCCACTAATCGTACAAGATTATCCATAAAACACCATTTTATCCCAATCACTATATATATTCAATTTCGACCTATGTTTAATATCAAATTATTAAAATTGATATCTTCCTTGGTAGATCATGATTTCTTCCAAAAAATCTATATTAATTGGTATTTAATAAAAAAAGTTGAAACATATTCTATGTATTTAACAAGGGTTATATTCTTGATATTTTTTAAATTTGATAAACCACATCCTCATAATCATTTTTCAAAAGATTTTCATCCATACATTTCCTATTAATGTAAATACTATTTCATTCAATATTCTTAATATTTAATAAAATAAATAGAGGCATATATTGTATTAACATAGAACCCTTAAAGGTTATTTTTAAAGAATTATTTGTGCTACATAAAACTATTTTTCTATGATAGTAAGTGATAAATGAAATGTATTGATATTTATTTTTTGTACGAAATTATTAATAAATGGGACCTTGGGATGTCTATAATATTAAAAATAATCTAATTAAATATTCATCTATTGAAAAATAAGGAGATCAAGGATGGTTTTATAACGTTTTTCTAGGTGGGAGTAAAAAAATAGAGAGGAGTTGATGTTCCTACATTTCATCCAATGGTAAATGGGATTATATGTGGTGTTTCCGGGATTAGATAATTAGGAGATGATGTTGATCATTAATCATATTATGAAAACATAATTAGGGGATAGCCACCCAGTCTTGAGAACCTTACATTTAATGATACTCTTGAAATAAATTTGATAAAATGAATAAAATTATGTGTTTATATTAATAGGATGAACTGATAATGTTAACTAAAAATGGGTACAAATGATAGAATAAAAATTTCAATGGGTATGAGAATTAATTAATTTGGTCCAAGGTAAATAACATAATAAAAATTATGGCTCAATTACAAATTAAATTTAAGGATGGGATGAAAGTGGAAGGAATCCTCAATGGGGGTTGCAGGGTAATGTAAATATTATAAAATAAAATTTACAAACCACAACCTATGAGGGAATGTAATATATGTGATGATAATACCATAATTTTAATTCATATTGTAATTCAAAAAAATTGGTAGACATTAATATTTTGGGGAGAGGACATTATTTCTCATTTTAAATGGCTTTATTCATATTTCATTTCTAATTTTATGAAAATATTTTATGATTTTTTTAAAATGAACATTGATCCAAAATTATATGTTATACCAACCAATTAGTGATTCCCTGAAACCAAACTAGACTCTATCTAGTTATACGAAAATACTATATAAAATGATCCTCCCTAATACCATGTATTTTAATATAATATCAATAAAATTATAACAACTGTATAATCTATAGTAAAAAGTCCAATACTAAAGTTATGAATCCATTAATATATTCCCTAGAAAAATTTTTATAGTCATTAACAATTGTTTGGGGGACTGTTGTATTTCCATTAATAAATATTGACATATTGCAATGGTTTTGGGAATCTTGTAGTTTTGGTGGGATATAACCACTATTTGTAAAACCATTGGTAAGGGCCTATACCAATTGTTTTTTAAATAGTTGTTAAGGGTATTTTCAGTATTTGGCCTTTATTATTGGTTTTAAAAAAACCATTTGTATATAATCATTAAATTTATGTTATACTTACGGTTCTATCAAAACAATTGGAATAGCCATCACATATACTGATGTTTTGGAAAAAATGATCGATATAGTGTCATTTTATTATTGATATGCCTACAGTTTGCATAATACCTTTTTCATTTTTATTATTATTCATCGATGTCCAAATAGTTTATAGCCCACTACCAACCCAGTAAGACAGCCCCCCCCCCCATACAGCCCCCACACATGCCCCCACCCCCCACCATCATAGCTCCCCCCTCCACCAAGTAGCCCTGAACAACAGATTCATTTTCAATTACACAAGCTCAATGTGTAAAATTGATTATTATCAAATTATAGACAACCCCATATCCAATAAAGAAGTATAATAATAATATAATAGAAAAACAATGTTCATATGGTGATTATGTCATTTTTTCATTTGAGATTGATTTCATTAGTCAAATTGGTTGTTTGTCCAATAGGCTAATATTCCATTAGGCCAGTAACACATTTGGATAGTACCCCGGTATTCCATTCGTCCCATATGCCAATATCTCATTCTACAATTTGGTCAATATTCATGTAGGTCGTTCGACTCTTAGGAAAAAATGCCATTGGTCCATTGGACGATTATTCCATTAGGCAACTAGGCCACCTAGCCTAATTCATATCCCCTAATGGGGATTCAAAGAATTTATTTTTCACAACAATGTATCCACTTACTGATCATAATCATAAAATTAAAAAACAATGGAGATTTTAAAAACATAAATTCATCAAATCTCATAAAATACTATATTTAAAGTCAAAATCAATATTTAAAATTAATTAAATAATAAATATAAAAGAGTCACATGTTGTGAATATGGTATGTCATGCATGGCAATTCCTTCTCCCTCCATCTGGTGTGCCAGGGGCCTACCAAAAATAGAAATTATAATGATTGTAATTTTTAATATAATAGAAGGTAAATAAATAAATTTTTCATAAACCTAGATCGTATGATCCCTTACACCGTCACCCTGACACACAAATTACATTAGTGTTCTATCCTCAGCAATCAATTGCGCATTTACCTACTTGGGTGGGTGGAAATTTGACTCAAAATATGTTAGTGGTTGTGTTATCCAAGCCATAGCAGGACCGGACAAGTGATGGCATGATACTACAAAATTAGGAATTCCCATTCCATAGGTAAAACTATATCCATGTTTGTCATGACCATTAATGAAATGGAATATCTAATGCCTTCGCATGGGATGTTGTCACTAGACATCTTCCTGTTGTTCTAACATAACTTCCAATTGATCATGTGCAATATTTAAATATATATAAATATTTATGATTATATATAGATGCATGTAAGAATTGTTAATTTGTACAAAAACATACAATAAGAGCTACATACTCTGGATCATTTCGATCACAAGTTCTCATCCACACAGACATTTTATCAGTCAGTGTACCCTTTTCCCGAAACTGTATTCAAATAAAATATAAAATTATAACATAAAACATATTAAATATTAAATTTAAAATTATTAATTAATACATCAGGTCATATTTAATACATGTGATGTGTCCCGAACCGATGAAGTTGTCCATGTAACCCTCGATTCTCGGAATGACGTTTCTACACCCCGTACATTCAGTTAAATCAAATTTAAAACAAATATAATGTCACAAATTCTTGAAAATTTATATAATAAATAATTATACTATCCAAATAAAACATAGTATACTAATATGAAACGATGTCATGCCCCTGAGATGATATAACACCACTCGAGGTGTTTTCCAGAAAGTTTGGGGAACCAATGTTTTTAACCAATTCCCCCTCTTGATATTGCCTTAAAAATATTTCAACATATTACCACATTGTCACAAACACACTGGTTGAAACTCATTATGGAACACTTAAATATTATTCAATTAATGAAAAAAAATTACACATGTAATTATTTCATGATTATAGGAAAGAAACTAAAATTGTATTAATAATCGAACATCCCAACAAAGATGATCTAATGTATATTGAGGGATAGAATCCTAGTCACAAGTGGTCAAGAGAAATCGAAGTGGGTCACATATTATATGAAACATCTGTTAGATAAATTTAGGGGTATTCAGTCCCACATGATGAAATCTCTCATACAATGAGACATCAATGGTCATGTAAAAAGTTCACGAGGAAATTCCATGACCAGGGCCACTCTTGTTAGATGAAGTAGATTTATTAAGGGAACCATCCAAAGTATCAAAAAGACAAAATGGATTTATTTTTAATTAATCAAATGTGTAAAGTTGTAAATAAAAAAGGGATAGATTTTTTTTTTGTAAATGTACTTTAAAAAATAAAGAACATAATAGAATAGAAATAAAATTATGTAAAAATGGATTTTATATAGATGGTTCGTTTATTGAGATGTGATTTGGGGGGGGGGGTTGTCCGGTATGGTGTTTCACTGAGATGGATGGGAGTGTGAGGGACTTGGTGGTGGGGTGGTACTATCCCAGGGTTGTCTGGGGGTGATTTAGGGGTTGTGTTGTTCTGGAGGGGGGGGGGGGGGTTTCCAAGGGGGGTTGTGAGTGTATGGTTTGGGGCGGGGTGGGGGTGGGGTGATGTCCAATGGAGGTTGGGATTGGGATGGATGGGGGTGGGTTGGGGATGTCTGGGGGGTTATGGGGGGTGTGTTTTCTGAGATAAGGTAGTCTAAAGGGGGGTCAGAGATGGGGTGAGGGGGAGATGACCATGTGGTGGGGATGTGCAGGTGTTGGTGGGGGGAGGGGGCATTCCAAAGTGGGGTTGTGAGTGGTGGGGTAAGGGGGTGGGGTGGGAATTCCAGGGGGATTTTTGGGCGTCAGCTTTATGGGAGGTGGATGTCAAGGAGGAGGGGTTGTGATGGTGGGGGGGGGGGGGGTGGAGAGGATATCCATAGGTTTTGGGGAGTGGGGGTGGGGGGGGGGGCTGCCTAGGTGGATGGTCGTGGAGGTGGTGGTGGGGCTATTCTGGTAGAGTGGGGTGGGGTCTTTAAAGGGCTGGGGGTGGGGATGATCAGGGGATGTGGGTTGGGGTTGTCCATGGGCTGGGGGGGGGGGCTATCCAGGGGGGGTTTTGGGTGTGGATTTTCTTGGAGGGGGTGTCCTAGGGGCTGCCCAGTTGAATGGGTTGTGCAGTTGGGTGAGGGGCGGTCTATGGGGAGTCAGTCGGGGTTGTCTAGCAGGCATGGTTTGAAGGGTTGTTTTTGTGGAGTTATTGGTGGTGGGTTTTCTGGTGGGGTGTCAAAGTGGGGGATGCGAGTGGGGGTGGGTGGGATTTCCAGGTAGAGGGGTTGTGCATGTGGGGGGGTGTGTTGGTGGTACAGGGACAATCTAGGGGTTGGTGTCTATCAAGGTGGAGGGAAAGTTTAGGTGGTGGTGGGTGGGTGGGAAATTAAATGGGTGGTTGGGAGTGGGGGTGGGGGCTCTCGAGGTGTAAGGGTTAAGCATGTGGGGGTCGGGCTATTTGGGAGGAGTGGGGTGGGGTTGTCGTGGGGATGAGGGTGGGGGCTATCCGGGAAGATTTTTGGGGGGTGGGATATCATGGTGGGGGGTTGTCCAGGGGTTGGGGGGGAAATCCGATGTGGGTTGGGAGTGGGGGTGAGGGTTGTCCATGTGTAGGGGTAGAGCATGTGGGGTTTGGTATATCTGGGAGGAGTCGGGTCGGGCATTCCAGGGGATGAGGGTCGGGGCTATCCGGGGGGAGTTTTTGTTGGTGGGATGTCTTAAAGAGGGGTAGTACGGGTGTGGGGGTTCTCTAGAAGGTGGGGTTGTGCATCTAGTGATTGGATTTTCTGGTTGGAGTGGGATTGTGTTGTCCCGGGGATGTGGGTGGGGGAATTCTGGAGTCGTTTTGGGGTGGTGGGTTGTCATGGAGGGGGGGGGGGGGTGTTTCCAGTTTGAGGGGTTGAAGCAGGTCAAGGTGGGTATTTCAGGGGGTAGTGGGGTGGGGCTGTATAGGGTGTGGGTGTGGGGGGGGATGTCTAGGGGGAGTTTTTGATAATGTGTTGTTTTGGAGGGGGGTTGTCCAAGGGGGGTTGGAAGTGGGGTGGGGGCTATATAAGGGATGAGGGTTGTTTTAGGGGATTTTTTGTGGGTGTGATGTTCGAGAGGGGGGTTGTCCCGGTGGAGGGGCTATGCAGGTCAGGGATGGGCAGTCTCGGGGTATAGGGGTGGTGTTATCCATGGGACCCCTATGTTTAATGAACTACCATAATCAAAATCCTCAATTTGTGGCCATCAACATCACCTAACTAGGACTCGTGATGATCATAAATCATTAGATCTTACTTGAAACAATAAATACAACACTTATTGAATCAATGAAATCAATTCATCATGTTAACCAACAAATTACAAACCCATAGAAAATCGTGAAATCATACTACATCCAAATTTACGATCCCTTATTGTTGTCCATCAACCACATGTGATTTTTTATGGTTTATTATATATCTATATAATCACAAATGCGTGTGAAATATGAATATTTCATGCTCAATGTACAGTCATCATAACATATAATATTATCAAACAGATTAAAAATTACAACAAGGATTTTAAGGATATGTAAATAGATAGGTAGACTTATAATTGAATACGCAAGGTCACAAAACATATCAATACTTTTAAAATAGCATCTTTTTTAACCCAAAACCGGGGATAAATCGCCGATTTTAAAAATTATTTTACTCAATGTATTGAGTCTTTTAAATTTCATCTAGAAAGAAATTTATTAAATCAATGAAATATACTAATCCAAAAAAATCTATACACATATCCAGATACCAGATCATTGATAACTCATTCCCTCATAGAAATCCATCAAAAAGGATCGAACATAAGGTTAAAAATAGTTCCCCCAATCATTATTTTCATTTAATTGATTCAAATTGCATAATTATAAAGAATTTAGGAAGAACATAGAAAATGAAAAAACACAATGAAAACACTCTAGTAACAACATATCATTCAAAGGATCATCCCCTTGAAGAATATAACAAATTATATCAATAAGTAACAAAAACAAAAGATCTTCCGATATAAAAACATATAAAAATAGTGTTCTTATGGTCAATTGAAAAAATATAAAAAATTATCAGTTACTCAATGTGGGGATGGAGAGGGGGTTATCCGGGTGGTGGTGGGGGTGTTGTCCAGGGGAGGTAGAAAGTGGGGGATGTATGGGGATAGGGGTAGGGGCTTGGGGGTTTCATAGTAGGGGGTTGTTATTGTGAATTACAGTAAATTAAAAAGGTTTTGTACCACATTTTTTTGGGTTTGTCTTAAACATATAATAAATTCTAAAAATTGAAGAGTGAGAGAACAATTATACCATTCATTAAACACGAAAATAGACCATTCCTCCATCAATTTCCACTATAACACAATAAATATCTTCATCATATTTAAACGTTTCATGTTGATCAAGTTATTGGGAATCAATGTAATTAGTCTCAGGTTCACCATGTTAATAAAAACTACTCCATGCCAGGAAATTTTCACAACATACCAACTAGAATTTGATGAAAAACAAATGAAGAATTCATATTCAATATGTGATGTCAAAATGAATGTTTCACTGTCAACTCATTCATTTAGGTATAAAATATTGTAAAAATTCAATAATGTAAACTTATATTGATCGTCTTTAATTTCATCACTAAATCAACCCAATTACAATTTAAAAATTTATACATCAACACTTGTTCTTATACAACATCAATGATGTCTGTCAGTTGACTATGATAATAACCAGAATAAATGAATGGAAAACAAATGACATTGTTTTTTGATGGTCATTTGTCTTCACCATAGTTAATGAAAAATCTAAATCCATCAACATCTATAGATTTAAAACGACGAGCCATTATAGATTGACCCTCATCTTGTTTGATAAATTCTTCAGTTAGAATGTGGTAAACATACTCCACTAGATTATGACCAAACAAAATTCACATAATTCAATATTGAATTCTGCAAAATGAAATTAGTATAATACATCATTAGTAATGAAATATCTATTTATAAGTAAAAATTCCTTTCACCAATCATGAAATGACACATAATGAGATTGTTGAATTTGATACCGAGTCGCACAAGAAATTTTTTCTTTGTGCTCATAAATTGTTTTCCTTAAAATGATAATGTTGTGTTTAAATTATCAAAATATGCACAAAAATCTTGTAAATGTTTAACAATTAAACCCATAAGACACTTACCTCCATTATGGTGAATCATATGGTGTATTGAACAATATTTATCTATGTGTTTTTATTGACTCGATGTCATCCATATCAAATATGGTTCCTTCTCCATCTAGACCAGCATGAATCCAAGACGACTTATCAAATTTTGTTTCAAAATCCATAGGGTATTCGGCACAAAAATTAGTTCATTGCACAATCAAATAACCATTGGTTATTGATGCCTCCAGATGATCTATATTATATACATATTCTTTCAATTTATTCATATACCACATAATATGATACATCCACCAGAATTCAATTTGACTATTAGAAATTAATTCATCAATTACATTCACTTTCAAGTGAACCATAACATCGAGAAATAAGGGGGCGGTTTCTGAAAGTGACAATGTGTATGTTAAATTTTTTTGAAATCCTTTTTAAATCACACATTAATGTATTTAATAAACAAAAACGTCTAAAAATTACTCATCTCAATCAACAGTTGAACAACATTGAGGGATAAACAATTAAAAATTGAATTTGAATCAACTACTGATATAGTATGTGATTGTCTTGACTATTAAACCCTACCAATGTCATTCTCATCAGTTTCAAAGACATTGAAATATTAGACAATTATCCATCAAGATCCATGAGCATCATCAAAATGGAATGAAATTTCTCTCTCTCAATTTTAGTCATATTATACTATGAAGTAGGCATATATTCCATGAATCCCTTTGCTAAATTTTAATGCAATTTTTTCCTTAAACCCATTTCTTCCAAATAAAAATAATTCATTAACCTGGTTATTTAAATTTCCACTAACACCTAAAATGGTCCACAAAAAATTTCCATTTTTTTCAATGTGCATGATATCCAAAATATACCTTTGCATGATAGTTTTCCAACATGGGAGATTGTAGAAAATACTTATTTTCCAATTGTTTCAATGATGTCTGCAATAACATCAAATATTTGGTAATGGATGACCACAATATATAGAAATTCGTACACCCTGAAAATGTTTTCATCCAAACTATGTGATTACATTTATACTCATGTAATTATCATTTGTGATAGGATGAACTCCCTAGAAGCATAAAATGTAACTCTGTCCTTTTGGAACCTATGCTGAGGGGGGAGGAAATGTATGTGACCCATGTATGCCCATTTTCTGGAATGTATAAGCAATTAAGATTTTTATAATTTATTGCAACAAATGAAAGTTAATTCCCCATTCATACTCCATCCTAATAAATTTTTATAATCTAAGAATTCATTGATTGACCATAATAATGAATAATGTTGTTTGAACATTTCATCTATTTCACAGTCATATGACATCACACTATCACCCCAAATTTCATTTTACTCATCAATCAATGGCTGATGGTAATCATAAACAATATCCCTTAGACTTCTAGGTCCTTAAATAATAGTGTAATGTAATATAAATTGATTCTTTTTACAATGAAACAGATGAAGATTATACGGAACCAACACAATAGTCAATGGACTACAAGTTTCAACAACCATAGGCATTAATGGATGGAAACCATCTACTTCCAACCCCAATCATACATTACGAACAAATTTTGCAAAGTTTGGGTGACTCTTATCAAAATACCTCTATGTACGAGAGTCTTCCAGGTGGGTTAAAATATCACTTTACTTGTTTAATTCTTCATGTAATCTTATTAAATTAGAAACGTTATATTATGTTAAAAATATTATAAAAAACTTTTCTAGAGTAATGTAATTCATTTGTTTTCCAACAAACAGTTTACCTAGTTTTTTGGATTGACTTGGATTAGTCTGATTTCCCTTGTTCTCATTCTACCTGGATGTGCCACAATCAATACAAATATCCAAGTGGGAAGATAATTTTTTAAACAATATACAGTTTTTCCCATGCATCTATGGTCTCATATATAAATCCCATGTTCCCTATCAATATAATGGAATGATAATATGACTCATGAATAATTTCATAGATAGGAAAACTTTTTTCAATAACACCCACATCATATCGAACAATGTGTCTGACCACTGATGCAAAGTCCTTTAATGAAATAACTCTACTATAAATTAAAATTTATTGTAAGTATTATATCCTGGATATGATTTCGTGTTTTCATAATCAAGAACTTCATAAAATGTCCTGGAATCACAAAATTCACCATACCGTATATTTATATCATGTATCTAAACATTAATTGATGTCGATTCTTTTATGATCCAACCTATGTACAATTTCTATATGAATTTCATGCCCTAGATCATTCATCCTTACATCATCATCCATCTGAACTCCATCTGTTTTTTGACAATGAATTTATTCTTCCCCATGACGAGACCAACTATTATATTTTTTCAAAACTCCATTCTACAATAGGTGCTCCTTATGGTTTCTCATGTGAATTGATATTTGTTTTCAGATTTTCTACATGGAATACTTTTATAGTCACATTGAAATCCTATTTCGAACACTATAAAATGCATATTACCCATGAAAAATTCCTTATATTTGAGTTAGATGATCATTCATACTATTATCCATAATAATTTTTTGGTAAGAATCATTTACAGAATACATCATATTAGATGCATTTTTTCAAATCAGATATATTTAATATAATGATGGAAATATTGCATATAGACCATTGATAAAATAATAAATTTATATATATGAATAATAAATATGTGAATAGGTAATGGAATGGAATTTAAAGACCATGTCATCTCCCCCATGTTGGTATAGTAAATCCAAAGATGATTCTATATTAAATAAACTATAATGTGATTGAATTTGGTCTATAAGTAACCATAGTGTAATTAATTTTATGAAAGGAATTTTATAACATGGTTGTGTTTTAGGTACATGAAAAAATTAATCAAATGCCAATCTTGGAAAATCATCCTTAGAGACTAAGTTAAAACCTAACAATACATGAAAAAATATAATTTCCGATGAATGTTCCAAAAATAAATTAGTGATGAATGATATTATCAAAAATAGAGAAACTATATCATTGTAAAAATATTTTGTCACTACCACATGGATTCGTTCTGCCATTATGCAATTAGATGTAGTAAATATTTATCATTAAAGATTGAAATAATTGTCTTATTTATGGAAAACTACCTAAACTATATGAAGAATAACATCTAATATATATAATTTCATCATTAAAATACAAATCCATATTTAGTTATGTTGTTATTAGAGAATATGTGGGACAATGAATGTGATTCTCCATGAATGATCAGAGGGTCACAGACATTGTAGATGATGTCCTCAAGCAATAATCCTTTTATGCATGATGTTTGTTACAAGCAATAAGGGTCTAAATTTCATCAGTGTAGAAAATATACCTAGGTATCAATAATTAAAATGATAAACAATAACATAATAGATTAAATAAACAATGAAAATTCATAATCCATGTTAGGTATCTGAAGTCATAATATAAAGAACCAAATACCCCCAAAGCTTTAGGACAATTAAAGTTTTCGAAATTACAAGAATGTTAAAATATATTAATACATCACCCTAAATTCCATCTCAATTCAACCTCTAAACATCATTATCTATACCCTAACCCCTATCCTCCGGGGCATTCCCCTGTATCCCAGACTATGAATTCTTCACATGCATCGAGGGGACAATGCATTATGTGAATATTAATTTAGAAGGAAAGATCCAATTATTTCATAACACATGTGAAATGTTATAAGAGTTTATGATGAGATAATAAATAAATATGAACTAAATAAAACACACAACCATGTTTGGGGTAGTCCGGAACTAATCAAACATTGGCCTCGTGATTGAAATTTAGTTATCAAAAAATAATGAACATATTCAACCACAATATCACGACATGTAATACATAACATAAAAAGGTACGAGTATTAGGTCAAACCATATATTTCTATCAATCCATATATCTCTCTTTGTTAAACCATATGGAAAACACATTTTTACACTCCATTGGGCCTTTGTATCCGAAAACTACTTCTCATGTCATGTCCTTGAATACCATCATGCCCCATTGTCACCTCAAGGTTCAGATCACCTAAGTATAGCATGACTATATGTGAGTCTATAAAAATATAATATACTATATCGTCTATCTCACTCCAATTTTCATGGAACATACATCATCGTATCTCGCTCCACCTTAATAGATACTGAGCCATAATGAGTTCACCAGTCACATTGGGGTCATGCATTAAAAATCAATTATAAAATATACCAAGAACTTTACATTGAAAAATGTAATATAATATAACGTAACATCGTATAACATTAATAATAACATATAATAATGGATCACATGTGCTCAAACATGAACATGATTCTCATGGGATGTGTATGTACAGACATGTATTCAAACATAAAATATTTTCTAATGGGATACAAACAAACAGATACATGTGATTAACTAAAGAATAGTATAGATCAAATAAAATCACCACATAATATCAATCAAATCAACATATACATGGACTCTTCATTGTATGTAACTTCCAACCTCATGTAATGTCTGAAGTCTTCTCATACACACACACACACACTGTCAAAACAAATTGATTCATAATTTTCCATGCACACAAACCCATATACACATCAAATATAATTTTAACACTTTTTATTCACAAAAAATATTCATATTATATTCATGAAAGCCAATTTTTTATTGTAAATTTCCCAAAATTAAACCATAAAATAGAAATTAGGGCATACTAAATAGCGCAAAAAATTCACAACCGAGGATAGCCATAGGTGGTGGTGTGAGTGAGAGGAGTGGCAGTGGAGGGGATCCTGAGTCAGAGGATGTGCAATGAGGGAGGGGATGAGAACCGATAGTGTTGAGGAGCCAAAGGAGGAGGTGGTGAGGTGGAACCGGTGCAACGAGCTAGGGGACATGTGGTGAGGCGAGGGAGGGGATTGGGGATCATGTTTGCGGGGGATGAAGGAGGAGGTGGTATGTAGTCGATGGTGCGGCGAGGGAGGGGAGTCGGTATAGGGGATCCGGAGCTGGAGGCGGTGTGGCATGTCTCGGGATGGGCCACTGGGTGGGGGGGGTTGTGATTGGGGGACGGGGTAGGGGGAGCCGATGTATTTTTCTCAGTCCTTGTGATCGTCATTGGTGCTCTCTATAGGATACAAATAGAAACCGACCAAGGTGGTCACTCGTGTAAGGGGCCACAAAAACCCCATTTTGTAGTAGTGTATAAACATAATATAAGTTGTTAACCATTATAATTTTTAATAATTATAATAATTTCATTATTCAATTACATCGATGTGCATGATCATAAATAAAAATCTATATATATGAGTATAAACACTCATACAAGATTAACATACATGTATTCACTTATGCAATCTCATAGACATGTACAACAACATAATGATTTAGATTAACAGATACATAAATTCACACATATATAAACGTATAGAACTATACTTACAAATATTCATAAATTTACACATACACACACAAACACATTCAAATGTACAAAAAATAACCCATACTCATGTAAATACACACTTACGTACATATGTGCACATACATATATAAACAATACAAATTTATAAATACGTACACATAAACTTACTCATTCAAAATAAACTACACGTACAGAGATACAGATGTATATATGTGTGTGTCTATGAATTAATATGTACGCATACATGAACATGTACACATATGAATAACATAGACATAAAATTTCATACATGCTTATGCACGTATATATACTCAGAAAAAAAATAGTGAACATATATAAACACACTCACACACACAACACAACATGACACAAGATACACATACATAAATAACACTATCATAATACACACATACATACACACATATACAAATTAATATACAGATACTATTTAATTACTTAAAATAAATATATGTATAACAATTCAAATAAGAATCACATATTTAAATAAATATATAAATTTAAATATCATATAATTGATGCAATAATATATTAATGAATCATATTTATATTAATTATATAGTCCTTTTTCAATTAAATTTTATAAATATATTATTACAAATTTTCCTTCTCTAATATAAATCTGATTATATTTTAAATATAAAATTAATAAAATAAGATTAATTTTTTATTAAATGCTATATAAACAATATATATATTATATTCACATATATATACTTGTTGATATATTAATATTATTTAAAAATTTAATGACTGTATATATATATATAACTTATTCAATGTATCATATAGAAACCCTAAATATCGATCATAATTGTAGTAATTTTATCAGTGTTTGAATAAAGAATATAAAAAGTGATCAATTTTATTAGTGGATTTTAACTGATACATTGAATATTAAGTGATAAGAAATAGTGAAAAATGAATACAAAATTAGGGAATTGTTAATGGATGAAATTTTAATTTTAATGGCTACATAAAATTAAATGATAATTATCAATTAGTATTAAATTAATAATTCAATGATTTAAAAGTTGATAGATAAAAATAAAATATGAAAATTATTTATTTTTTATCCCTATGAAAATAATAAATTAATTTCAACAATTAGTTGTTCATGATTGATAAATCAACATCTAAAATTGGTTTTCTAGTACTGTGTGCGGGGAAAGAAGGGTCATTTCCTCATGACCTTTTTTTATTATACATTAGAACAAATTTCACATTAACACACATCCTTTCATAGTACTGAAGTCAGTTTCCTTCATCCTCCATATTAGTGAATGATAGGTAGGGGAAGAGAGCTTCATTTCCAAACACCTCCATCCTAATGGGATGGTTCTTGTGAGGTATAATTACACACATGGGGGTAAGATATCGTCAAATACATATTACCCCTTCTGGCATGGTAGACATTATTGATGGGACACACAAGAAAATCATCTGAGAGGGAACTTTGAAGGTGGTAGGTGTTGTCAATGTGGCGTCATGGAAGATCTTCTGAGAATGGTCAATGAAGGAGGGTGGTGACTGTGGTAGGATATATCATTGGGGTGTCATGGAATATAGTTTGAGAAATGGAGGTGACAGTGGTAGGTGTTGTGGATGGTTAATCGTGGTCGTCTTTCATTGAAAGGACATTGATTTCCATATTCTTATTACTCCTTTATATCCTAGAAGGCATTGTTGATTGGGAACTGTGACAGGTTATGGTGGTGAGTGTCCTATTAGGCATTTTTTATTGGGCGATGTGCCAGGTATAAAATGTTATTCTATTAGTAGGCAATGTCGATGTGGTGTCATGGTAAAACATTTGAGAACAGTCAATAATAGTCAGATCAATATTCCCCTTATCTGGTATGATAAGTGTTATTGATTGGTAGCCATGGAATTTTTTCTTAAAATGGGTGGTGACGGTCATATCCATCTTCCCCCCTTTTTCCATGTAGGAATTTTCAGTGGGGATTCGTGGATGGTGGTCTGAGAGAGGCTAGGCTAAGTCATGTGGATAGAGGCTAATAGGCTACTTCATGGATGATGTCTATTGAATGGTGACGCAAAAAGTTGTAGAATATAATGGTTTTTTAAAAACATCATATATAACATTATTCATGGACTCTAACATCTATTTCATGTTTTCCCAATAAATCATTATTTCATAAAATAAATATTTGGATCTTTGTAGACACAAAAACTCATATAAAGGACAGAATCTAGTAATCATTTGTAGGTGTTTATTTATATTAATTCCTAATGTGTCAACATACTTCTAATTTCCATGATTTGATTAGTTTTACTGCTATTTCTCCTCTCCATTATTTTCCTTAATATTATTATTCATTTTATGTTTAAATGTGTCTGAGAACATTATGGAACATGGATATCTTTTTAATTAAAATGTAAATTCAACTATTATTTCACATATAATAATAAAAAACAAACGAAAAAAATCATGTCATTGTGTGGTATGGAAAACATCCCTCGACGTATATATTTTCCATTATAAATATAATACATCACAAAATAGTTAAAATATAGTATGGGAATTATGTTTCTTTAAATATAAACACAATACATTATATATCACATATGATTCTAAAATTAATGATCACTTTTATTTATAATTCAATGATAAATTATTTTACAAAAATTATATTTATTAAATGAAATTTAATATTTATTAAATAAAAATTTGATGTATTTTTTTCATCATTAAAATAAATATTTATCTTTTATTATGTAAAAAATAATATTAAATCCATTAAATAATAACATCAAATTTGTAATTATATATATATACATTATATTAAATTATCTTTATCAAAATTCAATATATATAATAAGTTTATAATATAGTATATTATAATAGTATTAATATTTATTCTAAATTTTAATCAATATAATTACGGAATAATATATTTAAATCATAAATTATATATATATTTTTAATATAGTATAAGAAATTAACAAAATTTGTGATACATTTTTTGTAATTCATATAGTTATTATAGTTACTATTTAAAATATTTATGTTAAAATATGAACTTTACACTATTTATAAACAAATATTATAAAATTAAATTAATATATTATATATCATTTACATATTTTTTTTAATAAATTCATTTTTTATTATTTATTTAAATACCAATTTTTTTGGTTAATTGGGACTTCTCAAAAAGGTCCCAACCATAGAAAAACAAAATTTCAAATTCAAACACAAAACCAAAATTGTAATTGAAAGGTGTTTCTATGATTTTAAACTAAACCCTAATATTTGTTTGGTGAGAGGGTGTTATGTTTATAGGCTTTTGAAGGAAATTATGAGATATGTGATTGCATTTCATTATTACCCTAGAAAAGTATTAGGAGCAATGCTTGATATGAAATCTGTACTATGATATAGATGATGTAACAATTCTTGAACAAGATACATATTATACTCTTGGATTTGTTTGGGGACATGTCGGTAGGAAGTTCTTGGGAAAGGAGAGAATCTTATTCATTAGATGATATTGTTTGGTAATGAGGGGTTTTATAAAGGTTTCTGATAAAATGGAAGCATCTAGTCAGAGAATAATTGTAATGGTTATTTTCATATTCGATGTTTCAATCACAAATTTTAATAGATGTAAATTTCAGGACAAAAAAAATACATAAATTTTTCACATAGAAAAGTACATTACCCATATAGGATATTTAATTTTTTAAAATTATTAATAAATTAAATGATATGTTATGAAAGGATATTATCATATTAGGAACCTTCTGAAACATATTAAATAATACTCCATAAATCATGAAAAATCCATTGGGTTAATCCTCTCCAAAAACCGTATCATAATGGTTTAGGAAATTCATTAAAAATAATTGTTCATGATAGACATTATTAATTATCATAAATCATAAGGACCATTACATACACCAAAATATAACAATATCCAATGACACATAAGCACAAAGAATTCATATAATTGTGTATATTCAAATAAATTATCATTTTAATCCATCACTGAACACATATAATAATGATACATGGTTGATAAATTTGGAATAAATTGAAAATATAATATGTAGATTTATATGTTTCCCATTAATTTTCAAACTAAATGTTGAAACGGATTTTTGTTTGACTAGTTGTGAATATCACAGTATTATCCATTTTACGAGTGCATCCAAATATGATCATCACACATGGTCTCTATTTATATATTCCCTCCAGAATGATTAAAATTTTACCATCATCAACTAAGTAAATTTTCTTATGTTTCCATCATGGAAAAAAATTATTATTTGATAACATTGGGATCAAAGGGATACATTGTTGGCCTCAAAGGACATTAATCAAAGCATTCAAAACATTTATGTTGAGATAAAATATTCTAAAAAATTCAACAAACCAAAATGTTTTGAAATTTAAAAATATAAATATCTTTTATCAAGATTTTAATATTGTATGTTATAAGACTAAATAATTATTTTAAGAATAATATCACATTCCATTAAAGTCATAGATGGATCATATGATTTTTCATAATCCTACTAATGTACACAGGATGATTCCTGATGATTACAATATCCTACATAAATTTCAAAATATAGGGATTTATATGAAAAATATTTTGATAAATGTTACTAAAATTATATAATCTTTTTTTGAAACAAAGGAAGTTGATTGTGTTTTTAATTATATTGATGTTTAATATTCACGTAGTGAGTGGAATGAAATGTGAATTAAAAGTTCCATCCATATGTGTAGTTTGTCTAAAAATGATTATTTGGATTTTTAAATCATCCATATAGTGAATTTGAGTTCATTTATCCCAGAATATCATTATATTAAAGATACACTTGTTAATATATGTGTATATAAATTTGATAATTTTATTTTTCATCATGAATGAAGACATGTTGTATGAAGGGAATATTTATTTTTTTAGCATAGTATCTATTATTTATCTCATGGATGATTTACTGGAAAATGAAATCTTATATATATAAAAAAAAAATTTATCCCCAAAAACACAAGAAGAGAGTTCTTTATTATCGTAATAGATGATGATCTTGAACTAGTTCACATCCATGGTGATAGTTTCATAGTATATTGTGTTTGTGTTTACCAATGCAATTATTTGTAACCTATATAATAATGAACTAGAAAATTATTTTATTTAAACTCTATTTACTAGCATGCATACAAGAATTTATATCTAAATTAACATGAGATTTTTGATTTTTGAAGAATATTATTTTTTTGGATGCTCACAAAAATAAATATATTAAAATGATAGTTGATCTTCTTCATGGAAAGGTCCGAAAATGTGAAATTTGTTTTTAATTTTATCTCTCAGATATGTTGGGATACAAATAACATAGAGAAAATTAACAACTCCATGAAATTTTTTGGAGGAATGTCCACTTTGGGGGGAGATATGCTATATTTCATTAAAATGTATTTTGTGGATTCATATATTCCCATTATTTGTCTCCAAGATGCATAAATTCTCACAATTTTCAAAAATTATATATAAAAATGCATCACTTCTCCTGTATTGATTTTTATGAAAATAAATATCATGATTAATGAAAATTTTCTATCATGTTTAATGGAGATGAATTGGTTGAAGATTTGATTGAACAAAATCCACATAAAAAGTCTCTATATTAAAATTTATATGTTCCTCACGATGGGAGTAATTTTTGAATGATTGATTTTTTCATCTTGAAAATCCAATTATTGATGCATGATTCTGTGATATTATATGCCTTTTATAAATAAGGTGATACATGATATTAGAGTGAGCTATAAATTAAGATATTCATTTAATTATGTTTGAGAAACTATTATGAAAATGGAATCCCCTTATTAAATTCCAATGATAAATGGAATTTAAAAACATAAAAAATAAGGTTCGATGAGATCATCCCCTGGTTACATATTCCAGGATGCTTTGGAGTAGTTTGACAATGGATGAAGCACGTGAATTAAAATAAGTGATGTTATTTTCATCTATAATAATTATTGTAATATGGAAATCTATTCATATGAAGATTAAAAAATGTTTGATGGCATGATAGTTGGATTTATAAAAACTATCATCTAGGTATTGATTAGATGAAATCAAAACCGTAGAAATACAATTTTCCATTTAACACATTTCATTTAATATTTCCACGAATTAATAATTTAGTGTTTCTCTAACTAGATTTTCATTTCGATTCAATAAAATAAATTCCTGCACATGAAATATGGATACTTATCACTAGGAAAATGTATTTTATTTATATGGAATAGTTAATCCATTGGTATGTTTTTGATGGATATTCAATTGTAGACAGGATATTCTATTTGAACATTATTGTATCATTAAAAATGATTTAATTAAATTTGGTTTTGTCATAGATTTTGAGTTATCAACTACTATAGGGATTCCCTATATTTTTTGTATGTGGATCGTCAAGTCCATCTGGTCTATATATGCATTAAATTGATGAGAATTTGTTTCAAAAAACACCATGAATGATTTAAGGAAAATTATCCTAATGAATCACGAAAATATGAGCGTGTGTGGCATGTTTTTAGTAAGTGAAAAAAAAATTAACTAAAATTTCATTTATAATCTAAAATCAACAATATATATTTCAAAAACATAACAACTAAGCTACAATGTATTTCAGAAATTATTTTTATAAAATGTAATTTTTTCAATTATGTACTCAATGTTATTTGATAAAATAATTCCTTAAAAATATGAATACCATTACAATCTATTTTGAAAACCCAATGGTATATAACTATACAAATGGTTTTCAAAATCATTTACATATGTATTTAGAATTTTGCTACCTTTATGAATATTTTTGAAGAAAACATGATTATAGGTTCTTCAAAAGTAAGATATACAGACGGTTTTATCCAAAATATTTTCTTATCCATCACAAATACAAACAGTTTGGGGAAACATGTTAGTATAGTGTCATTGTATTTAATAAATGACAATGGATTGTATAAAAACATTGATATTGATCTGACCTATTCATAACATTTTTTTCAAAATAAAATGAATTGGGTCATATGTTTGTTTTTATAACATTGGTTTTGGTCAATCCTTTGGTTTATGGACATCTTGTGGTACCTATACCAATGGTTTCTCACAACCTTTTGTATAGTTACAATTTCTAGAGGAGGTGAAATTGGATTTATCCTTCATATACCATAAGTCGAGGGATTGGAGACAACACTATGATGCATTAATTCCATTGATAATGAAACAAATAGAAGGATTCCATGATGAAATTATTCCATACTATCTCAATGAACAACATCAATCCAGTGAATAATTCATAGGCTTCAGGGAATGGTGGATTCCAAAAGGAATGGATGGATGTCTATCTACTTGTGATAATGCAACCCATATGATCACATACGTCATGAACCAAACCAATATAACCAAATCCAATTACCGTGTTATCCACATTATTCATAAACACATTTTATAATGGGGGATCCAATTACATATGATAGAATACAGAAAGGGGTTATCATACTGAATCTCATTACGCTTCTAAATATCCTTCTATGCCTATTAGATGATCTTGGACCCTTGATGGTAAACATTTCTCTGTATAGGAGATTCTTCTACAGTAATGATGAAGGGTATAATATTATCATCATTAGTATTTCATACCATTAGGATATATATTAAATTGAATATTTCCATGAAATATTTCAATAATAATGTTTAGACATTGAGTGTGACTACTAGGGGCCATATGCGTTTATAAAATCTTTGTTGACTATTATCTGTATATTATCGGCCAAAGTAACCCTAAAATTTACTAATATAGAATCTCATGCATTACATACTCGATATTTTTTTCATGGTATATATATTGAATGCATGGAATACTCATAATAACGAAATAATAACTTTTTTGTACCATAAATCCAGTTTATCAATAAACCACTTGTTATTAGCATCATTAAAATAAGGGAAAATATTGGAATCCTCCCAATCTGAATTCGCGAGGGATGTGGGCATCATCCTAGATTTATAAACAATCTATTGGACCCTCCAGATCATGAATTTTCTTATGTTTTTGGTCCTCTAATTTTTTCTGTTTTGAAGAACACTTGATCCCATGAGGCTTCTCAAAAAAAATCTATGTTGGTAGCTAAAGGTAACGTCTCCTAAGCCTATTTGTGGGTATTATTTGGATTAAATGATATGAGTTGATTGGGAACTATGTTTTCAAATATGGTTATATCATTTCTATTATAAAAGATCAATTATGGTCATTCACATGTTAGAATATCCCATTACACCGATGGGTTTAGGGATACATAGATTATCCCAATCCAAAAAAATTAATATTTTTTTCATATATCTTCCCCAAAAAGAACTTTTCATTGTGATAGTGAATTTGGTCAATCGAAAATTCTGGTAGCATAAATAAATACATATTATCAACTGTAGTCGATTAAGATGAATCCTTTATAATTTCTTTTTTCCCAACATTAGGGAAACATTTAAAATTCAATCCCAAAATTTATTTTCCTAACTAGTCCATAATTCTAGAGAAAACCACTCTACATGTTTGACCAAAAATCACAAGGATCTAAATATAATTATTGTGTTTATCAACCACTTGAATTTCTAAAGATGGAAAATATATTTTATTCACAATACTGTCTCACCTTTGCTAATGGAAATATCGTATTTGGAATAGTTAACCAATGTTTTGTATTCTTTCTTATATATCAGTATAAGCTGAAAAATAGATATGAATTATTAAATAGTAGACCTTGAGAAAAAGAAATATACCATGGAAAAAGATGATATGGTAAATAGGTTGAATTTTTCTATATACCTTACCCCATGAAATATGTTCTCTTTATATTCCAATGAAAATAAATTAGAAAAAACACTTGCCATCACGAAACAATGGTAAGGGAAAAATCCCCCCCCCCCCCCACATGAACCCCTTGGTATGGATGAAACATTGCGAGTGGGTTCCATTTATATTGATCTTGTTGGACACTCAATAAAGATTCCTGAAATCCCATCATTAAAATAATAATATTAAAATATTATGTATATTTAAATAATTAAGTATGGAATCATCTTATGGAATTTTCTATTTCAAAAAAATATAATGATTTAGAAAGAATTAATTGTAGTTGAATGTATTTTATTTTGAATTATTTATATAGTTTCATAGAATATATTGTTATTGATTAGTCAATATTATAATACACATGTGATTGAGCCCTTATGGATTTAGAGAACATTCAACAACACTCATGGAAGATTAAATCATTTTACAAAATGGTTGTATATGAAATTAACTTATAAACAACTTATAAATCAATGTGAATGGAATTACATAATCCATAATAGCTCACTGTGATCAATTTCTTTTGATTCATAATAAAAAATATGATCATTCATTTTCAAGAGACAAACTCACATACCATAGGTTTTGAGAGGTTTTATTTATCAATTAAGTTCTAGGGGAGTGGCAGAAGTGGTTGACATCCATGAGAGTGCATGAATTGGAAAAGAATAATGTTCCAATAGTGTTTAATTAATATGACCATGAATGGTTTAGCAGTTCTTTACAACAATGTTAAAATAAATATGTGTTTTATTAGTGAGAAATTAATAACGGCTACAAAAAGATATGTTTTATCATTGCTAAATTTTGAACTGATAAAAAAAATTCCTTTTTGGCAAAAAAATTATACCAGATAAAATCTATATTTTTCAACACAAATATTATAGTGATTGTATAAATATATAGGTTTTATGATATCTTTTTTATTTTAGAGCTGATAAAAAATATGTAAAAAAAAGAAATTTTAAATTAATATATATTGAAAATGAATATATTATAAAAAAAATTTAAAAAAATTAATCATATTAAGGAATATATAATCATAAATGCATGATTATAATAAATTTGTGAAATTGAATAATTAAAAATAAATTGTCTCCAAAAATATTAAAAAACATTTATTTTTTATTAACTATATATATTAAATTAAAAAATTGAATTTATATTAAAATGTAGATGAAAATATTGAAAACAATTTAAAACATTGTAAATAAGTACAAAAAATTAATTTCTATGAATAATTACCAGAATTAGGAACTTGTACAAAAAATGTGATGAAAAAAATTAAATTATTCATTAAAAGAAATAAAATTTATAGATTTCAACCATTTCAATGATAATAAAACTTAATAAATAAAATTGAATTTGTATTATTCATATAAATATTAATAAAATTAAGAATATTAAATCATAGTAAATAAATATGTAAAATTTCAATCATTAGTTGAGTTAATTGTAAACAAATAAAAAATTTAGGTAATCTTAAAAAAATGAATTTATGCAAACTAACATTATGAATTTCAATCATTTTAATGGAATTACCCCATCATAAATGAAATTGAATAAATATAAATAATTTAAATAAAATAATATTATAAAAATGAAACATATAAATAATTATGTATATATAAATAAAAAAATGAAAAATTCGAAAATAATAATAATAATTATTAAATATAAAAAACGAATTATTAATATTAAATGAAATCATTTTAAAAATTATTAAATAAAATTTAATAACTAATAACATTAAGAACTGAATCTGTAAGATTAATTACAGAAATTGCATACACATAATTACAATTTTTAGATTCATAGAAAACCACATTGGGTATTTACATCACATACAGTGACACAGGAAGGCGGTGATGTGGGAATTATGCGGGTAGGTAGTGATGCAAGTAGGACACGAGCATGGTGATATAGACTGGATTATTAAGGCATGATACAACACATAGCCTTCAAGAAATTTCATAGCCCATGTGGCCTTGACCCTACAGGATATGTAATAGATCTTCCCCTACCCATATATAATGAGTCCATTTCATTCAAAGAAAATATGAACGTCAAACATAATAAGTGAATAAAAAGGAATAAACAGATTATATATATACATATATGATACTCATTGATACAAATACAGAAAATGCACACGAACACCTCACCCACCATCCAATAGGTAGCCTATATCCCCCCTCCCCATCCAAGGAATAACCCAACTATATTAAATATTCCCATTGACCACCTTTATTATTGATATTGGCCCTAAGAACATTACAAATTATGTGTAGACCACCGCTAACTATTGGCCCATACAATATTTTTCCCCACTATAGGAATTATGACAACCAATTGTGTCTCCCCTAAAAATAATGACGAACAGGCCTCGACCACACCTTACACATACTTTATCACACATAACGTCATTATGGATTGACATAGATGACCGTCAGACCACCACCCTCACTGTCAATCACATGTTTTTCGACCCAAATCATTGGTCAACAATTCCATCCATCACATCATCTCTCCGAGAATCATAGACATTTCAACCTTGCATCTAAAGCTATCAAATGACCTCTACAAAGCCGACATTGTAGCTACATGAGGCTTTCATGAGCGACAGTGCTCCAAAATATAGTCTCTCATGGATCCACTATCTTGCTACTCCCACAACATTTGAAATGAAAATATTTCACCCCTCCTACATCCACAATCAGTCCATCCCACGAATTCACCACCTCCCTTGATATCTACCACTCATGAACCATAGGGATACCTGTTCCAACACGACCATCCATCTCTCTCCGTCTCTTGATTGAATGCACTATCGATACTGCAAGGCATGATGTTCATTACTATCCATCATTATGCACATCCCTAACACTTTCATTAGTTTAAACTAACACTGTACTCCTTTTATTCATGGTTCACATTGGCTGTTCAATTTTTTGGAAATATGATGTGGGTTGGAGATGATAATATAGATATCAATTATATGTTTTTTCAACATATTTAAAATATTAAAAAATAAAAAATAAAAATGAATAAATTTTAATCATATAACTTACAAGCTTATGGAAAAAATTGAATCTATTTTATAAATATGCATTAATTTTAAATAATGAATAAATTCGAAATATATTCAAAATTACTGAATATTGAAAATGGAAAAAAAATATTGAAAATATATAAAAAATAAATAAATTATGTGAAATAAATTAAAAAAAATAAAAATTGATTATTTATAACATTAATTACATGATTTTCCAACATAAAAAATTGAATAATATTATAAGAATAAATATATTTAAAATGGATAATTATTTATGTATGTTCTGTATTAATTATATATAGAAAATATTATATGTTATTAAAAAATATAATATTTATTAATTATAAAATTGTTAATATTGAATTTAATATATACATATTTGAACATATATAAATAAATATGAAAATTTAATATATATTACAATAATTTTTAATGGTTATAGAATAAAAAATAAAAAATTATTGAAAATAGTATAATTACAGTGATATTAATAACCAATAAATGAAAACAAATCAATCAACAGACAGACATGTAAAAATATACATACACATAATAATTAATGTATACATACATACACAATATACATGTATACATATTTGAAAACACATACACATTCACATACACATAGTCATAGGCATATAAACATACACATACATGTATGTACCAATACACATACATATAACTTCATACCCATGCATGAACATTCATATATATCTATACAAACCCATATATTCATAAACATAAAACATAAACAAATACATATAGACATACAAATACTAATACACAGACACATTTACATAAACATACAAATGTATATGCATACACATAGACATGTATTTGAACATATATATACACATCAATACAATTACGTGTTGGGGTTCATCCCACACATGGGTGTTTCCATTGTTTTAGATATGATGTATCTTTTAGATTTAAGATATATTTTTTGGAAATTCAAGATTCTTCCACTATGTATCTTCCAGCATGAGATTAAGGTAATATCTCATGATATATTTTTGAGATATTTTCATATTTCCTTTTCAATCAAGATATGTGGCATATGGGAGCCTATTAAAGGGGAAGCAGTGAATCAATGAAGGAGGGACAATTTGGTGGTGCACGAAAACTCAAGGAGAGTATATACTTGGGTAACGGTTGTCTAGGGCGTGGGCAGCAGCGAGCATCGGCAAATCAGGTTATGCAACGAGGTGCAACAACGAAGCCGAAATTATGATTTTGATCTTCGAAAGGTGACATATTGTCACACACTATTATAAGAGAGGCGACAGAGGTATATCAAGGTGTGGTTTTTCACACAGGTTTTTATGTGGTGTTTGCGATTCAAGTTTCAGGTTTAACTTGGATTTTTGTACCTTCTAATTCATAGTGAATTTTCCCAGAGTTGACCCATGGTTTTTTAATCCTTAGAAAGGAGGGTTTTTCCACGTTAAAATTTGTGTCCTCATTTTTTATTCTGCTGTTTGGTTTGGCACTTCATTTACATTGTTGATTCTCACAAATTTTTGTTATCGCAAATGAATTTATATTTGAAACCAATCTGTTTCTAATGCAACATCATGTATCAGAGGAGGTTATCCACGTCTTCTAACTGATTAATATGGTGGATTCACGCCGTGGGATTATTGATCACATTAAACTGTTCAATGGGAAAAATGATTTTACACTTGGGAAGTAAAGTGTTAAAAATATTTTGGTCTGTGAGAAGACAACAAAGGCGTCGAAGAAAAAATCATAGAAGCCAGATACGATGAGTGATGATGATTGTAATGATATGCGAGAGTTGGTGACAAGCACGATTCAGATGTATTTTTATGATAATACACCATGGGAAGTGATGAATCTGATAGATTCAGAGGAGATCTGGGTGATTCTTGAAAGACGGTATAAATCAAAATCTCTCACAAATTGTTTATATTTGAATAAACAGTTGTATCGTTTGTGGATTCCAGATAATGGAAACATAGGAAACCATCTGGATGAGTTCACGAAAATAATTACGGAGCTATCCTCGATGGCGGTCAAAATTGATGATAAAGGTAATGCGGTAACTGTTGAAATGGAAGAACAAGAGAAGGCTTTTCTTCTTTTGGGTTCGTTTCCTGATTCATATGATAATCTTGTCACCACACTATTGTTTGGGAAGGATACACAGAAGTTGGATGATGTGATTTCATCGTTGTTGATGAACAAGACTCAGCGAACGTCAAATGATGGTGAATCTTCAGGAAATAGTGGTATTCTTGTTGGGGAAGATGGACACAGTAGTGAGAGAGGTCGTTCAAAGACAAGAAGAAAGGTCATGTGCTTCTTCTGCAACAAGGAGGGTCATGTACAGAGATGCTGCTATGAATTGAAAAAGCATAATAAGGAAAATAAGGCGCATGACACTGATTCTGAGGATACCGGCGTAAGTCTTATTCAGGGTGAGTGTGATTTATTTTCAGTTGGTGTTGATTGTCGCATGTCAGATTTGTACACCGAATGGGTAGTTGATTCAGCAGCATTATACAATATTTCACCAATGAAGGGACTATTTTCTTCATATGAATAAGGTGACTTTGGTAGATTGAAGATGGAATATGGAGACTCTGCTGATGTCATTAGTGTTGGTAATATTTGTTTCACTACGAATGCAGGTTGTACACTGACATTGAAGGATGTACAACATGTGCCAGGTATTTTCAACAATTTGTTATCTGCTTCTTCTCTTGATACTGATGGATTCAAGAGTTCGTTTGGTGGTGAAAGATGGACTTTGTACAGAGGATCGATGGTTTATGTGCACCACAAAATGGATGAAATGCTTTACAGGACAGATGTAAAAGCATGCGGTGATTTGAAGAATCCAGTTACGAAGAGGACTTCATCAGATTTGTGGCAGTTGCAATAGTTGTGCATGAGTCGAAGAATGTCGACTATGTTGAAGAAGGTTTGGAAGCCGAATATTGTCATGGAAGATGCTTCAGATCTTACACCAAATTATTTTTCTTCAGAGTGTTCCACTATTCAAGAAATAATGGGAATCAATGACCGAGGTGACGTGCTGAGTGTTTTTTTCTGCTCGAAGGATGTTGAGCTTAGGGAGGATGTAATTCCTGCTGGTGCTCCAGATTATGTGGCGATCACAGCTATGGGGGGGCCAGATATTTTTTATTCTGGTATTAGCGGTGCATACATAAGGTTGAAGAAGACATTGACATTTGGATTTCTTTTTCAAAGGGAGCTTTCAGGTATATTTCAGAGATTCAAATGAGGGATGTCATATTTTTTGCAGAGGATGGCGGTTGGTGCGATACCAACCGGTTTTCATCCCAACTGAGTTTGATGGATGTGATCTCCTTCTTCAATGGGATGAAGGGGGAGATTGATGGGGTTCAGCCCACCCATGGGTTTTTCCATTATTTTAGATATGATATATCTTTTAGATTTTAAGATTATATTTTTGGAAATTCAAGATTCTACCACTGTGTATCTTCCAGCATGAGATTCAGGTAATATCTCATGATACCTTTTTGAGATATTTTCAGATTTCCTTTTCAATCATGATATGTGGCATATGGGGGCCTATTAAAGGGGAAGCATCGAATCAAGGAAGGAGTGAAAATTTGGTGGTGCACGAAAACTCAAGGAGAGCAGATACTTGGGTAACGGTTTTCTATGGTTTGGGCAGCAGCGAGCAGCGGCAAATCAGGTTGTTCAATGAGGTTCAGCAACGACACCTCAAGTTTCATTTTGATCCCCAAAAGGCAACGCATTGTCATGGACTATTATCAGAGAGGCGACAGAGGCATATCAGGGTGTGGGTTTTCACACAGGTTTTTATGTTGTATTTGCGATTCAAGTTTCGTGTTTAACATGGATTTTTGTACCCTCTGATTTATAGTAAATTTTCTTAGAGTTGCCGCATGGTTCTCTAATCCTTAGAAAGGAGGGTTTTTTCACATTAAAATTTGTTTCCTCTTTTGTTATTATGTGTTTTGGTTTGGGGCTTTGTTTACATTGGTGATTCTCACAAATTTTTGTCGTCGCAACTGAGCTTATATTTGAAACCAATTTGTTTCTGACCCAACATTATGTACATGTGCATTCCCATTCATAGACAACTATACATATGACTATACACACATATACAACATTAACATACATATACTCATACAGATGAAAATACGCATGTACATAATCATAAAGTCATATATACCCTTATACATATATTGACACATACATAAACATACACATATATACATACACATACTGATACAAATAAACTGTAAAATAAAACACATTAGAATGAACATACGAAAACACATAAAAATTCACATACACAAATACATAAATATGTGTACATAAATATATATACAAACCAAATTTTTAAATACACACACACACACACACACGTACTCATATAGATATATATGTATATTTGTGCTTATATACATACACATTCACCTACATGTACACATATGTATTACATAGAGATACAATTACATACATACCTACACACATATACACACACAAACATACAGACCATAATCATTGATAAACACACACAAACTAGACAACAGAACAGATGCATACACAAGCAACACCTAGATAAAAAAAATAAAACATACACACATATATGAATGCATATACATATATTATTAAATGTTATATAAAACATTTATATACAAAAAATATTTACATATATATGTTTGCTGAAATAATAATATTATTTAAAAATATATAAGAATGTATATATATATATATATATATATTACCATATTAAATGTGTCATTTAGTGACAATAAACAAAAAGTGCACGTAATTGTTGGTCTTTTAAATAGTGTTAAATAATTAATATGAAAAGGGATTCTTTTTAATAGTGATTTTTAGCATAAAAATTGAATATTGACCTATATGTAGTAGTGTAAATGAATATAAAAAACATAGAATTTCTATTGGGTGAAATTATAAATTTAATATATTGATAAAATTGAATGAAAATTATTAATATTTATTAAATTCATAATATAATGAATTATAACATGATATTTAAATATAAAATTTAAAAATAAACTAATTGTTTTAAATTGCAATGGGAAAAAATACATTAGTTTCTATAAATATGAAATCTGATGTTTGTTTGTGCGTGTTGGGAGGTAGCGAGTTGTCGTAGTGTGCCCGATTTTGTCCAATACTTCAGCTATCGTTTCACAAATGGACTTAAAAATTTATAATCCAGGAATTGGTGTGATTAATACTAAATAGTTTTGAATGAAAATTAGGGTTCAAAATCGTCATTTCTGATCACTTCCATCCTAATGGGCTTCTTCTAGTTCGGGTAATTAGACACATGGGTGCAGCGAACATCATACCAATCTTCCCCCACTAGGAATGGTAGGTTATTTCGACGGGGAATCGAAGCATAAAGTCTAAAAAATTGTTGTGGTATTGGGAGGAATTGAAGATAGTGTGTAATGGTTGATCGTCTGAGAGATGGTGGTGATGGAGGTTTGTGACCAGGTTATGAAGTCTGGGTGGCGCGTCATGAAAGGTCGGGGTGGTGAATTTCCCTGTAGGGGTTGTTGACTGGAGGTCGATGAAGGAAGAATGAGTGGTGAAGATGGTAGCATTTATCGATGGGGTGTTGTGGAAAGACATTTGAAAATTGGTGATGATGGTAATATCCATCATCCCTTTCCTTGGCATGGTAGGAATTGTTGATGGGGCCTCGTGGAACATTTCCTGATAAATGGGGGTGATGGCCTTGTATGTCTTCTCCCCGCCTGGCCTGGTAAGTGTTTTCGATGGGGCGTCACAGCTGGTCATCTAAGGGGGGTCTGGGAAACCTATGAGGACAGTGGGAAATATGCCGTACCTAGTCCTGTGTGTGTGGTATAGTGACACAACATGTTGTAACAGAAAACAGGGGTTTCAAAACCTCATATATAACCTTCTTTAGGAACCCGAACATCATATTCAAACACGTCAAATACATCATTCCTTCTTCAACAAAAACTCTGGTTCTCAATAGACACATAAAATCACCGAAATGTTAGTTTTTTCTAAACCACTGACTGACTGTGCATATATATACCCCTAACTATTCTACAAACCAGTTTTGACTAATTTGAAATTTGATATTACTTACTCTATAATTTCTCCTTCACATTATTTTCATTAAATTTTTTCATTTTATTGTTCAATATGTTATGACCTCATTTATGAACATGGGCAGTCTACATAACAAACTCGAAATTATAAAAATATATTTATTATAATAATTTATTAATAAATAGATTTATAATTAATTAAAATATAGAAATAATATTTTTAAGATGTTTATCATTAAATATTAGAAATTAAATTATGTTTATTATTTAAAATCCCTAAATTTTTATATTTAAAAGCGAATTTATAAAAAGTAAAAAAAAATGTTCAAACACATATATGTATAAAAACATGCATGTTTTAAAAACTAATGTTGATATGTTTTCATAAAACAAAACGATAAAACAAAAAAAATGTGATTTTATAGTAATATAACAAAAACACAATCATTAATTGTCCAAATGAAAATAGTGTAATAACAAATCAAAGAGACGTGATTGTCTATTAAAAAGGGAGTGATGACTTAGATAAAAATGAATAAATATTTTATTGATTACAACATTAATGAATAATAAAGATAAATCTAAACCTATTAAATTTTGTGAGGTTGTATTCAACCTACCATAATGACCATCTTTTAGAAAAATTCCCAACATCAATCATGAACCACTCCTTCCCATTCCTTAGGTTGTCAATGAACTAGAATATTTTAAATAATTTTCTATAATTTTTTTGACATTGATAAAATTTATTTTCCATATGTTTTATTGATTATTAAATCTTTACATATAATTATATATAAATTGTTTTTATAAATACCATCACTTTTTACATCAAAAAATAGTACCATCATCCCTGTATGTTTCACCATTTTTTCTGCCTAATTTCCTATATTACCAAATACCTCAATTAACCCAAAAATAGTTTAGGTTTCATATCATTTAATCAAATCAATTGTTTTAATGTGGGCTTCATAAAAAAATAATAAATGACATTAAGTGTTTTAAAAAAATTATTTTTAGTTAATTTCAATAGTTATTATTAATGATAACTATTATTTAGTCTTTTTAATTTATTATTCTACTGACAAATATCGTTCAAAATTGTTTAAAAGAATATTTTAAAATAGCGATTCTTATTTAAAGAAATTGTTAAAATAGAAAATTAATTATAATATTTATTAAGTGTAAATGATGATTATATAGTAATATCATTACTGTTTTGATTATATATTTTTTAAATATATGATATTTGTTATCTTATTTATAAAATTTCTAAATTATAAATATATATCCTAATTATATTATGAAAAAACAATCATTATATTAATATTTTAAATAATGATTTATTTTGATTTAATTATTTTAATGAAATAATTATAATTATATATATATATATATATATATATTTAAAATGATAAAATTTTATAAACAAAAATATGGATCTATATTATAATGAATAAAATTACAATTATATGTATAAAAGGTTTAAATATTACAAAATTAACTATTTATATGTTTTGATGAAAATAAATGATAAAATAGATATGAATTTATAATAATATAATAATAACAAAACCATTGATTGGCCCAAAAAATTGGAATGTTAAAAAATAATTACATGTAATAAAAACAAAGTAATGATTCTGGAAAAAAATATAAAAAATTTTAATGGGTATTAAATAAATTTGTAATAATGTAAAACATAAGGATATTAAAAAATGTGAAGTTATATTCAATTTGAAATCCTCACAATATTCCAACGAAATAGTCAATCTGGAATGCCTACTTCCATTCCCATAGGTTGTCAGACAACATGACTCTTATTTATAATATTGTATCAACATTATTTTTAACATTGATTAATTTTTTTCAACAAATTACTATGATTATTGCCACATGACATATAAAAACGTTTAAATTTTTTGTTAATCCATCACTTTTCACATCAAAATAACCAACCCTCAGGTCCCCAAGTTTGCCCATATTATTTTTCTGAATTTTTAGTAGCCTCAAATCCATTAGTGGACATAAAAACATCTATGTCCTCATTTCATTTCAACAAATTAATTATTTTACAAGGGATATATATATTGGTGTATATATGTACATATATAAAAAATATAACTATATATCTTTATGGTATATGAAAATATTTTATTATGTTTTAAATTTGTTTTTCATAACCAAATCTGGTAAAAGTTCCTGGTTTGAAATATATTTTTTAGTTATATTTTTATATTAAAAATAAAAAGGATATATAACTGTTGAACACATGTTGCTGCTTCAGGTATTTTTTGTTTTTTAATTTCATTATAAATACATATATTTTTTTACATATAACAATAAAAAACCACTAAAAAATCATTTCAATGGGTGGTTCCCAAAACATCATTTGACTACTAGATTTTTCTTTATAAATATAATACATTAAAAATTTGTTGAAATTTATATATAATTTATATATTTTTAAATATAAAATATATACATTAGAAAAAAATTTTGTTTCTCAATTGACTGATTAAATTAAATTATATTGAAATGAGAACTTAATTTATATCAATTGTATTTATTAAATAAACTATACTATTTAATAAAAATATAAATATTTGTTGCATTATTTCATCATTATAATATATTTGTATCTTGTATTAAACAAATAAACATTTTAAATGATATCAATATAAGCAATAAATGTGCAATTATTTTTAATTATTTGAAAAATTAAATTAATTTTAACTGAATTCTGTCTATATAATTATTCTAGAATATAATATATGTTAATATTATAAAAATATTTATTCTAAATCATAATTGATATAATTAAGTAACAATATTTTAATAATATTGAATTATATTAATTTAAAAATATATTTGATCAAATCAATTAAATAGGTGATCCATTTAATTTATAAATTTTATCGTTATGTTTAATTTAATATATAATGATGACAAAAGATTGTGTTTATTTTATTTTGAAAAAATTTATATCATGATATTAATATATTATATATATATTATAATTTTTTTCATAATTTGCTTTGTTGTTTTCTTAAATAAAATTTTTATAGCTAATGTAGGAACCCTTATAGAGGAATCAACAATAAAAAAAATTTAAATTTAAACAGAAAACCAAATCTGCAATTGAAATTCCTTTTTGTGATATTAAACTGATCCTTGGTATTTGATTTTTGGGAGTGTGTAATTCTTCCTATTATATTTATGGGAATTAAGATACATGTGATGGAAAAATTTGTAAACCTAGAAAAGGCTTCGTAGTGGTGGATGATACGACATCAGTGCTTAGATATGGATGATGTATCAAATCGTGACCAAGATACAAAAATATACACATTATAGTTTTTTGGGTAGTTTGTGGTAGGAATGTCTTCGGATTGGAGCATCACTTTGTTATTGGATGATATTTTTTGGTGATAATGTGTTTTAAGAAAGTTTTAGATTAGTTAGAAGCTTCAGGGGGGAATAAACATATTGGTATTGTTGGGATCGATGCATCCTTATAATGATTATAGAAGACATAAATTTCATTAAAAGGTTTCATAAAATGTTGATTATAATGGTCTATAACCCATAATGGATATTCTTAATGTTATAGTTTTTAATAATTTAAATCATATCTTATGGAATGTTACCTCATCATACAAACTTCCCCAAAATACTAATTAATAACACATCACTCTTAACACACCTAATGCATCTATCTTCTATGTAAACTGTATCGTCGTGGTTCATGAAATACATTACAGTTCATGAGTCATGATGGACATTAATAAAAATCAGAAAGGATGAGGAATATTACACATGCTAACAAATAAAAATATACAATGATACATAGTAAGATCAATTTCGATAGGATGGTATATTCTCATAATCTCCCATTTGAATCTGTCGCTGTACACCTCTTAGTAGGATAGTGGGTTAATAAATATTGATGCTAATGAAAATATAACATGTATACATATATGTTTCCCATCAATCATAAAAATAAATGTTAAAATATAATTGTGATGGAAGGGTGGTAAATATCAATTTATTATACATTTAATGAGTTTATCCAATGAGTTTCATCACAACATGGTTTATATTTTTGTCATGCCGGAATAATGATTACAGATATTTCCATTGAAATTTTTTTTTAATTTAATTTAGAATAAATAAATCCAAAAAAGTCTATTTTATAACTTTAGGAGCAAAGCCATACATGGATGGTATTATAGAACATTAATTTATGCATTCAAATCATTAATGTAGAGACAAATAATAGAACATCTAATTAAATTCATGTCATTGATAGATCATATTATTTTCAATAATCCTGTTAATGTACATTGGTTGATTGAGGATAATTATAATATCCTACTTCAATTGGCCAAAAAATGGATACATATGAATAATATTTTTAAGCAAGTTACTATATTATTAGAATAATCATTTGACACAAAAGAATTTTATTGTGTTCTTTAAATATATAGAATATTAATTTCCATAATGGTAATGGACATAAAACTGAATTAAATGTTCCTATAAGATGTGTTTTATGTATAAAAATTTTTACTTGGACCTTAAAATATTTCTTAGAGAAAATTAAAGTTCAATTATATAAGAATATAATTGTATGAAATGTATCCTTGTTAATATATTTGAATATAAACTTGATAATTTAATTTTACAACCCAAATGATGATATGTTGGATGAAGGTGATAATTGTTTGTTTTTAAATTAATACAAATCATTTATCTCATTGAGGATTGATTGGTAGAATGAATTCATATAAGTATCAATTCATGTTTTTTACCCCAAACAACACAGGAGGAAATATCATTTAAATCACAAAATAAGATTTTCTTTAACTGGATATCAATAATATTGAGTAATTCGTATTATAATATCATCATGAAATCTAATTAAATTATTGGAAACCAACTAAATAATTATCCATAAAAACCATTTATTATCACTTTATTTTTTTTATCATTCATAAAAGATTTTATTTCAAACTTAACCTAGGAATTGATGTTTCTGTAGAAAATTCCTATAGTGTATGTTCAAAAAAATAATATTATTAAAAGAATATTAGTTCTTAATCATGGAATTGTTATAAAATGTGACTAATTATTTTAAATACTATCAATGGGATAATTTGGGATACATGGAATAAAGAGAAGATTAATAACTCCCTAATAATTTTGGAGGAAGGAACACATTGGGGAGATATATGAATGATTTCATTAAAATGAATTTTTGGGATACTGGTATTCCAATTATTCATCTTCTAGATTATGAAATCCCCGCATTTTTACATAAATTATAAAGATAACATAATTGTCCCTTCTTTGATGTATTTATAAGAAAAAATATCATGACTTCATAAATGGTTTTATCATGTATAAAGGAGGGTAATTAGTTGAAGGTTTCATTGAACAGAATCCCTATGACAAGAATCTATATCAAAAATTTGAATTTTCCTCACCATGGACGTGATTTTATAAAGAAGGATATGATCATGTTGAAATTACATTAATTAATTTAGGATTATATGATATTATAACCCTTTGAGAAAAATGGTGGTACTTGATATTAAAGGGAGGTATGATTGTAGATAAGCATGTAATTATGTTTGTGAAACTATTATGAATATGGATTCCTCATAGTCTATACCAATGAGAAATGTATGTTCAAATCCTAAAACATAATGATGTATTAGAACTTCCCCTGGTTAAATTTTCCATGATTTTTTTTGTTTGATCTTGGATGGAGAACATACATGAAAATCAGTGAAATTATTTTCATTGTTAATAACTAATATATAATAAAAATATATTCATAAGAAGAATAAAACTAGTTTCATGGCTTAATAGGGGGATTTATTCAAAAATATCTTTTTTTTACTGATTATTTTGAATATTCACCCTATACAAACCTTTTTACATCTAACAAATTTATTTATGTCTTTAAATAAATTAAATATTTTGGGTTATCTAACAATATTTTCGTTGTGATTTCAAAAATCATATTCATGAACATGAAATCTAGATACTTATCCTGAGGTGAATGTTTTTTATTTGATCTTCAATAGTGACACCGTTGGCAGTTTGATGATGGATTACAATTGGTAGATAAGATATTATATTTTAACTCTATAGTACAACATAAAAATGAATTGATTAATGTTGGTGTGATTATAAATTTTGAGTTATATATTACTAGAAGGATTTCCAATGTTTTGTGATAGCAGCCCTTGGAGTAAAACTGTTCCCACTAAACATCATATTGAATAGAAATTCATTCAAAAAACATCAAGAAATAATAAAGGATAATTTTGAAAAATAATATCAAATATGTGAGAGTTTTTGATATATTTGTAGTGAGTGAAATATGTTTTAACTAAATTATCAGTTATTGTTTTAAATCATACACATTATATTTCAGAAACATCTCCACTGTGAAATTTTTTAAAAAATTATAAAATGATAAATATTTATATTTATTATTTTATGTACTCAAGGTTATTTGATAAAATAATTCATTAAAAATATGAAAACCATTGCCAACTGTTTTGATAACCATTTGTATAGACCAATAACAATGGTTTTTGAAACCATTGATATATGTATTTGGTAAATTGGTACCTTAATTAATTGTTTTGGGAAAACCAATAGAATAGGTTCCTTATATGTATGATATACCGACTGTATTATACAAGCATTTTTATAGACATCAATTATACAAATAGTTTAGGAAAAACTGTTTGAATAATGTAATTTTATTGATACATGCCAATGGTTTATAAAAATACCTTTGTATATCTATGACATATACCTGAACAGTTTTCAAAACGAATGTTATATGTTCATATGGTGGATTTCATACCCAGGGTTTTGGTCAAACCCATGGTATGTGGTCATATTTTAGTACTTATACCAACTGTTTCTCATAAACCATTGGTACAGGTCATATTTATGGTAGTGTTGAAAATGGATTTAACCATCATAAATAATAATCAGATGGAATGAAAACAACATAATGATGAATTAATATCATTAATAATGAAAATAAATCACGATTTCATGATGAAATTATTCCATCCTCACTCATGGGAGAATATCAATCCAGTGAATAATGAATAGGATTCCACCACTGGTAGATACCACAAAGAATTTAACAGAATCATTCAATTTGTGATTATGAAACTTAGATGGTCACATACTGCAAGAACCAGTCAAATTGAATATCTTCTGATAAGTGTTCAACAACATTAATCTTAAAGACATTTGATGGTGGGGGGAGGTGGGCTCCAACTACATAAGTGAGAATATGAGAAGGGGTTATTAAGATAAATTTAATAATTCTTGAAAATATCCATCTATGATATAGAATGCTTGATCCCAAAGGAGTCATGTTATTAAATGCTGGTAAAAACAAGAGAATATTGTTTCTCCCATACAAACCATTATATATTATAGAAATAGAATACTATATATTTGGGGTTTAAAGATGATGACTTTGAGAATAGTGACTAAAATCCACTCACCCTCTCTACAATTGTATCGAAATCTGGGTTATATGTGTTTCAGAGGATCTTGGAACCTTGATGGTAGATCATAGCAAGTATTGGTGTTTCAAAATCACTAATGTGGATGTGTTGCAACTGCAACTCATTCCTCTGAGATGATATGACCCAGGAAGTGAATCTGGTCAATCCAAAAGTGGCACTTTGAGAGCTTAGCATATAGCTGATGATCTCTTAGTGTACTCAATATGATCTCAATATCAGTGGCATGGTCGTGTCGAGTGTGAGAGTATACCAAGATGACGTCCATGAATACTAAAAAAATAGAATCAAGATATCGATGGAACACCCGATTTATTAGATCCATGAAAACTGTTGGTGCGTTCGTGAGTCCGAACGACACAACCAATTACTCGTATAGACCATATTTGCTTCGAAAAGATGTAAGCTGTATATATGTTGGTCTCACCCACAGTTGATGATATCCCTATCTCAAGTAAATCATTGATAAAACTCGTGCTCCACAAAGCTGATCAAACAGATCATCAATCCTCGGCAAGGGATATTATTTCTTAACCATCAACTAGTTCAGCATCTGATAATCCACACAAAGGCTAAGGGTACCATCCACCTTTTTCGCAAAAAGGACCGCATAACCCCAAGGATAAGTACTGGGTCTGATAAATCCCTTTTACTACAGCTCTTCTAGCTACCTCTTGATCTCCTTCAACTAATGTGTAGCTATCCTATAAGGATGAATGGACACTAGTGCTACTCCTGGCACAAAATCGATAAATAAATCCACCTCTTGCACTGGAGGTAGACACGAAAATTCATCCGGGAAGACATCCCCGAAATGATCATCCACTAGAGGGAAATCTGTCTGACAAGTCCCCTGACCAACCAGATACAAACTCCCAATCTGGGCTATGACTCCACCTCGCCCATGATGCTCTGGTCCATCTCGACTCACATGAACATCCCATTTTCCCTTGTATTGAAACTCTCCGCCCTCTGGTGACGTGAAACACACCCTGCGACAATAGCAGTCTACAAAGGCTCGAAAGGGAACCAACCATTCCATCCTGATGATGACGTCATAACATGTAATATCTATGACATAGAGGTCCCAAAGGTAGTGACACCCTCCAACCTCAAGGGGAAGTCCTTACACTGACGCACACCATCCGTCCTAATCCCCAACAGAGTGTCTAGTGTCATGATTTCATAAGAAGAAGAAACACCAAGCCCAAGGTTCTCGACAACAGGTATAGATATGAAACTATGTGTAGAACCCATATAAAAAATAACTGATGATAAGATAGAAGCTACTAGAATAGTACCTCTGACTGTCGAAGGTTTGGGATCCTGCTCCTGTTGGGTCTGTTGCACTGAATATGCATGCCGAGTGCCGCGGCCCAACGTCATAGCCTAGCTACCCTAAGTTGTCCAGCCTTGTTGCCTCTGAGATCCTTGCATCTGGCTACCACGGCCACGAACACCATCTCTACCTACACGCACTGAAACATTTTAGTTCCCTGAATGGTAAGAAGATACTGGTCCTGCTCCAGCATGCAGAGTCTTCACAGAACCCCTCTCACTAGCCACTAGTGGAAACGCCCTGAAAAAGTGTTGCAGATGACACACCATGCCACAAGCTCGGCACTCCACTGGGTCTCATAGACACTGCGGCCTCTTGTTCCCCTCTATACGACACTGATTGCACACAACCTAGCCACCTAAATCATTCTTCTGACTGGTACTACTTCCCTAAGTGAATTAGATATGTCTCTTCCTCATTCAAACAAAAATAGTACAAATGAATGGTGTTGAACTGCCCTAGCCCACACCACTCGATTCCCGTAGGTTCCTCTCTTTAATCAATGCATGGTTCACAATTGTGTGTACATTAGGAATCCTGAAAACATTCACCAGTGCTTAGATTTCATACCAAAGACCATCCCCAAAACTTCTGTCTCTCAACGTCTCATCACCCACCAGTACAGATGAAAAATGATGATGCTCCCTAAAATGAGCAGAATTGTCCATTACAGACATAGCGCCCTGGTGATATTTAATGAACTCTCGAGCTCTATCTTCCCTCAGCATCTGGGTGGTTACATCCCACCACCTCTTCACGGAATCACGCAACATGTAAGTCATGAGCATGACCCTCCGCCATTGAGGCATCTCAAGATGCTTGAAAATAGTCTGCATCAATCCTAACCAAGACTTCGTATCCTCTGGTCCGCCATCCCCTGAAAACATTAGTGGATGCTACTACTAAAACATACGAGTCAGCTCTACCAGAGATGTGGTAGCCTACGGTGCTCCCTGAATGGTCTGCATGAACCGCATAAAGCATTCACATAACTGAACCTCTGTGCCTTTTTATGGTATAATAGATGGTGTTGCATCTGGCTCTTCTAGAGGATCAGCCGGTATCCCATGGCCCACCATCTCCGGAGTATAATTGTCGCCCCTCTCCTGGCGAACAACTCATCGTCGTCTAGGCAGCATGACACTACATGGTGAAAAGAATGCCTCAAATTCTATATTTTTAAAGCAGAAAGTGAAGGAAAAAACAAGAAACAAGAAGAAGAAGGAATTTAAAAATTCGCAAGAGAAGACTACATGGCGTGTACACTGACTACACGATGTGTACTTGACATCCCTTCCCTTTACCGGGTCCTTACACACAGCTAAGACAAATGGATTCTGTTGAACAAAAACTACACGATGTGTATAATATCTACAAGGCGTGTATGGCATAATTTTCCAACTGCCCGTGTCATCTGTGACATGGATGACTACTCGGCCTGACACTACACAGCGTGTTACACCCACACACGGCGTGTACACCACCCTGTTTCCTAGAAACACTGCTAAAACCACTGGGTTTGTCCTCAGACAAGACTACATCGCGTCTCACAAAGTTACACAGCGTGTTCAGTGAGAGGTGACACCAGCCCATGTTGTTAGTTACACGACCGAGTCCCCATGTCACACTAAATGTCGTGTCCATCATTAACACAATGTGTACTGTCAAGGAGTTTACTGACCCATGTTTGTTAGTTACACGGTCAGACACCAGGTAAACACTACACAAAGTGTATAATATCTACACGGTGTGTTCTACCCAAGCCCTTCCATTCCCCGTGTCACCACCCACACCGTTTGTGACACATGAAGAGACTACATGGTGTTCTATTAGGGTACACGATGTGTAATCAAAAAGTTCATTTTTCTTCCCGAACAGAAGAACCTACACAGCGTGTATAAAAAATACTACACGACGTGTATACTGGGTTTCTAGACAGTATGCCTCAGAAACATCCCTGAAACCTAAAAATTACCAAAACCAATACCTAAGTGTAAAATTACGACACGTGGGGGCCCATATTCCCCATGAATCAATGTTTGACATCTTATCTGTGTTATAACAAATAAACAGTCATTGATCCACCATATTTCCGTCAATGGGGGCCCATACTCCCCAAAAACCAAAGATTGGCATCCATTCTATAAACAAGGTCACACAAAGAATAACCTATCACAGAGCAGGTATTTATGAAGCAACTATCACAACAACATTATTTTGTAGCACAACTACTATCACTACAACATGAAAATTTCTAATGCACCTACATGGCATGGAAACTTTGCATGGGACGTGATATCTAGAAGGTGCCTATATGATGCATGAAAGGTAATACAATAATCTCATCGGGATGAAACTAAATAGAACCCATAGATAAAATATAACCAGCACCATACAAGTGTGTCACCCTACATTTGAGGGATGGCTGAGGCCAACATTAGTAATATTTATCTATAGCTTCCATGGCTTAGGTGGATATTATCACTAATTGCTGAGAAATTTCCCATGATTTCCCAACCCTCATGCCAAGCTATCATAGAAGGGAGTAATTATTTCATGGAGTGATGAATGTAATGTTAGCAAAAGGAGTTGAAAAATAGGATTATCATAGTACACGTTCTCACAACAACCAAATGTGGATAATTTTTCATGGTATTTAGTGAGGCATTGAAGAAGGTTCTAGGATATCTGTTGATGTAAAAGGAAAAATTCATTGCCTAGGATTCATGGAAATTGAATGTTCCTAGGAATAATTATCCAACACATGATCTAGAGATGGCTAGAGTAAACTTATATTTAAAAATTTGTTGACATAACCTCCTTGGGGATATGTGTGAAATATATATGGACCAAAAAATACTCAAGTAAATATTCATATAGAAAGAGTGGAAGATGTGAAAATAAATATGGTTAAATATGATCAACAACTAAGATTTCTCAATCATTTACCACCATATGAAAGTAAACAAGGTGGAAGATTCTCTATGTAGAAAGGGACAAAAAATTCTATCATTGATTGGAATTGGAAAGGATCCAATCTTCTTATATTTGAGAAATAAGGACATGGGATATGTAATTAAATGAATGTAATTAATCATTTTCCAAATCATTGTTCAACCTTCTCTTTTGGAATGGTTAAAGGATGCTAAAATGCATGATGTAAAAAATTCTGATGATTGTGGAAACTATCAGAAAATGGATATCCAGAGAGTTCATTGTTAATGATGTAGTAAATGTGAGATTTAGGAAATGATTATGTGCTCAATCAAATCCCACGTCAAGGAATGAACTTTTGTATGATGTACATATTTAAAATTTCTCCATTCTACAATGAAACACAATGATGTATCGAGATATCCAAGAGAATGTTGTGGGTTAACATGAAGAAGGAGAACACTAAGTATACATAAAATTTCCTAATATGTTAGCATGTGAAGGTTGGGAGGCCTTATTATAAGATAATGATGCAACCATTACCCATTTTATCATGTAAATGTGAGAAAATCATTGTGGACTTTGTCACCGGACTTCTAATGACACCCAATGGAATCAATACTATCTTGGTTGTTGTGGACCATCATACAAAGACTGAACACTTCATTTCAATTCAAGAGGATTTCAAATTGGATCAACTAGAACAAAGATATATCATATATGTGGTAAGGCATCATGGAGTACCACTTTCTATTGTAGCTTATCAAGATCCTTTATTCACCTCTATGTTTTGGAAGAGTATTCAACATGCTCTGAATACTGAGTTGAATGTCAGTACGGCATACCATCCTCAAATGGATGGACAATCTGAATAGTCATTCCATTCACATGAGGAAATGTTGAGATAATTCTCAATGGAAGTCATAGGATTATGATAAGAACATCTTCCTCTGGTTGAGTTCTCTTATAAGAGTTGTTTCCACTCATGCATACAAATGGATCCTTATGAAGACCTTTATGGGAAGAGGATTAGAACATCGACATGTTGGGAAGTAGTTGGGGTGAAAAAAATCATAGGTCCAAAAAGGGTTAATGAAATGGTGGAGAAGGTTAACACCATCCAGTATCACATTAAAGATGATAAGTTTCAACAAAAGAGTTATGCAGATAATCACTGATGAGACCTACAATTTGATGTTTTGAGATATGGTATTCCACTACATATCACCAAGTATGAGGGTTATGATAATTTGGAAGAAGGGAAATCATAGACTATGGTTCATTGGAATTTTTGAGATCCATGATCTAATTGGAGCAGTGGCCTATTGATTATCACTACCATGGAACCTATCTCAAGTACTTGATGTATTACATGTATCTCTCTAGAGGAATTAAATACCTTACCCATTGCATGTACTCAATACAGATGTGGTGCCATTAGAGAATGACCTCTACTATGAAGAGAAGTCGGTGAAGATCTTAGAATGTTGGGAAAATGTTATAAAAAATAAGATAATGCCCCAAATAAAGTTGTTGTGGAAAAACCACATGTTTGATGAAGGAAAATGGGAGACATTGGAAGTGATGATGTAGTGTTACCCACATAAGTTTTAATGAGGAAAAAGTAAATTTTCATTGAGAATTTTTTGAATGGTCGAATATTTTAATGACCCAAACATTTATTAATGAAAATTCGCCTCAAAATATTGAAATGTATTATTATTTATTGTGGTTATGAAACATATAAAATTACTTGGTTTTATGTTTTCTGATTTCAAAAGACCTTATAGAATTGTTTCCAATTCTAAAATAGTCATGGAACAGTGGAAACAAAATTAGTTTAAATAATTGGCTTTAATATATCAAATTTAATCATAAAAATGATGTGATGACATCATCAAATATAATTGATCCATAAAAGCCCATTTTTTGGAACTCTTATAGGATGTAGTGGCATCAGGATTCTTTCTCCCTTGACCATGTCCAATATGAGGATCAACACTTTAAGTTTGAACTGAACTACCTAAGGGAGAATTGAATGTTAATAGAGATGACCACCAGAGTGACCTTATCAGAGAATTCCCAAGAGTCTATAACCATTGATCACCTTTACCTTATGTCTTATGTGAGTTTTATAAGGTGTTATGTGAAACTACTCTATCTCAATGAATATTTTCATTATTTTTATATATAATACAAAATATTCATTCATTTTATTATTACTACATCGTAAATAGTTTGTAAATCAAAAATAGTATTTTTTTAGTTATTATACAATTACAAAATCGATTTTGAAGAATTAATGGAATATTTAATTAAATAATAATATAAAAATATAATATTTGGAAATTATTTTTTATTAAATATAAATGACTATATAATTTATATGAATAGAATTGTAATTTTTATTAATGTTTGAAAGGGTATTTTGTCAAAACCCATGATTTTTAGATAAATGTCAGTATTTATTTGAAAGGTAAAAATTCCAATATTTATAAAATTACATAGATAAAATTATTATTAATATTTTGAATTAGGAAATTGAAATTATCCAATGGTTAGTTTTTCAAAATATTCCTAGAAAGTCGAATTTTTTGGTAAAAAATAAATATTGTTTAAATATTTATTGTGTTTTATGATATCAGAATGACCCAATAGTGATATAATAAAATAATTTTTTTTTGTAAAATATATGATTTAAATTTATGAAAATTAGATTTTATATGTTTTTATTAATTTTACAATGCCATCGTGGACCCTCCGAGACTTATAAACTACATTAAGAATTTAAAATGATTTCTTTTAGAGTCTGATTCGCATACAAATAAAAAGCCTAATATTTTAATAATACCATACATTGGGCTAATAAAATAATTTTTCCACTCCCCATTGGAAAAAACTATTGTAAAAACCATGGGATATATTGTGGTTTTTATAAGTTTAATGTGTATTGTCCAAAACATAAGTAATAAAGAATTATCTCTCCAATCCTATATAAACCCAATCAAAATCTCATTCCTCTACACTCAAACTATTTGAGATCGTCCAGCCTCTAAACGCATCTCCCTTGAAACCTAGCATGGGGCCCCGAGCTCCCAATAAGCCTCTCTCATTCCTCTACCAAGCCATTCAGATCACAAGTGTAAGTATGAGATATCGTCCTTTCTCATTTTTTCATAATTTCATTTTATTTTTATTTCCATTTATTTTTAATTAAAAATGATGGGGTATGATTTTACACATACCATGTACATCACTACTTACTTATGAATGATTATATACCCCTTTCTCTCACGTTAATTCTTCCCACAAACACATGTTTCCTTGCCAAACTTCCATAAGGGATTTCTCTCTCTTCATTTCCATTCAAGCTATTATTTAATTTTTTTCATCTAAATTCCATTATATATACACTGTTAACTATCATTAATCAATTTTACAAATTTTATGTCTTGGAGCTATGCTGGAGAAATTTCACCACTATTTTCCAAGCCTAAGTCATTGTGTATTGAATAACATGACCATTTCTCTATCAATGGTAATAACATTTACTCAAATTTTGTTATTTATTATATAGTTTCATGTACGTATTCCGCATTACATTATTTTATAATAAATGATTATGTTGAATGATTCCATGTTGTAGGATCTAAGTGGAACACATAATAATGAAATGAAATGATTAAGAATGGTGTGCCCCAATAGAACTCCAATGCATTGGGTAATGATTAGTATGAAGGTATGTTATGAGAAATGAGGATATACTCATTCTAATTCCATTAAAATGAGGGAATGCTCATTAATTAATTTCAATGATACTTTGAACATGCTAAAATCATGTTAAATATTGATGGAACATTTCCATGTTAGGATAATCATGTTATATCTTGATTTTAGGTTCATGTTTATCATATGCTCAATTGATGGAATGTGAGAGGTCATGTAAATGATGTTTTCAATAAAGATGTATATTGCATGTTCTATGATCTTATATAACGTTCCAAAGCACCAAAGATACTATAACTATCTATCTTATAGGTTTTATGAAGAGATGATTTTATTTAATATCTTTTTTATTTGTGTAATAATGAGCCGAGTTGTTATATTTACATTCTTTAAAATATTTGAAAACCCATATACATAAAAAATAATAAAAATGAATAAATAGATTATGTATATATGTATATATTATTTACTCTTCTGTAAAAATACACCACAACACACAATGATTCCTCACACACTTGAAAATGTTCTGGCCAAAGCCCCCCTCCATGTGATAACCCTACAATATTCAATAGCCCCATATACATCAATTTTAATACATGTTGGCCCTAATAACCTTAAAACATATTACCAGACCTCCATCCCCACTAGAACACAACATTATAATGAATACTTATTGGGTTCATGAAAATATATTGGGACACACCTATTGAATAATGATGTGTAGGCACATACCATACCCAGTTCTTCTGTAATCCTGTAGAACATCATGGTTGATTTCCATAAACTAAAGTCTGACCACCACCCTCACCGCCAATTGGGTGTTTTACTATAAAAATCACTAGTAACCAATTTATACCACAATATCAACTCTAAGATCTTCATAAAAACATATACCATTCATCAAAATCTATAGCTCAACTCCTACAACTCAGACAATGATGTCGTGTGATCCATCACTTGCGTTGGAGCACTATGGTCATCTTTCTTGTTTTCACTAGCTTGTTATTCCCATATTATCAGTGATGAATGGGTTTTTCCATAATACATACACAATCATACTATCCCACGTGATTTCTTCTATCTCTGAAACATGCCGATTGAGAACCGTAGTGATCCATGCACCAACTCCATTATCCATCTATTGTCATCCTTCGTAGGCATGCACTATCAAGACTGCAAAGCATGAACTTCAACGACCCCATATATCAATACTGATCATCATCAAATAAATATCCCCATTTTTTTACTTGGATTACGTAAACAACTAAATGGTGTTCGTGATGGTGTATGTTGGTGTTCAAATTTAGTGGGAAATAGTGCGGGATGGAGATGGTCTTATAGGAATCAATTATATGGATTAAAAAATATTAAAAATATTAATATATAATAAATAAAAATAAATAAATATTAATAATATAAAATAAAATCATATTTAAAATATTTATTTTTATTAAATATATATGTAAATGTTTTTAAAATTGAATATATATTAATAATATTTTAAAAAATAAAATTCCAAAAAGAGAAAAAAAATTATCCCGGAAATAATACTAACATTTAATCAATTAAATGAATGATATGTAACAATATTCAAAAAATATTATTCATAAAAATAATTAAATGAATATAAAACATATAAAATTGAATAAAATTAATTAAAAAATATTAATATTATTGATAAATATTGAATTATGTGCTATATTAATTGCATACCACACGTAGATATTAGACTAATAGTGACTTCCATTGGTGGTCTCTATTCTTCGTTAGAGACAAAATTTAGACCGCCAATGGTGGTCATATTAGGTCCATTAATGTAGTGAAACAATGACATTTAAGGACAGTCTTTGTATGTGACCTAATGCGTGGCCGAATCATGGTCGATATTGGGTCAAGCTATTGCGACCGACAATGGAGGCCACAATAAATAAACTAAAAATTGGCCTACAACGACCTCAAATTGAGTTCTCTAGTATAAGGACCCATCCATTAAACATACAAAATCTTGATTTAAGTTAATAATTCCCATTGAGAATCTGTTGAGCATTCGACTTGTAGATAATTACTTCATAACTATTACATTTCATTTCAAAAATTACAAAGTAGAAACCTCTACTCAATTTCCATTTGTTTCACAAAACAAAAACTCTTGATAAAATGAGTCATGTATAGTTCCATGTATAAGATACCATGTATTTCACTTGATCAGATCCTTGACCCTATTCCACATTATGTCCTATGAAAAACCTTTCAAAAAATTAGGATGAGCATAAAAAGCTCAGTAAGGGATACACATAGAAGGTAAACTGTTAGATTTATAAAATAACAAGTAAACCACGAATAATTTAACAGGTAATAATTTTCTCCTTTATGAAGTAGTAAACACTCTTCACTGAATAAAATATCACTTCATACCATTTTGTAACCAAATAGTTACCATAAAACCCATATAAAGAACACTTATCATATAAAGGTAATGTAGGACATAAGCATTCCTAAGTGGAATAACCATACAGTCGACTTCCACACATATCACTAAATAGAATAGCCATATGACTGACATGCAAACCAGATTCATTATATGTTATAACGTAACCACACGTAATGGTTATCGCAGCACCACCCATCATTTGGTTTATCACGTAACCACCTTTCAAATGTCCATGTACAATTATAATATCATAACACATAAAACAAACATAAAGGAAAGAAAACATTTCCATATTTCAATAACAATATAACACTTAAATATATTGAAATAACAAATACATTATCAAAACCATTTTCAATACCAAAATACATTATTAGAATATTTGGTTTTTATTTTCCTTAAAAAACATTATAGGTTGTTATGTAAGACAAAGAACAAATAATACTCGCGGAGGAAGAAAGTTCGTTGTCACCAATTCTATTAAAATTGTCCTTACATTTTGTGGTTTAGTATAAAACTTCATAGAAAAATATTCCCTTTTAAAAGTCAATGGTGTTTATACAGCTTATAGATGAATGTAGTGTATTAAAACAAAATATGCCTCAATGATAGGAGATTGAGATGATGTTACTTACCTTGTGTCCGACTTGATGGGATCATTCTTTAATTTCATGAATAATAAATTAAGTTAATTACTACTTTCATATGTATCTTGTTCATGTTTATTATTACTTTTGTATCACTTATTACCATGCTATAAACAGTATGTAATAATTTATTTTAATAATGTTCTTTTGTCGATATTTGGTACTTGAATTCAAATTTAACACCATATATTTACTGGTTGTCCATGTGGTCAACAGTCCATAATATTCAGAATGAAATTCATTATTGACATATCATATATGTCATATATATCCAATATATGTATTTATTTATTTATAAGAGTATAAGTCATTTGGAGGTAAGAAATGAAATGCACCGTTCATGTAGATGGTATGTCATACGTATGCATGAACACTACTTAAATTTGTATTTATTATTTTAATGGAATTAATACCCAATGATACATAGGTATATTAAAATTCTAGTATAATATCATATATAATTTAACATATAATTTAATTAACTCCATATAAGATCCCAGCATTAAACATTACTTAATCATGGGTTATTCCAAGAATTCACATTGAGGAGATTTTATGGTTTAGTGTTTCAGATAATTAGATCATAAATCATGCATTACATTCCACATTTAAATAAGGTGGTTACATCAAATATAGTGTTCATTTTTTCCACCAAAGGAAACATATTTAAAATAAATCATGTTTTCTTTCTTGACACTTCCTCTACACTATCGTCACATCAGGTAATTTTCCCTTGACCTGTGAAAGACATTTAAAAAACATGGGATGAGCATAAAAATATTAGTAGGGGATATAAAAAATACAAAAATAAATATTAGTCAGTGTATACATAAGAATCAATGAAATCATACATTACTCATAAAAAAAGCACATTAACATACCTCAAGAATTCATAATATTTATGAATAACTTGTTGAAATCAAATGACATAAAGGTTACATTAGGCATTCATAACATTTTGACATTGTGAGTAACCCTCATGGTTACTTTTGGAATACCCATCACAATATATTACTTAAATATATTCAGAGAAACCATAGCATTTAACTCCTTCACATTAACCAATGCATTGGAGAGCTATCTCAGGCTCACCTGCCCTTAGTTTATCATAGAACAACCCAAATTCATAAACATTGACTATGAACCATAACATAATCATATCACATAAAATATTCATAAAGGAAACATAAAATTTCCACATTTCAATCACAAGATATCAATACGACACATTGATATAATAAAAACATTATCAAAACAATTTTCAATACCAAAATAAATGAAAATTAAACCAAGGTATTTATTTTTCAATTATAAAATGTTATGGCTTGCAGAGGAAGCTGAAACTCAAATAATGGTCATGGTGGTAGAGAAGTCATCGTCGCCGTATACTTAAGACAAAAACATTCCCTGTTATTGTTTAGTAAATTGCATCATGTAAAAAGATTCAATTTTAATGAAATTAAAAGTCAATAGGGTTTATCATACATCTAATAAATTAATGTCATATATAAATTTAGGTACGCCTCAACGAAATGTGATCGAGAAGAAGTTCCTTACCTCAAGTCCGACTTGTTCTCGTTCGTTCATTATATTCTTGAATAATAATCATTGGTCAATTTATAATTTATTAAGTTCTTCCTTTAATGTTCATTATTCAATTTATATAACATATTATAATGTCATAATAATGAGCTTATTAGTTGAGTTCATATCATACATTTTTTCGATGTTTATTACATGAGTCAAAAATTAACATGTTTGAAAAGAATTGCCCACGTAGATTTCAGTACATCATATGCAGAATTGTATTAATGATTTAAATATCATATATATATTGTATATATTTGTTTAATACTATTCCATAACATTTGGAGATAAAAAATGAAAGACACCGTTCATGGAGACGGTAGGTCGTACGTACGCATGAACACTACATTAATATCTTGGTCATATTTAAGGAATTAAAACTAAATAGGACATATATGTATTATAATTTCTGTATTACATATTTCTTATATTGGTAACATAATTATATTAATTACATTATTTATAAATTCCATGTTTGTGTTGAACGAGACACATCACATGAGGGGTGGTAGTCCATACTTCCTCGGATGATGTTACCGGAGTTCCACAACATGAAAAGCAGAATGATGTTCTTTAAAAATAAAATTTAGAATAAAATAGAAAAAATAAATACCTTATATATATATCATATATAAAAATAGTGACATCATAATTTCCACCATGAAATGTGTTAAAAGAATATTGAACAATCATCGTTTCATGATGCAGTAATTCGACACCCATAGAAACAATATGTTCTTTAGCCATTAGACGGGGGTGTGTGTAATTATAGGTATAATACTTATCATAACAAAATTCTAGTATATTGAGGATACTGGGGTTATCATGGGATCAAATAACAAGAAGTTATTTGTGAGTGAAGAAGTAAAATAAAAGAAAAAAACTCGAGAGAAGACATTACCTCTAAATTGGGTAACTCTTTTTGATTTGAGACAAAGGATTATTTAGAATGTATTCTACCCAGAGTGATGCTTCTAGGAGTAATTGAGGGATGTGGAGAGATTATTTGGGAATATTTTGGATGAACCAAGGTCTTTAGAGGTGTGGGTAAGGGGGTAGAGTTGGGGGGATTTTATAAGATGGAGGAGGGTATGTCTTATATTTTAACTTATCTTTTCATTTTATTTAAATCATTCATTAAAGAGGTAATCACTGCATCATCACGGTGTCATAAATAAATTTATTTATTTAATGTCTGAAAATTATAAAAAATACCATGTTTTAGTAAATAATTTTATATTTTCGATGACTATTTGTTGCCTTATAGATCATTTATGTAAACAAAATTGAAATTGTATTACTTAGGATATACAAACCTATGTTATATTTCTCTTCTTTTTAAAAATAATGTCATAAGTGTCACTATCACACCCATGTGACACCATGTTCCCTCAAGTTTAGTAAAAAGATTCTCATTTTCGGACATGGCTCTAAAAGAGGATTCAAACACATGTTGGGGTTCTTTTATATTATTATGTTATTATTTTATTGCCTTTAACTACCCATTTACAAATTAATCACGATAATTTTAGATAATTAACATCATTACAATTCATAATGTCCAAAAACTACAGACTCATAATTACTTAATTTGGAACTTATGATTCCAAATATGGAATCTATATTACCAAATTAAAAACATAGAAATTGCAGTAATTAATTAAAAAATAAATCTCGTTCTTAAAACAAATATCGTGTTTTTAAGAAACAGTATCTTTCAAAAGATTGACAATTGATTGTGTCCAATTTCAAAGTGAAATTAATTAAAATGAACACCATTTGATTAAATGGTAAAAATATATTCTAATTTAACCTTAAAACGAATTAAAAAGATAATTTATCCATATAAATAAATTATATGAAAAAGATGTTTTGATGTAAAATGCAGTATTTGTTACTATTCATTAAAAATGAAAATTGTCAGAAAAATAGAAAAAATTTATCCAATGTAAATTTCAATGTCCCAACTCTAAAAAATATGTATTTTGAAAAATATATCTTTTAAATTTTTCAAAATCTATATTTAAAAATGGGTTTCCATCAAATGGCGGTAAAACAATATTTTAAAAATGTTATAGTATTTTATGCATAAGATTGGATTTATCCTAATTTTAAGCCTTCAAACACAATATAATTCATAAATCGACATAGATATGAAAATATATTTACTTACATGGGATGTTACATCCTTCACCCAATTAGGAAATTGCATCCCCATGATTTATTTACTTATTGAATAAGTGGATGTATTTATCCTTCATTGCATTTTTAGATTCCTATGTTGCCTCTTCAATCATGTGGTTTTTCAAAAAAAAATTATATGATGAATCACCTTATTCTGAAACACATGCTCCATGTGGTAAAGAATCTGGACTGTGTTTTTCTCATAAGAGAGATTCTCTTCCAACTTAACTACCTATGGACTCAAAATATGATATGGATCTGGCATGTACTTCTTTAACATTGAAACATGAAAGACCATTTGTAGCTTATATAAAATCAGAAGCAAATCCACCCAGTATGAAATTGATCAAACTCTCCCCATAATTTCATATTCTACAATGATCCTTGGACTCAACATTCATTTCTTACCAAATCGCATCACACATTTCAATGGTGAAACTTTGAGTAAGACATGATCACCTACCTCAAAAGAGAGATCTTTCCACCTGTTGTCTGTGTAACTTTTCATCCTTCTCTGAGCTGTTCTCATGTGTTTATGTTTCAAGTGAACATTTTCTGCCAAATCCTCTACCAATTCTGGTCCCATCAACATCCTTTCACCTACTTCATCCCAAAAATTTGTTGTTCGACATCGCTTCCCATATAATGCCTCAAATGGTAACATATGTATACTGGAATGAAAACTGTTATTAAAAGAAAACTCAACCAATGAATGATGTTGGTCCCAACTTCCCTGATAATCCATTAAACAAAAGGTAGAATTTCCTAAAATTTTTGAATTGTTCATTTTGACTACCCATCTAATTGAGGACGAAAAGATGAACTAAAATTTAATTTAGTACCCAAGGACTTCTGATGGAATTTCCTAATGTTAGAAGTGAACCTGGGATCACAATTAGAAAAAATCAAGATTTGAACTCCATTTAACCTAAAAATCTTTTTAAGATACAATCGAGAAATTTTATCTTGAGAAAAAGTATCTCGTATAGCAAGGAAATGAGAATATTTAGTCCAGAGATTAACAATAACCCATATTCCATTATTACTTATAGGTGTCTTCAGCTTTCCCACAACGAAGTCCATCGATATATTATCCCATTTCCACTCTGGAATAGAATGGTTGAAGAATCCATCTCGGTAACTTCCACTATGCATTAACCTATGGACAAGTCAAACACTTCAAATTAAAATCTGCAATATCTCTTTTCATTCTATCCCACCAATAATACTCCCGCAGATCTCTGTACATGTTAGTAATGTAAGGATGAACTGAAAATGGATAACTATGAGCTTCACATAACAACACTCTCTTAAACAATGAATCAAAAGGCACACACAATCTATTCCAAAATCTCAAAACACAATCATTATCAATTTTAAATTCAGGTAACATACACATCTGAACCAACTCTACATTTTTCTGCAACTCACTATCTTTGCTTTTGTGCTTGCTTAATTCTGTTTGATAGAGACGATTTCACTAACACCTGAAATAAAACATAACAACTTCCTGAAGAAACAACTTCAAATCCAAAGTTCCTAAAATCCAAAACCAAAGGATCTATTTACATACGTAGCATGGTTATTGAAGTATTACATTTTCAACTCAAAGCATCAGCCAATTTATTTGCATTTCCCAGATGGTATTGAATTGTACAGTCCGAATCATTGATTAATTATAAACAACTCCTTTGTCTCATGTTCAACTATTTCTGAGTGAATATATATACTTTACACTTTTTTGATCATTATTTATTTCACACATTACACAATAAAAATGATGCCTCAAAATTTTTAAAGGGTAAAAAACAACAGCTAATTCCAAATCATGTGTAGGGTAATTTATCTCATGAGTTTTCAACTGATGTGAAGAATAATCAATTACCTAATCATTAATCTTTAGGAAGCAACCATGTTATATCAATGAAGCATCATTGTTGATAACAAACTCAATATTCCTGGATGGTTGTGCTAATACTAGATCATTCACCAATCTTCTTTTCAATTCATGAAAACTATAATCTCATTCTATTGTCCAGATAAACTTAACACCCTTCCGAGTTAGCTTAGACAACGGGCTGAAAAACAGTGCAATATTTTTAACAAACCTTCATTAATATCCTCCCAAACCAATAAAACTATGAATATCGGTTAAATTTGTGTGTCTTTTCCATTATTCAACAGCCGTTTTTTTGTTGGATCAAGAGTTATTCCATCTATAGAATCAATGTGACCAAGGAAAGAAATTTGTTGCAACCAAATATATCGACATGATGAATTCCCCATACAATTTATTTTCTTTTCAGGTTTGAAAAATAACCCTTAAATTTCATTCATTCTCCTCTTTACTTTTAGAAAACACCAAAATATCATCAATTAAATGAACCACAAACTTATTCAAGAACTCATGGAAAATTCTATATATAAGGTCCATGGACAGAACATGTGCATTGGTTAACCCAAAAGGCATAACTACAAATTCGTATTGTCCATATAATGTTCGAAATGCTATCTTTGGAATATCAGCTTAATTTACCTTCAAATGATGGTACCCCGATCACAAGTCAATCTTTGAAAAATAATGAGCTCTCTGGAGTTGATAAAAAAAAGCATCGATATGAGGAAAAGGATATTAGTTCTTAACAATGATGTTATTCAAGGATATATAATCAATGTAAAGTCTCATTGAACCATCTTTATTTTTAAAAAATAAGACAGGACCACCCCCATGGTCATGAGCTATGTCAATTTAAAACATTTCTCTAACAAATCATGCAATTTCTCCTACAACTCTAAAAGATCAATTTTAGCCATTAGATAAGGGTGTTTTGAAATTGGCTTAGCATGAGGAACTATGTAAATAGTAAATTCACATATCGATCTGTTATTATTTCGGGAAACTCATCAGGAAAATCATCTGAATTCTCATTTACCACTGGTACACCATTAATCTGAACAGTTCCTTTGATTTCAACAATATGTGAAAAGAAACATTAATTTCATTCTTTTATAAGTTTCTAAACCTCTTTATATATTATCAATAGTAAGGGTTCATTCTTGTAAAAAAACTGCAAGTATTTCTAAAATGAATCTTCTATAGCTCTATAGTCAATCATAGCATGGTATACAGAGAGCCAATCCATAACCAGGATAACATAAAACTCTACTATAGGTAAAACAATAAGGTTTTCAAATAGATTCTTTACAAATATATGTTTAATAAGATTATTATAAAAAAAATTCGGCTCAACATTTCCCCCATGTGTTTTTACCACAAGTTCAGGAGTCATTTATTGGGATGGAATTCCCAATTAAATAGAAAAAATTCAAGAGATAAAAGAATGTGTAGACCCTGAATCAAAAAACACATTTTCATAATCTGAAAAAACAAACAAACTACATAATACCACTTCATATGATGGTCGAACATCTGTTGAAGTAGTTTCAAATGATTTAACCACAACTTTCTTCTTATAGTATTGCAGTTTTAAATCATTTAAGCAGTTTGTCGAACACTATATTGCATTATGACCCATCTCATTTCACATGAAACATTTAATTAACTGTAAATCAAATTTTCTCTTTCCATTGCCCTTATCTTTTCCAGTGCAATCATGAGCCTTATGTCCCATCATATCACATCGTAAGCACTTACCATAATTCAAAAGATATTCCCATGCATGCTTTTTAACACTTTTATCCAAAAAAAACAAACTTATTTTATTTACCATAAATCCTTTTTGAAGGATTCATCCCATTCTCCTACCACCTTGCTCTCTTCTTCCGTTAGTTGTCATAAAAATTATTATCAATAGAAAACTCCATTTCCACCTTCTCAGTAAATTGAACAATCTTTTCATAACATTTTAATTCAAGAGAAGATAAATAGCTTCAATATTTTTTCTTTAATCATGAGTAAAAGTGATTGATTTTACGATCAAGGTCTCTAATAAAATTTTTAGCATACCTTTCCAATCGAGTGAACTTTTCTTCATAAGTACCCACATAGTCATAAATTTTCTCAATTCCATGAATTTTTATTCCATCCTAAGTTGAACAGCCTTAGGAAAATATTTCTCGAGAAACATACCTTTGAATTCATCCATGTCAAGTGCATCAATATCATCAACATCCTGGATATTTTTAAACATCGACCACCACGGATCTGCTTCACCCTCCAAACATTAAACATCAAGACCATCCTTTTGATTTTCTTAACACCCCATGACATCGAAAATATTATCCAGTGATTTAATCCACCCTTCATCTAGCATAAGGTTAGACGATTCTCTAAATGATAGGGGAGTTTGCCTCATGAAATGTTACACCATTGACATGTTCCTTTTCGGTTCATCTAGCTGATCTCAGGCATGGATACCACAAACATTTATCTCTTGAGTCAACTGAGTCATTACTGCAACAAATTGTTCATTTTCAATTCCGACTATCTCAGGATGGTGATTTGGAAGGTCATTTCCTTATGTATGCCTTCATATCACTACTTCCATGTTTCCTCTATGAAAAACCATTGTGAACAAACAATACATAGATGAAGAAACATGGTAATATTGAAATTCTATATAATTTTAAATTGACCATAATGTGTAAATAAAATTTTTGGATAATAATTTAATAGAATTATAACTTCTAATGCTATCTAAGTTGACCTTTGATACCAAATATAAGGCCCCAACATTAAACAATACATAATCATGAGTTATTTCATGAATTCACAATGAGGATGTTTTCAGGTTAATATTTTAGAGAATTATATCAAAAATCATGAATTACATTCCACATTTAAACAAGGTGGTTACTTCAAAGACAATATTCATTTTTTCCACCAAAGGAAACATATTTAATATTATTCATGGTTTCACTCTTAACACTTCCTTGACACATTCATCACATCATGAACTTTTCCCTTGTATTGAGAAAAACATTTCATAAACATGGGATGATCATAAAAAGCTCAGTAAGGGATATAAAAATATTAAATGAAAAAATTAGTCCATGTATACTTAAGAATTAATGAAATCATACTTCACTCATAAAACATATGAAATTTAACATACCCCATGAAATCATAAGATTTATGAATAAGTCATAGAAATCATAAGACATAAAGGTAACATGATCCATTCATAAAATTCATACATAGGGAGTAACACTCATGGTTACTTTTGGAATACCCATCAGAATATATTCCCAAAATCTCTTTGAAAAAACCTTACTGTTTAACTCCTTTGTGGTTCCCAATGCATTGGAGATCTATCTCAGGCTCATCCTCCCTTAGTTTATCACAAAACCACCCGACATCGTAAACAGTTCCCATGAAACATAACATAATCGTATCACATAAAACATGCATAAAGAAAAAATAACCTTTACACATTTCTATCATAAGATATCAATATAACACATTGATAGAATAAAAAAACTATCAAATCCATTTTCATTACAAAAATAATATAAATGTAAAACATGGTATGTATTTTCCATTTCAAAAATGTTATGGCTTATAGAGGAAGTCAAATCACATATAATGGTCACGACGGCGGAGAAGTCGTTGTCGCCACATATGTAAGACAAAAACATTCCCCTTTGTCATTTAGTAAAATGCATCACGTAAAAATTTTCCTTTTGAATGAAATTAAAAGTCAAAAGTTTTTATTATACAACTAATAAAAATGTTAATATATAAATTAAAGTATGCCTAAATGAGAGGACATTGAGACAAATTCCATTACCTCAAGTCCAACTTGTTCTCGTTCGTTCTTTATATTCCTGAATAATAAACATTGGTCAATTTATAAAAGATTAACAACTAAATTTAATGATTATTGTTCAATTCATATCACATTTATCATTTTATAACAATTAATTAATTATGTGATTTCATATCATATGTTTGGTCGATGTTCGGTACATGAGTAAAAAATGAACTTGTTTCAAAAGAATTGTCCATGTAGTTATAATTACATCATCTAAAGAATGGTATTACTGATTTAAATATCATATATATCCAGTATATATTAATTTTATACTATTACATAACATATGGAGAAAAAAAATGAAAAGCACTGTTCTTGGAGATGGTAGGCCGTACGTACGCATGAACACTTATTTCATTTCTGTTTCATATTAAAGGAATTAAAAAAAATGTGCCATACATATATATTATAATTCCATTATAATATATATAATTTATTGGTAAAATATTTTCATTGATTATATTCTTTATAAATTCCATTTTTGGCAAGAACGAGTAACATCACTTGAGAGGCGGTAGTCCACACTTCCTCAGATGATGTTATCGCAGTTCCACAACATGAAAAGCAAAACGATGTGATTTAAAAATAAAATTGAAAATAATATTGAAAAAAACAATATATATATATATATCATATATAAATATATTTACCTCATAATGTCCACCATGAAAGGTTATAAAAGAAGATTGAACAATCATCGTTTCGTGAGGCAATAAATCGCCAGCCACATTAACTGTATGTTCTTTAACCATTAGACGGGGGTGTGAGTAAGTATAGGTACAATCATTATCATAAAAAAATAATATAATATTTATAATACATGTGTAATTATGGGATCAAATAATAAGAATATTTTTGTGAGTGAAGAAGGAAAATAGAAGAATGAAACTCGAGAGAAGACATTACCTCTAAATCGGGTAACTCATTTTGATTTGATCCAAAGACTTCCTTGGAAATACATATTACCAACGTGTGGTTTCTAGGAGTAATATAGGGATGTGGAGAGATAATATGAACATAGGTTGGACGAGCTAAGTGCTTGAGAGGTGTGTGTAAGGGGGTAGAGGTGGGGGACTTTTATATGATCGAGGAGGTCACTTTGGGAATGACTTGAAATGTTACATTATTATATAATTATTTTTGAATTTTAAAGGTCCCTAAATAGAATATTTTTAGGATAAGGTGATAAGGGTTTTAAATAAACCATCCAATAGGTTTTCGACAAATTTATGTCTTAGATTTTGCCTTATCATTTTATTTTATTTAAATCAGTCATAAATTAGGCAATCCCTGCATCATCATGGTGTAATAAATAAATTTTTTTGTTTAATGTCTAAAAATTAAAAAAATACCCTGATTAAGGAAATAGTTTTAGATTTCCAATGACTATTTATAGTCTAAGAGATCATTTACGTGAACAAAATTAAAATTGTTTTACTTCGGATATACAAACATTTGTTATATTTCTCTTCATTTTAAAAATAATGTCAATAAGATCACTATCACAGCCATGTGACTCCATGGTCCCTCATGTTTGGTAAAAAGCATCCCATGGTCGTCCATCACTTAAAACAGATTATTTGACACATGTTGGGGTCATTTTATATTATTATGATATTATTTTATTACCCTTAACTATACGATTACTAAATAATCACGATAATTAAAGATAATTATCATTGTTACAAGTGATATTTTCAACAAAAAAAAGCATCTTAATTACATAATTAGGATCTTCAAATTCCAAATATATAATCCATTTTACAAAATTCTAAACACATAAATTGCAGAAATTTGTTTAAAAATAATTGTTGTTGTCAAAAAAAATAGTGTGTTTTTAAGAAACAATATCTATAAAATGATTGAAAATTGTTTATATCCAATTTCAAATTGAAATTTATTCTAAAGACCAAGATTGGATTAAATGGTAAAAATATATTCTAATTACAATTGAAAACAAATTAAGATGATAATATATCCGTATAATTCAATTAGATGAAAAACCAATTTTGATGTAAAACGCAGTATTTTTCAATAATCATTAAAAATTAACATTGTCTAAAAAATACAAAAAATTAATCCAATGTAAATTTTAATGTCCCTATTCTAAATAATAAGTTTATTTTCACAAATAGAGCTTATGAAATTTTCAATGGTTATATTTAAATATGGGTTTCCATCAAAAGGCATTCAAATAATCTTTTAAAAATATTAGAGTATTCTATGAATAAGTTATGATTTATTCTAATTTTAATCCTCAAAAACAATATATAATTAATAAATAGAAATATATATGAAAATATATTTTTCTTTACATACGTTTGATGTTACACTATCCTTTATATGTCCCACATATGTCATTAACGAGTCATATCACTTTGAGGGGGCAGTAGTCCGCACTTCCTCAAATTAAATTATCACGTTTATCCGTAATTGAATCCATAAATATAATATATAATAGAAAAATTATGAAGCATGAAGAAAAAATAAAAAAATATATATATCATACATAATTATAGTTTCATATCATTGGCCACCATAATACGGGGTAGGGGATAATCGAACAATCATCATTTCATGAGGCATTAGTTATTCATCCACAAAAACAGTATGTTCTTCAGCCATTAGAGTTAGGTGTGTTTAAGTGTAGATTGAATCATTATAACAACAAAAATCTTATAATATTTTGGATAATGTTATTTTTATAAAATAAGGTAATAAAAATTGTTTAGGTGTTGGATAAGTAAAATAAAAGAAATGAAGTTAAGAGAAATTGTATCCTTTAATTTGGGTAACATCCTTTGGTTTGAACCAAATTAACATCCTGAAGTTCCTTCTACCTAAGGTAAGGCTTCTAGGAGGAGGATAAATATGTAGGAAGCTTAATTGGGAAATTTTTAGATGATACTAATGGCTTTAGTGGTTTGAGGAATTGGTTATAAGTATGGTCTTTTTATAAGGGGGAGGATGGTCTTATTATGAAAGTGTTATAATATTATTTTATTATAAAATGATATTCGATTTATAAAGGTAATTAAATCTTTAGAGTCAATGATATGATGACTCATGGTCGAAATAAAATCATCCAATCGTAATTTGACATGTTTGAGTAGTAATTTTAATATTTATAATCTTATTTATTTAAATGATATATTAATTAGGTAAATACTGTATTATTATTGTGTCATAAATAATTTAATTTATTAGATATCTAAAAATTAAAAAAAAAACTCCATGATGTTGGAAATAATTTTATCTTTCCAATGAATATTTATAGCCAAAAATATTTCTTATATAACACCATAACAAATTAATTTACTAAAAGATTTTTGTTTATGTCATGTTTTCCTTGACATTAAATTAATTAATCTAAAGTGTAAATATCATTGATAAGTGGCTCCATGGGGTCCCAAAATATAACCAAGGATTAACATGGTTGGAAATTACTCATAAAATAACGTTAGGAAAAGTGTTAAGGTTATTTTGTATTATTATAATATTGTTTTTACCTTGAATTACCGTATATACAATGAACCGCGATAAATAAAAGTCAAAAGATACTATTCACGAAAAATTATTTTCATCTTATTGAACCAAATTATACTTACTAATAACAACCATGTATTTATTATTTTTTAAATTCAATTCAATGAAGTGTTAAAATTTTATTTAATTGAAAAAGTCTGTTTTTTATCTACTAGTTAGTGGTTTCACTATTCATCACAAATTGAAGTTTATCAGAAAATTACCAAAAATTTAGCCGAAGCTATATTTTTTATTCCAATTCAAGAAATTATATATATTTTACTAAATTAGAGTAATAGAGTTGGCATTAATTAATTTAAAATTAGTTCCCTTTGTTAAAACAAATAGCGTGTTTTTAAAAACAATAACTATCATAAGATTGACACTTGTTTATGTCCAATTTCAATATGAAATTAATTACAATGACCAAAATGGGATTAAATAGTAAAAATATATTCTAATTAAACATTAATACCTATTAAAATGATAATTTCACCAAATAAATAAATTATATTAATACACGGTTTTTAATTAAAATACAATATTTCTCATTATTCATTAAAAATGAACAATATCAGAAAAATTCCAAAAATTTACACAAAGAAACTTTTTATATCCCCATTATAAAGAAGGATTTTATATGTTCAAATATATTTTATTAATGTGACCAAAACTATATTTAATGATGGGTCACCATTAAAAGGATCTAAATCGACCTTTTAATGTAAATAATGTTTAAAATTAGATTCATTCACATTTTAAGCCTCTAAAATTTATTGGAAAAATGTAAATACATTTAAAAAATATGTATAATCATATTTTAGTTAGTTTTTTCATTCCCGCCATTACAATGGCTAGTAGTTTACTACCATTTAAAATAATAATATTTTATTGTTAGAGTGCAACATAAGATTTCCAAGAAACTCGTGGTTGCGTATCGGGTATCCTATCAAACATCAAAACCCTTTTAAAGTAAAATTAATATCTAATTTTGAAATATTAAAAAATATGAAATATGTATTATTATTTATTTACATTGGATTTTACATCCATCCCCCTTTTAGGAATTGCGTCCTCACAATTTAACATATCTAATTATGTGGGTGTATTTATATCTCATAACATTTTCATATTCCCACGTTGCCTCTTCAAACATATGGTTTTTTAACAAAACCATTACCTGGTGAATTACCTTAATCAACAACACTTTCTCTGTACGTTGAACAATCTGGGATGGTTGTTCTTCATAAGAGATATTCTCTTCCAAAATAACTACCTCTGGGCTCAAAACATGGGACGGATCTGGCATATACATTTCTCAACATCAAAACATGAAAAAAAAAATTGTGTACCTGGGATATACATGGAGGTAATGCCACTATATACACAACTGATCCAAAATTCTCTAGGATTTCATAAGGACCAATGAACCACTGAATCAACTTTGCCTTTTTACTAAAACACATAGCACTTTTCCATGGAAAAATATTGAGAATGACATGATCACCTACCTCAAAAGAATGGTCTTTCCTCCGGTTTTCTACATAACTTTTATGTCTGATCTGAGATTTTCTCATTTCCATCTGAATCAACTATACTATATCGGCCATATCTTCTACCAATTATGTTTCCATCAGTTTCCTTTCACCAACTTCATCACAAAAATATGGAGTTTGACAACACATTCCAAATAATGCCTCAAATGAAGGCTTCTGTATACTGGAACGAAAATTGTTATTATATGAAAATTCAACCAAAGTTAGATGTTGGTCCCAATATCTCTGATAATCCATCGATAAATAACATAACATATCCTCAATTTCGAAATTTTTCATTCTGATTTCCGATATGATTGAGGATGAAAATATGTACAAAATCATAATTAATTACCCAACATCTTCTAAAGGACATACAAAAAGTTAGAAGTAAACATTGGATCACGATCAGATACAATGGAGAGGGGAACACCAAGTATCATGACTATCTCTTTATCATACAACCGATAATGTTAATCAATAAACTGTGTATCTCGAATATGAATTAAATTAGTATATTTAGTCAATTGATCAACAATAACCCAAATTTCATTATTACATTGAGATGTTTTTGGTAAACCCATAAATAAGTTCATGGATATATTTTCCCATTTCCACTCTGGCACCAGTAAAGGCTGAAGCATCCCATTCGTTAACTGTCGCTCTACTTTAAACTATTGACAAGTCAACCACTTCACAGTAAAATCAACAATATCAATTTTCATTCCATCCCTCCAATAATACTCACGTTGATTTTTATACATCTTTGTTCTTCCAGGATTAACTGAAAACAAGGAAATGTGAGCCTCACATAACAACTCATTCATTAACTAGGAATAACAAGGCACATATAATATATTTCCAAATCTCAAAACCCAATAATTATCAGTTTTATATTTAGGAAACATACCCTTCTGAACCAACTCTACCTTTTTCTATAACTCACATTCTTCTTTCGGTGCTTGATTTATTATATCTGATAAAGATGATATCCCTAACACTTGATACAATAAATGAAAAAAATCTTGCACCAACAACTTCTATGCCATAATTCATAAAAGCAATAACCAACAGATCTTGTTCCGAATGTATCATGGTTAATTAAGCATTACATTTTCTACTCAAATCATCATCCAATTTATTTATTTTCCCGGATGGTAATAGATTGTGCAATCATAATCCTTCATTAATTCCAACCATCTCCTCTATGTCATGTTCAATTATTTATGAGTGAATATATACATTAAAATTTTGTGGTTAGTGTATATTTCACATTTTACTCCATAGAAATGATGCCTCCATATTTTTAAAGCAATAACAATAGAAGCTAAATCCATATCATGTGTACTGTATTTCAACTCATGTGGTTTCAACTGATGTGAAACATAAACAATTACATAATAATTTTTCATAAGGACACATCCAATTCTATTTAATGAAGCATTAATGTAAATAAAAACTCACCATTTTTGGAAGGTAGTTCCAAAACCAAAGCATTCACTAATCTTCTTTTTCAATTACTAAAAAAAATCATCACAATAATTTTTCCAAAAGAACATAACATATTTTCGAGTTAACATAGTCATTGGCCTAGATGACCGTGAAAAATTCTCAACAAACCTTCGGTAATAACCTACCAAACCAACAAAACTAAGAATTACATGTATATTTGTGTGTATTGGCCATTATGGAACAACATTTGTTTTTGTAGTATCAACAGTTATGCAATTTTTTGAAACAATGTGACCTTGGAAAAAAATTAATTGTAACCAAAACTCACAATACCTAAATTTACCATAATGCTTCTTTTCATTTATGGTTTGAAATATTACCCTTAAATGAAATTCATGCTCCTTTTTACATTTAGAAGAAACCAAAATATCATTTATGAACACATCCACAAAATTATACTAGAACTCCCAGAAAATTCTATTTTTATGATCCATGAATACAACATGTATATTGGATTAACGAAAAGGAATAATTAAATATTACTAATTACTATATCTAGTACGAAACACGGTCATCAGAATGTCTTGATCTATTACATTCAACTGATGGTACCCCGATCTCAACTCAATCATATAAAAATACTGAGCTCCCTGGAGCTGATCAAACAAATAATCAATATTAGGCAATGGATACTTATTCTTAACAGCGATGATATTTTATTCAATATAATAAATGAAAAGTATCAATGAACAGTCTATATTTTTAACAGAAAAATAGGAGCACCCCATGGTGATGTTCTAGGTAAAATTAAAACATTATCTAATAACTCCTACAATTTCTTCTATAATTCTAAAATTTCAATTTGAGCCATTGGATAAGGGTGTTTTGAAATTGGTTTCGAATCAGGATCTAAGTCAACAATAAATTCAACTTCCTGTCATATATTATACCAAGAAACTAATCAGGAAAAACATCAAGTTACTCATTTATCATTATCACATCATTAATCTGAACAGTTCCTTTATTTTCAACAATATGTGCAAGGTAACATCCATTTCCATATTTTACTAGTTTCATAGCTTCCTGATATGTTATCATAAATAGGTTAAATCTTGTACAAAAACTGTAAATATTTCAAAAAATAAACTTTTTTATCTCTTCTTTCAATCAAATCATGATAAACCGATATTGAATCAACGCAAAAACTAAAATCAAACTCTATAAGAGGAAAAACAATAAGGATTGCATGTAGATTCATCCCGCAAACAAGGACATGAAGGTTATTATGTTTTCTTTTTGTCTCAAAATTTCATCCATGTGTATTTACCATAAGTTATGTATTCATATCTTGAAAAGGAATTCAAAATTTACTATAAATCTTCTCAAAAATTAATGAATGTGTAGACCCAAAATTAAACTACACATTGGAAAAATCTGAACAATCAAACAGTGTACTTGATACTACTTAGTTCAACGGACCAATATATATTGAAGTAGTAGAAAAGGATTTCAACACCCCTTTTTCATGTATTTCGGCTACTTTCCCACATTTGAGTTCTTCGTTGGACACTAATTTTCATAATGACCCATTTAATTACACATAAAACATCATACATATAGCTTTTCATTGGATGCTTGATCATCTTCCTTACAGTTACGAGCAATATGACCAGACATACAACACCAGAAGCACTTTCAAGACATTGATAAACAGTATCCATGATTATTTTTACCACACTTCTCAAAATTTGGATATTTAATTTTCATACATCCAGGGTTCTTTGATGAATTCATTCCCTTTTCCTGCAAACTGGACCTCTTATTCTGTTGTTTTTCAATGAACACCTGAACATCAGCAAACTTCATTTCCACCTTCTCCACACATCGAACATGTTTTTCCTAACATTTGACCTCAGAAGAGGAAAATTATCTTTGATATCTTGGATTTATTCCTGAGTAAAATTTATTAATCTTAATATCAATATCTTAGATGAAATTTGGGGCATACATTTCCAGTCTGGTGAACTTTGCTTCATAAGAATCCATTGAGTCATCCTCCTAACTCAATTCATGGAATTGATTTTCTATCCTAAGACGAACCACCTTAGGAAAATATTTTTCAAGAATCATAACATTGAATTCATCCCAATCGAGAGCATCAATCTCCTCATTATCCCTGATATTTTTCACCATCGACCACCACTGATCAAATTCACCTTCAAAACTGTAAATAGCGAGACTAACCATTTGATGTTATGAAAAACCCATGACATCAAAAATATTTTCCCGTCCATTAATCCAACCTTATGATAGAATAGGGTCAGATGATCCCTTGAATGATGGGGGATGTTTCCTCATGAAATGCTCCAGTATGGACATGTACCTTTGCGGTTGATCTGGTTGATTTTGTGAATGGATACCACTGCCATTTATAGCCTGAGTCAACTATGAAATCAATGCAACAAACTATTCAGTTCCAATTCTGACCATCTCTGGTTGCTAATATGGAAGGTTGTCTTCCTCCTAATGTCATCCCATCGTTTCTGCTCTGTTTTCTCTATAGAAAACCAATATGAATACAGAAATATCTTAGGCGAAGCTACATGGTAATCTGTAAATGCGATATGATTTTAATATTAAGATAAATTACATTAAGGATATTAATTTAAAAATACCATAACTCATAAAGTTATCTAAACCAACCTCTGATACTAACTATAAGGACTCATCCTTAAAACATACATAATCTTGAATTAAATTAATAACTCATTTTTAGGATATTTTCAAGTTTAGTTTTTTAGAGAATTTGGTCATAACTATTACATTTCTTTTCAAAAATTACAAAGTAAAAAACTCAATATCAATTATTACCATGTTATAAACATTTTTTAGTTTATACTTTCTTAAGAACCTTTTAAAGTATATTATTATTTTATATCACTTATTACCTTGTTATAAAGATTATTTAATCATTTATGTTAATAACGTTCGTTTTTTTGATATTGGGTACTTGAGTAAAAAATGAACACCTTATATTTACAAGTTTTCCATGTTATAAATAGTCCATTATATCCAATATGATATTAATTATTTAGATATCTTATATATAAAATATATCCATTATACATATATATATTAATAACAGTACGTATCATTTGGAGGTTCAAAATGAAATGCACCATTCATGGAGACGGTAAGTCGTACGTATGCATGAATGCAACTATCATTTCTATATTTTATTTTAATGGAATTGAAAAATGATGATACATAGATATATTATAATTATATTATAATATCATATATAATATCATATATAATATCATTAAATCCATTCTTTATATGACCCACATATGTCATTAACGAGTCATATAACATTTATGGGGCGGTAGTCCGCAACTACCTCAAATTAAATTATTGTGTTTATCCATAATTTAAACTATATGGTAAACTATGAAATAAAAATACATAATCATGAAGAAAACATAAAAATAATATTTATCATATATGAATATAATTTCATGTTAATGGCCACCATGATTGGTGGTAGGAGATAATCGAACAAGCATCATTTTGTGAGGCGTTAGTTTGTCATCCACATAAAGGGTATGTTCTTCATCCATTAAATAGAGGTGTGTAAGTTTAGTTCGAATCCTTCTCATTACTACACCTTAGAATATTGAGGAAACCTATGTTGAAGTAAAATAAAGAAAAAAAAATCTTTTAGGGTTTGGGGAAGTAAAATAATAGAAAAGAAGTTGAGAGAAATTGATACCTTTAATTTGGGTAACTTCTTTTGCTTTGAACCAAAAGGATTTATTGAAGATCCATAGGCCTAAAGTAAGGCTTCTAGGAAGAGTATAGGGATGTATGGATATTTATTCGGTAGAGTTTGGTCGAGCCTAAAGGCTTGAGAGTTTTTAGTAATTGGTTAGAAGTGAGGGATTTTTATAAGGGGTAAGAGGGGTTATTTAGGAAAGTGTGTTAATATTATTTTATTATTTTAAGATATTTGGATTATAAAGGTCAAAAAATCATTAGAGTATAAGATAATCTATCTCATGGTCGATATAAAATCAGAAAATAATAAGTGGAAATGTTTTGGATGTTATTTTAATATTTATAATCTTTTTTAATTAAATGATTTATTAATGAGGTAAACCCTGCATCATTATTGTGTCATAAATAATTTAATTTATTTGATATCTAAAAATTATAAAACAAATATCATGATGAAATGAATCTTTTTATCTTTCCAATGAATATTTATATTAAAATATATTAATTATATAACATCATACAAAAATTAATTTACTAAATGTTTATTGTTTGTCATTTTTGCCTTTACATTAAATTAATTAATCTAAAGTGTCATTGTCATTCATAAGTGGCTTCATAGGGTCCCAAAATAGACCCAAGGATTACCTTGGTCGGCCATTACACATCCAATAAGTCTATTACAATTTTTAAGGTAATATTATATTATTATATTTTTCTTTTTACCATGAATTATCCTATTTACCTTGAACCCCAGTTAAAAAAGTTCAAAGTTACTATTCACCAAAAAATTATTTTCATCTTATTGAACAAAATTTTACTTGCTAATAAAAACCATTCATTTATAATTTTTGAGATTCAATTCATTGAAATCGTAAAATTTAATTGAAATTAAAAAAACATTTTTTAACTAATACTATGTGGTTTCACTGTTCATCAAAAATAGTAGTTTTTCAGAAAAATACCAAATATTTATCCTAAGCTATATTATTTATTCTGAATAAAAAATAGAGTTCAATTTTACCATATTAAAAACATAGAATTTGAATTAAATAATTTAAAATTAATTCCGCTTGTTAAAATAAATAGTGTGTTTTTAAGAAACAATAACTATCAAAAGATTAACACTAGATTACATCAAATTTCAAAGTGAAATTTATTAAAACTTCCAAAAATGGATTAAATGTTAATAAAATATTATAATTACTCTTTAAACCCAATTAAAAATAAAATATAATTGTATAAATAAATTATATTAAAACACAATTTTGAATTAAAATACAATAATTTTCAATTTTAATTAAAAATGAACTTTATCGGAAAAATTCAATAAATTTACACAAAGTAAATTTTTATGTCCCCATTATAAATAATGATTTTATTTAGTTGTATATAATGTATCAATGTTACAAAATCTAGATTTAAAGAGGGTACACCATTAAATGGCGTTAAATTGACGTTTTAATATAATTTATGCTTAAAATTTAATTCGATCCCGTGTTTAGCCTCTAAAATTTATTGGATACATGTAAATACATTTACCAAACATGTATAATCATATTTTAGTTATTTTTGTTCATTCCCCACAATACAATGGCTTGCATTTAAATACCATTAAAAATAATAATATTATATTATTAGTGAGAAACTTAAGATTACAAAGAAACTAGTTGTTGTGTATCAGGTACGCTATCGAACATGGCAACCCTTTTAATTTAAAATTAATATTTAATTCAAAAATATTAATAAATATGAAATATATCGTATTCATTATTTACTTGGGATGTTACATGTAGATCCTACAAAAAATTGACCCATTTGAGACCGCCAATGGCAGTGGGTAACCTTGGTAATTAAAAAAACGTACTATGATGCTTCTCAAAAAGAATAAAAAGTAAAAACACAACTGAATTCAGAAAAAAAAAATGAATTTGAAACATTAGAAACACCAGGATCCTCGAAAATAACAAATGACGTACATATTTCTGAATACCTAGTGATCTAAATTAATCTTATAAATTCTTATCTCCCACATCAATAAACCTAAAAATATATACATAATAAAACACTAAACGAAGGAAATGAAAATTGGAAATATTTATTTTGTTAGGATATGTATATAAAAATCAAATTGGGTCTTTAGTCTGTTAGGGAATTTTGGAATTTGTTCAGTTGGCTAGTCTCCATTTATCCAATTGGACATTAGGAAAATATGCTAATATACTAGTAGTCTATTTTCTAAATAGCCCAATATTGTAATATTCCATTAGGACAATTTCTTAATAGGTAATTAGGACAATATGAAATTAGGAAATGAGAAATGTATTCCATTTTTTCAATTGTGCATTAGGTGGTTGGGACCATTGGCCGTTGGGCAAGAGATTTGGCTGGGATCTCCTAATATCATGGTCGAGGCCTTACAACATAATCTAGGGTATGTACTAGTTATCTACAGTCCATGTTAATATTGACTGCTTTAGGTGCAATGTGGGTTGTGTTTATGAGGATGGGACCATGTTTTCTATCACCGTTTATAATTAAATAATTGCAGAACAGGACATAAATTCGGGATGGATGTTGTAGTTGTTCACTCACCATTTGGATAGCCTCACCCTCAATGTGGTGGATAAGAGGATTCTGAGCATTCTTGTAGTGGTGGATGAGTATGAATATGCATTTTCAGAATATGTCCCACTAATTCCTCCATGTAGAGTGGTAGACTTATGCATTAATTTTATCCTACAGAAGAAACTGATTTCCATAATGGATTATCGGATGGCTTCTTCGGAGTTTCTGGTGTTGAGGGTAGAGATAGAGGACTTGCATGATAAGGGGTTTATATGGCCAAGTGTTTCACCATGGGAGCCCTAGTATTTTTTGATAAGAAGGAAAATGGGAGCTTGAGCCTATTCGTGGACATCTGACACATGAACTAGGTGACCATGAAGAAATTGTAACCATTATTGAGGATTGATGACCTCTTCGATTAGCACAAGGGAACGAGGTGGTTCTCAAAGGTAGTCCTCAGATCAGGTGGAACTCAACTTCAGGTTTGGAATGAAGACGTACCAAGGACAACTTATACATGCCAGTATAGCTTGTACAAGTTCATGGTGCTACTCTTAGACATGAAAAATTCTTTGCTAGTTTTCATGGGACTCGAGAATAAGATCTAACATACTTTCCAAGATCATTTTTTGTTGGCCTTTATAAACAACATCATGGTGTACTCGACGTCGGACGAGGATCACATTACACACCTACGGATAATCCAGTATACCCAACGTGATCATCAGATTTATAGTTATATCTAGAAATGCCAGTTCAGGATTTAGGAGATCCACATCCAATGATAATCTTCTCAGAGGCTGGAGTAGTCGTGGATCTGAAAACGATATAGGCAATTATTTTTTGGGATCCACCACGAAGACTGACTGAGGTGCAGAGTTTATTAGGGTTGGCTGAATACTACCAGAGGTTCGAGCCCGATGATTCCATGGTAGAAAAAACATTATTTGATTTGAAAATTAAGGTAAAACCATTTTTGTGGATGGGGAGGTTCAAGTAGTGTTTTCCAAGAGCTATGGCGGAGACTGATCGACGCTCGTATCTTGAAGTTTATAGAGGCGGGAATCTATTACGTGGTATAAAATTGTTTTCACATGCATTTATGGTCTCATATGAAAAAACTAGGTTCACAATCAACATATGGGCATGGTAATACAACTCAATAATCATATAATCGACCATAAGAACAATTTTCAATATCAAAAAAATCATGTCGAACGATGTGTCTGACCACTGATTCAATGACATCATATTCATCAACTCCACGATAAATGAAAATTTATTGTATGCAGTAAATCCATGATAAAATTCCTGGTTTTAATAATCATGTACTTCATAAAACCACCTCGAAAAATGATCTTCACCAAATAGTAGATTTATCTCACTGATCTCAACATTCTAGATGTCAATGCCTTCAGGAGACAACCCACATACCATTTCAGTAAGAATATCATGCATTGGATCATCAATCCTCACATCGACATCCATTTGAACAACATCTGTATTTTGAAAACGAATATATTCTTCCCCATAATGAGTCTGAGTCTTATATTTTTTCAAAAATCCGTTCAAAAAAATGTGCTACCTCATGGAATCTCATGTGAATTGATATCTTTTTTCACATTTTAGAATTGGAAAACTAATATAGTCACTCTGAAATCCACTATAAAACATAATAAACAACATAATACCCTTGAAATATTCTCTATATTTTATTTAGATTATCAATACAACTCTTATCAATAATAATATCATCATAACAAACATCTACAGAATACTTCATATTACACACATTTTTCACATCAAATATTTTTGAAATAAAGATTGGAAAATTGCTTGTAGACTATTGATAAAATAAACAATATATATATATGAATAATTAATAAATGAATAGAAAATGTAATGGATGTTAAATCCCATGTCATATCCCCCATGTTGTAATGGTAAATCTATTGATGAATCAATATTCATGAAAATTTACTGTGAATGAATATGGTATATTATTAACCATTGATTTAACAATTTTCTTTAAAGGAATATTATAACATGCATTTGTATGTTGTACATTAAAAACTCATCAAATACCAATAATGAACAATCAACCATATATACTATTTTTAAACATGAAAATAAATGAACAAATATAATTTGTGATGAATATGGAAAAAATAAATTAGTGATGAATAATCATCTCAAACACAGAGAAATTGAATCATTGTACAAATAATTTCTCACTGCCTCTTGGATTCACACTGCCACTATGAAATTACAGGTGGTAAATATTAACCATCAAATATAGATATAAATATCTAATTAATGGAAACAAAACAAATATTTATCATGGATAACATAAAATATATAATCTTCCATATATAAAAAATCCATGAAATATTCAGTTATGTTATTAAAAGAGATTATATTGGACAATGAATGTCATTCCCCATGCTGGATTAGAGGGTCCAATACAGTGTTCCTGATGGACTCAAGAAGGTATCCTTTTATACAAGATGATTGTTACTAGCAGTAAGGGTATAAATTTCATCAGTGCAGAAAATATAATTTTGATATCAATAAAGAAAACGATAAACAATAAAATAATATATTCAATAAAAAATGAAAAATCATAATCCATGGTTGGTATCTCTTGACATACAGTAAAAAACATAATACCCCAAAAGATTTAGGTCAATAATTGTTTGGGAAATAACAAGAATGTGAAAAAATATTAAAACAAAATTCTAAATTCTATCCCAATTCTACCTCTAAACACCATTCATTGTATCATATCCTTTATCATCATGGTCATTCCCTTGAATTCCAGACTATGAAGTCCTCCCATGCATCGAGATGCCCATTCATGGTGGGAATATAAAAGTAGTAGAAAACATCAATTTTTTTCTTAACACATGTTCAATGGTATAAAAGTTTATGTTATCATAATAAATAAATGTTCCTGAAATAAAACACACAACATTGGTCGGAGTGGTCCTGCACTGAACAAACATTGGTTCCATGAAGAAAATTTAGTTAACACAGAATCCATGAACTTAGTAAAACTCAATGTCACGACATGTATTCCAAAACATAAAAAATGAATGAGTTTCATGTCATACCATATAAGTACATCATGCACAATATCACTCATAGTTAATCCATAAGGCCAACACATTTGTACAGTCTCTTGGGCCTTTGTATCCCAAAAATACTTATCATCTCATATCCTCAAATACTATAATGCCACAATGTCACCTCAAAGATCAGATCACATAAGTCTACCATGACCCTTTGTGAGGATAAAAAAAATACGATATACCCCATCATCTATCTTAATAGTATTATAATTGATCATACATCATATTATCACTCATCCCTTTAAGGGCTACTATGCGCTGATGAGTACACTAGAAATATTGGTACCATGAATAGTACAACACTATATAAAATATAAAAAGTACATCAAGAATGGTATAAATAAAATTAAAAAAAATCTTCATATCATTCAAATCAATATATACATGGATTCTGCATTGTATGTATCTTAATTCATCATGTTAATTGTGAAGTCATCTCAAACACACACACTATCAACACACACTATTTTATAATTCTTCCTGAAAACAAACCTGTATAGACATGAAATTACATTTCCACATTTTTTATTCACTCAAAATATTCATATAATATTCTTGCATGACAATTTTGTGCTATAAATTTACCAAAAATAATACAATAAAATATAAATTAGGGATTACATGATTGCGTGACAATTACAAACCGACGAGAGCCGTAGGTGTTGGTGTGAGGGAGAGGAGTAGCAGCATGGGGAGCCAGAGTCGGTGGCTATGCTGCAAGGGAGTGAACATGCACCGATGAAATCAGGGAGCACGAGGAGGATACAGTGAGTTAGAGACAATGCACCATGCGAGGGGACAGGCGGTGCGACGAGGGAGGGGATGGGTGACAGTGTCAGCGGGGGCTGGTGGAGGAGACAGTGTGGCGTCGCCAATGCAGCAAGGGAGGAGAGGCTATGCGGGGGAGCCGGTTTGAAAATGGAGGGGACGGGCTGTTTCGGGGGGGGGGGGGATGGTGTACGTTTCGAGATGAGGGGAAGGGTTAGGGGGTTCAGAAGTATTTTTTTCAAAAGCCCTAGGACCGTCGTCGGTGGTCCCTATAAGGTACCCATTGCTTCCACCAATGGCAGTCACTCTTGTAAGGGGCTACCAAAACCCAATTTTCTAGTAATGTATACAAAATAATATATGTTGTTGACCTTTATAATTTTTAATAACTGTTAAAATTTCTTTATTTAATTAAATATGTAAATACTTAATCATCATTTTTTTAAAATCATAATTGAATATATTACATATATATTAAAAAATTATATAATAAAAATGATTAAATTATTTAAAAGGCTACAAATAGAGAGATATTAAAAACCAATAGATAATATTAAATCAATAAGAAAATAAATTTACACATTCACAAACCCAATATTCAAATACACATATCGAATACACATACACATACATATACACATACCCATAGGCATAAGCTTACAAACGTACAAATACATACAGCTACATACCAATTCATGCACGTACATACATATTTAGACGTCCACATATATACATGTATAGAAAACATTAAAAATACATATACTCATACTCATACTCATACTCGTAAACATACAAATGTATATGAATAATCATACAAATGCATTTGCATAGACATACACATCCAAATAATTACATCATTGTGCAAGCGCATACATACACATATTTACATATGACTACACACACACATACAATATTAACATACACATATACATATATGCAAGGTAATACACATGTATAAAATCATAAAGATGTACATTCAATGATACATACATGAACACATACATAATCATACACATATATTATTACATATACTCATAAATATACACATACATACACAAACACATTCCCATGTTCCTACAAAAACACATACACATTCACATACATAGATACATATATAAGTTCACATAAATATACAAATAATATTAATTTATAAATTCATACATATACACATACACATACAAAATCACAGACACACACACACAAAGACACACACACACACACACACACATATATATATATATATATGAATTTATACATACGAAAACTTGAACATGTACACATCTGTATAACATAGAAATATAACTAAATACATACCAATCCACATATACAAACTCAAACATACAAATAGAAAACATAATTAAACACACTCACGCACACATCACAACACAACATAAGAGATGCATCGGCAAATAACACAAATAAACACACACATACAGACACACATATACATATTAATATAAATACACTATTAAATTATTTAATTTGAATATAAATATAACAATTCAAACATGAATCACATATTTAAGAAGATAAATAAATTTATATATCATATAATTCTTTCAATAAAATATTGGTAACTCTTATTTATATTAATTATATAAAATTTATAAAATTAATGTATATAAATATATTATTATAAATATTCATCGACAAATATATAATTAAATTATTTTGAATATAAAATAATGAAGATGTGTTTTAATTATTCTCAAATGTTATATAAACAATTTATAAATATTATATTTACATATATATATATATATACTAGTTGATATATAAATAATATTTAAAAAATATATATGAATGTATTTATATATTTATTACTTACTCAATTCCTTGTTTAGAAAACTTAATAAAAAATTTATCATAATGGTAGGAATTTTATCAATGATAGAAAAAATAATAGATAAATTTAAAGCTTTTATTAGAATATTTAGCAGCTACATTTAATATTGCATGATAGGAAATAGTGTAACATGAATGTAATAATTAGAGATTTCTTAATGGATGAAATGATGAATTTAGTGGCTTAATAAAATTAAAGGATAATTATCAATTAGTATTAAATTAATAATTAAATGATTCATAAGATGATAGATAAATTTACCAATAAAATTACATTATTTTTTTATCCCTATAGAAAAAATAAATTAATTTCAACAATTTTTCGTTCATGTTTGATAACTCAACATCTGAAATCGGTTTTATAACACTACGTGTTTGGAGTGTGGGGTCCTTTTCCTTATTCACATTTTTGTATAATACATTAGAAGTAATTTTTCTTTTACACTAATCCTTTTATACTATCAATGTCTGTTTTTGTCATCCTCAGTACTGGAGAATGATAGGTAAGGGAAAATAGCTTCATTTCCAAACACCTCCATCCTAATGGGTTGCTTCTTGTGTGGTGGAATTACACACTTGGGGGAAGCGACTGTCAAATCCATCATCCCCCATCTGTCTTGGTAGACGTTCATGATGGGACACTAGGGCATATCTTATGAGTAGGGCCATTAAAAGTGGTAGGTGTTATATATGGGTCGTCATGGCAGATTGTCTGAGAATGACCGGTGATGTAGGGTGGTGACTATGGTGGGATATTTTAATGGGGTGTTATAAAATATCATCTGAGAAAGGTCTGTGACGTTTGTACGTGTTTTCGATGGTGAATCGTGGTAGTGTTATTCGAAAGTACATTGATTTTTATATTCATATTTCCCCTTTCTCCCCTAGTAGTCATTGAGGATTGGGAAAAGTGGCCAGTCATAGTGGTGAATTTCCTATTAGGCATTGTTTAGGGGGCGGTGTTGTAGGTAGAAAATATGATGCTGGAAGTAGGAAATGTCATTGGGGTGTCATGGAAATTCATTTTACAACATTCAATGATAGTCATATATGTATTCTCCCTGACAGGAATGATATGTGTTTTTCATTGGGAACCGTGGATAGTTGTCTGAGAATAGGTGGTGATAGTCATATCCATCTTCCCCCCATCTCTCAGAGTAGGAATTATCAATGGGGGTCGTGGAATTTGGTCTAAGATAGGATGGGGAAAATCATGTTTTAAGAAGGAAATAGGCTTCGTCTAGGACTATGTTTATGGAATGGTGACCAAACATGCTGTAAAATATAAGGGGTGTTTTTTTATATCATATATAACATTATTCAGTGACACTAACTTCTTATTCATTCTTTTCCAATGATTTTTTCTTTCATAAAACAAACGTAAGGTTCATCGTGGGAACAAAAACTCATAGAAATGATGGAATCAAGTAATCCTCCATCACTGTTTGTGTATATAAAAACCAAATGAGCCCACGTACGACTAATTTCAATGATTTCATTAGTTTTACTTTTATTTCTCCTCCCCATTATATTCCTTAATATTATTTTTCATTTTATGTTTTAAAAACTTCTGATCCCTTTATGGAACATGGATATTTTTTTAATGACATTATAAATTTGTCTATTTTTTCACATATAACATTAAAATTCCCATGACAATATCATGTAATTGTGTGTTATAAAAAACATCCCCTGACTTCTATATTATTATTTCTAAATACAATACATCACAGATTATTTTAAATTTACTATGGCAATAACATTTCATTAAATATATATCTAATACATTATATGTCACTTATGTTTCAAAAATCGATGATAACAATTATTTGTGATGGAATGATAAATTATATTACACCAATTATATTTATTAAACGAAATATAATATTTATTAAAAATACAAATATATAATGTATTATGTTCTTCATTAAAATACTAATGTATTTTATATTATGTAAACAATAATTTTAAATTCTATAAATAATAGCATAAAATGTATAATAATATATATATATACATTAAATTAAATTAACATTAATATAATTCAATATATATAATTTGTTTATAATATTATATATTTTAATATTATAAAAATAATATTCCAAATGTTAATCAATATAATTAAGTAATAATTTTATTATATCATAAAATTATATATATATTTTTATTATGGTAGTACAAATTAATAATATATGAGATGCATTTTTAGGAATACATAAAGACGATATAGTTACTTTATAAAATATTTATGATAAAATGTGATATTTAAGTCATGTATAAATAAATATTATATAATAAAATAAATATATTATTTATCAATTATATTTTTTTTATAAATTCCTTTTTATAGTGTTATTAAATATATTATTTTTACTAGAAAATTGGGAACCCTTACAATGGTCCTAACCATAAAAAATAAAAATTAAATTTCAAACACAAAACCAAAATTTAAAATGAAAATTGTTTCTTTGATTTTATACTGAACCATAATATTGGGATGGTTGGAGGGTATGATGTTTCTTATGACGTTGAGAGGAATTATTAGATATGTGAATTAATTTGTTTTTATTTCCATAAAAAAGAATTGGTAGTGATGAATGATATGAAATCAGTAATCATATATAGATCATGGATAAAATGTTGAACAATATACAATATTATACTCTTGGTTTGGTTTGGGGACTTTTCAATATGAAGATCCTGGGATCAGAGTGTCTCTTATTCATTGGATGACATTTTTTGTTACTGAGGGGTTTTATAAAGGTATTAGATGTAACACAATCATCTGGTGGGTAAATAACTAAAATGTTTTTTTTGGTATTTGATGTGTTGTTCACCAATTTTAAAATATGTAAATGTCTTGACTAAAAAAATTACTCATTTATTCACATATAAAATTCAATATCCCTTATAAAGCATATGGACCACTAAATACACCTAAAAATCACAATATCCAATTAAACATAAGCATGGACTATTCTTATAGTTGGCTATATTCATATAATTGATCATTTGAACCCATCAATGTACACATCTCAAAATGATAGAGTGTGGATAAAATTAGATGCTAATGAAAAAAATAATATGTAGACTTACATGATTCCCATCAATCATCAAAATAAAAGATAAAATATAATTTTTATAAAGGTGTGGTCAATATCACTTTATCTTCCATTTAATAAGTAAATCCAAATAAAATCATCACCACACGATCTATATTTATGTCATTTTAAATAAATGATTAAAATTTTCCCATCCTCCAAAAAGTCATTTTTCATCAGTAACCTTCAAGGGAAACAAGTCTATATGATAACATCTGAAAAAGAGATTAATGGATGGCATTATAGAACATTAATCAATGAATTTAAATCATTGATACAGGGACAAAATATTGTCACACAATTAATTTCCCCACTTCTTTAGATTTACAAGATTCAAAATATCTTCATATCTAGAGTTGAATATTTTCAGTTAAAAGAATACATCATTATTTTATGAATAATATCTCATTTTATTCATGTCAAATATGTATCATAAGATTTTCCATAGTCCTCCTAAAGTACATAGGTTGATTCATGATAATTAGAATATCATACTTCAATTTCGCAATAAATGGATATATATGAAAAATATTTTCATACTTGAAACTAAAATTTTAGAATCCATGTTTGAAGAAAAGTAAGTTGTTGGTGTTTTTAATTATCTAGAAGATTAGTTTTCATGTAGTGAGTGGAATTAAAAGTGCTTTAAAAGTTCAAACCATCAATTTATTTTGTCTACAAATTTTTATCTATATAATCTAATCATCTTTATAGTGAGTTATAATTCTTGTATCTAAGAATAACATTAAAGGAATGATACCCTTGTTATGTGAATATAAATTTTGTAACATTATATTTTAACATGAATGAAGATATGTTGTATGAATGGGTTATCTATTTATTTATATCATAATACCAATCATTTATCTCATCGATGATTGACTATATAAATGAATTCATATATGTATCAATACTGTTTTTCCCAAAAACATAGGATGACATTTCTTTTTTATCATAAATGATGGTGATCATGAGCTGGTTCACATTCACGGCGATAGATTCTTATTATAATGTCTTCGTGATTACCAATTCAATTATTCTTAACCAACTTAATAATTAACTACAACATTATTTTATTTATATTAAATTTACTATCATTTTTACAAGAAGTTATTTCTAAATAAACATGAGATTTATATTTTTTGATGGAAATTCCATTAGTGGATGTTCACAAAAATCAATATATTTAAAGGATAGTTTTTCTTCTTACTGGAATGGTCAGAAAATGTGAATAATTTTTTTAGTTTTATCTCTGGGTTAAGTGGTGATTCCTGGAAAAAAGAGAAGATTAACAACTCGCTGATAATTTTTTAGGAATGAACACATTGGTTTTAGGTATGTTATATTTCATTAAAATTTGTTATTGGGAATCACGTATTCCCATTATTCATCTCCTATATGCTGAAATTCTCACATTTTTCATAAATTATTAAAATAAATGAATCGTTTCTTCTAGGATTAATTTATATGAAAATAAATATCATGATTTAGGACGTTTTTCAATCATGTGTAATTGAGGGGAATTTGTAGATGACTTCATTGAACAAAATCCATAGGAAAATACACAATATCAAAAATTTATATGTTCCTCACAATGGGCGAAATTGTTGAAATATTTCAATATTCATGTTGAAATTCCATTTATTAATGCAGGATTCTATGATATTATAACCATTTGAAAAATAATGTTCTACTTTATATTAGTGTGAGTGATTAATGTAGATTTGTATTTCTTTATGATTGAGAAACTATTTTGAAAATGGAATCCTCTTATTCCCAAATAATGATAAATGTATTTTAAAAACATAACAAATAATGTTAGATGAGAACTTGTAGGGGTTATATATTAACTAATGCTTTGGAGTTGTTTGATCAGGGACGAAGCACGAGAATCAAAATCCGTGATGTGATTTCCATTGATAATAATTACTATATAAATGAAATGAATTCATATGGAGATGAAAACATGTTTCGTGATATGATTGTGTGAATTATTAAAAGTATCATCAATTTATTATTTATATGAAATCATTACCATACGAATATATTTTTATATTTAACACATTTTTATTTGTATTTAAATGAAATAATAATAATGGGTTCTAAAACAAGATTTTTATTTCTATTCAAAAAAATTAAATTCATGAAGATGAAATATGGATACTTATCCCTAGGTGAATGTTTCTAATTTATCATGAATAGTGAAACCTTCGAAATTTATTAAATGGAATATCACTATTAGATGATAGATAATATTTGAACTTCATAGTATCATTAAAAATTAGTTGATTAAATTTGGTGTGATCATATATTTTATGTTATCAATTATTAAAGGAATGTCCTGTGTTTTTTGTATGCGGACATTTGAGTCAAAAAATTTATACGATGAATCGAATTGATGAGAACTTGTTTCAAAAAACATAAAGAATTGTTGAAGGATCATTTTACTAATGAATCAAGACTACATGAGTGTGTTAATGGATTATAGTTTGTGAAAATTAATTTAAACTAAAATTTCATTTATAATCTCAAATCAACAGATTATATTTCAAACACAAAAAAATCTACGCTACAATGTTTTTCAGGAAATTATTTGGATAAAAATGGATTTTTATTTTTTTCATCTATTATATACTAAATGTTATTTGATAAAATAATTCAATAAAAATATGAATACCATTAAAAAATATTTTGAAAACCCAATGGAAGAGACCTATACCAATGGTTTTCCAAACCATTGACATATGTATTTAGAAATTTGTTGGCTTGATGAACGGTTTTGGAAAATATATTAGTATAGGTTTCTTATAAGTAATCTATACTGACGGTTTTATCCAAATTGTTGGCTTATCTATCACATATACCAAATGTTTAGTAAAAACCATTTTTATAATGTCATTGTATTGAATACATGGGAATGGTTTATATAAAAAATTTGATATTGATCTTAACAATAATAACAATATTTTATAAAAAATGATGTAATAAGGTCATATGATTTTTGGGATACCAGTGGTTTTGGTAAACCCTTGTTATAGGTTCATCTTATGGTACATATACCAATGGTTCCCCAAAACCTTTGGTATAGTTCCAATTTCTAGAAGAGTTGAAAATGGATTGAACCATCATAAACAATATGTCGATGGACTAGAGACCACACTATGGTCCATTAATACCATTGATAATGAAAATAAAGTCTGATTCATGAATTACATATTTCTTTCCTTTCTGAATATAGAACATCAATCCAGTGAATGATGTATAAGATTTGGTGACTGGTGAATTCTAAAAAAATGGATGGATGTCAATCAACTCGTGATAATGAAACCCATATGACCACATACCACAATAACCAATCATATAGAACCTATTACAAATATTATATCATCCATATTAATCATACACACATTTTATTGTCTGGGGATCCACTTACATATGTTATAATACTTGAATGAGTTAGTATCATGAATCTCACTATGCTTCCAAATCTCCTTCTATGCATGTCAGATGATCTTGGACCCTTGATGGTTGATCATTGCATTTATAGGAGCATCTGCTTCACTAATGAAGAAGGGTATCAAATTTTACTGATTAGTATTTCATACCAGTAAGAGAAACATTAATTGGAGTATTCACAAGAAGTCGTTAAAGAATAATGTCTAGACTATGGGTGTGTCTACATGTGGCTATATGCATTTATTAAAAAAATAATTGATTATTATTTGTATTTTTTGGCAAACATACACCAAAAATTCCCCAAATAGAATCCCATGCATTCATTATTCGATCAAAGTATTCCTGGTCAATGTATTCTATGCAATGAATACTCATAATATCCCACTAATCCCTTTTATTTTTCCATACATCCAGTTTATCCAAAAACCATTTGTTATTTGCATCATTAAAATAATAGATAATAGTTGCCTAAACCCAATCAGAAACATCGCTGGATGTGGAAATCATCCAAGATTTATAAACAAACCATTGGACCCTTTATATCATTAATTTGGCTATGTATCATATCTTCCTAATTTGTCTCTATTGAAAAATTACACTCGTTCCAAAGGGGCATCTCCAGAAAATGATACTGTGGGGGATAGAGGTAAACTCTCAAAATCCCGTATGGGGTAAATATATGGATTCATTTATCTGAGTGCATTGGGATCCCGGTTTACGAATTAGGTTCCATTCTTTCTTTTCATAATGATAAATCTTGATCATGCAGATATATTAATAGCCCATACCACAAAATGGTTTAGGGATACATAGATTATCGCAGTCCCTCATATTTTATATTTAATTCATATTTCACACCCAACAGATATTTTCAATGTGATAGGGAATTTGGTCCATCAAAAATTCAGGTAGAATAAATAAATACATATTATCCACTAAAATATAAAATGTTTCATCCCTTATAAGTTCTTCCTTCCCTACATTAGAGACACTCTAAAATTCAATCCATTATTTTTATGTCTAACCCATCCATGATGATTGAGAAAACCACTCTTCTTTTTTGACCAAAAATCATAGGGATCCGAATATAAATATTGTTCTTATCAACCACTTGAATAATAGATTATTTGAAAATATATTCCATTCTACAACCAGTCTCACCCGAGCTGATGGATATATCTGATTTGGAATAATTAACAAAATTTTTTGATGATTTCTCATATTTTTGGTTATGATGAAAAATATATATTAATTATTAAATAGTGGACCCTAATAAAAATAAATATACCATTGCAAAAGGATATATGTCAAATAGGTGGAATTATTCTACAAAACATCCCCAATTAAATATATTTTCATTAGATTCCAATGAAATTTAATTAGAAAAAACACTAGCCATCATGACAAAAATGTATGTGGAAAATGGTCTCCCCCTACTGGAGCCCTCTAGTTTGGATGAAGTGTTGGTAGAGGGTTCAATTGATCTTAATATTGTAGGACATTCAATAAACATTCCTGATGTCCCATCAGTGAATTAATAATATTAATATGCTATGATTTATTAAAAATAATGTATTGAATCATAATTTGTAATTTTTCATTTCTAAAAACTACAATGAATTATTATATATTAATTGTAGTTGAATTATTTTTTTATTGGATTATTTATATAGTTTCAAAGATTAGGTTGTTATTGATTAGTCATTATTATACTACGCAACTAATTATTCCATGCTTGATTAAGAGAACATTCAAAAATACTCATGGAAGAGTAAATCATATTACAAAATGGGTGCATAAGAAATTACCATAATAATACACATATGAATTATTGATAAAAGAATTTCATAATCCCTAATTTCTCTCTCTGATAATTTATTTTAGGGATGCATACGAAAAAAATCTCAAGCTTTTTTAAGTGATTAACACACATTCCATTGGTTTTGAGAGGTTTTATTCATCCAAGAAGTTCTAGGGGTGTGGCGAAAGAGGTTGACATACACAAGAGGGATGGAATGGAGAAAAGAAACGTTTTCCAGTATTGTTGAATTTATATGACCTTGATGGGTTTATCAGTTATTTTTTAAAAAATGTTGATAAATATAAGTTTTATTAGTGCATAATTAATAACCGCTAAAATTAGATAGGTTTTATCATTTCTAATCGTTCCACTGATAAAACAATTATTTATAAGTGATAAAATTAGAGTAGATGATATATATATTTATGAATATAAATATAATAGGGATGATATAAATATAAATTTTATATGATATATTTTTAATTTTAGAGCTGATAAAAATTATATAAAATTAAATAAATAAATAATAAATAAATATTTACTAAAATGAATAAATTCTTACAAATTTATAAATAATTAACCTAATTAATGAATATAAAATCAATAATTCAGGATTATTAATATATTTTCATAATAAATGAATATACCCTAAAATTAGAATACATTATAATAAGTTATTTTACAACATCAATTACATGAATTTGAAACTAAAAAATTGAATAACACTTAATAAATAAATATTATTATTACTTTTATTTATTGAAATATACACTGTATCGATTGTATGTTGAAAATATAATATGTTAATAACCATTATAATTATTAATAATGGTGAAAATTTTATTATTAACACAAATATATACATATTTAATAATCTATAAATAACTATAAAAATGGAATATATTTCAAAAATATTAAATTATTATATAATAAAAATGTAAATAGTATTGAAAATAGTGAAAATTGAGAGATAATAAAAACCAATAAATAATATTAAATCAATAAATAGATATGCATGTATAGACATACATACGCATAGACATACATGTAATCATATATACAAGCACATACACATACACAAACACATAGGTATAGGCATATAAACATAATGATTCTTGTATGAACACATACACAAACATTAAGTTCAATTCCCATGAATTCACATACATACTTATCTATACATAAACATGTATACATACACACACAAAATAAAAAAAATACACATAAAAAAAACCTTCTCATACACATAATGATGTACAAACACATAAAAATGTGTATGCATACACATACACATGAATTTACTTATACAAACACATCCATGAAATTACATACATGCGAATTCACAGACACACACATCTATACATATAACTATACACACGCATATACACATATGCATGCAGATACACATGTACATAATGATAACGAAATAAATACTCATATACATATATGGACACATACATAAACTTAAACATATATTCTAAATCCTAGTGAAACATTTACACATACACATACAAACACATTCACATGCATATACAAAAACACATTCACATTTACATACACATGTACATACATATGTAAATATACATATGCATTCAATACTAATTTATAAATACCTACACATACACTTATGCATACATACATACATAAACACATACATGTACACATATGTATATCATACACACACTATTACATACAGTCATATGCACATATACATACTGACACAATAAAATGTACATTTACACACACACACACACACAAATCTACACAATGGCTGCATACTGAAATGAATGATATATAAACACACACATACAGACACACATAAACAAATATATATACATATATTTTTTAATTATCTAATATGAATATGATTATAAAAATAAAATTGGAATCACATATATAAAAATATATATGCATTTATATATCATATAATTGATTAAATAAAATTTTAATACATCATATTTATATTATTTATATAAAAATAACTCAATTAACATATATAAATATACTATTATATATTTTAATTTACTACTATAAATATTTTTATTTTTTTAATATAAATTATATAAAATAAGATTAATTATTTATTAATTTTTATATAAACCATTTAAATATATTTTATTTACATATATATATTTGTAAAAATATAAATATTATGTATATATATATATATACTCATTTAATGTTATATTTTGCAACAATAAAAAAACTCCTCATAATGGCATGAAATTTGTCCATGTCTGAAAATTTCATAGGAAAATGGAACACTTTTATTAGTGCCTTTTTCAATGTAGTGTTGAAAATTGCAACATATGAATTAGTGTAACATTATTAAAAAATTATGGAATTTATAATGGTTGAAATACTAAATTTTACTAATTGATAAAATTAAATGAGAATTAACAATTGGTATTAAATTCATAAGATAATTAAATATAACATGATAGTTAAATATAACATATGAAATTACATTAATTATTATAATCCATTTGGAAAAAATACATTAATTACAACAACTAGTTGTTCATGATATACAACTCAACATCATATATCATCTGTTTGGAACTGCGTGTTTGGAGGGAGGGAGTTATCACAATATTCCAACATTCCCCAAATACTTCAGTAGTCATTTCACTTATAAACATAACATTTTATTCACACGATATCATTGTGCTTGATCCACTATAGTGGTGAATGACATGTAGTGTCCAAGATCATCATTTTCAAACACAAATATCATAATGGGTTGCTTTTTGTTTGGGGAATTACACACCAGGGGGCACTGACTATCATTTCCATCATCCCCCATTTGTCAGAGTATGCATTTTCTAAGGGGATGAAATGGAAGAGAATCTGAGAAAATTCATTGAGGGTGTTAGGTCTTGTCAATGGGGTGTCGTGGTATATCATATGAGAATGTGTGATGATGATGGGTAGGGAATGTATATGGAATTATCGATGCGCCATTGTTGAATATCATCGGAGAAAGGGAAATGATAGTGTTTGGGGATATCGATGTAGAATCATGGAAGTTTGTATGATAAAGGGAGGTGGATACCATATGCTTCATCACACAGTCTAGCCTGGTTGGCATTGTGGATGGGGATACAAGACTATTCAAGGAGGTGACTGTCTAGGTAGGCATTATTGATGTGGCACAATAGAAGGTATTAATTGTGGCAAAAGATATAGGCGTCGTCGATGGGGTGTTAGGGTAGGTAATTTGGGAAATTGTTGTGATAGAAATATATTTCAACCCCCTATTTGGAATTGTAGGCATTCTAGATGGGGCAGTATGGAAGGTTTTCTGGGAATGAATGGTGATGTTCATATCCATCTTCCACCCATCTGGCTTCATAGGTGTTGTCAATGGTGTGATGTGTAGGTCATCTTAGAGTGGTTAGGTTAACCAATGGGGAAAAATGGTAATAAAATTCTCGTGGGCCTATGTTTTGTAGAATGGTGACACAACATGGTTTAACATGGAATGGGGTTTTGAAAACCTCATATAGAACATTTTTTAGGGACCCTAACAACTTCTTCACAGTCGTCCAATGCATCTTTCATTTTTTTACCAAAACAATGGTTCGTTGTAAACCCTTAAACTCACTAAAATGATTGATTATAGTAATCATAGGCTTGTATGTGTGTATATATACACATCACAAGTCCACAGACCAGTGTTGACTAATTTCAAATGTCGTCATTACTGTCACAGTTATTTCTCCACCACATTTTTTAAATTATTTTTTTTTAAATTTTATAGTGCAATGTGTTTTGATCTCATTTAGGAGCGTAGGTCCTTTTAATTACATTATAAATATTTCTATTTTATTATAAATATATCAATAAAAACTCATTGGAAAATATTTTGAATGTTTGGTACGCAAAAAATCACTTGACATCTAGATTTTTATTTCTAGATATAAAAAATTACCAATTTGTTATGATTTAATAAATCAATTATTCTTTTTAAATATAAAAAAATACATTATATATGACATAAGATTCTTAAATAACTGATAATATTTTTTTATAATGAAAAAGATAACTAATTTGACATCAATTATATTTAATAAATTAATTATAACATTTATTAAAAATATAAATATATAATGTATTATATACTTAATTATAATACTAATCAATATTTTATGAGAAAAATAAAAATATTAAATGATTTTTATATAATCATAAAATGTGTAAAAAATAATATTTTTACATTATATTAAATCATTTTTATAGTTTTCAATACATATAATTAGTTTATAAAATAATATATTTAATTATTTAAATTATATATTTATTATAAATCATTATGTATATAATTAAAGAATAATATACTAATATTATCAATTTATAATTATTTATGAATATAGTAGATCAAATGTATTAAATAGTTGATTCAGTTTTTTTATTAATTCATTTTATAAAATAAATTATAATATATTAATGTTAATGTATGATTTTCATTTCCCTTATATAAGTACTCTTATATCATAAATTTAATATGTAATATTAGAATTACATTTTTTTATAATTATATTTTTTGTGTTATCAAAAACATCATTTTTAATGGTTAAGCGGAAACCCTCACAATTACCCAACCTTATAAAAAATTCAAAATCAAACTCAAAACAAAATTTCCATTGGAAATGGCTTTTTGGGATTTTAAACTTCTCCCAATTATTGGGTTGGTGGGAGTGTGTGGTGTATCCTATGATATAGAGTGGATTTAAGAGATATATTGATAGAATTGTATATTTTCATAGAAAATGATTTGGATTTATGTATGATATGATATTGGTAATCAGATATGGATAATGTAGCAAATCTTCAACAATATACAATATTCTACACCTTTTTGTTTTGTTGGTGGAGTTTTTGGTTGGGAGGTCTTTGGATCAGAGCATATCATAGTTATTGGATGATATTGATTAGTGCTGATGGTTTTTATTAAGGTTTAAAATGTAGCTTAAGTGTCTCAATGGTGAATAATTCTAATGGTTTTTTCAGATTTCATGCTTCATTCACAAATTGTACATCACATAAATGTCATAAGTAAAAAAATAAATCAAATATTGACATTGAAATTTACATAACATAGATAGGATATTCTTCATGATAAATTTATTAGTAGTTTAAATGATATCATATGAAATAATACATCTTCTTAGGAACCATATTCGATATATTGACTAATAAAACACCACTCATGTCACACCAAATGTATCAATACTCATTGTAGACTATATCATCATGTTTTGTGAAATACGTTACAATGTGTGAGTTAAGAGGGACACTAATAAAATTCCTAATACCTATGTACCATTACACATACCGATGGATAAAAATATCCAATGACAGATATGCATGAACTATTCCAGTAAGAGGGCCTATTCACATAATCACCAATCATGAATTCATTATTTTAAACCTTTTAGTAGGTGAAAGGGTTGAGAATTTTGGGTGTGAATGAAAATTTAACATTAATATATATAATTTACTATTATATCCTTAAAATAAATATCAAAAGAGATTTGCAGTAGAGTGGTGATAAATATCACTTTATTTTCCCATTTAGGAGTTACCCTAATGATGATCTGAACAACATGGTGTATATATATATGTCTTCCCTCATAAATTACTACAAATTTTCCCACCACCATAAAGGTATATTTTCATCTCCATAAATCAATGGAAACACATCTATTTGATAACATCCTGATATTACAGATACGTGTATGGAATTAAATAAAATTAATCAATGCATTCAATTCCGGTATTTGGAGAAAAACACTCATACAAATTTCAAATCCCAATAATTTTGAATTTTAAAAATTCAATAAAATTCCATATATTTATTTAATATTTTCAGATAAAAGATTAATTATTATATTATTCATAAGATATCATGCCATGTATGTCAAATATTTAAAAAAATAATTTCCATAATACTACTAATGTATATAGGTTGGTGCATGATTTTGGGAATATCCGATGTGAGTTTCCCTAGGAAGCGATATATATACATTAAATTTTGAAACATGTAACTAAAATATTAGATTCCTAATTTGAGATAAAAGAATTATTGGAGTTATTATTATAATATAACATTAATTTTTATGTCTCAACTGTAATTATATGTTCGTTAAATTACCAACCAACATGCGTGGTTTGTCTAATAATGTATATTTGTAGCTTCTAATATATCATACATTAAATTGGAATTCAATATTTTTAGAATAAAATAATGGGAATCAAACCCTTGATAATATATGTGAATATCGATTTGATTATTTTATTTTTCAGCATAAGTGAAGATATGTTGGATGAGGGTGCTATCTTTTTACTTTTAGAATAAAAGTCAAAAATAATCTCATAACGAATTGATTAGAAATCATAATTATGTTATGTATTAAAACAGATTTATTTACCCCCAAGAAACACATGAATAAATTTATTGTTAATCCTAAAATATGGTGATCATGAACTAGCTTACATACATGGTGGATGTTTCTAATTATAATGTCATCATGTATACTAAAACTATTATTACTCACTCACTTAATAATGATCTGTAACATTCTCTTATATACACTTTATTTTATGTATCATTAGTATAAGAATTTATTTCTGACTGAACACAAGATTTGTAGATTTTGTAGAAATTTACTTTAGGGGATTTTCCCAAAATTTAAAATATTAAAAAGATTTTGGTACTTCTTCCTCGAATGGTTAGAAAATCTAAAGAATGATTTAATTGTATCCACGATAGAAGTGTTTATACATGTAACATAGAGAGGATTAAAAAAATTGAAAATATTGGAGGATGAAATAGTTTTAGGGGGATAAAATTATATATTTCATTAAAATGTATGTTGGGGATTCAGATATTCCGATTTTTCATCTCCATGATGCTGCAATTCTAACATTTTTGTCCAAAATTATGAATATAAATGAATTCATTCCTTTTTTATTAATTTATATGAAAATAAATATTATGTTTCCCAACACGTTTCTATCACGTGTTAATAAGGGTGATTGTTTGAAGGGTAATTTGAAAATTATATCTATATCAAACATATATATCATACAACATAATGTTCTTAATAGTGGGGGGAATTTCGGAAATATGGATATATTCTTGTTAAAATTCAATTTATTAATTTGAAATTATATTTTAAAACTAACCTTTTATAAAAAAAAGTTGCTACAAGAAATTTTATTCAGTTAAGAATTTAGATACGCATGTATTGATGTTAAGGAAAATTTTATGAAAATTGAGGCCTTCTCTTCATTAATAATTAGAAATTATGTTTCAAAATGTAAAAATTAATGTTATATGAGAACATCCCAGGTTTAAAATCCTTAAATGTTTTGGAGTTGTTTGATTAGGGAAGAGCACCACCAAAAAAATAGTAATGTAACATTAAATGATGATAATTACTATATAATAGATATTTATTCATATGATTATGAAAACTAGTTTCTTCTCACTATATCGCATTTTATTCAAAATTATCATTAAATTATTGATTATAAGAAATAATAACATTAAGAAACTATTTTATAAATAATATATTTATTTTTATTTATAAATTAATAAAAAATTATTGGCTATCTGACTAGATGATCAAAATTATTCAGAATATAAAATTATTGAAGTAGAAATATAGAGATTTTTACCAAATTGAATATTTTTAATTTCATCATGAATCGCTCTTCATTAGGTGGGTTTTTTATGGATTTACATCGATATATGAGTGGTTATATTTGAACATCATAGTCTCATTAAAAAAAATGGTGAAAATTGTCATGATCATATATTATGTGTTATTAATTACATAAATCATAGTCAATGATTTTTTGTATGCAAACATTTCAGTAAAAATACTCAAACATTGCGTCATATGGAGATGAAAATGATTCATAAAAAATCAAAAAATGGATTTAGGATCATATACCTAATGAATACAAAAATAATGTGTGTTTTTGTAGGATTTAATGAGTGAAATATGTTTTTAAATAAAATTTATTTCGAATCTAAAATCAAACACATTAAGTCATACCTATATCATCTAGTGTTATATTGATGTTTGTTAATTTAATACACATCAAAAATTACTTGTAGATATATTTCTTAAATAATTATGAAAATATAATCATGATTGTTAGTTTTATAATGATTGAAATATAATATTTACTTAAATATCAATTCTAAACTAAATGAAAACATTTAATGTCATCATGATCACACCATGTGCAAAAATAATATTTTGGAATAACTTTAAATGTCACAAATGACATATGTGTCATTTTTCAAAAGTAAATAAAGAATTAGACCGTTTTTTCTCAATGATGAGTTTTTCACATGCCTATTTTTACAGAAATTTAAGTTTAAACATAAAAAAATTGATCGATTCATTAATAAATTGAAAACACATAAAAGAAAATATAATCATGTCAAATAATTAAGATATACCATTTTTAAGAGAACTAATAGTAAATTATTGTATCACCATTATTGTAGACATTATTGTCACATTTTTTACAATCATTTTTCTCTTAATATAACTGAAATGGTTCAGTAAGAATCAATTATCATAACAATTATTTCATCATGATCGTTATAAAAATTAACAGTATATGTATTAGGGAAAAATGATATTGATGTTACCAAAACAATTATTTAAAATGATGAAAAAATGTACTAAATAAGATTTAAATTGTCATCTATTCATGATGTTTGCATAAATTTTGACATACTTCATATTTGTCAATTAATTATAAAAAAATATATTAACTCTTTTAAATAAATGTTATATTGACAGTTTTTTTGGTACTAAAATAATAATAAAAAGTCATTAATATTTTTTTAAAATAAATTGTAATTATCATCGAAAATACATCACTAGGGATGCCATTTTTTTGATAGAAGACAATTTCACTCTAAAATTTCCAAATATATTACACAAAATAAATTCAATTAGTTTTTTTGAATAATATAAAATAATTTTTTGTAGAAATTTATTTTGATATATATTTTTAGAGTCAAATGTTTTTATATATAGCCTAATACATATATACTTTTTTATATCGATATGCCTAATGTGCTCAAGTAAATTCCTTGTGCCATAAATTTTATGATATTTAAAATCTAAAAAATTTTAATTATTTACTAAAACATAATATTTATTTTTAAAAGTATTTCTGGTTTTAAATTGTTTCATGTAGTGTATTTAATATTCATATAAATCATCATATGTTGTTGGTTTTGATGATTATTTGTGATGTTTTGTTATAATAGGGTTTTGTATGCAAACTTTATTTTTCTAAAATAATGACATTGTAAATTCAGTGAAGGAGGTGTTGTAGTATTTTTATGAGTTTTTTAAATATTTTCTGAATATATGGATAGTGTTTTTCTTAAATTGTGGTGATCATACACATCTTAACACCATAAAATTCTAAAATAATATAATTGTATTCGATAGAGTATGAATCATATGAATATAAATATAAAATAAAGTATAACACATTGATACATTCTGAAATATTTATTTTCAAATATATAAAATCTATTAAATAAAAATCACTACATGAAACAATGATAATATCTTGAGTTACACAAAAAGGCACTTTTTTATGTCATTACATGCACCAACGAGTTTAAATGAAAAATGAAATAGTATTAATATATTATTATTCAATATAATAGTCCAAAACATGTTGTTAATATTTTAGTTATGAATATGATTTACTATATAATGATAATTTTGGTTTACTATTCATTAGGAATAAAATAATCATCATTTTAAGGATAATAAATGTTTTCTAGAAAACATTTTTTTTCAAAATGATGATTTAATCATGATTTTATAGATAATTTAAATTTAAATATTACCAAATATAGAAATTTTATTTCAAAAAGTTAATATCAATTTTTATATTGGATTACCAAAATTATCTAATGGTGATTTTATATGGTATTTTTTGGAGAAGTTGAATTTTTTAATGAATAGTAAAAATAATGTATTTTATTTGTAAATTAGTTATTTGATTGATATATTCATAATGTTTAATTATATATTAATTTGAAATTGGTTAAATAATATATCATTTAATATTATGTAGGTTATATTAATAATTTTCATGATGAATTTTGATAAAATGTATTTTATAGTTTTGAATAATTTTTAATTAAAACCTATTTTCACATCACATCATCATGTTTAATAATTCATTAAAAATTTCTACTTATATAAATTGAAATAGGTAATATGGATTCCATATTTGGAATTAACAAAATTTAATATTTATAATACAGTCACCTTATATTTATTTATCCAAAATTCAATGGGAATATTTTAAAAACTAATTATCATTGTTAGGGTAATAATTGATGTATTGAGGGTTTATCCGTAGAAGATAAATGATAAAAATTACCGAACAGTAGTTAAAACACTCCTAATAGGGATATATTTTTACATTGTCTCTTCTAGGTTCGAGAATTAACCATTTTCAAAAATGGTTTCTTGATAAAAAGTTGGGTATTGTTGAATATTTAGATAAGAAATTACAATAATTCCACTCACCTTAGTTGTAAAAGGGAACCCCCTCTCTTCTATTATTTATTCCTTTAAAAACAATTCATCCAATATGAACCCAAATCAGATCCCAACATCACTCCCATCATCCTAGAACCCTTATAATTTTTATTAAGTCATCTTATGATGGATATTGTGTAAATATAAGTATAATACCTGACGACGTGGTAATATTCCTCAACAAGCATATTTATATTAATTTTTATCCATATCGATATTTTAATCTTATACTATGATGTAAAAACTACCACATTATCTTTATCATACTATTATATTTTCATAATAAGGTCATGATCTAATTAATTATCTAATTCCATAAATAATATTATGAAATTTTTGTTTGTGTGTACGACAAACTAAATCCATATAAAGCATTGTCATTTATTTTACCATTACCACCTCTATTGGTTTCATAAGATGATATATATAAATATAATATATATATATATATATATATATATGTTATCTATAAAATATTTATACCTCTGGATCATTATATTATATATATCTCCTTAAATCTTATTTCGTAGGAGATATAAAAATCTCTCTCATCTGTGCGATGGACTGGAACGTCGCGAAGAGATGTGAGTCCTCTTTCAAAAAAAATCAACATGGAAATCTATAAAGATTATTTTTATGATTTTATGAGATAAAAAATAAATAATTATTATATTCATGTTATTTTAATCACTATTAAAATTTAATATTTCATTTTCATTATTTTTTTAGTCAGTTAAATATAATAACATCGTTTTTGCACATGTGAACTATCACCTTCACAAAGAAATGTGAAATTATATTTATCTCCAAAACAGATGAATGATTTATATAAGAATATAATTATATATATATATATATAATATTATGATTTTTAATTAAAAATTATAACTTACATAACATAATTACATGATGACCATTTAATAATTGAATTGTCAATCAGGTGTACCTATGATTTACCGTATCTATGATCCTAATGTACTTCATTTTTCATAACCATATTCAATTATTGGTTTTAATACTAAAATCCATTTTTATATGTGACAATTAAATCATTAGTTTTATTATTTACACTATTAAACTATGAAATAAGTGTAAACATGGATCATTATGAAAAACCAAGAATAAGAAAATAAGTAAATTTACACAAAAATAAGGAAAATAAGGAATGAAGACCAACGAATGGGAGATAAGATATTATATAATGATTATTAATGATATTATAAATAGTAATATGGTTTTCATATAAGATTAGAAAATGTTTAAAATCACTATACAGATTGTTAATGAATGTTCAATAAAAAAGAAGCGTGATTGAATGGATTTTATAACTCAATTTCCATTCATTGTGTTAAAATTAAAATTCATTGATTATTACATTATCATATTCTATGAATTATACATTTTATTAACATATGTTACATTAAAAAAAAGATTATTTAAACTTGAATCATATTATTTATTCAATTATTATCTCTCAGTACAATGTTTTGGTTATTGTCAAGGATTCTTTCATAATCAAATTCTAATTGAGAATGATTAATCTTGAATTTCAATTTAATAAAATCAACTTTTTCCAAAACCATGTTATCCAAAAATTATTTCATAAAATTTTCTAACACTTTAAATTTTATTTAATAATTAAATGTATACCTATATTTAATTTTTAATTTATTAAATGGGCTCAAATGTTCATTTTCAAAAATATAACCATTTGGATTTTATAGAAACTGTGAAAGGAATATTCTATATATATTCCAAACATGGCACATTAATAAAAAATTGATAATATAAATGGATTTTTTTACAAGTTAAATATTTATGGACTTATCCACTATCATGATCGCCATTTCATGTTGGCCTATTTTGAATGATTATAATGATACTTTTAAATAATTGTTTCCCTATTATTCTCATAACACTACATTTTTAAAAAGTTATTTTAAAAAATAATGTTATTAAAAATTATTATTGATTTAAAAAATGAATATTATATTTTCGACATGATTGTTGTGAAAATAATTTATTGGAATTTATATTAATTAGATACATCTACCAATTAATGTACTTATGATCCATTTATTATATGTTGTATTTATATCAGACTTATTATTTCAAAAGATATGTTATGATTAGTTTCATTGAAAATGATCTATTTTTTTAACATTCACTATATTAATTTGGATGGATTTTGAATTTTTAAAATTTATTATTGAATTTTTTAACATTTAATAAGTTATTTTTAAATAATGATTTTTATGTTGAAAATAATTCACCCATTTCAAATGACGAATGCATTAGAAATATTATGTTTCAGTAGGGGCCCTGAAATAAATATACTATCAATTCATTAATAGATATCATGAGAATAAATTAGTTGTTGAAATTATAGGAGTTTGTACCCTATATTTTTTAATTTTCTTGTGAAATTTATTAATAGAATGTGTCTTATGAATGGACATGAAAAAAAATAATTTACCAAACCTGATGTGTTCGAAACAAGAATATTTAGACTATTTGGTGGAAGGTATAAATATGAAATGTATTAGTAAATGCTATTCATTGTATAATTTTGATGTTTGAAATTATATATTTAATCATTATTAATTCTGTCAAAAAATACATGTGATTATTGAATTTGTTTTAAAATACACGATTATGTGGTTATTTTAATTGAATTATTTAATCATCATTAACTCCTTCCATTTAATTATCTTGTTATTGGATATGTGGAATTTGATTCATTTTTATACCTTCCATTTTTATTATTACATTTTTAATTCATAGTCTTTGTTATACAAGTACTCTTATGAATCTTTTGAAGTCATCCATTCCATTTTTCCCCATGATACCTGGGAGAATGTTTTCATGGATATGTATATATATGATAAAAGAATAATGATATTCATGAAAAATATATTATTTTTTAATTTATGTATTCAAATATAAAATAAGAACCATGTATATATATACTTTTCAAAGACTACTAAACATTTTGGTCCTTGGGGATGTGATTCCATGTAATATATACCAACATAATAATGTAGAAACTGGCTCTGAGTTTCATGACTCCATGATATTATAGTTTCTATTATAGGAAGTTTATCAGAACCCATGGGAACTAGATAATGGAATATGTAGGTTGGGGTCATAACCCAATGATATAATGTGATGATAAGAATATAATATAATATTTATGTTTTGTTAATGTAGATATTATGTGGTTTTCATTCCCATACTTCCTTGTATGTATATTATATGGATAATTTGTTCTTTTATAGTTGTGCCTTGGCGAAACAATGATGAAAATGAAGCATTGAGCATCACCTTATTGTCTTAGGTCAAAAAAATGCCATGTTTTTACATTGTTTGACAGATATTTGGGATATTCATAGGATAATTCACAATTTCATTAGAAACCATTATGATGGATTTGATATATTGATATCCCCAATGATCTATAATCAATATTTTGATATTAACTATGGTGATTCGTAGTGGAGGAAAATCCCCATTCCCTGATAGTGAAGAGCCTGACATCGTCCCTTCCCCATATATGGGGGAGTCCCCATTATTGACTTTCAACTAATCTTTTCCCTGTTAAATTTTATAATTTCCTATCCCCAACAACATACCTCCATTCCCTATAATCACTCCTCTCCCCAATGTCGCAGATTTGTCTGATGGTTAACCAAATATTTTGATCTCACCCTCGGAGTTCATAGATTCATCCGTATTTTCGACCATGATTTTGATTTCACAATTCAAGCATCAATATCAATCATTGGATTCAATTTTCAATTAAATTCACAATATTGTGATTTATATGATGGAACAATGGTGGGCCTCCTTGAAAATAGTCACATCATTGTTTTCTTCACATAAATGATTTATTTGATATGTTCTTTGTGAGTGACTCAGTATATCTCAAACAAATTAGGTTTAACCATTTCTAGTAGACCTAAAATATCCCCCTGATATAATTCACTATGGACGACTATTTTTGTGTTATTTCATGAACTCTATTGTCCATTTCAAATCCCTTCGATTCATCCAACGTTCAGAAACCTTGTAGGCCATTATCTTCTATCGAATAGCTGTACTAGATAACTATCCCATCCATTTTCTCCAAATATATACATTGATGATTATGTTTTGGGACTTCTATTTGAATAAATTTATGATTATTTTAGACAGGAATGATGATATAATTAGTCATTTTTTATCAGCAGCCTAATTTTCACAATAGGACTTGTAGATATTCAATCTAATGAAACACCAATGGTTGCAAATGAGTCATTTGTGGCAATAGGGAATGGACTTGTTGGTAGTTTTGTAGTAAATTGAAAATTAGTTTTGAATTCGTTGTCCTTAAATTTAATTCTGGTATCCAACAGTGGGGATGTGAAATTTGGTATTATTAGAAATAATTAAGATTAAATTAAAATGGATATTTAGTGAGTTGCAAGGGATCTGAAGGCCACATCATATGGAGATGATATGTTTTTAGGGTACAGAACATTCGGATGAAATGGTTACCAAGAGACAGATTCTCTAAAATTATATTCACTAGTAAATAATATAGAAAGATAATGTGTTCCATTTGGTGGAAAGGGTTAGGATTTTTCTATACAGGGTGAATCATTGACATGGACAATCCAAATAATGGAATTTTATGATATTAAACATTGAAATCCATTCAAATGATTTGACAGTGATGGGAAAAACCCTGAATACGATGAAACTCAGGAAAAGTAATAAATTTATAAATAAGGTTTTTTCTTTGCGGTGATTCTAGTAAGGAGTCTTATTGTACATTCTATAGTGTTATTAATGACGTGCATCATTGTAGAAGGTTTCTCCACCAAATGAGAATGATTTTTTATAGAGGAATCATGAAGGGTCGAATAGAAAAATCCTTTTTACCCCTATGAATGGAGACAAAAATCTCTAAAAGGATTATATCCATGTTAGTGGATATTGATCTGAATGATTTAGTATTTATTACCGGACTGAGGTTTTAGATGATGAAGAATCTCACTTTGATGGTGTTATAACTATACAATAATGGGAGGCCACTATAATTTCATTGAAAATACTGGAATTTCTCATGCATTCTATGGTAGAAATATTGGAAGAGTTTATCGGTATTAATAAAAACCCATAAGAAGAAGATTAGATTATCAAAAGATCAATATATGTGCACATTAATCGTGAGAAGTGGGCATGGATTTAAATTAATTTGATTTATACAAATAAGAGGAATCAATAATCTTATGATTAATACAGAAGGGTGCATTCAAATGTGGGATAAATTGGCCTATTACTTTTAAGACCTTATAAAGGATGATCTAGAAATATAGGTAACCACACTTTCATTGAATTTTTTTAGGGTTATTTTTTCCAATTGGATTCAGTTATCCATTAATAATATCATGGTTTCTTTTAGAGTTTTTATGTTGAGAATCATTTGGTTTCTAACAATTACCCATAAAGGTGAAATTGTTTATTATATTGTTAACATTCAGTTATTATGGATGCATTAATCATTTCACTACATTTGGGGTTGGACCTATGATCAATAATAATCTATTGTATTCCATAGATTATAAATGACTCCCAGTGTATGGAATGGGTAACACATCAATGCGTGTAATCCAAAGAGTTATAATCATCATTTCATTAATGGTTTTAATGAAACATTTCAAAGGAAACAAGTATCCAAAATATAATCATTATATGAGGACATAAAATTATGTGATGACATGGAAGAGAAAGAATCATCTATGTATTATGGAATTGAAGGGAAAATTAGAGTAAGAGTTAGGTGGAAAAAATATGGATGAATGGAATAATGGAAAGAAGGGTTTTCCTACATATGATAGTTAAAACATTAATTACCCATTTAATTTATTAGGAGTAATGGGGGTATTTGGAAAGATTTTAGAGATAGGAAACTATGAATGTGATATCAAGGGTAAGAAAAAATATTACAATTTACAATTTTTTTACTATATTGATTTATGGAAGTAAACAAAATAATGTCTCAAATATCAAATGAATATAAGCAAAGATAATCAAATACATCATATTCAATCGTATATTATACATTAGAAGATGAATATTTATTAAAATGACAATGAATTTATTTAATAATTATGATATATGAAATTATTTTCAATGATTTCATATTTATAATAATTATGAAATTTAGACTTCTTGTATTGTATTAAACTTTTATTAAGTATTTGAATTTTTATTTGGAACAATACTAATGACAATGAAATATGATTCATTCTAATGTTGATCATCTAGTAAAACTCATGATTGAGGGAAATATACCTTAATGAATTCATGGTGTTGTTATTAGGATGTTTTTAGAGGAATATCGTTAATATGGATAATGTAAAATGGACTGTACTGACTACATTGGAATTAAATAACATTTTTTTAATGTGGTTCATGATTTCATTATTGGACTAAACACCATTTTTTGTTCATTATGGAATATATCCAATAATAATTGTATTATTTTTAGGAATATAGAAGCATGAATAATTACAGTAATATTTTTTTGTATTTCATGAGTTTTTCTTGATTCAAGAGATTACATGATGAATGTGTTCACTTGATTGGTATAAAATGATTAACCACTATATCATGTTGTTTTATGGAATAGTGAAAAGAAATAAATTTAAATTTATTGATCGTATTTCTAATTTTTTTATCTCAATATACGGGAATGGTTATATGGATTAACTATCATAAACCAACCCACTGATGTCCACCTCATGACTACCCCTAGACAACTTCTTATAGGCCAGTAGATCAAGACCAAAGATGAGTTGGCATATCACAGAAATGAGAGGTATAATCCTAATGTACCAGAACACATAAACACATATCCAATATCACAGAATGATGAAATGTAGTAAAACTAAAACCAATGAATCCACAGTTTTATGATCCCAAAAAATAGTACGACAATAAAGTACAATAAGTGTAGAATGAGGTAAAATTCAAGCCAAACCAAACATTGGGAAGAGTAAAACATGCTCCATGAGAGAGGACTAATGGTAAATTGAAGCTCCTATAAACCACCACATTATTAAATGGCCATCCTATGCTCCACCCACTCCTTATCCTCCTAGGATGCGTCCAAATGGGCAATTATCTCCATAAGACGTGACATGTCCAATAAAACCACATGAGGGCATGAGTATCACAATAAAATGTAGGGAACCCCAAAAAAGAAAACATAGTGAACCATTTATATTAATATAATGATTAATATATACAAATATATAACTGAAACAACCATATATACTGGGGAATGACACGATGACACTAGGTGGTCATAACCAACTACCATCCGCTAATTTTTCTGTCAGAAACACAAATTTTAGGGGAACACTCAATTAGCCATGAAATAATCAGAGACACATAATTAAGATATATAGTCCATTGGGAACTTCCCAAGAATCTCACTTGTCTATGTTGACCCTGATACACAGATATGGGATCATTCCCAATCCCTTTAGAGGACACCTTGAACCTAATATGGATCAACTGACTATGATGGGGATCATATAGTAATGATATCACGAACCATTAAGATATGAACAGATAAATATATGATTAAACATATACCTAGAATGGTCAAACTAAATAAAAAAACACCATATAGGTTATTAGTATGATAGGGGATCATGCAATAGTAATATTGATGCAATCCTCATCTAAATTTGAGACTCATCCTCTAGAGTGGATTTCCATCATGTGATGTGGATGCAATGTCACATTAAATCCCCATGAAATTGTAACAGGGGAACACCCTCAACACAAATTTTTCGATACTATGAAAATGAAGAGATAAAAATACATATTAAGTGGGTTTATGGCATGTACTAGGGGTACATATGATGTACAAATATCACTAATTCTTCTTATGCGGTAGAGCCTCACATGACTTTTAAATGACACGATATACAGTGTGTTGAGATCACCTAGATCCAAAATATGTGACGATGGATATGTATGTGTACTATTTCTGGCCATTGTTCCAACCAGTGTATTGGTGGTCATGTTCATGTACACCTATCCATGAGTGTGTCCAATTACCCTATGTGCCTCTATCAATTTATATTTTCTATTTTCAAATTACATTCTTAAATAAATATATAACTATCATGGATGGGTAACATGCTATATTATATGGTCACTCACCATGTGATTTTTAACCACATCCCAAAACCCTAGAAACCACTGAGTGTGCCCCACATGGGTTGTAATACTAAAATGCACATGATCTGGCTTTGGATTTTATCGAAACCCTAGTTCTCTTCTGAATTAGCTGCAACATAATCGGAGCCACATCCAGCACCATAAAATATAGATTATTGGACGTCCTTGATTAATATATATATAGATTTTAGATCTAGGTATCAAATAAACTCTTCAATCATCCATTCACACCACCCATAGTGGTTTCATGCATCTCCTAAAAAAATGAATAAAAAAGAATTCAGTATTTTTTCCATTGATATACCAATCAACACCATTGATTCATGGAATTTAATCTCCATCACATGTTGTACCTGGAGTTTCGATTATTTACATAAAATTTCAATAACACAACAATCAGAAACCATGAATCGGTCAAACCAATTCCCCAAATGAACACCAATGATGGTATAACAATGAAACATGAGAGAAAACAATAATCCATAAAACATGATGAATGAAACTAAAATATTTTTGATTTGTGCTCGATTCATTTTTATATAAGAAGACATAAGAAGTGGAATAAATAAAATGTAATGTATAAACAATTCCATCAATTTAACTATACTAATGATGTATATGTCAACTATGTTCAAGGAATTGATCTGTATTTGTACATGATAAATAAACATTATAGAAATTAAACAATCAATAATCCTAACATGTGATTGGATTTATCTATCATGAACAACTATTTGGTCTCCTTTATTGATGAGATCTACAAGCTCTATTGGTGAAACAGTCCATAATCTGACCTGGATATGTGATAGTTCATCCTGAATTGTCTCCAATGTTCATATAAATCTTCAGATATTGAGAAATAATCAAAAGTTAATATTATTATAATATACATAGATTACAAATATGTCACTACGTAAAAATAAACATTACAAATAAATAAATTATTTTGTTTTTTATTTACACACCACATAAATTTTTCACAAAAGGCCCACAAAAAATGATTATATCAAAACTATGTTAAAATATGCATTCTAAACACAAATTTGAATCCATATATTTGATATGGTCACCCATTTCAGATTATTTGAACCATTTTATGAAAATTGAATGTGTTTGAAATTTAATTTATTTAATATATTTCAAGAAATTACTTGTGAAACAGAATCACATGCTTTCCCAAAACCTAGTCAAGAAAATAATATATATAATATAAAAAAAACAATACACTAAAAATATGATTCATTACATTTTCCACACATTAGGGGTTTTCATCTGTACAATAGAATAACATAATAAATAAAATTTGGATACTGGGCTCATATCTAGGTCTCCCTCTCCCAAATACTACCCATAATCTTCCCATGAAGATACAAGATACACAATGAAGTAATAAAATTCCAATGAAGAATCATCTCATTACAATCATTAATATAAACATGGTTCCTGGAAAAGTAGAGAAATCCGGGATATCCAGCTCAACCAAATCTATTAACAGTGATATTTCATGAAAATATTGTATGAACTATGACACGTGGAAAAGGTCATCATCCCCTTCCCACTGTAGTTGTCGATCTAAATGGTACTCCACTTTATGAAGAACACCATAAGTGAAAATGGAAATACATCCCAATGTACTATATAAAATGTTCCAAAACAAGAAAATGGAGCATGCCCCTAATGAATCCACTCACCATGTACACAAATCAATATTTAGAACTGCTTCCAATGGATCATTCCCCTACCAGATCCTAAAATAATATAATCTACGATAACCTAAAGGATCAAGTAGGGTTTGAACAAATTCACAATAGTATTTCACCCAATGATTCTGTAACAAGATGGAAATATATAATTAACCACGAATGTTCTTTCAATTTTCAAATAAACTGGTTTTGCATTTGAAATGAATATTCAACATAATGATGCTTTACAATTAAAATATCGAAATATGTTATAAATACATACATCACATTTCAAAATATAAAATTAATTCTAAAATGATTAAATTGACTTTAAAATAAGTTCTTTAGACAAATAAAACGTTTCAAAAATGTCGTAAAGAAAAAAAGCATCTAAAAATTGTGTAGAAAAATCACAATGAATATCAAATAGTTTACTAAATTGACATATATACTTTATAAATGAAATAAAAGGATCAACATGGTCCTATTCCAAATTAGGTATGTTTGTTCCAGTATATAGTGACACAACCCTATGAATTAAAAAGGATGTAGATATTCCCCATTAGGCCTAAGGAAAAAGATTACTCACCATCAATTCGTAATCTATGGGATGTGTTGATATGATGTTTGATAACAATTTGGGTCTTAATGTGCCACCCAAAATTACTCACTGACTACATAATTCTAGAATGTGCATTAGTAGAAAAAATTATGTGGTTTTTATTTTATGTCTATATAGAAATTTAATTAAATCCCATTATTTATTTCAAATATTCGTATTTTTTCTCAAAAAAAATTAAATGGTGAAATAATAAAAATCATGCCTTATCTCTATGTATAGAGAACATGTTTTTTTATTAAAATCCATTTTATACAATTTTTCACAAATACTTATTTGATACTAATTTACCGATTTCGCAAACAAATTTCAAAATTAAATTCAATGATTAAATATTCAATATATTTAATCAATTTCATAACAACCTAAAATTCAATGGAATTGGGGGTTTTATAAAAAAATTATATCAAAAGAATTTCATCAATAAAATCATTCAATTAAACGGAAATATTTTCAAACAAGAACACAAATTAATTTCATCAATTTAAATTTTTCAATGTTCTATAAACCAACATCAATTCAATGAAATTGGTGGTTTTCAATTTCATATGAAGCTCACATTTATCATAAGTAGCCAAATTCAAAGGAATTGGGTATTTCAAAAAAAAATTAATCAAAATCCATTTAAAAAAATCAAAGAAGTTTCATTTAATACTAATATTTAAATTTAAACAGTAAAATTTAGGGATAATTAAAATTTGGCATTGTAATGGATCTACATACATTTGGATCAACAGATGTCATTTCACAATGGAATACATAAAAACAACAATGGATAATAATGACCACAAGATAATGCTTCCATGTCCAAAATATAAGGCCACTATTCACTCATCAGTATGCCCATCTATCATGTATCAATATTATACAAACTGTGCTTCCATAAAAGATGAACCAAACGTAACATCTTACCTAAATGTAACATTATTTTAGAATCAAATATCTTAACTAGAAATATAATCAATGATAAATTTGGTTCAACTTCAAGATCACTCCATCACAGGACAACAATTAAATCAGATGGATACATTCACTATTGTGATACATGAAACATGTTATCGATCGAAATCAGTTGTAGTGGTAGTGATAAATGGTTTGAAACATTCACCACCATCTCAACAACCTCAAATAGTCCAACAATATGATGATTGAGCTTCCATTTCCTCCAAAGAAATCGATGATCCAATATGGGAAAAACCATAAATAACTCCTTCTGGAGAACTAATAATTCCAATGGTCTATGTTGAATATCAGCATAAGAATTCTATCGACTTTTTTCCATCAACCTCATCTGATGAACTGACTGAATCATTTAATTCATATCATTGACCATGTTCATTCCATCCATGGATCATTCATAAATATCTGACCAACACAACATTGAAATAAAAGGCTAAACATACATGGACTCAAAATGAGACATTCTAATCCTGGAATCATACATTTTTATACAAAAAATCCACCATCTCCAAATGATAATTCTGAGATCCATCAATTTTGAGAACATAGGTGTGAAGCATATCCCCAAAATTATGTATTTCTCTTTCTATCATTCCATCCCTCAAGGGATGGAGTTCCATACTCTACCGAATTTGATATCATAGTGCATCCTAATGGCCTCTCCAAAAAAGGGGATTATAACTGAATATTAAAAATAGAGATTATAAAACAGGAACTCCTTGAAAATAAGAAATATATTCCATGTAGAGGGTTCCAAAATCTTTTTTATTATTGTATCATGAATGGGTATAATGTTATCTGATTTCATTAGCCTATATATCCCAAAAAATATTGCAATATTCATAAATTCCTAACGTAGAAAACCAACCAAAAAGTCTATAAATATTTAATCCAACATCTATTTAGATATTTTAGTTGGATGAAGAAAATAAGAACGGTTCTATTACTCATCCTCCACCTATTGGAACATATAAAAATTAGAGATAAACTCAGCAGAGTCTCTCTCAAACAACGAAAAAAATACCACTTCATTTCATAGAACATTATTATGGTCCCTAGGACCACTTCTCATTAGAAAATAGTGAAACCCCATAATAGGTTCCCTTTCATGAGATGGTACTACAATATGGTTTTGAAAGAATAGAATTCCCTATTTGTAGAATGATAAATAACTAACTGTCTCAGTACCATAAATAGTGACATTGTTGTTATAGAACTCAACACCAAGATATGGTTCTAGATGAATCAACATTAAAAGAGAAAATATAAACTATATGATGGCAATAGAATCCATGTTTACTAATTCTTTCACTCCAATATGTAACATTGTAAAGATAGTCACGATGTTCCACTCATCCAATGATTATTTCAGTACATTGGTTGGAAGTTTCTTGCTCAATGAATCTGCAAAATCATCTCCTTTCCCTAGGTAATAGGTGATTTCTATGTCGAATGACCATGGGTCTTCCACCCAATTCTGTTACGGAAGATTAAAATCCATTACATATTATATATTACTCATGATCTAATGACTATACAATACATTAAACCTTTTCCCTAAAGGTATTTCAATCAAAACATAAGTGAATTTATCCTAGATTTAGGTTAAATATAATAGGTCACACAATTATTCTCATATGGCCTAAGATGATGAGATCTATAAGGAATGACACGCTCTCCTATATATGAACGTAGCCCATGACCATACCCGATACTTCACAAAAGACCACATAGTCCAGCACCGGCTCTAGAAGAGAAAACATTTGTGAATTAGTTAAATGAAATGTTAGCTCTCTAAATGAAAAATGACATTTATCATCCAATGTAAACATTACTACCTTCTATGTTTCTATAGTCATCAGAGAATCCCACATCGAGAATTCTGTGATGTACCGTTGATAATATCCAGCTATGCCTAATATGAATTGAATCTTGATGATATTTTACGATTTCTCATATGTAAAAATATCCTTCAACATATCAAGATCAACATAAATTTCTTTTTATGATACTATGTATCCCAATAAAATGACATCCCAAATCTGGAAATCACATTTATTGTTATTGGAATAATGTTATTGATATCTTAATAAAATCAGAACTATTCTTATATGAAGAACATGATCTTCCTATGTCACAGAGTATTTGAGGATATCATCCAAAAAGTCTATGACCAGGTTATTGAGTTACTTGTTAAAAATCATGTTCATTAATGTCCTGAAATCTAAAGGAGCATTGTTTTGGTCAATGGCCCACTACAACAAAATAGGCCATTAAAAGCACAAAAAATGGCAATTTCAGTGGTATAAATGCGTTTATTACAATGGAATTGTTAAAATACATGGAATTTTATCAGTGTAGAAAAATCAAAGATAAAATATTCATTTATGGTGATAAAAATCACTAATAAATGTGACCTTTTTCAGAACTTCAAAATGAACCAATAAAGGAAATATCTATCAGCAAATTAATTTAGTGCTACTGAAATAAAAAGTTAAAAGTTATTATAAAAGCGTCATTGAAGGGTATTTTATCAGTACATACAGAATCACTAAATAAGTATACCAATATCTATAATTATAAAAAAAATTATTATGATCATTTTACGAGAATGTCTATATGTTGTCATAATGTAGACCATCATCTTTTCATTTAAAATTGCTGATAAATGTTGATGTTATTTAATACTTCAAAAGCACTAATAAAGGGATATTCTGCAGTGTTCTATAATACCACATAAAAGGAACACTATAGTGTGTTGTAACAGGATACCACAAAAATAGAATCAAAATAGATATCAAAAAAAATATATCCCAATACTGTATATTATGTAAATGAATTTTTTAAAACAAATACTAGAAAAAATATATATTATAAACATTTCATTCTTTTGATTATACAGTTTCATAAAAAATTATTACATACATTACAAAACATCAATGATCTATTACATTGTAATTCCAACAAGATAATTTTTTTTATGAGCTACCCACACCTGGTCGATCAAATGAACACACCTAAGAAAGAAAATAATTTATATGTTAGTATTAATATAAATAAATAAAATGAAAAGAACATAATTTTAATATCATTGATGTGATTTTTAAATAAATAGACGCATATTATGTCATTTCGGTCATACCATGTATATGATTACAGTGAAGAAGAATCATGGAAGTCTCATATGACATTAAGATCATTTTCCTAAAATATCAAAACAAAATTAATGTATTTTCTCACTTTTGAGTATGTTATTTTCCTTTCATACTAAAATTTCATTTTATACTTAATTAACACACAATTGAAGCATTCTGATCTCAATTTGTTTTTGTTTGATTTGAAATTGATTCCTATACAATAGAAAAGTAAAATGAATAATTTTCCAAAATAATAAATAAAATGTATGCATTTTTTATTTGTTTTTATTGAGAGACAATTTTTTGAATTTAAATCATTAATATATATTGATAGAAGTCAATTTTTGTCAAACTGGTCACCTCATGTATCAGATTTAGGTGTGGATGGTTCATGAAATGTAAAAATGACATATCGTTTATTATTGTTATGTATCAAATAAATAAAAATGTATTTTTTGAGTTTTGAGTAACTTATTTGTCAATTTAACTAAAATTTATGATGATTTTAAATAAAAATAAGCACTTTCTATCTTACCTGTCACACCATATGTCCGATTGAGATGCATATGCTTCTTTCATTGAAAAAATGACATATTTAAAATTTTAAAAACATTTCCAAACAATCTTTTGGTGATTCATTTGTTTTCTGTACTTCATGTGTATTTTTTAAATATAATGCAATTTTAAAATTGATATATTAACTTTGACTCATACCGATAACCTTGTATATTAGATTGTGCTTAAACTTATTTTAACACATAAAAATTGACTTATGGATTGTGTTTCAAATGTATATATTAAATTCGATTGAATTCTCCCTATTTTTTCTAAGTGAGTCATTATTTTTTACTAAAATTGATGTCAATTTAAAATATGAACTTGCACACTGAGTCATTTTGGTCACACCGTGCATCAGATTGAAGTGAAGCAGATTCGTGCATATCCCAAATCTAGTATGGATAATTTTATTAATGTATCAAATCAATATGTCCATATCCCTTTATTTTTTAGTCATTCATATTATTGGATTAATAAAATTAATTCCAATTTGAATAAATATATACCCGTGGAGTAATACTTTTCAAAAAATGCATCAATTTGGGGTGAGAGTAATTCAAACACATCCCAATAGACATGTGAATCATTTTCATAAAATATCAAAACAATATGAATGTTTTCATTGTTTTTATGTATTAAATTTTCCTTTTTACTAAAATATCATATTAATATGGAAATATGAACATTGACTCAAACCAATCACATTTTTTATCTGACTGTGTTAATGTTTTTTCATACACATCACAAATTACATATGGAACATTATCCTAATATATTTGACCAGTTTTAATGCGTTTTATTGGTTTTCTTTTAGTTAGTTGGGATTTATACTAAAATTGGTGTCAATCTAAAATAAAAACAATAATTTGGAGTCATATCTACCACACTGTGCATCATATTTAGGTTTTTTTATTCATCCCCAGCTCAAATAGCATATGGAGATTTTTCCGAATTTATCAAAATAGTTAGAATGTGTTTGTTCAGTTTTGAGTATGTTAGATTGTTTTTTACAAAAATTGATGCCAATTTTAAATAAAGAATCACATAAATTCATATTGGTCAAACCATGCATCATATTGAGGTATGGATGATTCCTACAAATTCTAAAGCTATTATGCATTTTGTTCTTAATGATTCTGTATAATTGGAATGTGTATTCTCAGTTTTGTTTATTTCCCTCATCATTTATACACTGATTTCATTTGAATCATGAAACACAAACATTTACTCATACAGATATCATTGTGTATTGGTTTGATGAAAGACTCATTCCTACATGTAAAAAATTATTTTGGAATCTATTCCTTAAATTATCATGGGATATGAGCGTGTTTTATTTTATTTCAGTTACTGAAACATTACAATGTCAAATGTCTATTTTAATATAATAACAGACACATTGACTCAGTTGTATTTTTTACTAAAATTAATTTCCATACTAAATATAAATAAGTACATGGAGTAAAAATTGTTACATCATGTATTCAAGGGTGGTACGACTAATTCATACATGTCCCCATGCTCAAAACAATCTTAATATTTACTATAACCCTGATTTTTGATGACTTTTTTTGTTGAATTGACAACACTGCATGTGTAGCGTCGAACAGACCACATCAACTCAAAAAAAATATCCACCATTTTACTAATATTGTTATTATTTTATTAATACTAAAAATAAGTAAATAAATCATAAATATGAATAAATACATTATCTATATGGATAATAATTTCACTATGAAAATATCTACTTTACCTCTGTGTTTAAATAGAGTTAAAATGGTTTCAATTCATACAATGGAATTAGAGGGAACATAAATGAATGATATAAATGTTAACATAGAAGGTGTGAATGTTTCTTGGGAGAATAAGTGCGTGGATGATTGCATGTATAAATTCAAGAATATTGGACAGAGAACCACAATTCAACCAAAAGAATCAACATGTACAATAAAACAATTATTATCTGAATAATCATGAAAATATTATTTAATCATAAATATTAAACAACACAGTAATTATATGGAAAATTAATCTAATAAACAAACATTTATATAACCACTTTAATTGTGAAGAGGTGGTGGCATGGCTCTCCATACAAAGGCAGTGGCAGGATCGTCGATGAAAGCGATTAATGCCACACTATATGGGTGAAATCGATTTGTGGGAGAAGAAGTATGGGGATGTTTTGTTTCACAATGGACTGAAGGATAAACAGAATATAACATCCCAGGAAAATAAATAAATAATAAATATTCATAAATATTCAAAAATATTCATATTCTTGAATTAAATACTAATTTTACTTTAAAGGTGTCGATTTGTTCGATGGCGTACCTCATACAAAATAATGGGTTTATTTGAAATAATGTGTTGAATAAAAAATATAATAATATTATTTTAAATGTATTTAACATCTAGTAGTCGTATTTTAAGGAATTAATAGAACATACTAAAATGTTATTATATATATTTGTTAAATGTTTTCACATTTATCCAATAAATGTCAGAGGCTTAAATGTGAATGAATATAAATTTAGGAAAACAATACATTAAATGTTTTATTTCACTCCTTTTATTGATTAACCATATTTAAATCAAGTTTTGGGCACTTTTTTTTGTTAATTTTTTTTAAAAATACAATTCTTCTTTGGAATCGGGACATCAAGATTCACTTTGGGTAAATTTTTTATAATTTTATCATAAAATTATATTTTTAATAAAATTTGAAAATTAATATATTTTAATATAAAACATCCATTTAATATAATTTCATAATAATGATTGATTAATTATTAATTTTCATTTAATGTGTAATTAGATGATATTTTCACCATTTAACCCAATTTTTTCCATTGAAATTAATTTCACTTTTAAATAGTACAAAGATAATTTTCAATCTATTGATAGTTATTATTTCCCAAAAACACGCTTTTTCTGTTGCCAACATGAAATAATTTTAAATTAATTAATCCAAATTCTATGTTTTTAATTTGGTAAAATATACATCATTTTTGAATTTCGAATATCAAATATATATTAGGATTAATTTTTGGATGTTTTCGGAAAAAAAAGTCAATTTTCGACAAATAGTGAAGGCACTTAGTAGTAGTTAAATTCTGATGTTTTCATTTAATTAATATTTTTTTGCTTCTGTGAATGGAATGTGGAATATGCAACATACATGGTTGTTATTAGTAATTAATTTTTTTTCAATAAGTTTAAAATTATTTTATGTGAATAGTAAATTTTTATTTTTTTAACATCGGTTAAAGGTAAATATTGTAATTAAAGTTAATAATAATATCATAATAATACAAAATTATATTAACACATGTCCTAACATTACTGGATGAGTCATGGACGACCATGAGAATCCATGGGTGGATTTTGGAACCCCATGGTGCCACATAAAAGTGATAATGATAGTTTAGATTGAATAATTTAAAGTAAAGAAAAAAATGTCAAAATTTTTTATATTTAAGTAAATTAATTTTTACAAGGGGATATATATGTTATAAATTAGACTAAAAATATTCATTGTAATGATAAAATGATTTCATAAATCATTATGTTTTTTTTATTTTTTAGAACTAAAATAAATAAAATTATTTATGACACAATAATGATGTAGTGTTTACCTTACTAATGAATGATTTAAATAAATAAGATATTAAATATGAAAAATATATCCAAACTCTACTAAATTATTCTCCCAAAATCCCTCTATTCCTCCTATATACCTTACCATATAATGATGTCACTTCAAGAAGTCTGTTATTATCAAACGAAAGGGAGTTAACAAAATTAAAGTTAACTGTTTCTCTTATGTTCGTTTCATTTATTTCACTTTTCCAACCCCAAAACAACTTCTAATAAATTATTTTATAACAACACCCACATATTCAATATACTAGTATGTTTTTATGATAAATTTTATATATACACTAACACACACCTCCATCTAATGGGTGAATAACATAATTTTGTTGTGGATGGAAAACTACGCCTCACGAAATGATGATTGTATGATTATCTACTACTAACTATAATGGTGGCCATTAATATTTAACCATATGTATATATGATATATATTATGGTTATGTTTTCTTTATGATTGAGTAATTTTCAATTATAACATACCTTTATGGTTTTCATTATGGGTAAGCGTGATAAATTCTTTTTAGGATGTGCGGACTACCGCCCCCTTATAATGATGTGACTCATTAACTCCATATGTGGAAAATATAAAGGAAGAAGTTAATTATATTACGTATAATAATATAATGTAATTATAATATACCTATGTTTCATTATGTTATGGTTCTTGGGAATTATTATGCATACAGGTCTATCCTGATAAACCTTTGGAATGTGATCCCAAGATAGAAATAAAATTAATTGGGTAACATGATGCAGGTAAACGTGGACGTTTCTCCTAAGAGATTTAGGGAATAAAATGGGATGGCTATTCCCAACGTAACTGCCTACATATCTATGATAGATAAAATTTAATTATGATATGGATTCCACATATTACCTTAATTATATTATTTTAATATTTTATTCAAAAATCATATGATTTCTTGAGGTATGTTAAAGAGGTTATGTTTTGTATATATTGATGGAATAATGATCTCTTTGATCATTTTATAACACTTACTGAGTTTTTTATGCTCATCATAGCTTTTGAAATGATTTTACAATTACATAATGATGAATAGGGTCAAGGTTGGGATCACAAAAATGTCATGTTGTCTAATACATGGGAGTAGACATGACACTCTTTTTCAAGGGTTTTTATTTTATGGAAAAAATTGAAACTAAATAGAAGTGTATACCTTGTAATTTATGATATGTAATGTAGTAGTTATGGACCAATTCTCTAAAAAACTAAACCTGAAAATATCCTCACTGTGAATTATTCATTTAATTCAATATTATCCAATGATTGTGGTCGAGTCCACATATTTGGTATCATAGGTCGGTTTAGATATCTTTTGGAGTAAGTGTATTGTTAAATTAATATCCCTAAATTACATTATGTTACTATTGAAATGATATAGAATTTACAGATTACCATGTAGCTTTTCATAATATATTCCTATGTTCCAATGGTTTTCTGTAGAAGAAAAAGGGAAGCTATGTCGGTACGACATCATGAGGAATGCAGCCTTATAAATCAACAACCTAATAGTGTCAGAATCAGAATAGAATAGTTTGTTTCCATTATGGCATAGTTGACTCTGGCTATAAGTGGTGGTGGTATCCATGCATGATATTATCCAAATCAACCACATAGGAACATCTCTATAGTAGAGAATTTCATGAGGAAACATTTCCCATCATTTAGAAGATAATCGTACCCTATGCTAGCTGAAGGGTGGATTAAAGACTTGGAGAAAATTGTTGATGTCATGAGGTGCTCAGAACATCAAAAGGTTCATCTCATTATTTACCATTTTGAAGGTGATACTAATAAATGTTGGTGGATGGTGAAAAATATCTGCGATAGTGAGGATATTGATTAACTTGAATGGGATGATTTCAGATGTATGTCTCATGAGAAATATTTGCCTATGGTGGTTCATCTTAGGATGGAAAAACAATTCATGGAATTGAGGCTAGAGGTTAGCTCAGTGGCTGCTTATGATGGAAAACTCACTCGACTAGAAAGGTATGCTCTAAATTTCATATGAGATCTTGATTCTAAAATAAACCATTTTTACTTACGATTAGAGACAATGTATCGAAGGACTTTATCTTCTCGTGAGTTTAGACATTATGAAAAACATGTTCATTGTGACGAGAAGGTGGAAATGGATTTTTACGATGACCAGGTGTTCTTTGGAAAAAAACACAATAAAAGGTCGAGGTGGCAGGAAAAAGGGAAAACTCTTCAAAAATTTATGATTGTAAGAAACATAAGATTTCAGTTTGTGAAAATTGAGGTAAAAAGCATCCTGGGAAATGTATTTTGAATTCTGGTAAGTGCTGCTGATGTGGTAAAATTTGACATAAAGCTTGTAATTGCTCTGTAAATGAGCAGTGTAATGTTAAGAAAAAATCTAATATAAAATCAATAAAATTAATTAAATCAAATTAAATTGGTCAATATGAAAATTAGTGTCCAATGAAGAACTCAACTGTGGGAAAGCCGCAAAACTACAAGATGAATGTGGTGGTGAAATCTTTTGAAACTACATCAACAGATGTTGGGCCATCCAATGAAGTGGTAACATGTACACTATTTGATTGATCATATTAGGTCTATGTGTTGATTGATTTAGGTCCTAAAAACTCATTCATTTCTAAGAAGTTTTTCATTTGTAATTTGGAAATTCCCTCTCAATATATGAATCTTGAACTTATGGTAAAAACTCTGGGATGAAATGTTCAATAAAAAAGAAATTACAAGAACCCTCCAGTCAATGAGTGTGGAAAAAATCATCCTCAAAACCTTATTATTTTGGCTCTAGTAGAGTTTGATGTAATTTTGGTTATCGATTGTATTTCTATTTATCATGCTAAGATTGACTGTAGATATAAAGAGGTTATTTTCATGATAATTTACAGTTTCAGTACATGAATGAACCTGATATTTTGATACCACATCAAGAGGCTGAAAAGCTAGTAAAAGATGGATGTGAATTTTTCCATGCACATATTGATGAAAATAAAGGAACCGTAGAAATTAAATATTTTCCACTAGAAAACGAGTATCTTGATGTTTTTCCGGATGAGTTTCCTAGTATTATACCTGAATGGGAATTTGAAAATATTATTGACAACGTTCCTTATGCTATGAAAATTTCAAAACCCCCTAATTGAATGGCTCATAATTAACATTTAGAGTTAGTGAATCAATTACAAGAGTTATTATATAAATGTTTCATTCGACCAATCACATCACCATGAGGTTCTATTATCTTGTCTGTTAACAAGAAATATGTTTCAATGAGATAGTGAATTGATTATATTTCATTGAATAGTATCACAGTTAATAATTAGCATCATTTTCCTCATATCGATTATTTTTTTGATCTTCTCTAGAAAGCTCAGTATTTTTTTAATATTGACATGAGGTTGTGGTACCAATAGTTTAATGCAAAGGAAGAATACATTATGAAGAACACGTTTTTTAGTAGATATGGCCATTATGAAATTGTAATTTATGCCTTTGGGTTTGACCAATGCACCTATTGTGTTCATGGATATTATGAATATAATTTTCTGTGGGTTCTAAGATAAGTTTTTGGTTGTCTTAACTGATGATATTTTGTTTTATTCTAAATGTAAATAAGAAAATGAAAGTCGTTTAAGGGTTTAATTGAAAACAATAAAGGAAAATAATCTATTTGGGAAATTTATCAAGTGTGATTTTTGGTTACATCAAATTTGATTCCATGATCACATTGTTTCAAAAAATTTCATAAAGATGATCCTTATAAAGAAAAGTTGTTGAAGAATGTCCAAGACCCACTAATATAACTGATATTCATAGTTTTTGGGGGATTTATAGTTATTATGGGAGGTTTGTATTGAATTTTTCATGGTTATCTAGTCCAATGAATATGTTAAATCGAAAAATTGTAATGTTCATTTGGAAAAAAATGTGATGATTGTTATCCGAAATTGAAAAGACCATTGGTGAATGCTCCAGTTTTGGCACTACCATCCAGAAATAATGAGTTTTTAATTTACCTTGATGCTTCATTGAATGGAAATTATTGTTTCATATGAATAATGAAAAGGTATTTTCTTATGCTTCACATTAGATGAAACCTCATGTGTTAAATCACCCTACACACGATTTGGAATTAGATTCTGTTGTTTTTTAATTAAAAATTTGGAGGAATCATTTGTATGGAGTAAAATGTGAAATATATACTTACCATAAAAGTTTTATGTATATATTCACTCAATATAAATTTAACATTAGACATGGGAGATTGTTAGAATTAATCAAGGATTATGATAGCATGATTCATTGTCACCCATGAATCAAAAATAATGGTGTTGATTCTTTTAGTCAAAAAAGTAATTCTTTATTGACCATGCTACATTAGGAATGATATCATTTGGTTTTTGATTGGTTGAACATTGGAATTGAATTTGTTGGTTCAGGGTATTTTTTTGTTTCAAGTGTTATTGAAATCATCTCTATCATACAAAATAAGGAAATCACCAAAGGAAGACAGTGATTTGAAGAAAAATGTAGAGTTGGTTCAGAAGGGTATGTTGCCTGATTTTAACAATGATAAATATTGTGTTTTGAGGTTTGGAAAGAGAATATGAGTGCCACATGATTCACAGTTGATGAATGTGTTGTTATGTGAATCTCATTGTTCTTCGTTTTTAGTTCATCATGTATGTACTATGACATACATAAATCTTTGGGTGTAATACTGGTGGGTTGGAATGAAAAGAGATATTACTGATTTTATTGTCAAGTGATTGACTTCCCCACAAGTTAAAGCAGAATGATAGTTAATGAAAGGGATGATTAAGTCTTTTCCAGTTCAAGAGTGTAAATGGGAATATATATCCATTTACTTCATTGGGTTTTGATTTTTGAGAAGTGATTATGAGATCCATGTCATTCATAGTTACTGAATTAGTTGTTATGTAAAGCTAATAGTTCTCCGATTTCAGCTCATCAGGGAAGTACTATGATGTACTGATATCTTCAGGAGTATTAGAGGAGGTATTTAATGAAAAGAGATATTTCTAATTTTACTGTGAAGTGCTTGACTTGTTAGCAGGTTAAAGAAGAATGATTTTTAAAAAAAGGGATTCTTCTGTCTTTACCGGTTCCAGATTGAAAATGAGAAAATATATCTGTGGACTTCATGGTGGGTTTATTGAAGACACATTCCATTGAAAAGTTTAATGTATTATTTTAAAAAGGGAAAGTGGAGTTTGAGGTTCATTGGACCTAATAAAGATCATGGAGAATGTTGGATATGTTTCATACATAGTCTATTTACCCCCATGTATATTCTAGGTACACAATTTTTTTCTTGTATCAATGTTGATAAAGTATATTCCAGATCCATCTCATGATTTATGTCCTGGGGTAGTTCAGTTGGAATAGAATATCTCTTATGAGGAATAACCAGTCATGATTTTGGACTGAAGAGATAAAATTTTGCGGAATAAGGTAATTCACTAGGTAAATGTTTTATGGAAAAACCATATGTTTTAAGAGGAAATGTGGGAATTTAAAAATTTTATGAAGGATAAATAGCCTTGTTTATTAGAAAAGTGAATAAAATTGTGAGGATGTAATTTCCAAAAGGGGTGAATGATGTAACATCTCAGGTAAATAATGATATAATACATTTTCATTGTTTTTAATATCTGTGAATTAAATATTAATTTTACTTTAAAGGGGTTGATATGTTTCATTTGTATTTTTAGGAACAAATTAATACTTAAAAATGAATGTAATTAATCATTAAATATTTAAACACCTAAAATAGATAAAAATTTAATGTATATTCCTTAGATGAAATAACATTGTAGAAATGGAGGCATCAAGTTAGTAATAATTTTGAATGGAGTAATTCTCTAAATTGGGAAGCATTTTTTCTTTTAGAGAACACCATAATGTGAAATTGTCATCATCATCATCACATCAGCTGAACATTTCTCATTTCATTTTTTTATTTGACACAAATCCACCATATTTTGTGGAAAATCACAGATGTTTCTTGAAATACACTAATAATTATTCATCCTTGTGGTGAATAATTATTAGAGTACTGTGAAAAACATAAAAGATATGTTGATGAGTCTTAAGGAAACAAATGTAATAATAATATTTTAATATTTTAAGCTGATGTGGATAAATTTTTTACGTAAATATATTATCTAAATGGGTAAATTCCACACATTGATGACAATTACACTATTGGAACTAGAAATTTACTTGACAAATCCATTTACACCAACTCCTTCTTGATAAAATCTCTACATAAGCAGTGAAATGATAGATTGAAGGGTGGGAGTATAATAGAGAGGGTTGAGATGGAAGAACCAAAATACACAAATGTAGTGATGTGTAGAATGGGGGTCTTGGTTTGTTATGTGTAATTTCAGTTGATGATTGTATATTACTAAAATTTATTTTTTTCATTCTATTGGAAGCATTTGTAATGATTAATTACATTCATTTTAATAATTTAATTTATCCACTAATATAAAATAAAAAAATTAATAAAATAAATGGTTGTGGATTTTTTTAATAATTATATTTTTTTCATATTATATGGTTTTTAATCTGTCATATTATTCTTAAAAATGAAATGGTTCAATATTACTAGATAATGAATTTAATGGTTATCTGTAAATCATTCACAGTTACCCTCAATTAGTAAATATTCTAAACGGGGTTCAGACCATCCTTCATCAAAAACTGTAATATGTACGTAACTTCTTATCAGCAATAGTGTAGTCAAAGGTGCACATCGCAATAAGGTGGAAATACATTTTCATGATGTGGCGTTTGGCACAGCGCAAGGCGCCACTAAAGAACATGCACAAAAATATAGATATATTTATAATTTTTTGTTAATTATTATATATATATATATTCATTATTTCAGTAATAGATATATTATTATATTAATTATTTCAAATATATATATATATTTTTTGATTTTGTTAAATTTTTTTATTCATTATTTTTCGATTTTTACAAGGAATTTCCATTTCCATTGAAGAAGTCATGCAGTGATCTTCTCTAGTGGGAGATTGCGATGGTATGACTAAATAGGCATGCGACAAAGGTGTTCTTTAGTGGGGGTTTGGTGGATGGGTGATTCATATAGCGATTTTTCCACGATCACCTATACTTACAATATCCATCCATAATACAATCTTTGACCGCTTTTACCCTACCAATGATTTCTGCGATTTCATATACCCATGATTTCTACCACAATGTTCCACCATAATCATCCCTAGGACTAGAGAATCACTCGAGTTTCCATGTTAGGAGGGCACCTTTGGTAGTCCTTGCAGATGTCACCCTGCCACACCTGTGAGGTGGCAACCATGTGTGCCATTCCTCACCTCACGCATTTGAAAACATTGTTTGACACATAGATAAATAATGTGATTCTACTTCAATATTATATATAAATATATGTCATATATATATATATCATATATATATATAAATATTTATATTATTTCTAAAATTATATGAATATAACTATAAATATATGAAATTTATCGTATTAACATTTATTTAAATATAAAATATGTTTTTCTAAGTGTTTATATATATTATAATAATAATATTTATAATTGAAATTGTAAATACTATTAAAAATTATATATAAATTATATTATTTCAATAAAATTAATTTTTTACTTAATTTTTCACTAAATATATTAATTTAAATTTTGAATAGATTAATAATATAAAAAAATATATAGTAACATACTTTTATTATTTTGAATGTTACATGTGTTAAAAATAATATTATTCATTTTTCGAGTAATAATATATTACAATTAATTAAATGTATATATGGACATAAATATTACATATAAACCCAAAATGATGAATTCTTAAAAATAATTTGTTATATAACATTCAATATTTTTAAAATAATTATACCTTACTAATTTAAATTAAATAAATTTCAGTCATATAAATAAACATACCTTTTAGAATTTCTAATCATAGTAAATATTAATGTACAAATCAATGTTTAAAATTGAACAACTTAAAAAAATATTTTCAATTATTAAATAATATAGATGAATAATTAATATTAAATAATATAATTTTAAAAATGAATAAACAACAGGAATTTGTTTACAAATATTTAAAATTGAATCTATAAGATTGATTACATCAATTCATTACACATATAATCTGGGGTTTGAATACTGGCATACCCCATTGGGGATTATTGTTGGTTGTCATTACTAGGGAAGGTTTTTACATGGGAATTATGGGGGAAGCTAGTGATATAGGCATGATGGAAGCCTCGTGACACAGATATGATGATGCAGGCATGACGTTGCAATGAGCCATCATGCCACATTCATGGGTACATTTTCCTTATACCAATGAGATGTGTAATTGATCTTCCTCTACCCATATAGAATGTGTACAGTTCTGTGACAACCAAAACATTTATTAATGAAAATTCTGCTTGAACTAATTAAATGTATTATTATGTAAAATGGTTATTTAACATATTCACTTCCATGGTTTTACATATTTGGATTTTAAAATACCATTAACAATTGTTAGAGTTTTTAATATGGGTTTTGAACAATGACCACATTATTAGTATAAATATAATGATTCAAGGAATCCTATTAACTCATAATAATTATGCAATGGCCTCATCTAGTAGAATTTATCCATATGAATCCCATTTGTTAGAGATCAGAAAGAAGTAAGTGTCGCTGGGCTTCGCTATTTACTAATCACAAGCTAGGCTTCAACACAATAATCCTGACCAAAATCACATATAGGAGAAGTGAAATTTAATAGATATTACTACATAAGAGATGTTATCTGAGCCTCCAAAAAAGCATTTCATCATCGTACACCTTACCAATTGGCCTTATTCCAGTGTTAAAAGGGGTTACATAACAAGACCCTTTCACATTGATTTTGGGAATTATTATGGTATAAAATAAATAATATACATTAATTTTTTTATAGTTACTTTATAAATATTTTTTAAAGAACAAATAGAATTTTTTACTTGATATTCAATTAATAAATATATTTTTATGATTTAAGAGATATATTATTTAAATATTATTTTTATAAAGTATTCTTACAATATTACTTTTTATTAATTATAAATGAACATATAATTTTTATGGACACAATTGTAATTTTTATTAAGTTTTGAATGTTGGTTTTTCTCAAATCCCATAAATTTTCTATAAATTTCAGTTTTTTACTTTATAAGTAAAAATTCACATATTTAAAAAACAATTTATAGAAAATTAATATTATTTTTGGAATCATTACGTAAATATTTTCAAACAAGTACTTTTTATAATTTTTCGAGATAGTGGAATTTTTCGGTAAAAATTTAATACCCTTTGTTAGAGTTGGTGGCTTAGAACCAACTACATTGTAATTTATTCATTAATAAATACCTTGTAAAATCATGATTGTTCATCTGCATGAATTTTCATGTGATAATGTCTTAATGATAAATGTAGAATAAATGGGTCGTAGCAGATCCCTACTCTGATGAGAACCTGCAAGTGTCATAACACTATTCTTGAATATATGTTATAAGGCCAGATGCTGTTATTTTAAAGACTAATGATACATGCCATTATTTTTTAGGGATCATAAAACATTGAATCACCATCTCTTGGTTTGAACCATTCGAAATATCTAAAAGGATATTATGAGAATGAGACCCACAATTAGGAAATCCACATTTCATAGTGTCATTGGATGTTCCTATCTGTAGTCAAGTGTGTTGGTCCATAGACATTAAGATTATTATTAATGGGTATTATAACTCAAACAAATAGATTTTTTGATCAAAACCGTGAAGACCCATAGTTCTTTGTGAGGTTTGATACGTTGGGTTCATCACGAGTGATACTAAATTTATAGAGAATGCGAGAAATGATTTTCCCCTACAGTTCCATAACAGAATTAGAAATATCAGACCTTTTATGGAATTGATATAGCCCAAATAAATCCATTTATATGATGGGGAATGGGCATGATCAATTCCTAAAATTCAAATTATGAATAATAAATCACATGTGTTGATGGAACGTGCATGAAACCAACATTATTAGAGATATCAAGACAAAGATATTATATTTCATAGTAAGTGTTTGTTGGAGGAGACAAGTCATTGGGGCCTTAAAATCATTCTCTAGGGGTGCCTTGGCGTGTTTTTTGAACCTATCCTTGGACATTGGGCAGGCTATGCCTAATTCAACTGAGAAATAGTCTTAAAGTGTCAATCCAAAAGTGTGTCCAAATATCTCAGCTAAATATTAATTTTACTAGTTGAATAACGATTATTTTCGATTGTTGTTTAATAATTATTTATGGATGCCAGGTCAAATTTATTTCGTCCCTATTTATTCGTGAGTATATATTTTTAGAGAAATAATATATTTATTTGCGAGTGATGTGGTGATATTCATTTTTGAAATAAATACCCATTATTAAAGGACTGATAAATGTGGAGTAAGATATAAAGAAAAATGGAAAAACAAAAGTACATGGCGTGTATAATAAATATACATTCCATGTAGTTTATTATTGGGATTTAGAAGTAATAATATTATTTATTTAGTTAAATAATATTAGGAGTGATTCTCTGGGAGCACGTCAGGTAATAATAATAATCAAGTGTTATCATTTGACCTGAGGCATTACTAACAATTAAATGAAATGAATAAATTCTGTAATGTGATTAATTTAACTTATTTTTCAATGTAATTAAAAAGAGTAATTATTTATTTATCATTATACAATACAATTTTTGTAGTTGTGCATAATAGATGTTGATAATGCTCTAAAGCCAAGAGAGAATCATTTTTGTCCAAGAACGCTCTCATGCTACGAGAGAGAGATCCTTCTCCACCAAATCAAGGCTATTGAAGGCGAACATCGCAAGCAATGGATCATATGTGCTAGCACTCGTATATCCATTCAGGTACATCCAGAGATACATGGTTCCTATGTGGATCACTGCTATAAAAATCTTGCAAATTGATTCTATGACACAACAAAGGATCAAATGTAACTGTTACTAGAAACATCAATAAGGATATAATTACATCACGTTAATTCATGAAAATTAATAAAATTAGTTATAACCAACATAGGATGATCGTATTTATGGTTCTGGGACTCCCCTCATTTCTTTTTAATTCTTCATTTTATTCTGATGATCTGGAAATTTATTATAGTTAAATATCTCTGATTGATTGTTGTTAACACTATAATTAAAGTACGTTAGACCCACAAATGCACTTCTGCTGCTCCTAGAATCAACAAGTGGTTTCATAATGGTCATATCATGGATTATAATTATTCATATTTTCTTTGGTGATTTACGAATTTTATTATTTAATTGTTTAAATTCAAGTTGACCGTTCATCAAAACTAAATATTGAGACAAGTTCCTCCACTCTAATTTCTCAATCAACATTAAAAAACTAATATTTCTTTTAATTTGAATAAAAATAAATTAGAGTATCTTCTTAAGTGGTCCCAAATGTTCCTGGCCATACTGAACCAGAATACACAACACGTATTCAACAACACTCGCCGTGTAACCTATGTTCAATGCATCTTACTGGTCCATAAAATCATGTCGTTTGTTGTATTTCTATGTGTCAAATGACACTGTATGTTGACCAGGAATTAGTGGCACACTATTTATGGAGTACACGCCGTGTGGTCCACTGAACACGACATGTAGTCCCATCAGGTTAGTGTTGGACCATATACCCCTTACACGGATTTCCCAAATGAAAACTCTATAACACAGATACATCACAGTCTGTGTGCTATAGAATATTCCATGTATTCTGAAAAATTTCTTAGGTACATCTACACACCATGTCCTCATGTGTGTACATAGGATGGATGGTCAAAAAAAGTACACATCGTGTAGTCGGAACTACAATTCTTGTACTCATCCAAATTATGAAGATTTATTAAAATTCATTATTATAATACACAATACCTTGGGACGTGTACTATAGTAGGTGTAATGTTAAATCACAACACATGAAAGGTGTTATATATATATATATATATATTTAATTTAATATCTTTATAATATTCATTTATACTAATTGGGTATTTATCAATGGGAATTAATCAGGTTTCCTACAAAGTACAAGTTACATATAAATATAAATTTGAATGAATTTATTTGTTTAAAATTACGATTCATGGGAATATAATGGATATTTAGAAAAATGGTTTAATATAAAAGAAATGATTAATTGAAGATAATTAATATATTTTTTCTTGATTTATCTTCAACAAGAATGATTAAAAAAATTAATTCCATTTTTATTTAGGTGAAAATATCATATCATGGATGGACGAACATGATCTAGACCACATCCTTTGTATGTGAATGTTATCTTTTAATATATTTATTTAAATAAAATTTTTAGCATGTGAGCCTTCTCCTCATTAATAAGTAGGGAATGCATGACCATGTTTTCTTTTATATAAAACCCCATATTACCCAATACATGTTTGTGAAAAAATGCATATGTAATGATGGGATCTACCATTCTAGTGGATGTGGCACATGTTAAGATCCCAGGTGGAACCAAACCAATGAGATACAAAGGTGGAAAAGTGCAAAGAAGTAAACATGAACCCAAAAGGATCAAGTAGTATCTAACCTAGGTATTGAGTAAGATTATCAACTACTAGTTAATCTAACCAATAGAAAAAGCTAATGAGCATACCATTTATTTTAATTCTATCAGATTCATGGATTATTTATATTGGGTGTGTTTTAACGATGATACAATTAATGAATTAAACATTCATGCTAGATGGAAATAAATAAGAACATTTTATGCTTAAAATATAATCTTAGACATGGTTAATGACATAAATATATCCCTCATAATATTAACAAGAATGTAATCAATGATAATAAAATGGAAATTTACATATAAGGATAAAATCAGTCAAATAAATTACAAAATCGGTATAACCTTTCATAATCATTGATCAAATCGAACCATAGTTCAATGTGATAGACAAACCATAGTTGGGGTTATTTCAATAATTAGCTTATTCTAATTAAATGTTTTGGGTTGAATTGATTGTGTTTTCATCATGTGTTGACTTCCACAGTAGTACTTAGTGTGACCAAGAGGGAAACAATGGGGAAATCCAAAATATAATAATTTTAGGTTGGGGGAGTCCACTCAGTGGATCTTGGGGATAGGTGTTAATGCAAATGGAATTTGGAATGACTTTCTATGACCCATCATGTTGCTAGACCAAGCCTAGTTGGGGTAATATGAAGGGAAATATGGATTATTTCCAATATAAAATTCAGGCAATATAATATTTCAAAGTCAATTGTGAGGCCTATTGGATTTCAATAATATTATTAGAGACTAATATATATTAATTTATTTATTTGTCACAATTTAATCATAATAATGTACTAAACCATATATCATATTAATTTGTAGAAACATAATGAAAAAGGACATCAAAAATATCATTATGAACCATACGTGAGAAGTAAATACTTCTCACCACCCCCAATATCCAATAACGACAATGGGATTTACACGTCTTCCATTTCCACAAGAGGAAATTGTATTTTCAAGAAGAGAATATTCAAGTTGCGCATAGGAAAGAGGCATGTGATGAGGAACTATCTATTTATATGAAACATATTTATAATTCCACATATGTCCAATTATTTTTCCTACCAGCCATGTCTTATGATCTATTGAAGAAACCTGAAAACATGGATGTGTATAACATGATGTATCTCATTAAGGGTCTCATCCATGGGACGGAAAGACATGAGAGATATGATATCTCCAACACTTTGTTTACAAATGATCATGGATTGTCTATGCCATCTGGTACACATGTAGTAAGGCTTATTGGATACATTGAATGCCTGGACATCTTAGGGATTATGTTCCCATATAAGATACGTAATGGTCTTATCCTATTATCTTGGTCGAAGACATTATCTAGCTTTATTGTCCACTATAACATTAGAAAAAATGAAAAGGTTCTGTCATAAAATCTGACATTAATTCACCAGGTAGATAAGAAAATTAAATGATGAAAAACTCAATGTCATTGTGGTGAATAAGAAATGGAAATAAAAATAAAGGTGCCCAAGAATGTATACATGGTCTAATGCTCTTGTGCATCATCCCTCCAAGAAGTGTATGATCTAAATGGAGGGAAAGGAATTGGAGGTGATATATTTTTCATATGCTCTTTCATGACACTATAGGAGTAATTACACCTAGATGTGTGGGGATGATAAATGTGAATTCATTATATAGTGTAATCATTCCATTTTTACACATTGGTTATTAGATATAGCTTGTGGGGATCACATCTGTATTCATATATTTGAACCAAGTATATTTAGAAATATATTTATAGGAGGGTGGATCTTTGAGATTTCAATGGAGCGAGGATGGTTTCAATGGCCAATGGTGATTCCAACCTCTCATTTACAACTAGGATGATTTTGTATTTACATAACTGTTATTATGTGCCTAGTTTTACCATAAACCATATTTGTGTATCATGTTTGGATATGGATACATTTATTATCATGTTGGAAATTAAGGGTATCTTCTTTTATAACAACATCGTATGTTATGTTATGGTAAATTGAAATAATGGTTTGTATGTAATAAATTATGAAAACCATGTGTCGTAAATCGATAAAAAAACTAACTCACATGACTCATACAAATCCCAGTTGTAGAATCCCTGTCTTAGACATGTAAATGAGAAGTTCTTGACAAAGCTCTTCCAAGATGGCTATTTGGACTCTACTATGCTAAAACAATATGATAGATGTCATTCTTATTTACAAGGATATATGACCGAGCAACCTTTTAGTGGAAAATGTGAGATGGAAAATTTTTTTTTGGAATGCTGCTCATAGATGTCTATGGACCATTACTAGTAGAATCTAGAAGTGGATATTATTTACTAAATTGTAATAATAAGGATTTTAGTAGATATTGGTATTTAAACTTATTGTGGTATAAGTAAAAATCATAAAAGGAATTTATGGAATTCAATAATTAAATAGAAGATCTTCATAATGAAAATATAATGATGCTTTGATCTGATCTAGGTGGAGAATATCTGAACCACGAGTTCATCGATATTCTATAGGAGTCTGGGATTATACCTTAGCTAACAATTTCATATACACCATAGTGGAATGTTGTTAGTGAAACGATGAATCACACATTGTATGACATGATGAGGTCGATGATGATTCATGAAGATCAACCATTATCCTTTGGGGGGATAGTAATTATAGATAGCATCATACATATTAAACTAAGTACCTTCTAAGGAAAAAAAGGGAATTCCCTTAGAGTTATTTAATGGATAGAAACCAATTTTCAATCACTTTAATATATGGTGATGTGAGGCATTACATAAGGCCATCACAGGAAACACACTAGAACCTCGATCAATGAGTTGTATAATTATAGGATATCCCATGGAAACAAACATAAATTACATATATTAGCCTTTAGAAAAGCAAGTGATTGTCTCTAGAAAATCTGTCTTTCATTAGAGGAAGTACATCCTCTTAAAAAATATTTGGAGAAATATTGACTTTGATGAAGTTGATTTTATAGATACAGAAATGATCATATGGGAATATGATCAACAAGTCCCCATGGTAGAGGTTCCATAAAAACGAGTAATACGTAGGAGCTGTATAAATGTAAGAGAACCAGAGAGATTTGTTTTCCTAATCACCATGAATGGTGGATCATTATGGTTATAAAATGAAGAAGATATCTCCTACATGGAATCAGTAGAATGCATAGATGAAAATAGAAGTCTATAAGCTATGAATTATGAGATGTAATCCATTTTTCAGAACCAATTCTGGGTTCTAGTAGTTGATGAACTTGATATAAATCCTCGTGGATGAAAATCGGTATTCAAGATAAAAATGGACAAGGAAGGTCAAGTTATCTCCTATAAAGAATGGGTAGTGGCTAAATGCTTCAAAAAATGTCAAGGATTTGATTAAGATGAAACCTTCTCTCCAGTTTCCATGATTAAATCCACAAGAATCGTACATTCTATAGAAACATACCTTTGACTAAGATATCTGTAAAATGGATGTCAAAACAACATTCCTTAATGGGATACTTCAGTAACATGTCTATATGACACTACCAGAAGGGTTAATGACACCATTTTTAGAAAAATGAGATTGAAAATTCAATATATCAATTTATAGATTTAATCAAGATTCTAGGTCATGGAACATTCGATTAAATGAATCCATAATGGAATTTGGGTACATTATGTATGAATGTGATCCATGTATTTATAAGCGGTTTAATGTTAATGTGATCTTTATCATATTAGTATATGTTGATGACATGATGCTTATTGGAAACGATGTAACATTATTACTGTCAGGTAAGGACTGGTTCATCATGCGTTTCTTTATGAATGATTTGTTTGAAGCAGCCTACATTCTACAGATCTAGATAATTCCTGATAGATCTATGAGGATACATTCACTATGTCAGGGTTCATATGTTGAGAAGATAATAATTTATTTTTTATAGAACAATACTAGAGGGGATTTGTTCATGTTTTCCACAGCCTACATCTTTCAAATAAAACGTGTCATCAGAAACAAAATGATAATGAAATAATGATTAAGATACTATATTCTTCAACTATATAATCCAAAAATAATTCCACGTTATGTACCGGATATGATGGTGCCTATTCACTGATCATTGTTGGAGGAAATCAAGAAGCTCTAGGAGAACAACATTGGAAAACTGTAAAAACTATCATTAAGAATATGAGGAAAAATTAGGATTTGATCATGTTGTATGGATGAGATGAAGAGTTTTTCATTAGAGGTTATGTTGATTCTATTTTTTAGATAGATTAGAACGATCAAATGTTGCAATCTAGATATTCTTTTGGTCTCAACGAAACAGATGTGAGCAGAAAGTGTTTAAAGAAACCATTAGACATCTATTCTATTATAGATTCTAAATTTATGGTGGCTTCTGATGTACCCATGGAAGACATATGGATTCAAAACATTTTCCATTAGATATATGTGGTTCCTAGAAGTAAATATCATATCACATAATATTGTGATAATACTGGAGTGGTGTCTCTTTCAAAAGAACAAAGGATACATTAATTGAAAAAGAAAATACAATGAAATTATCACCTCTTGATAGATTTCTATCACTAGATTGATGTTGTAATGGGATGATTTCCCACACAAGAGAATGTGGTGGTCCCCATGAGTAAAGGCATATCTCTGTAAAATCACTATATCATGTTATAGCAAGCAAGTTAAATGTTGTTAGTAGTTGGCTCTAGTCCAAGTGGGAGATAGTGGGGGAGATGGTTTCCTGGAACCAACTACAAGGACATGTATTCATTAATAAATACCTTATCACATATTTATAGTTGTTAGGAATTAAAATGCATGTGATAATGTCATAAGGATAGTAGTAGCATTAAAGGGTCATAGAAGATCCTTACTATGATGAGAACCTGGATGTTCCATAACAGTTTTGTTAAATAAATGTTCTTTGGCTTGATGATGTTATTTGAGGGACACCAATAATACATTCTAATAGGGTTTTGTCGTCATAAAATTTTAAGTCATCTTTTCATGGTGTGCGCCGATTGTAATATCTAGAAAGATATTATGAGAATGAGACCCGCTAGTAGGAAATCCACATTTCATAGTGTCATTGGATGTTCCTATATTAGTATGTGTGTATTGGTCCATAGAGATTAAAGTTATTAGTAATGAGTAATACAACTCATGTACATTTATGTGTTGAGGAAACCTATGATGACACACTGTTCGGAGCGAGGTAGGATATGTTGGGTAAGTCAGAAGTTATACTGCATTAATTGATAAAGTGAGAAAGGATTTGTCCCATCTGTTCCATTACAGAAGTATATATCTCATCCCATTTAGGGATTTTATGTAGTCCAAATAAATCCATGTACATGGTGAGGAATGGGAATGTTCAGTTACAAAAAGTCAATGTACGAATAATCAGGAACATGTGACGATGGCACTATCATACAACCCGCTAGATTTGAGATATCGAGATAAAGGGTTTATATTAGACGTTAAGCATTTGTAGGAGATGACATGTCATTTTAGTGTTAAAATATCTCTCTTTCGGTGCCATTGCAGGTTTCAAGATGCAAACCCCACATAATTCCATTGAGAAATAGGCCAATCGGTTCACACACTATGTCTATCCAAGTATTTGAGTTAAATATTAATTTAACAAGTTGAATAATGATTATTCCCTATTGTGGTTTAATAATTATTTTAGAATGCATGATCACATTTATATTGAAACTAGTTATTTGAGAAATATATATTATGGGAGAAATAAAATTTTTATTAGTCAGTAATTCAGTGAAATTTATTTTACATATAAATATCCATTACTACAGGTCTAATAAATGTGGTGGGGGAAATAATGATATATAGTAAAACCAATGTAAAATCCATGTATATATAAATATACAAGCCTTGTATTTTTTTGGGATTTTTTGAGAAATAATTTTATTTATTTAATTAAAAAATATTAGTTATAATTCACTGGGCTCATGTTAGGTAATAATAATAGACAACTGTTATTAATAGACAACTGTTATTTAAGCTATTCTTATAGTGTAATTATGATACATGTATCCATTTGTATTGGAGACTTGGTACGATTTCTATCCCTCATGAATTAAATTGGGGCACTCATTAGTAGAGTGTAGACAGGGGTTCTTGAATGCTAATTGTCATTTGAGTAGTGAAAATATAGTGGTACATAGATATGATACATTTCAAAATGAACAAATACAAATTGGGGTGTCATTGGATTGATGTTCCTATTCTATGGTTGTGCATGATAGAACATAGGAGGGTTGGGATCTGGACATGAATTTGATTGCTGGACACCAAGATGAACACTAAGTTATTTATGGTCCTGCAATGGAGATATCTAACTAGAATAATAATCCTAAATTATCTACCAATTTGATATTTTTGGACATCAATAGAAGATAATTCAGTTACCTAATGTGCACAATAGTATATGTAGAGTTTCAATCTAAACAATAACCATATTTTACAAATGACTAGGTTGTGGATATTGGGAATGTACTTGTTGGTAATATTGGTGTAAATAATTCTTTAGCTTTTAATTCCTTATCTAATAATTTAATTGAGTTATCTTATAGTGGGGATGTTTGATCTAGCATTAATATCAACCATTAAGTATAAACCAAACTGATGTTGTGGGAGGTGCAATGGATGTAATGGTTGTATCATATGGAGATGTTATTTTTTTAGGGTATAAAACCACATAATAAAAGGGTTAATATAAATATGGGTATATGATATTCTATACACTGGTGAATAATATGGTATGTTTTGGAGTTCCATTTGGGTAACGGGTCAGGATCTGTCCTTATCGGGTGGATCATTCACAAGGATAATCCTGATAATTAATTTTCATGCGATTAATCATAGAAAACCCTAAAAATGATTTGGTATTGGAGTTCAAAACTATGAGTATTATTATTATGAGTAAAAGAACTACATTTCCAAATTGGGAGCCTTTGGTGTGAGTCTAGTAAGGAGACTTATTGTATATTTAATGGAGTGTGTGGTGACATAATTTGAAACGACCCAACTCTTTGTAAAAGTTACGGATCATTATTTTTCATTCAAACATTTATTTAAAAAATATTTAATGCATGTAACATCCTTTGAAAGGTCTAGGGAGTGTCTGGGGTTGGTTTGGAGCCCTAGAGATTGAGAAATGGGGCTTACATACAATGGGGAACAGCCTACGCATGGTTTCAGAAAAATTGTGCGGCCATTGGTCTGGAGGCATGGAGGTGCGCACGGTATGCGCACGGTTTGGGTAAACTGTGCGTCTAAACCATGCGACCCTTTTAGGGGTGAAATTTCCATTTTCCATTAATTTCTATTTAAGGCTAAACTCTTTTCTTCTCCTCCCTCCCACAGACAGAACAGAGGGGAGCTCTATTTTGAGATCCAAAACCCTCCTCTCACTCTTTCTCCTACTGCATCTTCGTCCGGAACCTGATTCTTATTCTATCAGAAGCGTTTGAAAGGAAAAGATATGTCTTAACACACCTATGAAATCTTCCTCGGCGAATCATGCACTTCTTTTCGCTATTTTGATGTAGGATCATATACCCTATTTATATGGAATTGGACTGGAACTCAGATCTCTTCAAACCTATAGTGAATCTGATGATGATATCAAGCGAGCCTATGTCTACAGCTCTAAGGTATTTTCTCACGTGGTTTCCATTTTGGGTTTCCCCTTTTTGAGTTATTATCGTCATTTAATGATTTGGCTTTCGCCAAACCCCTTAACTCGGGCTAGTGATAACATATATCTATGTACTTATACCCGTGGTGATTTTTCAGAATACCCACCATGAGAAGAAGCAGGTAGACCCGCCGAGTTTCCTTCCAGATCCTATGTGGGAGGGCTGTTTATTAATTTTCTTTACATACATGCAGTTTACTACACACTTCTTATTTTGATAACACCTATTTGGATTACACGTAGACAATATTGGTGGTGTTCTGCTGTGACTTGTCTCACACCCTACCCGGGAGGCCTCATTGGCACCCGTGTAGACTTTACTATTGCAGGAACTAGTAGAGGAAAAGGCCCAGCATCAGGTTGTTGATAATTATATGTTCTAGCTAGAGTTCGAGAGATGAGGACTAAGCTTGGCTAGAGATGGTCATGGAGTACTTTTGTTCTCTTTTTGCATTACTATATAGCATGTTTCCCATCTATTTCCATCGTTTCATCATGCCATCCATAAATTTTGAATCTGACTATGCCTGTGTGGATTTTGTATACATATAAGGGTTTCTTGGTTTTTGTTGTTTGTATGTTTCCCTTTTTCTGTTTTTTATCATTTAGTTTTTCTTACTCAATTTAATCACTTGCTCATATACCATTGTGTACTCTGACATGGGGGTACGGTCTCCCAACTAACTTACCATTACACCCCTGCTGCTAGTCGACAGCCACTGGACTATGGGGAGACGAGCCTGGGGTTACGTGGCCAACCGGGCTCAGGGCTCAGGATTAGGGGTAGCCATGTCCGAGATGTCAAAAATTTGTATCAGAGGGGTTCTTTATTTCATGAATTACTATTTGGTGATGATAGAATTGGAGACTGGAAAACCATAGGGACTTATCCATGAGACGTTCTTGGTCATCGCGAACCCATGTACGGGGTATGGGCCAAGATTCCTATTTTATGTTGTTATTGATTCTACTATTTACGGATGATACAGTTTACCCATTGGGTGCCTCACATGTTTTTTGATGTTATTGAGAATTTCAATGTTGAAATTTGTATTTCAGGGTTTGACTTGATGAAATTCAGGTTATGCATTAGAACATTAATCACAATAGGCACCATATGATTATTACATGCATCTTTCCGTTCCATGTTTATATTTTCAGCGAGCACTGCTTTTTGTTTATTTCCATGCCTGGTTAATTTGTTTCCAACTATGCTAACCCTTCTTGTAGGTTGTGAATTGATGAATGTTGTGGTCTTGGTGGGTGTCACTCTTTGGTTCATAAGGTGTATAGTCCCTTATGGATCAGAAAATGACATTCGAATTAAACCAATAATTTTATTTAAAGGAAAATTCAAAAACATTATTTGAATAAGTAAATGAAAATGGAATCAAAGTGTGATTCATCATTCAGCTCATGGAGAGTATGGGTTGTTGTGGGATGGTAAATTCTATGTCACTGGATAAAGTTAAACATGAAGAGCTGCAGGTTTTATTATGAATTCCAGTGGGTGTGGATAGGTGATCATAGTGGTAGGAAGGCTTTGAACCTATCCTAGCTTCTACAGTTCAACCATTAATTTGTTAGTTTTTTCTTTGGAGACGTTTGTTTGGAATTGTACCACTATTCCTCTGAGACTTCATGGAGTCTCGCACACTAAAGGCAGCAATGATCACATTCCTGAGGTGGTGGTCCTTAAGCTTCCAATTGATCATCCTGTCGAGCCACCTGTGTATCCTCTTGTTATTCCAGATATGGGCACTAATGCCCTGTTCCATGAGAGCTTCTTGCGTATAATGAAGAGTATGAAAGGTGGAGTGCGACCGACCCCATGTATGGCAGTGTTGACCCACGAGTTTCAGTCACAAAATCCTAGTAAATTTATGGGAGATGGAGGACCGCTTGCTGCAGAGTCTAGGTTGGAAGCTATTCTGACAATCTTAGAGCACCATGAGATGCTTCCAGAGCATAGGGTCATGCTCGAAGCTTATATTCTATATGGTTCATCCAGGAGGTGGTGTAATTTCATCACCCTGTCGGGACGACAAAGAGATATGATATGGACATATTTCTAGACCATCTTATATGATAATTTCATTCCCCTGACATTGAGGGCTGAGAGATCTAGGGAGTTTATGTAGTTTCAACAAGGGATCATGTATGTCATGGAATATTCATCCCATTTCATTGAGTTACATTGTTTTTCTCCTACACTATCTAATTTCATAACCACTAGGTATTTTGAGCGTGGGCTATGTTATGTCATCTGGTCGTAGGTTAACGTGTTCCAGTGGATTACTGTTTTAGAGATTGTCAATCAGGCTTCGATCACAGAGAGGAATTTGAGAGAATCAGACAATGTGAACCAGGGCACATCAGAACCTAAGGGTTCTAGTGGATCTGCTTTTGAGAAGAAGTGGCATATTGAAGACTCTCGTAGTGCTAGTGGTGGTCAGAGAATTATATCAAGCGGTAATCCTTTTTGTCACCAATGTGGGGTTTCAGGAAATCCAATGAGGTAGTGTACGTGAAATCCAGTAGAGTGTAGAGGTTGTGGTAGGTTGTTTCATCTCCACCGTTTCTATAAGAGTTTTCCACCATGGCCTAATGATCATGGATATGTACCTACTCCATGATCTGGTGATGGATCATCATGATCACATCAGTCAGGTGACTGGAATACCCTCAACCGATCAGGCCGTTGTGGCATTCGAGGCAGAGTTAATCATGTGTATGACTCTTAGCACCAACAGGGTGGGTCTGCTCAGGGTAGCTAGGTTGTGACTTAGGGACGTGGTACCATCCAGTTGTAAGCAGTCGAGCCTATTCCAATGTAGATGTACATCATACCATCTAATTTATGTGGTATGATTTTAGTTTCCTCTATGTCAGTATCTGTTTTATTTGACACAGACCCATCTCACACATTTATTTCGAAGGCGAGGATTGGATGTTTGGGCCTCGACGTTGAGTCATATCATGGAATGATCACATTAGATACCCCATTAGGTGTCTGTTAAGAAGGAATTTTTCATTATCAGAATCACCCCCTCGAGGTTGTTGGTTACCATTTCGTGTGGAACTTGTTTGTTCTATATAATATCGGTTTTGATGTAATAATTGGGATGAACCTGTTAGTTCCCTATAGATCCCGGATTGACTACTATCGTCGGAGGGTGGTGTTTACGCCACCATCGGGTGACACAAATATACATTAGGGGGAATGGGATCTTAGTGGGACACGAGAAGGACCGGAACACCAGAGTTTAGGTGGTGTCACATCACATTCTTCTAGTTATTATCTTGATGACCAAGGGTTACAAGCCTTTTTATGTCCTTCTGTGGTGGAGATTTTCAGGGTTTTTTTCCTGATGATTTCTCTAGTCTACCTACACTACGAGAGGTGGAGTATACTATTGAGATTATACCTAGAGAAGTACTAGTGACCATTCCTCCTTATAGGATGGCACCTAAGGAAATTCTAGAGCTCAAGAGTTACCTGGAGGACCTGGAAGAAAAAGGCTTTATACATCCCAGTACTTCTCCTTGGGGATCACTGGTCCCCTTTTCCAGGATGGAAGTTGTAACCATTCATCATTGCATTGATTATCATATTTTAAATTAGATAACTATTAAGAATCGGTATCCTTTACCTTGAATTTGGGACCTCTTCGATCAGCTCTGAGGATCAATGGAGTTTTCAAAGATAGATTTGATGTCACTCTATCACCAGGTTCTTGTTAAGACTTCATACATACCTTTCATGACGTTTAAAAGCAGGTAAGGTCTCTAGGAGTACCTAGTCATGCCGTTTGGGCATACGAATGCACCTTCAGTGTTTAAGGCTCTTATGAAAAGGATTTCTCACCCTTAACATGATTATTTTGTGTTTGTATATGTGGATGATATCTTATTCTGTTAACGCATGAGACACGACCATGAACCCCTTCTTGAGATTGTGATGAATACACTAAGAGAGAATCATCTTTATGCTATTCTTATTAAATGCCACTTTTGGATAAATAATTTCAAATTCCTAGGTCACATTATATCTAAGTTTGGAGTATCAGTTGACCCTGAGAAGGTTAGTGCTGTAGTTTCTTGGGAGCAACCCAAGAACGTATCTGATATCAAGAGTTTCATGGGGCATGATGGATATTATAAGCGGTTCATTCAGGACTTTTCGGGTCTAGATGAACCTTTTACATCTTTGACCAAAAATATTGTGAAATTATATTGGTCATAATAATGTGAAGTAGCTTTTCAGGAGCTGAACGGTAGACTAACGTCATCACCGATAATGATCTTGCCAGAGCCAGGATAAGATTATACGGCCTTTTGTGACGCGTCAGGTGTTGATCTTGGAGATTTCTTGATGCAGGATGAGTCATTCGGTGTGTATGGATCATGTAGGATGAAGTCTCATGAATGGAATCATCTGATGCACGACCACGACCTTAAAGAAGGTGTACATGCCTTACTCTATTGGAGACACTATTTTTTTGGAGATAATTTTTTTGTATTCACTGACTACAAAATCCACAAATATATCTTCATTTAGAGGGATCTAAGTCTCAGGCAACACAGGTGGGTGCATAAGCTGTAATCCTTGGATATCGAACTGGCCTACACTCATGGTAATGGAAATTCAGTAGCTGATGCGCTGTGTCAGAAAACTCAGTCACAAGTGGTTTGAGAATCTAATGAGGAGTGGAAGCTGATGGCCCCATTTTTAGTGATTCACGTTGAGGTTCAGGAGGGTCAGGGTCAAACTGTTCTCTTATCCTAAATGGTAACATCTACTCTTCTGAATAGGTCAGGGAATGACAGTTATCAAATACAGAAGGACTTGTTCTACGAGAAAGTGTCGTTGATTATTCCTCTATAAATTGTACCGTGTATAAAAAAGTTACATTATTGTTCTGGCGGCGTGTATGGGTCCCATCAGATATGAGAGAGGAGTTTTGAGAGATTTCCATGCCTCAACATGTCTAGTTCACCTAGGAATCACCAAAATGTATCGTGATTTTTGAAGACAGTACTGATGGCCTAACTTAAAGAGGGATATAGTTGGTTTTATCAAGGGGTGTTCCACCTGTCAGAAGGTGAATACGAAACATCATCATCTTGTAGGGATTTTCTGGTCGTTGACCATTCTGGAGTAGAAATGGGATGATATTTATGTAGAATTTTTAACCGGGCTACCCAGGTCACCTCATTGAAATGATGCAGTATGGGTTATCGTCAGCCGTTTGACAAAGGTCTGTCATTTCGTTCCTACGCAGGAGACCTTCATAGTTGATGACTTGGGAAGAAATTATGTCAATGAAATAATGTGCCTTCATGAATCATCTCATTCTGTTGTCTCGAATAGAGATCCTCGTTTTACATCTTGGTTCTGGAAGGGTTTACATAAGGCCTTGGGTACGCAGGTACTTTTGAGCAGGGCCTATCACCGGAAGACTGACGGATAGACCGAGCGGACTATACAAGTACTAGAGGATATTTTATGTTTATGTGTTCTTGATTTTGGTGGTTAATGGGATAATCACATTCCTCTTGTCGAGTTTAATTTTAACAATAGCTTCTAGGATACCATAGTGATGGCTCTCTATGAAGCCTTATATGGTAGGCCTTTTAACTCACCTTTATGTTATCTTGAAGTAGGCAAAGCAGTTGTTCTAGGACCATGTCTTGTGCATGAGACTATAGTGCAGACACAACTTATTAGGAACCGTATGCGGACATCTCAGTCTAGAGTTTAGTGCTATTCCAACAAGCAACGACGACCACTAGAGTTCAAGGATGGGAACAAGGTTTTCTTGAAGGTCTCACCCATATTTGGGAAAATATGTATACAAAAGAAGGGTAAGCATTCACTGATGGTCGTAGGACCTTATGATTGGGTAACACACCATGTGATCATTATCCTCATCGCAAAGCACTAGAAATCATTCAGAGTTCCCCACATGACCTGTAATACTAAAATACATAATGTCTTTCATGGGATTTTCTAGAAACCCTTATTATCTTCCAGAGCCACATCCATCACCACAATCCCTAAATTATTGGTTTTTCATGATTCATATAGCTATCGATTATCAATTTGGGTATCAAATAATCTATGTAATCATCCATTCACAAAATCCATAGTTGTTTCATGTGTCCCCTGAAAAATTGAAGAATAATAATTTTAGTCTCATTTTCCATTAATCTATTCATCATCACCATTGATTCATGAAATTGATGCTCCATCAAATGTCGTACCTGCAATTTCAATTATTCACACAAAATTATAGTAATTCATCAATCAGAAACCATGTTTTGGTCAACCAATTAACCTATAGAAACACCAATGATGATGTAAGAATGAAATAGGAAATAAAATCATAATCTATAAAGAATTACAAATTAACATGAATAAATTTCCTTTGGGAATTGAACAATTTCATATATGAACAGATAAGGGGTGGGATAAATAAAAATGAAAAAATAATAATTTACATCAATTTAATTCTACTGATGATGTATATATCCACTCGTTTGTGGAATTGGTTAGTTTTTGTACAAGATTATGAAATATGATAGAAATTAAACAGTCAAACATCCAAACTTGTGTTTGTATTTAAAATTCATGAAGAACTATTTAGTCTCCATTGTTGATGATATAAATTAACTCCATTGGTGCAATGATCCATAATCTAAAATGGATTTGTCATCGTTCCAAAATAAATATCTCTAATGGTCATCTAAATCTATAGATATTTAGAATTAATCACAAGTGAAATATTTTTATCAATAAATTTATTATAAATCTGTCACTACGTTAATATAAACACAAAAAATAAATACATTATTTTCTTATTTTATTTACTCTCACTGTGCATTTTTCTCAAAAGGTCCACCCCAAAAAAGGATTATTTCAAACATAGGTTAAAACCCTCATTCTAAACACCATTGTGCATTCATATATGTGATATGGTGAACCATTAAATAGTAATTCATCATTCTAATAAAAATTGAATGTGTGTGACATTTAATATATTTAAAATATTTAAAAAATTAATCAGGAAACAAAATCATATGAAGTCCAAAGACATAGTCTTGAAAATTTTCTTATAATAAGTAAAAATAATACATGAAAAATACGATTTAGTACAATTTTTCCAGATTAGGGTATTTAATTGATAAAATATAAAAACTTTCTCAAATAGATGAGGGTACTGGTCTCATATCCAGGTCTCCCACTGAAAGGTACTCCACTAAGATTCCTATGCTAATACAAGATACACACAAGGGGAACAAAATTCCAATGATGTATCCTCTGATTCCAATACATAATATTGACACGCTACATAAAAACAGTAGATAAATCCTTGATGTCCATCTCACCCGAATCTATAAAGAGCGATGGGTCAGGTGCTTACCTCATTAACAACAACACAAGGAAAACGTCGTGTACCCGTTCCAGCTGTAGTTGTTGATCTAATAGGTACTCTACTAGTATAATTATACCATAACTCAAATAGGAAATACAACCCAATGTATTATAGAAAATGTTCCACAATATAAAAAATGAGCATTTTCCTAAGGACGCCACTCACAATGTCAACATATAAAAATTTAGAACTACCTACAATTGATCCTATTTCACTGATGGATCATAAAAAAATAATCTACAATATCCTGATGTCACAGTTAGTGTGTGAAGCATTTCCCAATAGTATTTCAGCCAAATATTACATAACATGATGATAATGTCAAATTAACCAAGAATTTGTTTTCAATTTTCAATTAAACCGGTTTGGCATTTGAAAAGAATATTCATCCTAATCATTCTTTAGATTTAAAATATACAAATATATAATAAATTCAATCTTCACATTTAAAATATCGATGTACTTCTCAAATGATTGAATTACATTTAAAATAATGTGCTTTACCAAAATGGAACATATCACAAATGTCTTAAATAAAAAAAATTATATAAAATTAGTATATATAAATCACAATGAATGCATAATAGTTTATATGAAATACATCTATACATTAGATATGGAAACAATAGAACAACATGGTCATATCCCAACTTTCGTATGATAGTCCAGGATATAGGGACCCAACGCTATGAAATGAAAAATATGTACATATTCCCATTTAGACCTAAGGACAAAGAGTACTGACCATAAATTCTTAATGTACTTGATGTGATGATATGTGTTTTTAAAACGCTTTAATTCGTAATGTGACACCAAAAATAACTCACTAACTACCTAATTCTTAAATTTTCTTTATTATAAAACAATAATGGGGTGTTATTTTTAGGTCTATATAGAAATAAATTTAAATCCCATTCTCTATATCAAATATTCATATTTTTTCTTTAAAACTCATAATGTGTTATTCCTAAAAACAATGCATTATCACCATTATTAGACACAATATTTTCTATCAAAAACCAATTTAGGATATTTTTCACAATTATGAAATTGAATCAAATTCTTCAATTTCACAAACGAATTTCAAAATTAAATTCAACTATTAAATATTAAAAAAAATCTACATAATTCATAACAAAACACTAATTCATTTGAATTCGGGTATTTCCACATTTAATTACCCCAAAACCATTTCCTCAATAAAATATATCAATTAAATTGAAATAATTTAAATTTGAAACACAAATTAATTTTGTCAATTTAAATCTCGCAATGTTCCATAAACACTATTCCATTCAATGAGAATTGTGGTTTTCAATTTCATAGAGAACCCCCATTTATCATTATAACCCAAATTAAATGGAATTTGGAATTCCCAACAAAATAATCAAAATACAGTTATTAGAAACAAAGAAATTTCTTTTAATTATAAAATTAAAATTTAAACATATAAATTTATGGATAATTAAATTTCTGTGTCACAGTAGAACTACATACATTAGGATCAATAGATCTCAAATCACAATCGCGTACATAGAAACAATAGTGAAGAATAATGACCACAAGGATCTATAAAATAATCCAAATTTAGATAAAAAATATTTCGTATTATTTCCTAAAATCTATATGGAGATTCATGGAAGCATAGATAGATGAAGTGATATCATGGGAGAACATGATCAGAGAAATGAAACCTATTGGTTGATGATTGAATTCATTCCTCAAACATTGAACCACATCCTTGAGGGATTCTAGAAAACCAAAATCAATCAAGGGAGATTCAATGATGGTAGAAACTGAAAAAACAGGCACAGGATATGACCATATTATAAATTTGTCGAATAATTTCACTAGATTGGGTGCATGGTGTGGTAAATCATGCAAAATCCATATAAATCCCACTGTCCAATTTTTTCAAAAGAATGTAGATTGGCTCACAGTTTGGAAAATTGTGAGTCAATAATGAAGTTTCACAAAAAACAGAAATTAATGTTAAAATGTCACCGAAAGAAAACCCATCCAAATAATTTTCCAACGGAGGGGTTTATGAATACCTAAAAATAGTAACAAGATGTTACACCCTCCCCCACATAGAAACATTATGTTCCAATAAATCCAATGATAATGCTACCATGTCATAATGATGAGGCCATTATTCTCTCATTACTATGTAAATCTATCGTGTATCAAGAATATAAAAACTCTACTTCCATAGAACATGAATATAATGTATCATATTCCCAAAATGTAACATTATTTTTGAATCAATTTTCTTATATAGATATTCGATCATGGATACATCGGGATTTAATTCGAGATCACTCCATCTCTAAACATTTGACCAATCAGATAGATGCTTTCTCAATTGTGATACATGAAACATGATATGGATAGATTTCATCTCTAGTGGTAGTGATAAATGGTAATAACCTTTCTACACCTTCTCAACAACCCCTAAGGGAACCACGAAATGGTGATCGAGCTTACATTTCCTCATTTTCCATCAATGACCCAATCGGGAACAAAAAATAACGATCACATGGTCACCAACTAATAGTTCCAAAGGTCTATGTTGAATATCACAATAAGACATATATCGGCTCTATTCTATCAACATCCTCTGATGAATAGTCTGAATCATTTTTTTCATCTCAATGACCAATCTCGTTTTATCCAATGAACATTCATAAATATCTGACCAACATAACATAGAAATTCAAGGATTAACGTTCTAGGACTCAAATGGAGCCATTCTGATCATGTAATCATAAATATTGTTATATGAAAACTCAACCATCTTCAAATGATCATCCCATGATCCACCAATGATGAGAACAGAAGTGTGAAGAATATATTCATGAATCTGTTTTTCACGAACTATCATTTTACCCAACCAAGGATGGTATTCCATACTCAAAAAGATGTGTTATCATAGTGCTTACTTAAGGCCTCTCGAAAAAATGAGAATATAACTGAATATTCCAATCAGACAATATAACCAATGTAACTCCATGAAAATGAAAAATATTTTCCATATAAAGGTTTTCAAACTCCAATACAATTGCAGTATCATGAATGGGAATAATTTTATCTGATTTCATGATCCTATCAATCACAACACATATTTAATTAATCATCCATTCGGAGTGTAGAACCCAATAGAAATTTTTTATATAAATTAATTCCCACATCTATGTAGGGATTTCATATTTCTGAAGAAAACAAGAATCATTCTATTACTCACCCTTCACCTCTTGAATCGTATAAAAAAGAGAGATAATATCAGCATAGTCTCTGTCAAACAAAGGTAAAAAAACTACGACCTCATTTCATAGAACATCATTGTGGTTCCTAGGTCATCATTCCAATAGAAAATATGGAAATCAATCATAATGGATTTATTTACTAGAAACAGTACCGAAAATTGGTTTTGAATGCATAGAATTCCCAATTTGGAGAATGAGAAATTACTAACTGTCATTGTAACATAAAGAGAGATTATATTGATATATATCTAAATTTCAATATGTTGTTCTAGAATAATCAACATGGGAGGATAAAATATTATCTAATCACTAGATAAAGAATCCTTGTTTCGTGATTCATGGACTCTGATATGTATATTTCCAATGATAATCACAGTGTTCAACTTTTCCAATGTTTCTTTCAAAGCCATGGTTGGAGGATTTGTGCTGAATGAATCTACAATGAAATTTCTTTCTCAAGGGAAAATGGGATATCAAAATCGAATGATTATAGGTATTCCACCCACTTACTTTAGGGATGATTAAAATCGTTTTAGAGTAGATATAACACGAGTTCTTGTTACTTTAAAATATTGTAAATTGTTTTCATAATGGTAATTCCATTATATCATAAGTGAATTAATCAAAGATTCATGTTAAATGTATTTGGTCCTATAATTATTCTCATGTGGCCTAAACTGATGAGATTCATATGCAACGACATGATCTCATACATAAGAATGCAGGCCGAGCCTATACTTGATGCATCACAAAAGACCACATACCTCAGGATGACCTCTATAAGAGAAAATGTTCGTGATGTAGTTAAATGAAATTTTAGCTCTATAAAAGAAAAATAGCATTTATCATCCAATGTAAACATTAAACTCTTATGAGTATGTGTATTAATAAGAGAATCCAACAACAATATTTTCTTTTTGTCCCTTAAATAATTGCCAGCTATGCCCAAGAATCTCTGAATGTCGAGGAAATATTATGGTTTCTCCCATGTAATAATGTCCATCACCTTCATAGGATAAAATTATATTCCTTTTTTTGATACCATGTATCCCAATTAAATAGCATCCAAGATCAAAAAATCACCTTTAAAAATCTTGCAATATAGATATTGATTTCTCAATAAACACAGAACTATTCTTATATGGTGCACATGATCGTGCTATGACGTTATGTAATTAAGTATTTCATCACAAAATACTACAAAAAATGTATCATGTTACTCATTAAAAATCATGTTCATCAAATCCATGAAAAAATCAGTAGCATTGTTTAGGTCCATGGGCCAATTTAACAATATAGGCCATTAATAACACTAAAAATAAACTTCTCAATTTTATAAACATGTTTAATACAATGGAAAGGTTAAAATTCATGGTCATTAATCAGGGATGAAACAACAAAGATAAATGTATCCTTTATATTGATAAAATATTGCTGATAAATTGGACCTTTATCAGGACGTCAAAAAGTAGTGATAATAGAATTATTTACCCGCACATTAATTTAGAGCTACTAAAAAAAATTATCAATAAATATAAAAGCATTGATTAAGGGTATTTTATAAGCACTAAGGGAAGCACAGATAAAGTATACATTTATTTATTGTTATAAAATCAATGATATAGTACATTTTACCAAAACGTCTATATTTTCTCAAAATTTAAACCTTTATCTGTGTTTTTGAAAGTGCTGATAAATGATGATGTTTTCATTACATTAAAAATCAAGGATAAAGTGTCATTATGAAGTGTGAAATGAAACAACAAAACAACACCACTACAGTGTGCTATAACTGCACACCACAATATTCGAATCAATCCATATATCAACAACAACATGTCCCAATACAAGATTACAATGAAATGAAATTTATTATCAAAATTCTAGAATAAATACTATAATCATTTCAAAAAACTGATTATACAATTTCATAAAAAAATTATTACATACATTCCAAAACATCAATGTTCATTTGTCTTGTAATACATATAATGTGCTGACTCTAGAAACCTAGATATTGTGAATTATTTTAATACATTGACATGATTATAAGTAATCAAGTCCTTGAAAACTTATCATTTTAGCATCCTTGGAAAATATATTACAAACATGAACATTGCATTACACATTAGAAAATAAAACACAACATAAATTATTCTTTGAGAACTCCATTAATCCCAATGTCAAACCCTGCATATCACTCATTAAAGACATCTTCTAATTATGGGAAAATAAATCATAATTAAGGGGTGAGCTCAGATGCTCAGTGAGAGTATGCAATACAGCATATTATAACATAAACCTTAGTCATGGTGAATATTTGAAAACACATGCATTTACAAATAGTAAACAAGAACACTTTATGGCAGGAATATGAGCTGAGTAAATATTGACATTACAAAATATAGTCATGGGTATTCTACTAGTCGAATAACCTCCTGAACTATCAATAGATAATCTCATTATGATGGAATTCATAATGCCAGAAATCATAACCACATAGTCAGGGCCTTGTTCCAAGGCTACAAATAAGATTTTGACAAGGCCTTATGCCAAGACACTAGATTGTCTACTGAGACCTACCGATGCATCTAGGAGATATAGTATGCTCCACCTCACACTTACTAAGTCAAATTCAGTCTTCATAATAATGGGTGAAACATAATCTAATCATTCATATTAAAAATAGCATTGGAACTGTCAACACCTTATCCACAAAGCATGAATGGCATAAAAATTTCACATCCACAGACAAACATAACTCATTAAATACAATATGGAATATTGAATTATAATAAATTAACCTCAATCGAGAATAATGAAGGATATTTTCATAGATGAAAATAATCATCCAAACTATTTGAGAGAAATATCCCCCTTTTTCGTGAAAACATTTAAAAGTCTCACTATTTATTCAGAAGACGTTGAAAACATATTTTTGAATCAAAGTGTCCCATACCACATCTATGCTTTTTAAAATTATTTTCATTTTAAAACATTCTTGTACATATAAATTTATCATTGAAACCATTTTTAAGACATGGACATTAAATATAATGATTTAGAAGAATAAACCATTAAAACATTTAAAATCATACTTTAGTTAGAGTTAGTAACCTAAAGTGAGACACTTGAATACAAATAATTGATGTAATAAAATTATTATAATATCACGAGAAATAAGGTATTCATGATATAAAATGTCAATGTACATTATAGACACGATATAATATTGAATTGGCTTATAACAATAATGAAGCCTCAATGGAATGTAAATTGAGATGAAGTCCCTTATGAAGACCATATCCTTAAGTTAAGGATGAATCAATGACATAATAATGTGTGAAAAATATAAATACACTAAATATGGTCAGATATTCATTATAAATAAATAAGAGTACATTCCCATATATTCTTGTAAATACAACACCAATGACATGGATGTTTAACACAACGAATGGATATTGAGTTTAGATTACTCTTATCACGTTCATATTAGTGACATGAAAAATTACAATTGATTGATTATGTGTATCATAAGCATATCCACACAATGTGTAGTGGAAGTTACTACATATATAAATAAATAGTGATTCCATACATTACCTTCGATTAATGTAATAAATGAAGTATAAGTGAAACCCAATGATTGGAAATTGAAATTAGGAATTCCCTTACTGATTTGGTAACATACTTAACATGCACCCCATGAAAGAAGGATCATATAATGATGATGTAAATACCTATAATTTAATGTATATTACATCCAGAATACAATCATGGTCCATACATACACCACACAAATTTTAATAGTGGCAATTATAGCATGGATCTAATGAGAATTAATATGAGATGAAAACCCATTACCACATTGTAATCGAATGATTCGTTTGAAATGAATCTATTAACCACCAAATGAATCATAGAATACCATGAATATAAAGATAGTTTTGAGAATATATATCAAAATTATGTACAAAATAAACCACATGCATGGAATAAGTGTCCAACAATGGAAATTTCATGGAATTAAATGTGAGATAAGAAACCCCTTACCCAAGTCTGACTTGTCTTGTATGTTCCCTATTCTTCTTGAATAATAAACATAAATTAATTTATACATGATTAAGAAACATTTTTCAGGTTTATTATTCCATTTATATCACTTATAACATTTCTATAATAATCATTTATTTATTTGATTTCATATTATATATTTTATTGATGATCGAAACTAGAGTCAAAATGAACTTGTTATAATTTCAATTTTTCCATGTGGTCAAAAGTACATTTTATCCATACTGATATAAATGATTTATATTTCATATATATATATATATATTATATCTAATATATATATTTATTTATAAATGTACAAAATATTTGGAGATAAGAAATCAAATGTATCGTTCATGGAGACGGTAATCTGTACGTACGTATGAACCATAATTTAATTTCTATTTTTTATTTTAATTGAAATAAAACATAATTATAAATAGGTATATTATAATTAAAATATAATATCATATATAATATCATTAACTAAATCCATTATACATCCTACAGAAGGCATTAACGAGTCATATCACATTGAGTGGGCGGTAGTCCGAACATCCTCAAATGAAATTATCGCCTTTTACCACACCTGGAAACCATAAAAGAATGATATAAATTGAAAATAAAGAATAAAAAATAAAACTCAAACATAATATATATCATATATAATGACATTTACATTTTAATGGCCACCATGAGTGTCGGTAGGATATAATTTAACAATCACTGTTTTGTGATGCATTAGTTTTCCATCAAGAGAAACGATATGTTTTTAACAATTAGATAGAGGTGTGTGTAAGTGTAGTTAGAATAATTCTCTTATAAACATCCTATTATATTTATGATACAATTTTTTTATAAAATAATGTAATGAAATGATTTTAGTGGTTGTAGATGTATAATAAAATAATATAATTTAAGAGAAACAGTTACCTTTAATTCGGGTAACTCAATGTGGTTTGAACCAAGAGGACCTATTGAAGTGCCTTGTGAATAATGTAAGGTTTCTAGGATGAAGAGGGAGATATTTAGAGCTTATTTGGGCAGGGTTTGGATGATCCAAGGGTATTTATAGGTTTGAGGAATGGGATATAAGTGAGGGATTCTTATAAGTGGGAGGAGGGGCTCTTTTGGAATGTGTGAAAATATTATTTTATTATATAATGATATTATGTTTCCAAAGGTCCAGAACTAATTAAAGTTGAATGTATATGAATAATGGTCGATATAAAATCATCCAATAATAATTGGACGTGTTGTAGATGTTATTTTAATATTTATAATCTTATTTATTTAAATCATTTATTAATGAGATAAATATTTCATCATTTTTGTGTCATACATAATTTTATTTATTTATGTCTAAAAATTATAAAAAAATTCCATGATGTATGAAATAATTTTAGCGTTCTAATAAATATTTATAGTTTATAATATAACTCAAATATCCACACATTAATATTGTTTTACTGAAATGATACATGTTTATAATATTTTTAATTTATATTTAAATAAAAATGTTTATTATCATTATCATACACAAGTGGCATTAAATGGCCAAAAGTCTCACCCATATATTTTAATGGTCGGAAATTAATCATCCAATAAGGATAATACAAGTGTTATGGTAATCTTTTATTAATTTAATATCATTTTTACAATGAATTGCCCTATTTAACTTTACCTGTAGTAAATAAAAGTCCAAAGTCATTATTTACCAAAAATTATTTTCATCTTATTGAAAAAAATTTAACTTACTAATATCATCCATGAATTTCATATTTTAAAAATATATTAAATGATGTGGTAAAATTTCATTTAAATAAAAAAGTCATATTTTTAACAACTACTTAGTGGTTTCACTATTCATCAAAAATTGAATTCTTTTAGAAAAATACAAAAAATTCATCCAATCCAATATTAGATATTCCTAAATTCATAAATTATATCTATAAAAAAATAGAATTTGGATTAATTAATTTAAAATTAATTCCCATTGTCAAAATAAAAAGTGTGTTTTTAAGAAATAATAACTATCAAAAGATTGACACTTGTTTATGACCAATTTTAATGTGAAATATCATCCAATGACCAAAATTGGATTAAATGGTAAAAATAGAATCTAAATACAATTTAAATCTCTTTATAAATATAATATAACCATATATATTTGTTATATTAAAAGGCAGTTTTCAATTAATATACAGTATTTTTCACTATTCATTAAAAAATGATCATTATTAGAAAAATACCAAAATTAAATCCATTTTAAATCATGATATCACAATTTAAATGAAAAATTTTATTTTGTAAAATTTATTATGTAAATGTTTAAAATATTTGATTTAAAAAGGGATCTTTATTAAAAGGTGGTAAAATGTCATTTTTTAAAAAAAATACATTTTTTATCTAAAAAGTGAAATTTTTCTTATAATATGTATAAGAAACACATAATTCATTATTTAAAATTATATGGAGTATATAAAATTAAAAATACAGTTAACACTATTTATAACTGTAATTTATTTGAATGGCCACTATGGTATTTTGTGGTGTGCTCGAACATAGTGTTGTGTATTGTACAAGTTATTGAATTACATTGAAGAGATAACATACAATGAATTGATGGGGAGTTACAGTATCCCCTACTTCAATTAATAGCATCATCACATTTTGAAATTGTTCTTCAAAAATAAAAGGATAAAAATATAAAAATACAATTGTTGAAAACCAACATCAAAAATAGGGTTAATAAAATTGAAACATAATAAGAGGAAAGGGAAATTAAAAATACACCACCAAATTATGATCATGATTAGGATACCATTTTTTTCAATTAGAGACACTTAATTGTAGTAATAACATAAATATTTATATGGAATGATTGAGGTCACCAATCACAAAAACTGTAATATTAAATCCCTCAAAGCCATCAATCTATGATGATTTAAAATATCATCGGTTCAACAAAACATAAATCATTATGATAACACATTTTTTGTTTTATGATCGCTTCAATAAATTTTGTTAATTAATTTATTAATATAATATATATATATATATATATATGACAATTATTGTTTCATTCTTCATCTAATTCTTACCACAAACTCATATTTCACTCCTAACGATGAGTTCTTAAGGTGACTTAGTGACACCTGAAGTGCTAAAATCAATTTATAGATAATCACATAATCCACATAGAGGGAACTATATATTTCCATTTTTATTAGAGATTAACCAAAACCAAAATGGTTAGTAAATGATCATATGATCCCCAATAAGGTTAATTCTTTAGAGAATTGAATACTAAACATAATTTCTAAAATTAATCCATAATTACCCAATGTTCAATAAATAAAATTCAATAAACAGTGGTCCATAAAATATTTCAATATAATCTAAATTAATATTGGAACAAAAAACTCAAAAGAATTATCATACATAGTCTTCCATGTTGAATTGTATCATAAAATAACATTGACTACTATTACGGTCACATACTTAATAGAAATTAACCAAATCACATATTATCTATGATAGGATAATAATTTCCATAAATAACCTAATCAATATAAATCCACAATAAAAACATAGATAAAAACCCACCATTACTCCTCAAATGAAATATCATAGTATTCTATTTTCTTTAGGCATATAGTTTTTCCAAAAGAGTGAATACCAAAAAAAATAACATTTATCACATAATCTCAAACTCATTTTCTCTATCTATGTATAAATCATTAGTTCCAAAATTCAACATATTCTTTATCCATTAAAAAATTTAACTAAAAATAATTAGTCATACTCACCAGGGAATTCAATTAGTCTAGTGGTAGGCAATAAATCACAGTCACACATTGGTTATGGGTTCGATTCCCACATCTTTGTACAATGTTATAGGTTTTCAATCGATATGTGTGTTGTCTTTTTCCATAATTGTATTTTATAACATTCCCTAAATTAAATAAATATTTCCAAATAATCATAACATTATTTAACCAACAATGTTTTCTCATACCACTCATTTTCATCCCAAAAATTAATTACCTCTAATTGCCACAAATTCAAGGATCGTATAATCACAAATGGTTATTTAAAAGTATATCCACTAATGAAAAGATAATTCTACAACGAATATAATTTTCACATAACTAAATACAGGGTTATAATAACATGGGAAATTTATTCCATAGTGATTTGATCAACAAAGAGCGCTAATACTTTTAAACATTTTCCATCCATTTATTTCCACATAGGTTCTACCATGACAAAGAGGTTATCCTATAGAATAGGTCATTGACTTTTGTGATCCAAGGTCCCTAAAATTTACGACAAATAAATGTTATTGAATTCTTAGGATCATTTTTATTTTCTTACATAGTACTCATAATTTTTCCTTGACAATTCAATACTTTATATCTTTCATTCCCACACATAAATCATTTCTATGTTCAATTGATACACTTTCCTGGTTGTTTCCATCCACATTTCCTGCATGATAAAAATTAGATTTATTTTCTCCATGGTCGTCACTGCTGGTTCTCTTAACATTCACTGACTTTCTCATCATTATTTAGTTTGAGTGTTGGTTAAAAATTATGTTTTTGCAGAAATTATTGGAAACTTGATTCGGAATGAACACAATATGTTTACCCCTATCAAAATTCCAATTCGTTTCTCATTTCCACCATCATGACCACCTTGTAAATCATGTTCTATGATACTATGACATCCTTGGATTTTAGAAATTGACTAACCCAAGAAAGTATAGTGTCAGTCATAATATCATTTAGAGAATATCATGACACATTGTTTTCAATCTAAGACAAATTAGGATCATCTAAGTTTATTTATTTTCATCTTATATTAAAATCCTTCAAATAATTGTGTAAATAAAATATGAATTATCCAAAGTATATAACCTTGGTGTGTCGTATCCCAGAGTGCAGCAAGGCCCATTGTCGTGCACCTATTCTCATTCGAGTCTAGCTCAAAGTAGTGTTTTCCTGTTTTATCCCTAGGTAAATTTGTGCCCGAGCTACCTCTACATACTCGATTCCAGACAGGGATGTATTGATTGGAAAACCCATATAATATTTACTCTAAAATATTTTTTGGATGTTCATATATACTAATTGTAAATTTCTATCTTAGGGTAGTGTTTTCTAATCAAATTTTTTTTAAAATAGTTTCAATTGATTATACTAAGCATCCTATGATAGAAACAATACCCCCCATACTCTAAATGCCCAGATCCAATGCATTATTTTATTAAATTGGAATGATTTCATGTATTTAGGCCCTAAAAGACTTATTAGTTTAGCAGTCTTGGAAAATATATGACACACATGAACATTACATTACAGATTAGAAAATATAACACAATATAAAATATCTTTTTAGAACACCATTAATCACCATGAATAACCATGCATATCAATCATAATACACTTCTTGAAATCCTGGAAAAAAAAACATAAGAATGGGGTGTGCTTAGATGCTCAATAAGAGTAAGCAATATAATGGAATATAACACAAACATTAGGCATGGTGAATATATAAAAACAAAAGCCTTTAAAAATAGAAAACATGAACACTTTATTAAAGGAATATGAGATGAGTAAATAATTATAAAATGAAAAATTGTCATGGTATTATACTATAATAATAACCACATGAAATATCAGTAGATAATCCCATAATGATGTAATGCATAAGGTCGAACATCATAAATACATAGTCAATGCCTCATTCAAAGACTATGAGTAAGATTATGTGAATGCCTAGTTCCAAGACAATAGTTTGTCTCATGAGATCTACCGATGCATCAATGATCTATAGAGAGCTCCACCCATCACTTACTAATTCCAATGCATTCATCATTTTAAAGGGTGAAACATAATCTAAATTTTTTTAATTAAAACTAACATAAAAAATGTCAATACTTTATCCACAATACATGAATGACATAAAAATTTCTCATCCACAGTCAAAACATAACTCATTAAATAAAATATCAAAGATTTTATTATAATAAATTAACCCCAATCATGAATAATGTAGTATATTTACATAAATGAAAATAATCATCATAACTATTTGAGAGAAATATCCCCCTTTTCTTGAAATCATTTAAATGTATTAGTCTTTATACATCTGTTTAAAATATACATTATAATCGATGTTTCCCATAACACTTTGAATCATTTAAAAGGAATTTTAATTTTAAAACATCATTGTCCATATCAATAACACATTGAAACCATTTTTAAAATCAGTACATTAAAGAGAAATATTTAGAAGAATTAATCTTTTAAACATTTAATATAATACATTAGTTAGAGTTCTTAACCATATGTGAGACACTTGAATACAAATAATTAAGGAAATAAAAACTTTATAATATAATGATAATTAAGGGATTAATGATATACTATGTCAGAGTACATTATATACACAATATAAAAGTGAATTGGTGTATAACAGTAATGAAGCCTCAATTGAATGTAAATTTGGATGAAATTCCATATAAAGACTATATCTTCAAGTTAATGATAATTAAAAAACATAATTATGAGTGAAAAATATAAATACACTCAATATTACCATATATTCATTGTAAATAAATCAAAGGAAATTCTCACATGTTCTTGTAAATACAACAAAAAGGTGTTGGATGTTTAACTCGACGAATGGATATTGAGTTAATATTACTCTTATCATGTTCATATCAATGACTTGAGAAAATGTCAATGGACTGATTATGTGTACCAAAATTACATCCACACAAAGGGGAGTGGAAATTACTACATAAATAAATTAATAGTGATTCCACACATAATCATGGAGTAAAATAATCTATGAAGTATAAGTGAAACCCAATGGGTTGAAATTGAAATTTGGAATTCCCTAACCGATTTGGTAACGTACAAAACATACAACCCAGCAATGAATGATAATTTATTAAAGATTTAAATGACCAAACTTTAAAGTATATTACACAAATAATACAATCATGGGTATCACATACACCACACAAAATGAAATAGTGTCAATTATAGCGTGGATCTCACGAGATTTAAAGTGAGATGAAAACCAATTAACATTTTGTTATCAATTGATTTGTATGAAAAAAATTTAATTACAACAAAATGAATCACATAATTCTTAAAATATAAAGATATTAAGGATAATATATATCCAATGGCATTAAAAAATACACGACAATCAAGAAATAAGTGGCGAACAATGGAAATCTCACGGAATTAAAAGTGAGATAAGAAACCCCTTACCTCAACTATGAATTGTCGTGAATGTTCGTTGTTATTCCTGAATAATAAAAATAATATAATTTCGACCTAAATAAGAAAATATTTCAAGTTTATTATTCGTTTCATATCAATTTTTACCTTTCTATAACAATTATTTTATTATTTTGGTTAATATTGGATATATTACCGATGTTCGGAACTTTCGTCAAAATGAACTTGTTATAATTATAATTTTTCCATGTGGTCAAAAGTCCATTATCTCTATAATGATATAACTGATTTAGATATCATATATATATATATTATATATCTAGTTAATATATGTATTTATAAAATTACACAACATTAGTAGATAAGAAATAAAATGTACAATTAATGGAAATGGTAAGCAGCACGTACGCATGAATGCTATTTTCATTTCAATTTTGTATTTTAATGGAATTAAAACATAATGATACATAGGTATATTATAATTCCATTCTAATATCATATATAATATAACTAACTGTATACATTATATGTCCCACATAAGGAATTAATGAGTCATATCACATTGAGGGGGCGGTAGTCAGCACTTCCTCAAATAAAATTATCATGTTTTACCCATAATGGAAAGCATAACGGAATAATATAAATTTAAAATAAAGAAGTATAAATAAAACATAATAATAATATATATATTATATAAATACATTTCTATCATAATGGAAGCTATGGGAGAATGTAGGATATAATGGAACAATCATCATTTCGCGAGGCGTTAGTTTTCTATCAACAGAAACAATATGTTCTTTACCAATTAGATGGATGTGTGTGTATGTTTAATTCGAAAAATTCACAAAAAAACATCCTAGTATATTTAGGATACTGATTTTGTTAGAAAATTAATGAATTAATAGAGTTTAGTGGTTGGATATTTAAAATAAATGTAAATAATTTAAGATAAATCGTTACCTTTCATTCGGGTAACACCCTTTGGATTGAACCAAATTGACCTCTTGAAGTGCCTTATACCAAAGGTAACACTTCTCAGATGAATTGGGGGATCTTGAGATATTATTTGGGTAGGGGGTGGATGAGAAAAGGGGCTTTGGAGGTGTGAGGAATGTGTTATATGTGAGGTATTTCTATAAGGGGAGGAGGTTCTCTTTAGAAAATAGTGAAAATATTAGATTATTATATAATGATATTCGGTTTATAATGGTCCAAAACTAATTAAAGTCAAATATAAGATGAATAAATGTCGAAATAAAATAATCCAATAAGAATTGGACAGGTTTTTTATTTTATTGTAATATTTATAATCTTATTTATTTAAATAATTTATTATTGAGGTAAATACTAAATCATTTTTGTGTAATAAGTAGTTTTATTTATTTGATGTCTAAGAATTATAAAAAGATTACCATGATGTAGAAAATATTATTTTCATTCCAATAAATACTTATAGTCTAAAATAAAACTTATATAACCCCACATTAAATTTGATTTCATAAAACAACACATGTTTATGATATTTTTATTTTAACATTAAATAAAAATTATTAATATAATTATCTTACCCAAGTGGATTTCCAAGGCCAATATCCTTACCCGAGGAATGTATGTGTCATCCATTTCTCATCCAATAAGTTTACGACATGTGTTAAGGTAATTTTTTTTAATTTAATGATATTTGTTCACTGAATTACGCTATTTACCTTTAACATCGGTAAATAAAAGTCAAAAGTTACTATTCACCAAACATTATTTTCACATAATTGAATAAAATAATAGTTACTAATAAGATCCATGTATGTTGGATTTTCAAATTTCCATTCATTGAAGTGTTAATGTTTCATTGAAATGAAAATGTTTTATTTTTAACTACTACATATTGGTTTCACTATTCATCAAAATTTTAATGTTTTCAGAAAAATACCAAAAATTCAGCTTAAGCTATATTTGATATTCAAAATTAAAAAAAATGTGTCTATATTATAATTTAAAAAACATATTTTTTTTATAAATTATATTAAAATTCATTTATGTTTCCAAATAAAAAATTTACTTTTTAATAAATAGTAACTATCAAAAAATAGACAGATGTTTATGCCGAATTTTATAGTGAAATTTATTCCAATGAAAAAAAATTGATTAAATGGTAAAACTTTATTCTAATTATAATTTAAAACCTTTTATTAATAATAATATATATATATATATATATAAGTTAAATATAAAAGTATTTTTCCATTAAAATAAAGTATTTTTCAGTATTCATTAAAAAATGAACATTATTAAAAAAGTACCAAAATTGCATCCAAAGTAAATTTTGATATAAAAATTTCAAATAATTATTTTATTTAAACAAATTGATTATTTAAATGTGTAAAATATTGGATTTTAAAAAAGATTCCCCATTAATAGGTGGTAAAATTGCATTTTTTTGAAAAAAAATCAATTTTTATCTCAAAATTTTATTTTTTATATAATATGTCTAATAAACACATAATAAATAAGTTAAAATTATATGGAGTATAAAAAATTCAAAATCTAGTTAATACTATTCATAACCGTATTTATTTTGAATTTTCAGTATGGTAAGTCGTGGTGCGCTCAAACTCTGTGTTGCATAAAATACAAGTTATTTAATTACATTGAAGATATAAAATACCAAGAAATCTTGGGGTGTTACAATACATACGATACTAGTTTTATTTATGACCTATCAAAACTAGGTAGATCATGTGAACACACATTAAAAATAAAACAATTCTTATATTAGAAATAATATAAAGAAATAACATAACAAAAATTGTTAATATTATTAACATTTATGTCTTTATTAAATAAAAAGACACACATGTAGTCATATCTATCACATTGGACCTATAATTAAGGCAGAGAAGATTAAATGAAGATTCAAATGACATGTGGATCATTTTCCTAAAGTATCAAAACAATTTGAATTTGTGTTCATAGCTTTGAGTGTGGTAGTTATATTTCTTAGTAAAATGTCATTTTAAATTAAAACGCAGACTATTGACTCATTCTGAACACATTGAATATTTGTTTTCTTTGAAAAAGAATAAAACACCTAAAAAATTTCACATGAATCATTTTCCCAAATAATAATTAAAATCTATGCATATTTGAAAGGTTTTCATTACGTGACACTTTCATGAATTGAAATCTCGATTATAAATAGATAGTGGACAATTTGTGTCATTCCATTAAAATCATGTATCATATTGATGTGTGGACGACTCTTAAAATTCAAAAACGACTTACCTATCAATTTTTTAATGTATCAAAACAATAAGGATGTATTTTCTCAGTTTTGAGTCGGACAATTGGAAATTTTATTAAAATTGATGACAATTTTAAATATAAATAAAATCATTGAGACATTCTGGTCACACCGTTGGTTGGATTGACATTATTATTCTTCCAACATGTAACAATGGCTTATTAATCATTTTAAATATTTATCGAAACAATATTATCGGTTTTTCATGGTTTTTAGTATGTCACAAGTCTTTTTTATAAAAAATATCATTTTAAAATTGAAACAATGTTTTTGACTCATTTACAACACATTGTATATTATATTGAGGTTCAATTGATTTTAACACATCAAAATTGACTTCAGGATTGTTTTCCTAGGATAACTAAACAATTTGAATGAATTTTCCATGTTTTTTTTAAGTCATTTGGGTTTTTTACTAACATTGTTGTCAATTTAAAATATTAACACGCACTTTGAGCCATATCGGTCACACCATTATATAAATTGATGTGTGGATAATTCTTGACTGTCAAAAATCACATGGTGATCATTTTCTTAAAGAATCAAAATAATATTACCCTCCCTATTTAGTTTTGAGTCTACCAAATTTTTTATTTTCTAAAATTGATTCCAATTAGAATCAAAATATGCCCTTGGAGTCATACTGGTAACACCGTGAATCCAATTTAGGTGCAGTTAATTCAAACACATCTAAATTGGCATGTGGATTATTGTCCTAAAATATATCAACACAACATGTATTTTTTTGGTTGTTTATAATTTTTTTATTAATACTAAAATGTAATTTTAATATTAAAATATACACATTGACTCATACCGATCTCTTTGTGTATCTAATTGTGGTACATTAGATTACTACTCTTCACAAATTACATATGAATGATTATGAAAATATAATTAATAAATTTGAATCTGTTTTATTAGGATTGAGTTTTTTAGTTGGCCTTTATACTAAAATTGATGTCAAAATTAATTATGAACACTTATTTGGATTCATATTGGTCACAGTGCGTGTCATATTGAATTGTGGAAGATTAATTCACTTCTCAAATAACATAATGATTATTTTCCTAATGAATCAAAAATATTTAGAATGTGTTGGTTCGTTTATTAGGAGGTCATTTTATTTTTTAACATAAATCTATTTCAATAAAAAAACAATCACATATATTAATACTAGTCAAAAAAATGCATCATATTGTGTAATGGGTGATTCCTACATGTTCTAAATCCATTATATATTTTTTTCATATTGATTCTGTACAAATGGAATGTGTATTCTCAGTTTTGATTATTTCACTCATCAATTTTACAAAAATGTTATTTTAGTTAGGAAACACACTCATTGTCTAACTGAGGTGACACTAATTCCGACATGTCCCCGTGTCTCAAAACAATCCTAATATTCACTGTCATGATGATTTCTGTTGACATTATTTGTTTACCTATCAACAATTCATGTGTAGCTTCCATTAAACAACATCAAGTCAAAAAAAATCACATGTATAATTATACAATTATTATTTGATAAATACTAAAAAAATATAAATTATACATAAATATGAAACAATACATTAATTCTAAGGATAATTTTTTACTGTGAAATTATCAACATACCCTCTGTAATTGAGTAGAGGTAATAGGGTTTCACTTCCTTCAAAGGAATTTAAGGTATCTTGAATGAATGATATAAATGTTTACACAACAATTGATAATTATTTTGAGGGATAATATGTATATGGATGTTTTTGTATAGAAAGTAATAAACATTGGACAGAGCACCCCAACTCAAACAAAATAATCCACCTGTATAATTATACAACTATTATGTGAATAATACTAAAAAAAATAAATCAATAATAAATATGAAATTGTACATTAATTATATGGAAAATTAATTTACTGTTCTAATTTCTTGATTAGATCTGTAATTGGGAAATTATGGTGGCAAGGCTCATCCTGCAAAGGATGTGGTGGGAACATGAATGAAGGTGATTAATGCCCCACTACAGGGGCGAAAATATTTTGTGGGAGAAGAAGCCTGGGGATGTTTTCCTACAGAAAGGATTGAATGATTGACAGAACACCCCAACTCAACCAAATAATCCACCTGTATATGAAATAAATTAGTATGTGGGAAATACTAAAAAGAAATCAAATAAACATAATTATAAAAAGTATATTAATTACCCGCACAATGATTATACTATGAAAACAACAATATTACCTTTATAATTGTGTAGAGGGATCATCATTTCTCTTCGGGAAAAGGATGTGGAGAGAACATGTAATAAGGAAATAAATTAAATTGTTTAGGGGTGAAATTTTTTTAGGGACAAGATATTTGTGGATGTTATAGTAGAGAATGAAATTAATGATTGAAAAAGAACTATAAATCAACCAAATGAATCCACCGATATAATAAAAAAATTATGCATTTAATTCAAGAATTAAATAAATTATACATAAATATGAAAAAATACATTAATTCTATGGAAAATGATTTTACTGTGCAAGTATTATGATTACATTTATGATTGTGAAGAGTTATCATCATTTCTCTTCTTGCAATGATATGAATATGTTGGAAATAACATTTCTAAATCATATCATATAACTACAATCTCCTTTTTTTGTGATGGGAAACATCACCGGTTCTACAACATTTCTGGATATGGCTTTAAAAATCCGAAGAGTTTCTTTAATGGGTGTCATATATTTTGAGGAATAATGAAACAGAATGAAACTAACATTAAATATTGTAACAAAAAAATTTGGTTTTGGGATTTAAGTATTATTAACTTCAAATTAGACTTTGAAATGAAATTTATGATATTTTATGAATACCATTGTGGAACTCTTACACTAGTATGGAAAAAGAGAAATTTAAATTTAGGATAAATCTGTTGCTTTTTCACTAAAATGTCATTTTAAACTGGAAATAAGCACGTTGACCAATACTGATACCATCATGTATCAAATTATAACTATACCAATTCTTATACATCACATATTTCATATAAATTGGTTTCATAAATTATCATGAAAATAAAAGAACATTTTCATTGTTTTCAATTTTTGAATTTTTTAAAAAATACTATCGATTATTTACTAATAATGGACAAATTGAGAGATAATGGTAATACCATGAATCACATTAATGTGTGGATAATTCCTACATATCTAAAATTACATATAGATCGCATCCCAATGGGTGAATGTTCTACATGCCACCATAAACATCTTTTCTAAATCATGTAAAAACCCCTTTCTATAAAAAAAATTACTATTAATAACTTGTTTTATTAAAAACTATTATTAAAAAAATACTAAAACTATTATTTTATAATGATTTATTTCGATACTTTGGTATAAATAAGGGGATAAAATTGAATTAAATTGATCATTAAATATTCCTCCTCCTAGAAAATTGTTACCTATACTCCTTAGATTAAATTATGCTGTAGAGGAAAAATCAATTTGGTTGTGCAACACTATAGTTTCATATTATGCTTCTTTCTTCTCCACACTCTACATTATGTTCTTCCCATAAATTAATAAACTTTTTGGTTGTATGGAGGTTTACTCTATAATTATTTGGTAAAAATTGAGGTTTCATGTCACTAAATATTGTGGATTATGTAATTCTCACAAATTGGAGGCATTTATTCTTTTAGAGAACGCAATGTAGTGAAGTTGTCATCCTGATAAGCTCATCTCGTGAATATTTATCATCTTATTTTGTCATTTAAAACAATTCCACCATATTTTTTGGTTAATCACCTTTGTTTCATGAAATACTCTAATAATTAGTCATTTACAGAGTTAATAATGTTCAAGGTGGTATTAGAATCATAAAAGATCTGGGGATGAGTCTCAAAGAATCATAATTTAATTATATCATTTTTGGAGATTAAGTTGATGAGGATGAAAATTTTACTTCATTATGTTATCTAAATTGGTAAATTCATCTCATTTGTGATAATTACACCATTGGAACTATTATTTAAATTTACACGCCCATTTAAACAAAATCCTTCTTGAGAAAAGCTCCACATATGCAGTGAAAAGATTGTGTGAAGGGAGGGAATGAAATAGAGAGGGTGGAGATTGTAGAATCAAACGACACAAATGTTGCGAAGTGTAGCATCAGTGTCTTCAGTTGTACTGTGTAATTTCAGTTGATGATTTTATGTGACTAAAATTAATTTTATAATTTGATTTGGTAGCATAGATAATTATTAATTACATCCATTTTTATCCATCATTTTAACCATTAGGATCCGAATAAAAAATTAATAAAATAAATTTTTGAGTTTTTTTAAATAATTTTATTTCTCATTAATACATTTTATAATAGGCCTTGTTTTATTTAAAAAAATTAAATGGTTATATTTGACTGGATAAAGTGGTTAATGGATGTGTGTACAAAATTCACAATTACCTTGATTGGTAATTATTTAGAATGTGTTTCACACCATCCACCATCAATAACTATAATGTGGATTTCACTTCTAATCAATACTAGTATTGAGAAAGGTGAACAAAACAATATGGAAGAAAGGCTACTCCAGGATGTGGCTCGTGGCACAACACAAAGTGCAACTAGGAAAAAATTGTATGTATATATATATCTAATATTATTATATAGATATATATATTTACATATTCATATTATTTTTAAATAATTGTAATATATGTATACATATTTTCACATTTATTTTATATATATAACATTTTATTTTGATTTTGTTGTTTTTGTTATTTGTTTCTCTATTTTGACAAGGGATTTCCATTTCCATAGGTGATGCCATATAATTCTCATATCTAGTCAGAGACTGAGATGGTGGGAGTAAATTAGAATGTTACGTTGGTGTTCTTTAGTGGGGGTGTCTTGGAAGGTGCTTTCCTATAGCCACAATTTCCATGATCGCCTAAACCCATGATACACATCCCTTCTACTAACCATGATAACATGTACCCTAACATCGATTTCTGCGATTTACAATACTCCTAATTTATTCCACCATGTTTCACCTTTATTTCACCAAGGAGTATGAAGCCTCTCGAGTTTCCATTTGTGGAGTGCACAGTTTTTCGGCCTGGATGAGGTCGTTTTGCCTCAGAAATGGGTAGGAGAACCAGGTATTCCATGCCCCGCATCACTACATTGAAAACATTGTTCGATACATAGTTAAATAAAGTGAATCTACCTAAATATTATATATATATGTCATATATGTGGGTATATATATATTTTTTAATTTTAAGATTATAATTATATATCTATATATGATATTTCTCATATTAAAATTTATTTAATTATAAATCATTTATTTTCAATTTATCTATATGTATAATACAATTTTTTATAATGAAAGTAATAAATACTATAAAAAATAATTTAAAAATTATATTATTTATAAAAAAATACTATTCTAGTTTACATTTCATAAAATATAATAACTTAAATTAGGAAAGATTTATTATTTCAAAAAAAATTGAATATATAGTCACATAAATTTATTATTTTTAATGTAATAGGAGTTAACAAAATTTTATTGGGTTTTTAAGTTTAAATATATTATACTTAATTAAATGTATATATGGACCTAAATTTTATATATAGACCCCAAATGATGAATGCCTAAAACTTATTCTTATATATTGAATTTGATAACATCCATTATATTTTGTAGAACAAATGATGTAGGATGATAGGGATTCTGGTAAGGCCATATAATATACATGTTACCATCAATGAGATTATATGGAGGTCCATAAATAAGTTTGCATAATGATATAATACACATCCACAAGATATATCCGAAAAAACGAGAGAAACACACCAACCACTACAATTTCTATATAACACACATTTAAAAATATGTATATAGTTAAAATTTAATTTAAATAAATAAATTCCCATATATGGATCACATAAAATAATATTCTATTAGTACTTCACACCATCTTCAAACTTATCATTGTGTTGATAATTAAATTTTCTTGTTCTTTTAATTATGTTATATATCCAAAACATACAATGTTTATACAATGGATACATATTTATTTATTCGTTTATCTACATACAAGAGGTCATTCACTAGGTTTTAAAAAGAATGACAAATTTAATCATGACGTGTAAGATAGGGTATAGACATAGACAAAGTCATAAATTGATTGAGGAAAACAATTTCAGAAAACCAAAACTAGATATCTAAAATTTTAGTCAATAAAACAAAAAATACTTATGAAAATTAAATGAGTATACAACAACTGGAGGATAAATACCAATCATATTATGGAAAATAAGAAACCCTAGGATCCATATCTCAAAATGACTAATATAGAAAGAAAATTGGAACCTACAATAGAAAACACACTCTTTCCTTGCCAGGTTGCCAAAAATATGAGACCCACATATATAGATCTCAATGGTTTATTCATAAATAATTAATAAAACTAATCATCAGTTGTCAGATAAAGTTTGAGAAAGATGATGCAGTGGGTTTTTTTATTCGAGCATCGATTCACTATGAAGGAGTATAATCAATTGGTAAAATGTACAGAAATATTATGATATTGTGACGACTTTGCAATGTGGTAGGTTTTTTTTCATTAGATAGGGACACTTTTATCATTTATTATTATTTAAGCACTAATAAAAGGCATATTTATTAGGGAATTTTTAGAACAAATAAATGAAAGACATTACCATGTTCTAGAAAAGAACTAATATAGCCTCATTTTTACCAGTGCTAAAAAAATATCTAATAATGATTTCTTTTATAGGAGCTTATTAATTATGCGCTGATAAATGAATTATAAGTATAATTATATATATACTTTATCTATATATTTAAAAATTAATATAGTAAATATATTTCTTATTTGAATATATATATTATAATTTTATAATTTTTTTAATATATAATGAGTGATTTATATTTTTATAAATATTTTTTTAAAAAATAATATTAATATCATTATATATATTTATGAAATTATATAAATATATAATAAAATTATATAAATATAAATATTTTAAATTTATTAATTTTTTAAGTAAATTTACTAAAATTTTAATAATTATTTACATATATATAATTATTTTTCTATAATTATATAAAAACTCTTCAATATATATATATTTTTTTAAGATTATAAATATAAAATATTATAATTAATGTATGTATATTTTTATATATAATTATTTTTATATATATTTTTAATAATATTGTTGTGAGAAATTTTTTTATCATTATTATTGAATATCTATTTTTATGTTCATTCATCTTAAAAATGTGTAAAATTGAATAAATTAAAAATATGTACAGTTTAATAATATTGAAAAATGGATTTGTTTTTTCTATACTTTTTATATAAAAATGGATTAATTACGTATATGGGAAATCATTATAACACACACCTGATCTACGATTAATTGAAAAATCTAATGACATTCAATTATATTTCCATATCTCAATGTAATTAGTTAGTATTTTTAATTCATATTAATTTTTATTTATAAAAAGTTTATCAAAAAATATAGTGCATAAATTCTTTTTGATAAAAAAATCATATATAAATACATTAAAATATATCTATATATGTAATATATAGTATAAATTAACATTATCAATAATCATCTTATTCATAAAATCATTAATATTTTTATACAATTTATTTATTTTTAATATTAATTTGAATAATTTTTAATTTTTAAATGTATATATTAAATACAAACTATTATTTAGTATTTATTATTTTTATATAAAACAACCTAATTATTCATTTTTATCAATAATTATTTAATTAATAAAATTATTAATAATTTAATTAATAAAATAATTTATTATTTTTAGGTTATTTAATTATCTCTTTTTATTTATTTGGAATTTATCATTTCTAAATAATGGTGATTATAAAGGGATCCTTTATCAACAAAAAAATATAGCACTAATAAAAGGGACCCTTTACCAGTTCTAAAAATAATGTGCTGATAAAGGGTACAGTTTATTTTTGTTGAAAATAAACTGCTGATAAACCATACCCTTGAGCAATGTTAAAATATTTCCAATGATCTGTTAATTTTATAATAATATTATTTAAAACTGAAAATGATACCATTTATTTGTGCTTTATTTTTAGTGCTAGTTAATACATGAACTATTAACTACAATTATTTAATAGTCGGAAATATAATATACTCATAATTATCCTAAAATTTACAAAGGGATGATTTTCAAATGTTTGAATCCATTATCCTAAACATGTTGTAACCTGATCAAAGGTCAACCTTTGAGAACCACATTTATAATTAAAACTGATCAATAATACAATATATATTTGGGAAAAAAAATTTGTTATCGTCACATGATTGAGTTTTCATTAACCAATAAAAAGGTGAAGTGATCCATCATATTTCATAGTAGATTGTTGTCGTGCTTCCCAAGGAGACATGATCAAGCAATTAAAGACATTGTTAAGATGTTCATCCAACTAGGACATCAATAATTTCATTTCAATCTGTTCAATTCATAAACGGGTAAAAGAAACTATTAGTGTAATACGAAATAAATGAATAGATAAATAAACCTCCCTTACTATTAAAAAAAAGTGGAATTAGTGGATGAAAATATTTATGAACTCAATGAATAATAGAGGGAGATCACCACTAAAATATTCCCACTTTGGATCAAATGTAAACATTGATGTCACGTTCAACTAAATTTTATAAGATGGTATGATTATACTAAACTATGGGTCCCATTATCCATCGATGACCGGGCACACACCAATATGGGTTTTGAAGGTAAAATGTCAATGATAAAAATCAATCTAGAATATATTTGTGATTTCCCAATCCATCCTGAAAATGATGTAATGAAATTTCAGGCCGAGATTGGGAAATGTCCAAAAATCTAAACATATGATTGAGAGACAACACGAGTGGAGAAATGGAGACCATTATTTCTCATTGTACCAATTACATTATTAATATTCATTTTACAAGATAATATATCCATATAATGATTTATATGATTAACAATACAAGTTGAAATAACGAAATGTGATTCACCTGTATCAAATAGAGTAGTCACTAATGAAGAAGTTATATTGATGGTATTTTTGGGAATGATGACAAAGTGATGAGCGTGCAAACAAACAAAAAGAGAATGTGAAGTGGAAAATTAAATCATTCCCTCTAAATTATAGCATGCAAAACCAATGTGGATGCACTGCGACCCAATGTAAATGTGCAGAATGTTAATGGTAGACACAAAAAATATTTACGTAGAAAACAAAAAAAAAATTGAAAAACCACTGGAACATGTATAAAAAGAGGAATCCACTAAAATGAAGAAATACAGAAGAATATATTACCAAAAAATAAATTGTATCTCAAAAATAATACTCTCTAATATATAGGAAAAAAGATTTTCGATGAAATGTTGTAACCAAATTGGATCTAATCATGATAATGTTGCTGTCCTCTAAAATCCTTCTCACTGGGTCCTTTTATAGAAAAACAATCCATGTGAAGTTGTTTCTCTACGTCAACAATGTCTGTCCTCATGAGTTAATTCACACAGTATTGAACTGCATTAAAAATGACTCCTTAATATATAAATATCATGGAGATATAATTAAGGTGGTGTTATGCTATGCACTAACTAGGAAGACTCCAAAAAACCCCCCCTCTGACTCAAGTTGGTTAATTGCCTACCATTTTTCACTTATGATAATAAAATAACAGCATCCATTGAAAAAAGAAATCCATAATCAAACTCTGACAAATATCAACATCGAAACACACCTCATGAATCTTGATAGTCAATCAGACATTCGATATCCCAGAAAAACCTCTGGTACCCCCACTCTGTTTCGATAACGTTCTTCGAGTCCTTGAAATACTGCTCCATTATAATGGCATCCACTATGTTCCGCAACTTAGGACTTAATATAATACCTATGATACCAGATGTTGGGAAATACAACAAAGCGATGAACGTACAATCAATTTTAAAGGCAAACACATAGAGTAAATAAAATCATTCCTTATAAATAAATGAAAAAGAACAACAACAAAATTAAGTGTGATGAAAATGAGGTTATCATAAACAATTTTTATGTGGAAAACCCAAATGGGAAAAACTACAGGACATAGTCCAGATTGAGGACATCCACAATATCAAGAGCAGAGCCCGTTTTTTGATCGTCTTTCATCGACGATCATTTATCCTCTGTATTGGAGAGTATTATTTTATAATTCCACAATATATTTCGTGATTATCTATCATGTACTTATTCATAATAGTGGATTCCTCATTTTGTACTAGGTCCCATTGTTTTTCACATTTGGTTTTTCTATGTAAAAATATCTGATGTCAACCTTATTTTCTACACACTTAATTTTGTCATTGCGCAACTGCTTTTATATGTAAGGAATGATTTTATTTACGATGTATGTATTACTTTTCTATTGATTGGGTGTTCATATCTTTGTTTTTATTCCCAACAATTACCCCTCACTATAATTTTACAAGTATACACATCCTCTAGACACTCCTTTAGTATAAGAAGAAATATTGTTAAGGATGCATGGGGATTGAACCCTTTCTGTACCCAATGCATCAGATTGTGCTACAGTTTTAGAAGTTGCATATGATCACATTAGACAATTCAAGTTTGATTAATAAGTGAATTTCCTATACATGGGTTTTGAGCATCCAATGGTGCCCCAAATCATGGGTGATGTTGTAAAAACAGACTATTAATGTAATGGATTACCATAATGGAAATACATTTAATGTCATTTTCCATTCACCTATGTGGGTTAACAAAAAATCATCCATCGAGAACATCCATGATAGTCATCATATAAGGCACCAGCCATAAACCTTACTTAATATTTAATTAAATGAATAATTCACATTGAGGATATTTTCAGGTTTAGAGTTTTAGAGAATTAGGACATAATTATTACATCTCAAAATATTACAAAGTAGAAACTTCAACTAAGTTTCCATAAAATAAAAAATCTTAAAAAGAAACATGTCTAGTTCCATGTTTTAGGTAGCATGAATTTCCCTTGATCTCATCCTTGACCATATTCCACGTTAAGTTCCGTGAAAAACATTTAAAAAACTTGGGATGAGCATAAAAATCTCAGTAAGGGATACACAAAGAATGAAAACTGTTAGTTTTTCAAAACAAAAAGTAAACCATGTATACTTTATCAAATTACTACTTTTCACCTTTTTGAAGTAGTAAAAACTCTTCACTGAATAAAAGTTCATTACTTACACTTTTGTAACCAAATAATTACAATAAAACCCATATAAATATCACATGACATATAAAGGTAACTTGGGACATAAACATACATAAGTGGAATAACCATATGGTCGACTTCCACACATATCATGTAATGGAATAGCCATTCGGCCAAATTCCATACATACTTAATGGAATATCCATACGGCCGACTTCCATACCCAATGCATTGGAGGTTATATCGTGACCACCCGTCCTGGTATTCAAGGCACCACCCGTCATATGGTTTATCACTTAACCACCCGTAAAATGTCCAACTACCATAATTACACATAAAATATTGAAAATATAAACATTTCAATAACAAAATTTAATTTTCAATCACAATAAGTAATTCCAAGATATTGAATTAATCAATTTACTTTCAAAAACCATTTAAAAGAGATTTTTTAATCAAAGTGTCCCATTCCACATTAAATATTTTAATGGAATTATAAATTTAATACATTAATGTCCATATAAATAAATAATGAAAACCATTTTGAAAACATGGACATTATATATAAATATTTAGAATAATGAATGTTTAAAACATTTAAAACAGTATTTTTGTTAAAGAGTTTTTAACAAAATGACAGACTCTTGAATACAAATAATTATGGAGTAACATTTAATCCGAACTTTATAATATCATGAGAATAAAGGGATTCATGATATAATATGTCAAAGGACAGTATACACACCATATAAGAGTGAATTGGTGCATAAAAACAATGATGTCTCAAAATGTAAAATGAGATGAAATCCATTATAAAGAAGGTATCCTTAAATTAAGGATAGATCAATCTCATAATTATGTGTGATAAATATAAATACACCCAATATAAGTGGATATTAAGTGTAAAACAATAAAAGGTCATTCACACATATTCAAAGGATGTCATATTCAATAACTACATGTTGAACCCAAAGAAATCGAAATTGGGTTAAGAAGTTCTCTTGGTAAAATTCGATAGCCTAACGACGTCACATAAAATTTTACAAAAAGGGTTGATGAGAGAGATAAAGGGTATCTCATCACATGGACATAAAATTTACATAAATAAGGAAATAGACGAACACATCCCAACATAATAGTATGAGAATTAAAAGACATAACAAAAGAAGTCTTTTAAAAAGAGGAGGGTGAAAGGTCCCCTTACCGAGTTGGGTAACTTACGAAATGTACACCACTTGGAAGAAGGGTCATACAATTAAGATGTAAATACCCATAAATGAAATTATACTACACAAAGTTTATAATAATGGGTAGTACATACACCACTCTAAGGAAATCGTGGCAAATGTAGCATAAATTTTACGGAAATAATGTGTGATGAAAAATCCCTTACGAAAACTCGGCAGCCTAACGACGCCACTTAAAGCTTTCAAAAAAAATGGATTTATGAGATCAAATAGGGTCTCTCATCATATGAACCTAAAAATTACAGTAGGAGTAATATAAAATAACATCCCAATCATAGAAAATATGATCTTAAAAGGAATTACATAAAAGAGTGTACTTAAAAAGAAAGAGAGGGGTAGGATGCCTTACCTCAGGTCCGAATTGACACGATCGTTCTTTACCATCCTGAATAATAAAGATGATATAATTTCTACATGCTTAAAAACATTTTTAGAGTTCATTATTCCTTTTATATCAATTATTGACATGTTATAAACATTATGTAATCATTTAAGTTAATAATGTTTGTTTTGTCGATATTTGGTTCTGAAGTCAAAAATGGACTTCTTACAATTACATGTTGTTCGTGTGGTCAATGGTTCATTATATCTAGAATGATATTCATGATTTGGATATCATATATATCATATATATCTAGAATATACCTGTATTTATAATAATACATAATCATTTAGAGGAAAGAAATGAAATGCACCGTTCATGGAGACGGTAAGCCATACGTACGCATGAACGCTACTTTCAGTTCTTTGTCATATTAATGGAATTAAAACTAAATGAGAGGTATGTATATTTTAATTCCATATTTATATTCATCATTTATATGTAACATACATTATATATATCCATTATAAATATGTACTTATAATAGGACATTACATTTGGGGATATGAAATGAAATGCACCGTTCATTGAGACGGTAAGCCGTACGTATGCATGAACACTACTTTCATTTCTATATCATACATTAATGGAAAGAAATAATAATGATATAGAGGTATATTATAATTCCATTATAAAATCATATATAAAAACTTTAAATCCATCCTTTATACATCCCACATATGGAATTAACGAATCAAATCAATTTGAGGGGGCGGTAGTCCGCTCTTTCGAAAATCAAAATATCGTGTTTACCCACAATAGAAACCATAAAGGTATACCAAAAATGAAAAATAAAGAAGAATAAGGGAAACATAAACATAATATATATCATATATAAATTGATATTCATCTTAATGGCCTCCTTTGAAGGTGTTATATGAGTGTTGAACAATCATCATTTCGTGAGGCAGAAATTCGCCATCCACGGAAACAGTATGTTCTTTAACCATTAGATGTAGGTGTGTGTAAGTGTAGCTCTAATCCTTATTATAACAACATACTAGTATATTTAAGATACTATATTTTCTACAAAAAAAATTTTTAAAAAGATTTTAGGGGGTTGGAGAGGTAAAATAAAACAAAAGGACTCAAATGAAGACATTACCTTAAAATCGGGTAAATCCCTTTGGTTTGAGCTCAAAGGCTTCCTTGGGAAGACTTCAGCCCAAAGTGAGGCTTCAATGAGTAATATAGGGATGTGGAGAGACAAAATGGGCCGAGGTTGTCCGAGCCAAAGGATTTGGAAGTGTTGGTAAAGAGGAAGAGGTGGGGGCCTTTTATAAGAGGAGAGGAGGGGCACTCTTGTAATGTTACAAAATGTTACTTTATTTTCAAAAGAGATTCGGATTTTAAGGGTCCCACATTGATGTATTTAGAGTATAAGGTGATAAGGGTTCGAAATCCACTCATCCAATAGGTTTTTGTACATGTTTATGTCTTAGATATTATATTATCTTTCCATTTTATTTAAATCGTTAAATAATGAGGTCATCGCTGCATCATCATGATGTCATAAGTAATTTAATTTATATAATGTCTAAAAATTATAAAAAAATACTATGATGTAGCTAATCTTTTTATATTTCCAATTAATTTTTATAGTCAAAATTCTGACTTGCATAACCCCATTTAAAAATCGTTTTAGTAAAACATCTCATGTTTGTGTCATTTTTACTTTATCATTAAATAAAAATGTATTTATGTCATTTTCCAACCAAAGTGGCTCCAAGGGGTCCCCAAGTTGAACCATGGATTGTCTTGGTCTTCCATGACACATCCAATGAAGGTAGGACATGTTTATAGGTCATTTCATTTTATTAAAACATTATTCTTAACTTAAACTACAATAATTACCTCTAATCGCGATTAAAAACTTAATAAGTTACTATTCACCAAAAAATTATATTAATCCCATTGAACCACATTTTACTTCTTAATGACAACCATGTATGTCGGATTTTTGAAATTCAAAACACAAAGGTGGAAAAATTTCATTTAAACGGAAAATCAGTTTTTATAAGTACCACTTAGTGGTTTCACTATTCATCAAAAATTGAAGTTTTTCAGAAAATTATCAAAAATTCACTGTAAGCTATATTTTATATTCTGAATTCAAAAATGATGTCTATTTGACAAAATTCAGAACATATATGAATCATTAATTAATTTAATAATTAATTCCCGCTGTCAAAACAAATAGCGTGTTTTTATGAAACAAAATCTATCAAAAGATTGACACTAGTTTAAGTCTGATTTCAAAGTGAAATTAATTCCATCAACCACTAATGGATTAAATGGTAAAAATTTATTCTAATTTCACTTTAAATCCAATTCAAAAGATAATCTAATAATAAAAATAAATTATATTAGAAAGTGTTTTTAAATTAAAATACAACATTTTGCACTATTCATTAAAAATTGGACTTTTTCGGAAAAATACCAAAAATTTACACAAAGTAAATTTTTATGTCTAGATTGTAAAGAAGAATTTTATTTTATAAAATATAACACATAAAATTTTCAAAAACTGTATTTATAAGAGGTTCTCCATCAAAAGGCGGTTATTCAACCTTTTAAAGAATATTAGAATGTTTACGCTTAAAATTGGATTCATTCGCATTTTTAATCCTCTAACATTTATTGTAAAAAGTAAAAATATTTGACAAACACATATAATCATTTGGTAGTATGTTCTGTTCATTCCCTCCATTACAACGGCTAGGTGTTAACTACCATTTAAGATAATATTATTTTATTATTATAATGCAACGTAAGATTCCCAAGAAACTCGTTGTTGCGTATTGGGTCCGCCATAGATAATTGAATCCCCTATAAAGTAATATTAATATTTGATTCACAAATATGGATAAATATAATGATGTCATATTCTTTATTTACCTGGGGTGTTACACATCAGGATTCCACATTCCCTTCGATTAATTCATAGTGCCACTAGGTGATTAATAACCTCTTGAAAACACTGACTTACCTGCCATTTCCATCTCGACCATCAGGGCTCTATCAAGTACATCAGCATAGTAAAGAAACTTTAGCATGAAATAATGAGAGTGAATATCAAGTCAAACTAAAAACATGATCCTTTTTTGGACATCTTCACAATAAATGATATCATAAGTGTGAAATACACAAGAGTATAAAGATCATTTTCATACACTTTCATGGTACTATCAACCACGTCGTGCTTGAAGAACCCCATGGACATGTCTAATAGCATCAACTCAGGGTTGAAGTTTACAGTGAAATTATGATTTATGAATATTGACCCTAACCTCCCAAGATTCTCCATCATTACCACCATTCTCTACTATCTCTTTCTTGGTCTTAGCAGCACGATGTAGGCACAATTGAAAACCTTAAATAGTTTGTCTCCAAAACCCAAAAAAACTAGTCCAATCTCCTCAACAAATATACTTCTTCTATAGGGTCATTTGATCCCATGAACAGTTTTAGATTCCAACGTGGGATCTCTTGGGAAATATTCATGAGAAATTTCATATTAGGATCCACTACGAGAGCCCAAATGGGAACTAGAGGTGGTGCATGTGGCAATGCATTGATTGTTTTCTCAATCGCCTCAATGAGAATCAGAACCACAATAGGATTTAATCCCTATGATTTAGCAGAGAAAACCTCCTAGAATATTTTTCTCAGGACTTCTAAGAGGCATGATTCTAAAAATCATCATCAAACAACACTATAGATATTAAATTTAAATGCATATAGATCAAAAAGGGGAAAAACATAGCATATAGACAAAGAATATTTTAATTTCAATCTATCCAAATAAAAATAGGAAAAAGAACATAACTATTCCTCAAGAAATCTTTATCCAACCACTGCTAGAGACATAAGGTCCATTACAATGACATATAGACTGGCACTAAATTTAAACTAACTCTTAACTTCGAATAAGATTTCACAAATCCATATTGACTTCATGTCTAAAAAATTTAAATAACATGATACCACTTTGTCATGAACTAGCCTAGGCACACTGGTAATCCAAAAACATAACCGATGATGAAGAATCCTGAAGGGAGTTTATGATCCCTAGCAGTTGGAAACTCTTACATTAATTAATACAAATTTGTTGTGTGAATTATTTTTTAACTTACAATTCATATGTAAAATAGTTAAGTAAATAATTCATACAAAATAGTCACCACTGTGATGTCTATACTAGATGTCCAACATGCCTTATAATAAATTCAACAGTGTTAAGTTGTTTAGAACATTGTATGTCCTAATGTTCATACCAAAATAACTCACTAACTACCTAAGAATTTCATATTCTATCATATAAAACAATGATAAAATTTTATTTTTATACTACATAAAAATATAATTAAATCACATTATACATTTTAAATATTCCAATTTTAAATTTAAATATTATTACATGTTATTATTCAAAAAAAATCATTTTCAACAAGATAAACAACTTTGGTTCCCATTAAAATCCATTTTATACCATTTTCCAAAACAATGATATCAAAAAAATTAATAATTTTAACAAACTAATTATTTTTTAATTCTATAATTTTTTAATAAATTCCAATAATTTAATTACGGACCACATTTCAATGGAATTGGTGTTTCTTATTATTTCACACAAAAACCATTTCTACAATTAAATAAAACAATTTTATATAAATAATTTACATGAAATAGAAATTTAAATTCCAAAATTTAAATCTCAACATTTTCAATAAACACACATTCTTTGAATGAAAAATTGGGATTACAAATTTAATGAATTTTTTTTAATTAAAACACCAATTCCATAGATTTTTTTTTCCACCAAAACCAATCAAATAAAAATTAACAAAAACTATAAATTTTAATTAATTTTAATAATTGTAATTGAACTATGAAATTTAGGGTTATTAAAAATTGGTAATCATAACAGAACAACTTTCATAGGGATTAATGTACCTTCAATCCCAATGTCGTTAAAAAAAACCCAAAATGGAGAATAACAGAAAAAAGGATATATTAATTAATCCTACGATTCGAACAAAAAAAGTTGTTATTATATCTAAAAATCAATTCATAGAATCATGGAATTCTAGGGTGTAGAAGAGATACCATTGATTAATAAAAACAAATAATGAAATCCAACTTTTTGATGATCGAAGGACATTCCTCAAAATTTAGATATTTTCCAGGAGGGATATGAGGGGAAATGTCATTATTTGGTGGTCTGAGGATGGGAGAAACTGATATTAGGTCATATTAGTCCATTAGGGTCCACAAAATGATGTTCGGGAAATATTAATCATATTTTTTAATATGTTAAAGGCCATCAACATGGTTTTCATGACAAAGGCACACAGTTTAGTATAACTGAGTTAATGATGTGAACCTCTTATAAATGGGTTACACACTTTCTCTAGAGATTAAATATGGTTTGGTAGATCATGCACAAGACATTTGATGCACACTTTTCAATTTATTCATATTGATGGAGCATGGAACATGGATGGAAAAATTGTGCAGTAGACCAGAAACATTAAAAACTATAAAATTTCACCCAATGTAAAACAAAATGAAACATGTACAAAGATATTTCAAAAGGAGGGGTTTAGGATTACCAAAAAACATTAACACAATGTTACAATTAATTTAAGGTATTTATTTATGTAATCCTACTTCCATAGAACATGAAATGGGATGAAAGGGGTGTTGGTTTTAATTATTTAATCTACATATAAATAACAGAAAAAATTAGGATGTTTTTTTCAGGAAACAAAAATAAATTAGATTATTTTTAAAATATATATCTTTTTTCATATGATGTGTAATCCATTCTGTCTTCATGGTTGCGGTATGATGGATTTTCAACATGATGATTATTTTAATCACATATTTGTTATTTAAATAAATAAAATTTATTAATCGATATGAATAACACTTGTATTGTCAAAAAATGAAATAAAAATAAAAATGATCCTAATAGTATGAGTCCTTGTGAAGACTAATAAATACATTCTATGATTATATTTATTTATTTTTTGTGCATAAATATTTTTTGATGTGCTTTTAATTTCCCCACAAAATCCATGTGATGATATTTCATATGAATTGATATGATGCCTCTATGATCCGTTCAAATGAACATTAATTCATATTCCAGTCTGAAATAATCCAGTGAAAATTTACTCTAACATGGTTAATGAAGTGTAAATAAATATTTTATTAATGTTTTTTAGTAATATAATTATGTTGTATAATGATGTTTCATTATTATATTTAAAATATTTTCACTGAAGTGCGGTCAAAACATTTTTCAATGTTTTTACATCAATCAGAATGTGAATTAGAGTGGTGATCATAATGGAACTAATAAATGTGTATTTTTTTGTTTTGTAATATTTTCACATGACTTCACTCCAACATAGAATTTTAATCCTCTATCTATCACCATAAATTCAATTTAACCCCATCATTATACAATTATTTAAATTTTTCACAGACATAGGTTGTAAGATATTACTATTTCCTCATGTAAAAGATCATTTATATGTTGTTACTCGTGATTTTTATAATTTGTATGTACCAAAAAATGTTGTTACTCTGTAATGGAATCATTTTAATGATGAAAAATATATCATTCATTATCATTATGAGGATCATCGTGTACTAGAACTTGTTGTTCATCTAAATTGGGTGCATCTTCATGATGAGAAACATTTTTTTAACAAGATTGTGTGTATTGGAATGTTCATAACCAATTTCCTTCAGTAATGTTTGAAAATTTAATATATACATAAAAAATGTATAAGTGATTATATAATAATATGAGGTAATACAGTTTATATTAGTAAAATTAATAGAATGTTGTACATCAATTTTCTAATAAATGTTAAGTGTATTTGACCCCATTGACGAGGATCAAAATAACATAGTTTTGGTCTGTTATAACATACAATAACTCATCTAAATTTTGTTTTTCAGAAAATTAGTTTTAAATACTAATGAAGAGTAATGAATCCTTGAATCTAAACATGAACCTTCAGTGGTTTTGGTCGATAACAGAACAATTAACCACATTATACTTACTGTATTTGTAAAAAATAACATTAAAAAATGTGATTTCATTGTAAATATTTGATCTATGTACCATTGTTTATTGAAACATACATTAACAAATCAGAAAACATTAAGTTTAATTACACACTGTGTATCAACCAATATGTACTAAAATCACTTACCCTTAAATTTTTTATAATCCAACACCCATAATTTTATGATGATGTAAAAGTATGAAATATTTACATATATTGGATTTCTTTCCTTGGTTCCAAATACATGTATCACATCATCCATAAGTGTAACTCCAATACTTTTATAGTAATTTATTTGTCATGTTTATTTTTATAGAATGTGTTACCATTAAACACATATCCATTATTTGATAATACCAGCACACTTAGACATCTAGACAGACATCAAGGTAATTATTAAAATGAATTCATATTTTAATTTGAATACTTAATAATAAGTTCTCCAAACCTAAAAAATAAAATAAAAAAAATATGTTCTCTAAACCATCTAATAAACTATTGATTTTTTATTTTATATCTTTCATCCATGACATGATAGATTCAAATTCCTTTGAATTACATTTTGGGATTTTACATATGGTGAATCCTCCAAACTACTATAAAATTGTAATTTCGTACCTGGACCAACATTGAAATATTACCTGTCACAAAAATTATTGTGAAAATTCATTTCCACACAAGATTATTGTTTATATGATGTTTTTCATGATGAATTAATTCCACATCAGACACATAGTTGTTATAAAATTCAACAATTTCAGCAATAATATATCACGATGCAATTCAACCATATAGAATACTTCAATATTTAATATACCCTTAAAAAATATATATATTATTTTCAACAGGATAAATCAATCTATAATGTGCAGGACCACATTGTCTAATTTCTCTATCCCCGTGAACAATCAACTAAACATTTCTATAAAAAAATTAACGTGGGAAAAACATCTCCAATTCATATAATATGGATATAACTAATATTTATATAGTTTTAAATTTCAAAATCCATATTACTTATTTGCATATAATATTGAATAATTATCATCTTTTGGTTAATATATTATGTAATTTCATAGGGTTAATTCAATATAATGTTACATGAATTAGAAATTGAATCAAAGCATGAAAATCTTTTCAATTTAGGGCCTTTAATATTAAAGTAGTCATTTACAGGATATTCTGGACAGTTAATGAATAACAATATGTATTCTTTTCATAATTCACTAAATTGAAAATATAATAACACTCTTATATGGATTTTTTTATATGAAGCTGAAAGAAGAAATTATATCTTTCACCCATCACTGACACCAAATATTCTTCTATCAACATGTCATTAATTTTCAACCAAGGCTAAATGTGTTCCATAAATATTCATGACTGAATTTAATAATTTTTTTATTATTTAACAATCTAATTCATCATTTTCCACAAGAAAGAAGTCAAGATAATGTATATTGTACAAGAAATTGAATTTTTCGAAATAAAAAAATAATATCATTTTCCATCGGGATTTTACAAGGGTTTTCAGAGTTGTTTTTAACAAAATACATTCCAATGTATTATACATTCTCAAAATAAATTTCACCAATTAGTGGATAAGGTGATATACCTTGTTTTTAACTCCCATATAATGATTTCATCTAATATATGTATTTATTGCATTAGTGTACAAATCTATGAAGTCTTAGAAATGCAGTCCTTGTTGAATATTTTAACCTAACTATGTGTGTACCTTGTTCACAAATGTGACAAACTTTAAATTCCTCTAATATTATATTATAAAATATACCATAACATGGAAATTTTTAATCATCCCATAAAACATATATTTCAAAATGATATATTCAGTTCAACAAGAATCATAAAACATGACAACTAATTCCCAGGCTAATTTCTAAATATTAGATAATGGATTAAAACAAATATCAATAAAAATAAACAATTTATATTTCCTTAAATAATAATTCCAAAAATATTTTATTTTTTCATCGTGATTAAACATGATATAAAGTAATAATTTTACCACATCACTATCCATATTATTTGAGTACTAATTTGAATACCAAAAGGATTCACACTGTTTGTAGATAGCATAAGGTGAAGGTTTTTTGAAAAATTTATAAATTTAGGATACTCATGATCATTATTATTTCACTAAATAGAGTCTATTGGGTGTAGAATTGTCCCAAATTTTTATATTCTATCTATATACCATTTCATTTTTTTGTAGTGTCCTCCCATCTATATATGTTCTTAAACAATGGTTTGATTGGAAAGTTCATGAAAAATTTAAAAGAAATTGATTAGATATTCTTTTATAATGATGAACCATACATTGGTAATTTTTTATCCAATTCATAGTTTTTTCAATATATAATACAATAATATAGATAGGCATGTGTTTTACCTTTGATCATACTCATTGATCATTGAATAGGTTTAGTTTTATTTGTTTTGTAGGATGATTATCATATTTTTTTATCATATCATACAATAGAGAACGTATTTCATTAAAGATGGATTCAATCAATACATTTGGAACATTTACACTATACAGATTAACTATGGTATACAATGATATATATTTAGTACAACCAGTATACAATGTTGTCTTTTCCCGTCACTTTAACTACTAAAACATTATTGGGTGATCATTTTGTTAATCATCAAATTTAATTTTCATTACGTCAATACAATATTCACTATAATCCCACCTATAGTCATATATTCAATATGTTCATTATTAATGTTCACACTTATATGAATATCATATTTTCAATCAAACACTATGTTATCCCTATCACTACATATATTTAATTTTTACCTATGTTTAATATAATTTTTTTAAAATTTACCTCTTATTTGATAAAAAAGTGTTCTTCAAAAAAATATCTAATAATTAATTAGTAATGATAATAGTTTAAAAATAAGAAATGTATTTCATAAGGGTTATATACATTATATTCTTAAAATTAGATGATCCCCATCCTCAAACTCCTTTTTCATTTGATTATCATCCTTCCTTTTCAGATTTTGGTAAATCATATTTGATTCAATAATATCAATATTCAATAAAAGAAATATAAAAATAGATTGTATAAACCTAAAACCCTTAAAGGTTATTTTTAAGGAATTATACATTATATATAAAACATTTTTTCCATTATAATCAGGGATAAATGTAGTGTATTGATATTCATTTGTAGTGTTATAAATTAATAAAAAAACGAAAGGTGTGATGCCTATAATATTATAAATAATCTAAATAAATTTTCATATATTGAAAAATAAGGACATAAAGGATGGTTTATATAGATTTTCTTGTTTGGTGTAATGGAAATATGGAGGATTTCTTGTTCATATATTCCATCACTTGGTAAATGGAAGTCTGTGTGCTGTTTTTGTGACAGGATACATAAGATATGATGTTGATATTTTATCATATGTTGAAAATGTAATTAGGGGAAAACCACAAAACATTGAGAACCATATATTTAATGAAACTATTTAAATAAATTGGTTATCATTAAAAAAATGTGGGTCTATATCAATTGGATGAACTGATAATTTTAACTAAAAATGGTCAAATGATGGAATAAAAAATACAATTGGGGTGAGAATGAATTCAATGGGTATAAGAGAAATAAAACATTAAAAATAAAGGCCCACTTACAAATTGGAGTGAAGGATGGGATTAAAGTGTACAAAATCCTCAATGGGGTATGCAAGGTGATGTAACAAATATGACTGGAAATTTCCTGTCCCTATCCTATGAGGGAATAAAATATAGGTGATGATAACCACATAAATTTTATTTATTACTACAATTCCACATAAATTTTAACCATTTATTTTTTTAGGAGAGGTTATTATTTCCAATGGTAAATGTTTATGTTCAAATTTTATTTCAAATTTTATGTAAAAAATGAAAAAAATTAAAAAGGATAATAGATCTGAATTTATAGGTGATATAAACCAAAGAGTGATGTACTCAAACCCAAAAATTGGCTCTCTAGATATACAAAAATAGTAAATCAATTGATCCACCCAAATACAATGTATTTTAATAAAATATCACTAGAATAGTAATAATATAATACTATATTGAAAAAATCATATACTAATGGTCTGGAATCTTTGTTATAATCCACAAAACCATTGTTATACTTTGTAACAATTGTTTGTTGGACTGTTGGATTATATGTCATTTGTATAGTAATATACCAATGGTAGTTTGAATTTGTTATTATAGGTATCCAATTAAAATAGTTTAGAAACAATGATTATATGTAATACAAAATACCTATAACAATAAATTGAAATACTAATGGTGTAGGTAATTCAAAAGTGTCCATTGTTGGTTTTGATCCATGTACCACAAATTTAAATTTCAAACACCTAATCACTAAGATACAATGGATTTTTGAATAATATTATGATAAATAGGTTTATATATATTTAGGTGTATATTTTCATTATTAAAATTTATTTGATATAATAATTTGTTAAAAATAAGAAATCCTTTAACAACTATAGGGAAAACAGTTGGAATAGGACTATATCAATGGTTTTCTAGAAATAATTATTATATTTATTTTCAGTTTTGGGTATTTATTAATGGTTTTGAAAAAAATATTAGTAATGGTTAATTAAATGTATGTTATACCAATGGTTTTATCCAAACCATTGGTATCACCATCACATATACCAATGTTTTTGTAAAAACAATCGACATAATTACTTTTTATTAATGATATGAAAATATCATTAAAAAGTCCATTGGTATAGAAATTACATATAACTGTTTTTTAGCCATTGGTATTAGGTTATATGATGGTTTTCATAACCTTGAAATGATATTTCATGTAATAAGTGTTGTTCAATTTTCACATAAGGACTGCGATTGTATAATCATTCATCAATGGATATTTCTACCCGTACCAAAAAAAAATCCCACCAATCAACATATGTTGGAATTATGAAATTTGAAATAATATTATTCCAAAAATGTATATCTCTAATAACATTAGACACATAATTTTTGTTGGGTTTTTTCAGCGTAACTATAGAAATAGATTCTCCAAAACCGTTGGTATTGGTCCATTGTTATTGGTCCAATTTCAATTAGTGTTGAAAATGAATTGAACAATTATAACTAGTAATATGAAGGACTATAGGTCAACAAATGATGCATTAATTACCTTAATAAAGATAATACAGTATGATTCCATGATGACATTTTTCCATCCTCTCTTGAGGAAGAACATCAATCATGTGAATAATTCATGTTCTTCTGTCATAGGTGGATCCCACAATGAATGGACAGAAATATTGTATGTTATGATAATTCAACCCATAAGATATCGTACCACACTACACAATACAATAGAACCTGTTTCTATGATAGGTTAAAAATTATTAATTAAAAAAAATATAATGGTGGGGGATCCCCTTATATAATACACAAGAAGAGAAGTGGTCAGTGAGTTGATTTGTTTTATGCTTGAAAATCTCATTCCATTATATAGACAGCTTGATCAAAAAGGATTCAAACATTGAAATCTTGTTAGAAACTAGGAAATATCACCTCACCCAAATGAAAATTTATATTATACAGAGGGATTGCATTGATTGTATGGGGATGGAAGCACTCATCTTCAAGAATAGATACATAAAACCATTCACAATCTCCACAATCCTAATTTCATTTGGGTGATATGAATTTCATACGTCCTTGTCCCTTGATGGAATAAAAATTCATGTATAGAATATTAAACTTCACTAGTGATTAAGGGAATCAAATTATACTATATTATATGGTGTACCATTAGGAGAAAATTTAAATGTAGTATTCCCATGAAATCAATCCTTTAGAATGTTCCGACCACGTGCGAGACTGCTAAATTCCCCAGTAATTACTAGTAATCAATATTTATCTATTATCATTATTCTATTTGATAACCTATACTAATAATTCAACACATATAATCCCAAATATTTATTATTCAAATATAGTTTTACCTTTTACATATAATTTTTTCAAGGAATAATCTTAATCTCCCTTTAATACGATTCCTTGAACCATAAATCATGTTCATCAAAACACAATATGTTATTAGCCTCATTAAAAAGGGAAAAAATAGTAGCATCCTCTCAATCTGAAACGTCTTGGGATGTGTCCATCATCCCACATTTACATGAAATTTTTGTGACCCTCTAGATATATCATTTGGCACCATCTCCGAACTTTCAATGTATTCACATTCAATGAAGAACATGTTATCCACATTAGAATCTCTATAAAAATCTAGGTTGATGTTTAAGGACAATGTCACAAAATCCTATAATGGGTAATATTATGAATCAATTATATCTGTGCATTATGATCCATGGATAGAAATAAGGTTTCATTACTCTTATTCTAAAATGGAAATATTGAACATGCCCAATTGATGATAGCATATACAACCACAAGGTTCAAGGTTTCATATATTATCCCAATCCAATTAATGATCTATTTCCAAATCATTCATACCCCACAATATCCTAGCATGGTGAGAATGAATTTGGTCAATCACAAAGTAAGTTATATTATATAACTACATTTTATTAATTTTCTCTAATTGAGCAACAAACATTAAATGATAATATTTAGCCACATTTGAATCCCTATTAAATTTCCATCCAAAATATTTTTTTTAAATTATGAATTATGCCTGAAAGAACCAAAATATTAGTTTGAGAAAAAATCTTCGGTATCCAAATATATTAGATATCTTTATCAAGTATCGGAATACATGATATTTGGAAAAAATCAGCCTTTATGCAATCAGTCTCACACGAGATAATGGAAATTTCTGATTAGGAGTAATTAACCTATTATGTGGATGATTTATCATATTTTCTATTAAGCTGGAAAATTGATATTCATTATAAAAGGTTATACTGTGACAAAAATAAATATTCCCTTGGAATATAAGAGAAGATAATATAGGTGGAATTTATATATAAACATTCCCCTAGAAATATTTTCTCTTTAATATCCAATAAAATAAATTTATAAATGAAAACCATTCATCACAACACAATGAAAATTGAACAGTCGGTCCCCCTATCCCTACACACTGGTAGGAAAAATGCATTGAGTGAAATTACCCTATATATGTATCCTGAAGGAGACTGAAGAATTATTTTTGAAGTTAAATCATATGATTATTAATATTATAATTCATTAATTTTTTAAATGAATATATATAAAATTTCAATATGGTATTTTCAATTTCAACACATTTTAATGAAATATAAATTATTTATTATATTCGAATATACATTTTTTTGAATTTTTGATACAGTTTTTATATTGGTATGTCATTGATTGGTCCTTATTACAATACTCACATAAGAGAATATCATTTTAAAAAATGGATTTATAATAAATTTACATTATTAAGATTGTTAGAACATTGGAGCAAGGAATTGAATACTGATGAACTTATCAATAAGACCTATATTGTTTGTGAAGTAAAATAAAAAATGTACATGAAGTTGCATGGGATTAACTAATGAACGATAGGTTTTGAATCGTTTGAATCGTCGAAGAAGTTTTTGGGGGAGTGTAAAAAGAGGTCGAATTCAACGAGATCACGAATGGGGAAATGAAATGAGTTCTTTTATATTGAATTTATATGACCAATGTGGTTTTATTACCGCTTTCCAAAAATTTCAAATAATATCAGTATTAGCAACATGAAATTATTAACCGTTAAAAAATATAGGTTTTACAAATGTTAAATTTTTCATTGATAAAATGTATCATTATCAGCTGTAAAATTATATCAGATAAAACCTACTATTATAGGCACAAATGTTAGAGAACTGATATGTATAGGTTTTACGTGATGTTTTCATTATAGAGGTAATAAAAAATCAATTTAAAATGAAATAAACATTTATTATATCAATATATTTTATAAATTATTAATTTCTAAAAAATAAAAAGTAATTAATGATTAAGTTTAATATACAATATTAAATGCATGATTTTTAAAAATGAGTGAAATTAAATAATTAATAATGAATAGACTCCAAAAACATTAAAAAATACGTAATGTTTATTAATTATATAAATTATATAATAGAATTTTAAAACTGAATATATATTAAAATGAAGATTGATACATATTGAAAATATTAAAATAAAATAAATAATTACAATAATTAATTTTATTAGTAATTACCTGAACTAAAAGCACATACTGAAAATTGATGAAAATATAATAAAATTATTTTCAATAAATTAATTAAATATATTTCAAAAAATTTCATAATAATAGAAATTAATTATAAAAATTGTATGAGAATTAATAATAAAAATTTAAAAAAAAATTTGTGCATTTTAAACAATGATAATAATTATCTAAAATATTAATGATCAATTGAATTAATTGTATAAAAACACAAAAAAAATAAGAGAATATTAAATATGGATTTAAAAAAGAAAATTATATAACATTCAAACATTTTAATGGAATTATACCATAATAATTTAAAATAAATAATTTCAAATCATATAGATAAAGATACCTTTTAGAATTTATAATATTATTAAAAATTTATGTACAAATGAATGTTTAAAAATGAATATATTACCAAAATATTAATAATTATTAAATATTCAAAATGTATAATTAATATTAAATAAAATCTTATTAAAAATGAATAAACAACTTGAATAAGTGTAAAAATATTTAAAATTGAATCATAAATTTTAGTAACATCAACTATATAAACATAAAAACTTGGGTGTGAATCCAGACATACCCCATGGGGATTTACGTCACATGCGGTGACTCATGCTGGTGGTGACATAGGCATGATGGGTTCATCTATTGATGTATGCATGATGCAAGGCAAGTGAAACACATATGATGAGGGAGACATGACGTTTCACTGAACCTTTAGGCCACATTCATGGGACACATGGCATATGACGTATGATATATGTAAATTGATCTTCATCTACACATAGAGTATGATGACATGTCTGTATCAACCCAATATTTTATTAAATTAACTTACCCTTGTAATAATTATATTTATTATTATTTAAAATTGTTATATAACATATGAAATTCCTTTGTTTCATTCTTTTTTATTTTAAAATACCATTTTGAATTGTTACCATTTCTAATATAGTCTTTGAAGGGAGACCGCATAACTAGTATAAATATTGGGCTTTAACAAATCAAATTTACTCACGATAAGAAATCGATGGCCTCATCTAGTAGAATTTCACCATATGAAGCCCATTTTCCGGTGATCCAAAAGGTTTTAGCTTCATTGGACATATCCCTTGATCAAGCGCATGTCGAGCATCAACATGTTACGTTTGAATAGAACCACCTACGGAATATGTGAATGTTAATAGAGATCACCACCTGAGCAATGTTTTATGATCCCCCCAAAGAGTTTATCATCATGGAACACCTTACACTTAGGTACTACGTGGGTGTTATAAAGGGTTACATTATAAGACCCAATCACTATGACTATGTGCATTATTTTGGTATAGAATAAATAATATACAATCATTTTCTTACTTTTATTTGTAAATATTTTTTAAAGTGAAAATAGTTATTTTTTTGTTAATATTAAAAAAATATGTCCATTTTGAATAATAAATGGGTGTTTCAATTATATATTATTTTAATAAAATATTATTACTAAATTAAATTTTATAAAAATAATTGACCGTATAATTTCTTGGAATACAATTGTAATTTTTTTTAAGGATTGAGAGTTGTTTTTGTCAAACCACATAAATTTTGTTAAATATAAGTATTTACATTAAATTTAAAAATTCACAAATTTAGAAAATTATTTAGAAAAAATTAATATTATTATTGAAATCAGGACATTTTAATTGTTCAATGGATAAATTGTAATAACTTTCGGTATTAGTTGTATTTTTTGGAAACAATTAATACCATTTAAATATATAATGTATTTTATGACATCATAATTATGCTATTGTGATATAATAATACAATATAAAAGCGATTTTCTGCCAATATATGTTTTACCATTAAAAAATTTTATTTAAGAGTTTTTTTATAAATTTTACAATGCCATAGTGGACCCTCCAAGGCATATAAATTATTTTATCATTTTAAATTTATTTCCATGAGAGTGTGACTCACCTCAACATATGAATGCCTTATACTTTTATATGTTCTACCATTATACATCTAAAAAAAATTTCAACTACACTTTTTAAAAAACCATCGTCAAAAGGCATGGGATGGTTTGTGGTTTTCATTAGTTTATTGGGTACTGTCCATAACATAAATAATATTGAATTCCCTCTCCTATCAAATATAAACCCACTAAATCTACCATTAAAATTCACCAAAACCATAATTAGATCAACCAAAAGTTCCCCTATTCTCTCAATATTCATCCCAAGGTATCCCAAGATCTAGAAAATCCACACTAAAGACTCTCCCAAACCTTTGGGATCACACAACTATTTAATGGATTACATTATTTCTCATTTTGTACAAATTTAATTATGTTATTATTCCCATTTAATTTCAATTACAAATGTTGGGGTATGATTTTTCAGATAACATATACTTCCAACCTTATGTTTGAATAATGAGATACCCCTTTATCTCTCATTAATGCCTCCCATGTCCACCTGTTACCATTCAGAAACTTCTTAAAAGATTTCTCTCTCTCCTATTTTACATTTTAGAAAATATTTTATATTATGAATCTATGTTCTATTACTTATTTTGGGACATGTATCTATATAACCACTTACTGTTCATTTCATTTATATGTTATGAGATACCCTATTCTCTCTCATCAAACATTTTTATGAATTATTATGTCATGTCGTTATACTACCAAAATTGCATCGTGATTTTCCAAGACAAATTCATTAGATAGTGAATACCATACAAATTTCTTTATCATGTGTATTCAAATTTAAACACATTTATATAATGATTTTATAGTTTCATGTATTCAATTCATATTCATTTATTATATAATACATTATTATGTTGAATGATTCCATGTTTAAGGACCTATGTTGCACACTAATGCATGAATGGAAATGATTAAGAAGGGTTTTCCATAATAGCACATAAAAGCATTTGGTAATGAATAGATTTCTAAAACATCACATGAATTGTGGTTTTAGTCAAACTAATTCAAGTACATTGAGGGTTTACTCAAGATCCATGTTGAATTATCCATGGATCATGATAAAATCATGTTAAATATTGAGTTCATAGTTCCATGTTATGATAATCAATTTATATGATGATATTATATACATGTTTATCTGATAATCCATTGATATACCTATTGCCTAACATATACTATATTCTTCATGTTATGCCTTTTTAATCCCTCAATGGGATTTATAGTTCACCATTTTTATGCATTTCCTCATGTTATCCCATTCAATGCTCAGAACTAAAGAATGTGGGTGGTAATTTAAATTATGTTTTCAATAAAGATGTATATTTCATGTTTTATTTTGTTATATAATTTTTCTAAGATGAAAACACACTACACCTCCCTATTTTCTATTTTGTAACATGTTATGATTCTATGTAATAAATTATGATTTTGTGTGTAATTAATTATATTGATGTTATAGTTTGTATCAATGGACAATTTTAGTTATTTTGGGATTTGGATTTGATAACCCTAGTGAAAGAATTAGTGATAAGACTATTTATAATAAAAACATCCCTAAATTTTTCTTAGTATTGATTATGTTGTATATCAAGAAATAAATCCCAAAAAAGATATGAGATATAGTGGCAGCTCTAGAAAAAATCTATATAGTGGTAAAACCTAATAAAACACACAAAGCTACCTTAGAATGAGAAGTAGTGCATGAAAACAGTCCTTGCATCAATTTTTTTACGAATCTACAAGAGGATAGGCATTTGTAAATTCATAATATTGTATGAAGTATTCTTTTGGGAATTAAAAAAATTCCCCTAACAATATATGTTAGTAATTAGATCATGGATAACATATATAAGTTGAGGAAATATAGTTTATTTATATGTTATCCCTTTTTTCATTGGATTACCCATTATGTGTTACCCCTAAATTTCTATTTATTCTAGCCAATGGAAAGTAGTAGGTGGACATGGGCCAACAACTAATGTTAATATCAATGTGATTACTATTCTAATGATATTTCTAATTCGATGGGTTTAGGAATCAGAAATTTTTTAACAATACACTTTTAGTTAACTCATGTTTTGAATTGAAACATCGGTTATGTGGAACATTAAAACCCACCTATGAATGAAAAATCCACAATCAAGAGCTTCATGAGTCCAATGCATTCCACTTTTAATGGATCATCTGATCCCCAAAACACCGAAAAATAGATCTACTCCATTTATAATATCTTCTTAATACATCAACATTATGAACAATATAACATACTTCTGTAAGATTATTTTATAGTAGGTGAAGCAGATCATTGATGGAAATTGATCATAATTACGATGATTGAGGAGGAGATTGAGGAGTTTGAATTGAATTATTTTAATAAAATAATATTCAATAAATATTTTCCTTGTACCTCAGACGTATGTTGGAAAGGTACTTTCTTTCCTTCATTAGAAAAGACAACAAATCCTTCAGAGCATACGAGGAAAAATTAACAAGACTTACACAAATCACTCAATGAGTTTTTTATCCCGAAACGCAATGTTGACTACTTTTTTGGTGGGATAAAACCTAGCATACAGAAAGAAAAATTGATCAGTGACATCGAGAGTTAGGAGGAAATTGTCTGATGTCACCTCAAGGTTGAAGGGACATTGGAGAATCTCATGAGTATCTTGGTGATAAGAAGCATTAAGTGGATTTTAATTCTAGCTATCCAATGAATAAATCCAACGTTGCTGTGAAATTACATCACCACACATTACAATGGTTTGGAAATAAGCACAATTTAAATTTATTAAAGTGGCTGAGGAAAAGCATTAGGTGTTGAAGAGGAGCAAACCTAGCCATTAACTATTGGTATGAAAAACCCACGACAATGAAAGAAGATAGGAAAGCTCTGTTTGACTCTCAAACATTGTTCATTAATTTAACTACAAATAACTAGGGAACTTTTTAAACATGTTCCCTATGACATTGGTTTTTGGAGGCAACCTGAATCCTCTATGGAAACAAGGGAGATATTTTTCAATAACTACCACCAAATTGAACCCCAACTATGAAGTTGTGATAGGTATGTTAGTTATTCATTCAAGAATACTGAACATAATTTTTTATTTTAGTTATGAGTATTACATTATATGGTGAATGTTTAGTATAAGTATCCCAACACCACCACAAATAATTGAAGTAATGAATTCATTGAGAATGGAAAATTGGGAAATCATTGCCACCAATGAATATAACTCTTACCCTGTCATAATTTGTGGATTGAACTACCTAGAGTACATCGTCATACTCACTCTAGTGGAATTTTATTAAATTCATGGAATGGATCTAATTTCCATATATAGAACAAACATAAATTTATGAGTGAGGGAAAACACTTTCCATATGGCATATAGACCCCTGATTTTGTACAATTTCATGGATGATGATTCAAACTTATATTCCCAAGTGTTTTTCAATGAAGTTTACTGATCCCCTTAATCACGAATTTTTATGGGTCAATGCAACTGTGTATTGATTATTGTGAGCTCAAAAAAATCACGACAATGAACAAGTATCCTCTATAACAAATTGGTGACTTCTTATATCAGACATGTGTAGAAAAATACTTCTCCAAGGAGGATTTTCGGTCATAATATTTACATGTAAGGGTGAAGAATAAGGATATCCCCAAGACTTATTTTCTTACAAGGTGCAAGAATTATGAATTCCAGGTATTTCCTTTTGGACTCACTAACACAACTAAAATATTTATGGCCATGATGAATAGTGTCTTTAAAGATCATGTTGACAAAAAAATAGTCTTTATGGATGATATTTAAATATACTCAAAATCTATTAAAGATCATGAAGAGAGTCTATGAAATGTACTACAGACTTTGTGAATGGAAATCTCTATGAAATGTACATCATGATTGTGTTCTGGTTGGAGTAAGTTTCATTCAAGATTCATTACATCTCAAGTAATGGGGTATCATGGATCCCTCTGAGACAGTTGCATTTGAGGGATGGTTGAGGCCAACATCGTAAATTGATATACATAGCTTCCATGGGTTAGCTAGATATTATAACTGATTTGTGAGAAATCTCCCATGATTGTCCAACCCTCATACAAAGATAAATCGAAAGGTAGTAATAATTTGATGGAGTGATGAATCTGAATTTATACTAATGATGTAGAAAAAGAGGTTTAACACTGCACACATTCTCACACAAACCAATTGTGGAAAAATGGTTTTTGTATTTAGTGATGCATAGAATATCATTATAGGATATGTGTAGATGTTAAATGTAAAATTCAATACCAATGATTCAAGGAAATTGAATGTTCATGACCAAAAATATCCAACACATTATCTGGTGTTGGCTACAGTAATGTTTGCTATAAATTTTTGGCAACATAACCAACATTGGGAGAAGTGTTAAATATATAGAGACCAAAAAATCCCCATTTAAAAATTCACATAGAATTAGTTAAACATGCGCCAACAAAGATGGTTATATCTGATCAACAAATAATATTTCTCAATCAATTACCACCCTAGGATAGAAAACAAGGAGGCCGATTATATAATTAGAAAGGAAATTGTGATTCTATCATTGATTGGAATTGAAATGGATACATTCATCATAGATTTGTTAAATAAAGAAATGTGAATCATCAAGAAAGGAATATCATTAATCCTTTCTCAAAATACAGTTCAACCGTTTTTTTGGAATGTTTTAAGGGTTCTCAAATTGATGAGGTGTAAAATTCATTAGAATGTGAAAACTGTTAGAAAATGGATGCCCCCATAGTTCAATGTTAATTATGAAGGTATATTCATGTGTTGGAATAGATTATGTATTACATAAAATCCAAATTTAAATAATATAGTTTTGAATAATGTACATCGTTCTAATTTCTACATTTCCCCATGGAACACCAATATTTATCGAGATATCAAAGAGAATTGTTTGTGGGATAACATGAAAATGTAAATTTCTGAGTATACATCAAATTTAATTGTTTGAATTCATGTGAAATCTAATAGGAAGAAGTCTAGGAGGATGATGCAAGCATTACCCATTCTAGCATTGAAATGGGAGAACATCACTATGGACTTTGTCGCTGGACTTCTAAAGACACCCAAAGGAAAAAATTATTCTTGGTTGTTGTGGATCATCCTACAAAGACTCCACGATTCATTTCCATTCAAGTGTATTTTTCATTGGATAAACTAGAATGAATATATATCATATATGTTGTAATGAATCAAGGAGTACCACTATAAACTTAATCTTATAAAGATACATGATTCACCGATATGTTTTTGAATATTGTTCAACATGTTCTAAATACTGAGTTGAACATCAATACGGCTTATAATACTCAATCCAATGGCCAATATTAGTGTACTATCAATACAGATGATTACATGTTGATATCATTCACAATGGACTTCATAGGAGAATGAGATCAACTTGTTCCTCTGGTTGATTTCTCTTAAAAGAACAGTTCCCACTAAAGCATCCAAATGGATCCTTATGATGCCCATTATTGGAAGAGGATTAGAACACTGACATGTTGGGATAATGTTGGGGATAAAAAAACACCTTGTTCTAGAAATGGTATATTAAATGATGTAGAAGGTTAATAACATATAGTAACACATCGGAGATGCTCAGAGTCGATAAAAGAGATAAGCAGATAATCATAGATGATACCCAGAGTTTTATGTCATAGAGATGGTAGTACTATACATATTAACATGGAAGACAGTTATGATATTTTGGAAGAATGGAAATCATAGTCTAATTTTCTTTAGAAATTTTGAGATCCTTGGTTGAATTTTAGAGGTGGCCTATTAACTACCACTACAACTTAACTAATCTCATGTACATGAGGAATTACATGTGTCACTTTTTAGGAAGTACATACCTGACCCATCACATGTACTCAATACAGACGTCGTACCATTGGAGAATGACCTCTAGTATTTTGATAAGTCAGTGATAATATTAGAACATATGGAAAATCTTCAAAAAAATAAGACAATTCCCATAATAACGTTTTCTGGGGATAAACATCATTTTTTGAAGAAGAAAAATGGGAATCATAAAGGGTGATGAAGTAGAGTTAACATAATTAGTTTTAGTGAGGAAGTAGTATATTTTCAGGGGAAAATTTCTTAAAGGGGAAATATTGTAATGACCTAATTATTTAATAATTAAAATTACCCTTGATATAATAAAATATATTATTATATATGGTTGTTATGTAACATAAGCTCTTCCTTGGTTTTGTGTTTTTTGATTTCAAAATGTCGTTAGGAATTGTTTCCATTTCTAATATACTCATTTAATAGTGACCACATGATTTTTATAAATACAAGGCATTAATAAAACCAATTTACTCAGAAAAAGTTTTGTGATGGCCTCATCTAGTAGAATTGATCGATACGAAGCCCATATATTGGATCTAGTCATGGACGTAGTGGTACTGTTTTTTTCACTTTGCCATGAAAAAGCCAATCATCAATACATTTCGCTTGAATTTAACTACCTATTCGAGAATTAGATGTTAATCGAGATTGCCACCTGAGTGATGTTATCAAATCTACAATAAGATTCTATCACCATTTAACACTTTACATGTATGTCTTATGCGAGTTTTATAATGGTTATGTAAAAATTAATAAGCTCTATGCTTATATAAATTATTTTGGTATATAAAAAGAATATATATTCATTTTATTATTATTACATTGTAAATAGTATTTAAATAAAAAATATTAAGTTTGATATTTATATACAAATTTGGGAATCTATTTGGATGAATTAATAGATTTTTTAATTAAATATTATTTTAATAAAATATTATTACTAAATGATTTTTTATTAAATATAAAAGAGAATATAATTTATATTAATACAATTGAGATATTTATTATGGTTTGAATGGTGTTTTTGTCAAATACCATGAATATTTGAAAAAATGTCACTTTTTTTATATTTAAATATTCACATATTTATTTTTACATAGATAAAATTAATATTATTTTTTGGAATCCAGACGTTGAAATTATCCAACTGTGGATTTTTATTAAATTTTTGAGAATTTTGATTTTTTAAGTAAAAATTTAATAATGTTTAAATATTTAATGAATTTTATGATATTATATTGACACAATAGTAAAATCGTTATATAAAAAAAAGTTTTTCCACTAATATATGGCTTAAATTTTAAAAAAATCCATTTTATATATTTTTATTAATTTTACAATGCCATAGTGGACCTTTCAAGACTTATAAACTATATTAGAAATTTAAAATTATTTATTTGACAGTTTGGCTCAAATCCACATAAACAAGAATAATATATTAATAATACTAGCCATTGAGATTATAAAATAATTTTTTCCACTATCATTTAAAAAAACTATGGGAAAAAACTATGATATGGATTGTGGTTTTGATTAGTTTAATTTTTATTGTCCAAAACCATTATAATAATGAATTCCCTATCGTATCCTATATAAACCCACTCAATCTCTCATTCCTCTACACTTAAAAAAATTGAGCTTGACTAAACCATTACCTCCTCTATCTTGAATCCTCCTAAGGGGCCCCGAGCTACCTAGAGGCCTCTCCCAGGCCTCTCCCATGAAATTTGGATCACATATCCAAGTAATGAATTTCTTCCATTCTAATTTTGCATGAATTTCCTTATGATGACATGTCCTATTATTTTCTATTAAAAAATTTGGGTTATTATTTCAAACATCCCATGTGCATCCCTCATTATGTTCGAATTATTATTGACCCCTTTCTCTCTCATTAATTCCACCCACACACACTCGTTACCATGCTGAATTTCTATAAGGGATATCTCTTTCCTAATTTTCATTCATGGAATTGTGTAATATTGTGCATCTATATTCAATTTTATATGTTGGGAAATATATAGATATATATATATATATATATGTGAGTCCATTATTGCCCAACTCATTTGTATATTATAATATACCCCTTTCACTCTCATCAATCATTTTTACCAATTCTTATGTCATGCCACTATGTTGGAAAAATTTCCCTGCAATTTCCAAGCCAATGTCACTTTGTTTTGAATATGATGCCCATTTCTCTATCAAGGGTATTAACATTTACAAAAATTTATTTTTTTGTTATATAGTTTCAGGTATGTATTACACATTACATTATTTAGGAATAAATGAATATGTTCAATGATTCCATGCTATAGGACTCATGAGGCACACTTATGAATTAAATGAAATGATTAAGAATGGTGTGCCCTGATAGCATTCCAATTACTTGGGTAATGATTAGTATCATGTTAAATCATGTGAAATGAGATTTTACTCATTTATTTCATTTCCAATGAGGGTATACTCATTCATTATGTGCAATGAGCCTTGGATCATGCAAAAATAATGTAAAATGTTGATGCCACATTTTCATGTTATTAAAATCTTTGTATATCTAGTTTTTCGGATCATGTTTCCCATATTAAACATTGATATGACTACTCCCTATCATGTACTGTATTTTTAATGTTATTACTTGTTTACTACCTTATTGGTCTTTATAACTGACCATTTTTTTGCATGTCCTCTGGTTATCCCATACAATGCTAAGTACGATGGAATGTGTGTGGTCATGTAAAATAAGTTTTCAATAACGATGTATATTTCATTTATTATTAGCTTATTTAATGTTCCTAAGCACCAATGATACTATACCTTGACATATAATATGTTTTATCTAGTGAACATTTTATTTAATAAATTATTTTTATTTGTGTAATATTGAGTAGTGTTGTTATATTTACTTACATTAAAACATAAGAAAACCCATGTACATAAAAATAAATAAAATTTATTAAATAATATATATATATATATATTAGGTACTATAGTGTTAAAATACACCACAAAACACAATGGAAACTCACACACAACATTATCCAGAATCATTGTTGGATTCATTAAAACAAATTTGGCCTCCCCTATAGAACAATCATGGACAGGACCTGACCATTCCATGTTCTTCTGTTATCTCGCAAAACATCATCGTTGATTTCCATAAATGACTGTTAGACAACCACCCTCACCGCCAATCGAGAGTTTACCATACCAATCACTAGTAAATAAGGAAAACCAAAATATCATCTATATGAGATTCATAAAAACATAATACTTTATCAAAATTTGTCGCTCGAATCCTAAAACATAGACACTGATGTGGCATGAATCCATCACTGGTGTTGGAGCGCTACTGACAACTCTCTTGGGTTCACTAGAATGTTATTACCATATCAACAGTGATGAATGAGTTTGTAAAGACCCAGAAATTCCCTGGGAAATTTCTTTATAAATACATGGGAATTTTAAGAGTTCGCGAATTTTTACGGTGATTGAGTCTGAGGCTCGGTGTGCCCGGAATTAATTTCTGGAGTTTTGTTCGGGTACATTTAGTAAACGTACGAGTGTGTTTTTTAAAACTGTTGAACCGGTGCTCCGAATTGAAATCTGAGGGCACTGTTGAACTCGCAGCACTGGTATTATCACAAAAATATTATCAACTTGAAGACAGTTGGTTGATAATAAATCTTAGTTTTTGGATTTTTATAAAAAAATACAATAAAGTGTACAACAACATTATTTTATTTGAGCCACATTTGAGTGTGTGGAGGATAAAACCTCCAAGAGGAGGTTGGAGGTGGGGGCCACCACACCATAACCTCCCATGAGAGGTTATGGTGGTAGGGCCCTCCTGAACTCAACCTCCAAAGGTAGGATAAATGAGGTGGGGAACACCTGACTTTTAATCCCTTGGAACTCTTTATTAAGAGGGGATAACCCTTGAACTCCCCACTTAATGGTTCCACCAACTTTGGAGCCTCTCCACCTTCCCATTTAATTAAATGGAACCAACCAAAATAATTAAATGGAGCCAACCCATTTAATTAATGTTCCATCCTCTTGTAGATTAATTTGGGGAGCCTATGTAAGTTATATCTCCTTTTTGAATTGTTGTGCCAACGTAATATTAGAGTACTCAATCTAATATTATTTTCATCCAACGAAGAACGCTCCTTCCAATGAATAAAGAAGAATGCAAAGAATGTCGACGATGATTTTTCATCGACTCCATTCATCTAATCCTACCGACATGGATCTTCGTACCCAACCATCATGAGACATCTTCCTTCCACAATTCCATCAACAGATCATCTACCGTATCCTCACAACAACATCGACAAACATCGACCAAGGTAGGGGGTTATTGGAGGTTGGTTCTTTGATTTTCTTTTCTCCTTTTCAATGAGAAGAATCGATGTGAATTATTATAAATTATTCAAGTTCAACTTCCTTCCTCTTAGTTGAACAATTGTTATCACCCCTAATTTCGGAGTTGCGGGCCAACTAACATGGTCTAACACCCTCTTCCTCTCATTTTGTGATGTTCCTTCTGTAGGTCGATAAAGCGATGATGATTAATGTAGCAAGGATGAAGGTCGCGCTACCTGTGGCCTCCACAAATCATGTCGCCCCTGCGGTGCACCAGTGCTCCCGGTTGTAAACAGTCGGCCGCGCAGCGCCCGAACAACCTACCTGCGTCCTCTCGACGCACAGCTCGGCGTGCACCCTGGCCGAACCCGCGACCTGCCCAGCGGCCTACACGACCCCACCGAATCCCTACCTGGATCCCCCGCGCACTGCCACGCGTGAGCACAGTGCCCTTCTCGGTGTCCCCGGCGCCCTGCAGCGCCCTTCCCGGCACCCCCGGCGCCATGCTGTGCCCTGGCCGGCGCCCCCAGAACCCTGCTGCATCCTTCTCGGTTCCCTCGGCACCATGATTTGTCCTCCTAAGCACCACGGCGCCCTGTGGCGCAATGCACGGCATCTCCACCGCCATTTCATGGCCTTCTTAGCCCCTGGTGCATCCTACCTAGTGCCCCTCCGCCCTACCCGGTGCCCCCGTACCCTTCCTGGCGCCCCCGCAATGCAATGTCTCCCTCGTGGCCACCCGGCCGAGCTGATGTCACAACCCCCCTCGCGGTGCCCTGGACGAACCATCCTAGCCTCTCCCTAAGGGTTGCGACATGCCGGGCCGCACGCACTCAACTCTCAAGGCTGAAATGGCCCCTGGCAATAGGCTGAGTCGAGTACATGGCGATATCTAGGTCGAACCACCCTCACAGTTTGCTGGGCTGGGCCTAGCGGACCGGGATGAACATAACAGGCTGACCAGACCAACAGACTGGGTGAGACCTAGTAGGTCTGACCAGGTCGACCCAGACCGGATTGGCCCACTCTGGGTTTGGACGAGTCGGTCAGATCAGGTCGGACCTTGTCCTGGCCCATTACTACCCCTTTACTTTATTTGGCCATATCATTAGCACCAGATGTCTGTTTGATGTACCGTCAGTGGAACCAGTATTATTGGAGCGTAACTGTCCCTTTGAGTATATCCCACTGGTGTTCGGGGTATAGTTGAGTTACGGTCAGGATGGATCGTATATGAATTCAACTGGGCCCCTGGGAAAAAAGGCTAATAACTAACAGATTGGGCATCCTATTGACGTGCCATGTGTTGCGTTGAAAAAAATACGACGTGGCAGACCTTTGATATACTTCTTCATATTACTTGAGATAGTTTGAGTACCAACCAGTAGTCCGTGGAGTGGATCCTTCTAGAGACGACAAGACATAGTGTGGAGACCAATTATCTGTTTGAGACCTGGTGACTTCTTGACAGATTCGACTCAGAGTGATTCGACTTGCCCATTGGGGAGAGGCAGTTAGTTGCCAGCAGACCCATAGTGGAGAAGAGCATTGTAGTTGGCGGGAGGCCAGCGGTACTTGACAGGAGGAGTACCTCGGTATGATATTAAGGGGAGCGCCTTGTAATTGGTGTCATACCCACAACAGAGTAGCTCCTAATTGTTGACATCAGACCTGCGGTACTCGACAGGAGGTGTACCTCGGCAATCCAAGGTTAGTGAGAAGAGCCATAGTGTCACGAAAATCCCACTGCACTCGATAGATGAGGAGTTCTCCAACATTCGTGGCTTCGATAATGAAAATCCTGGTTTGAGCTGAGTCATTGACAATTGTGTTTTCCTCATGATTGAGATTGGTTACAAGATAACATAGGTATATCTATGGGCATATACCTATGTAATGATTATCTGTTGAATTCATAATTTGTGGTTTATCATTAATGAATTTTTTGAGACCATGAAGGTCTCGGGGTCCCTACTAAGTATCGTTATACTCACACCTGCATGGGATATGCCTGCATCTCATTGTTTTGGTTGATGATGATGAACAATGCAAACTGAGACAGAGATTAGCTGGACTGGACGATACCCAGAGGCGGACAACTCAGCGTGACGATACACAGAGCAGAAGGAAGGACATGGAGTGCTGAGGAGGCCATCAGTACCTACCCATAAAGTAGGAACCGCAGAGGATGACCTATTAGCTGCTTAACTTTTCTTCAGTTGTACTTTATTTTTAGTTTTACTTTTAATTTCCGGTTTGGCTTTTTTTCCCAACTCTTTTTACATTCCATCACTTCTCTTGTATTTACTTATACATTGTTTTTTTCGTAAAGATGTGTACTTTGTTGAGTTTTTTTATTTCTATAACAACAATTCATTCCTAGTTTAGGGATTTAAGCCTTATTTCTAGTCGCTATCCCCTGGACTATGGAAGGCACGCTTTGTGTAGTCACGATACTGGCCCTGTGGGACTGGTCGTGACAAATTGGTATCATAGGAGTAGGTTCTATCGCAGAACATAGGAATCTGATATTTATTTTATATGTAGGAATAGTTTTATGGTTACTAAGTGTGGTTTTTAGTTCACATAGTCCAGTGTTGGTGAGGGCGGTAGACGTATCAATACTCTTAGGCCCTGAATTCTGATTTCCAACTCAGTGCACGAAAACTCTGATTGCATGTGTGTTTTAAAATGTTTTTATTTATGTCAACTCATCCTGATCAGCTCACCAAGTATAAAAAATTTGACCATGTCACATCTATTTATTTCAGGATGACTCCTCGCGAACTAATATTTAGAGCCCAGGAGTTGTATGCACTGATAGCCCAATGAGCGATGAGGCCCTAGTGTAGGGACCTTTTCTAGTAGAGGCACCAGCGGTACTAATTCTCCTTGGACCACATAACCCACAATCCCCAGAAGTAGATGATGCACACCACTTGAGCGTGTTTCATGATATCTAGATCCAGAGGCCACCCATGTTTAGGGGAGAGATGGACCCACATGCGGATGAGGATTTTCTGGAGACTACGGTGAGATTCTTCAAGCTAGTAAGGACACCAGTAGACTTCATGGTGATCCTTGCTGCCAGCCTCCTTCAGGAAACCACCTAAAGATGGTGGAGCCTAATGATCCAGGTGCATGAAGAGTGGATACTATTATAGACAGTCATCGAGAGCCTATTTCAGGGGGAGTTTGTCCCATCAACCTTTCGAGTGATGTATATACAAGAGAAACTGCATCTATAGAAGGCTATCATGATAATAGTATAATACTAAGCGAGGTTCACATTCCTCTAGTGCTACTCCACTAATAGGGTATGAGACCCATTATTCAGTTACCAGAACTTAAATAAGGGTATCGGGTGATATATCGGATGTCTGATGATCTGACTCAGCATCCCGACACAGGCGAGGGAGCTAGAGAGGGCTCTCCTACTAGAGAGTTTCCTTACTGAGTAGTCTCCAGCAGTGAGACCCACCACTAGCCGGCACTCATCAGAGTCTTTTGCAGCTGGCAGTAGATAGATGTCGCAGAGGTCATAGTGGACTAGAACTATAGGTGGAGGACCGCGTGACCCATGATCAGTTGTGTGGGGAATCCATAGTGTAGAAAAAGCCAGTTATGCCAGGAGAGGTCAATGTTACTCTTGCGGTGGGCTTGGTCACATGGACCGTGAGTGTCAGACACACCGTTATGATGATCAGCAGACAGTTGAGGGACCTCCCAAGAAGAGGCAGAGGTTCGATCGAGGTGGTCTATAAATAGGAGGCAGAGGTGACAGAGGATCTAGACGTGCAACTAGTGGTGGATGAAGTTTTGAGGTGTTTCCACCACCACCACCAGGAGGTCCACCCCGACCGCAGGGAGTGTGTGGACAGGGGAGAGCTCAGCTTCATGCAGCTGAGTCTTATGATCACGATGCTCCAGAGATGATTCGAGGTATGATTTTTTTCTTCTCCAACATAGTTTCAGTTCATATAGACACATGTTCCATTCACTCTTTAATTTCAACTTCCCTCATTTGGAGCTCGAAGATTCCGACAGAGTCGTTGGCTCGATCCATATGGATAGAAACTCCTACATAAGCAAACTCGATGATTATGCACTAGTGTCGTCTGTGTGAGCATACTGTAGGAGGTGAGAGATTAGGTTGGGATCTCCTCGAATCTACATCGAGGCCTTACATTGTCATCTTAGGTATGGACTGGATATCTACAGTCCATGCTCTGTTTGACTGTATTAGGCAAAAAGTGTGGTGTGACTGCACAGTTGGGACCAGGTTTACCTTCAACAGTGAGAAAGGAAACTTTGTAGCACATGAATGACTTACTCGGAGGAGGGTGCATCCAATCACTCGCAAGTTGGCTTTCCATACCCTTGGAACTTTTGATGTGGAGATTCTGACTTATCCTTTAGTGGTGGACTAGTACGTATATTTTTTCCCTGATGATTTTCTAGGATGACCTCCTCCCATATATGTGGATTTCTACATTGACATGTACCTTAGGAAGATGCTGATATCTACACAATCATATCAGATGTCTCTAACTGAGCTTCGTGAGCTATGGGTATAGCTAAAGGACTTTCAGAGAAAGGGATTCATTCGCCCTAGTGTTTATCTTTGTACAACCCTGATTCTGTTCTCCAAGAAGGAGGATGGGAGCTTGAGGCTATGAGTCAACTACCATCTCCGGAACCGGGTGACCATGAAGAACAAGTACACAATCATGAGGATTGAAAAACTCATTGATCGGCTAAAAGGAGCTCAGTGGTTCTCATATTATATACCTATGATCATGATATCACCAGCTCATAGTTCAAGATGAGGATGTGCAAAAGACTGCCTTCAGGTGTCAGTGTGACCACTATCTGTTCTTGGTTATACACTTCATTATAACCAACATTCTAGATATGTTCCTGGGACTCATGAACTAGATCTTCTAGCCTTACCTCGATGGGAATTATGTTTCATTAAATATAAACATCCCATGACTTCTATATTTTTCATTATAAATATAATATATCAAAAATAAGTATATTTCACTATGGGAATTCTGTTTCATTAAATATAAACATAATAAATTATATATCACTAATGTTTCATAAATCGATGATAACATTAATTTATAATTCAATGATAAGTTATATTACATCAATTATAATTTTTAAATGAATTATAATATTTATTAAACATATAAATATATAATGTATTATGTTCTATATTAAAATAAAAATCTATTTTATATTATGTAAACAATAATTTTAAATTATTTAAATAATATCTCTAAATTTGTAATAATATATATATATATATATCTTATATAAAAATCACATTAATAGAATTGAATATATATTATTTGTTATAATATAATATATTTTAATGTTATATAAAATTATTTTAAATGTTAATCAATATAATTAAGGAATAATTTATTTATGTCATAGAATTATATTTTTTATTTAATATAGTAGAACAAATTAAAATAATATGTGATACATTTTTAGTTATACATATAGTTGATACAGTTACTTTATAAAATATTTTTGTAGAAATGTGATATTAAATTTATTTATTAATAAATATTATATATTGAAATATATATATATATATCTAGTATATCAATTACAAGGTTTTAAAATAAATTCCTTTATATAGTGTTTTCAAAAATACCATTTTTACCGGTAAATTGGGAACCCCCACAAAGGTCCCAACCATAAAAAAACAAAAAAAAAATCAAAAAGAAAACCAATCTTCAAATTGAAAATTGTTATATGATTTTAAATTGATCCCTAATATTGGGTTGGTGTGAGGGTGTGATGTTTCTTATGATGTTGAGGGGAATTATGAGATATGTGATAGAATATTTATTATTTCCCTACAAATGTCTTGGGAGTGATGCATGATATGAAATAAGTACTCAGAATAGATGATGTGTCAAATATTGTACTAGATATTATATTATACTCATGGTTTGGGTTGTGGACTTGTAGATAAAATGGTCTTGGGATCCGAGCATCTCTTATTCATTGGATAATATTGTTTGGTACTGTGTGGTTTTATAATGGTTTAGGATATATCAGAAGCATCTGGTGGGTGATTAACTGTAATGGTTTTTTTCATATTCGATGTTTCATTCCCAAATTATAAAATATGAAAATGTCATGACTAAAAATATACATCAATTATTCACATTGTAATGTCCTTAACCCATATAAGATAGTCTTCATATAAAATTTATTATTAAGGTAAATTATAAGTTCTGAAATGATACCATTTCTTAATATCATTTATCAACATATTTATTTATAATCCATTAATTATAAAAAACTCAATGTGTCAATATTCTCCGAAAACCTTATTGTCATGGTTTATGATATTCATTAAAGAGAACGAGTCATTATGGACATTAATAAAAATAATAAAGACTAAAGACCATTAAATACACTAAAGAAATAACAATATCCAATGAAACATAAGCATGAACAATTCAAATAGGAGGGTATATTCAAATATTCTCTCATTGGAACCCATCAATGTACACATCTTAAAAGGATAGAGGGTTGAAAAATTTTCACGATAATGAAAATATGACATGTAGACTTTTATTTTTCCCATCAATAATCAAAATAAATGTTAAAATATAATTGTGATGAAGGTGTGGTCAATCTCACATTATCTTCCATTTTATGTGTGCATCAAAATACGATCATCACCACATGGACTATATTTATGTCTTCCCACGAAAATGATTAAAGTTTTCAAATATTTAAAAAAGTAAATATTCATCAGTAAACATCTAGAGAAACAAGTCTATTTGATAACATCTGGAACAACGGGATACATGGTTGTCATTATAGAACCTTAATCGACGAATTCAAATCATTGACGTTGAGACAGAATATTCTGAAAAATTTAACTTCCCTATATGTATAGATTTTTACAAATCAAAATATCATCTTTTATCAAGTTGAATATTTTATGTGATTAGACTAAATAATTATTTAATGCATTATATCTCATTCCATGCATGTCAATGATCGATCATAAGATTTTCAATAATCATGATACGGTTCAATGGATGATTAATGATAATTATAATAACCTACATAAATTTCCCAACAAAGGGATATATATGCATAATATTTTGAAACATATTACTAAATTATTATAATCCATGTTTGACACAAAATATTTTTTTTGGTTTTTTAATTATATGGATGATTAATTTTCAAGTAGTTAGTGTAATTAAAAGTGCATTAAAAATTCTAACCATCTGTGTAGTTTGTCTATAAATGTTTTACTTGACTATCTATTAATACTTACAATGAATTGGATTTCATGTATCCAATAATGACATTGTCATAATGATACCCTTGAGAGTATATGTGAATATTAATTTTATAATTTTATTTTTCATAATTAATTAATAAATGTTGTATGAATGGGATATATATTTATATTTAGCATTATACCCATCCTTTATCTCTTGGATAAATTAATAGATAAATGAAATTTTATATGTATTAATACAATTTTTTTATCCCAAAAAATATAGGAATACATTTTTTTATTATAAAAGATAGTGATCTTGAACTAGTTCACATTCTGGGTGATAGCTTCTTTTCATAATGTCTTCATTTTTACAAATGAAATTATTCTTAACCAACATAATAATGAACTTGAACATTCTTTTATTTAATCTTTATTTACTATAATTCATACAATAAGGTATTTCTATATTAACATGATATTTTTGGTTTTTGAAGAAAATTAATTTAGTGTATGTTCACAATAATCTACATATTATTAGAATTGTTGTTTTTCATCCTGCAAAGGTCAGAAAATTTGAATAATTTTTTTAATTTTATCTCTAGGATAAGTGGTGATACTTTTAAAATAGAAAAGTTTAACAACTCGGTTATAATTTTGGAGGAAATAGAATATTGGGGGTAGGTATGTTATATTTCATTAAAATGTATGTTGTGGATTCAATTATTCCCTTATTCATCTCCAAGATGCTGAAATTCTCACATTTTTCAGAAATTATGAAAATAAATGAATTTTTTCTTCTTGGATCAATTTGTAAGAGAATAAATATCTTGATTCAAGAAATTTACTATCATGTGTAGTATAGGGGAATTATTTGACTATAACATTGAACAAAATCCATATTAAAATACTATATATCCAAAACTTATATGTTCCTAACAATGGGGGTAATTTTTGAAAGACTGGTATATTCCTGATTAAATTCAATTTATTGATGTGGGATTCTATGGTATTATAAACCTTTTATAAATACAGTTCTACTTAATATTAGAGAGTGATATGAAATTTGATATGAATTTAATTATGATTTACAAACTATTATGAAAATGGAATCCACTTATTCTATAACAATGATATATGTATTTTAAAAATATAAAAAATAATGTTGGGGGAGAACATCCCCGGGTTAAATATTTCCTGATACTTTGGAGTTGTTTGATCATGGATGAAGCTCGAGAATCAAAATTAGTGTCATGATTTTCATTGATAATAATTATTATATACTATAAATGTATTTATATGAATATGATAACATGTTTCATGGCATGCTTGTGGGATTTATTAAAACTGTCATTTATTTATTGATTATAGTAAATCATCGCCTTTCGGAAACCTTTTTCCATTGAACAATTTTCTTTTTATATTTAAAATATTTAATAAATTTACGTTCTCTAAATAGATTTTAATTTTGATTCAAAAATATAAATTATTGATGATTAAATATGGATATTTATCCCAAGGTGAATGTTTTTTATTTATCTTGAATAGGGAAACCTTCAGTAGGTGTTTGATGGATTATCATTGGTAGTTGAGATATTATATTTGAACATTAATATATCTTTAAAAATGAATTGATGAAGTTATATGATATCATAGAATTTGAGTTATCAATTACTATAGGGATGTCCTAGGTTTTTTTTGCAGACCATCTAGTCAAAAAAGTTATTATATACCTCAAATTATTGAGATATTGTCAAAAAAACATCATGAATGATTGAAGGATCATTTTTCTAATAAATCAATACTATATGAGCATGTGTGACAAGTTATTATTGGTTGAAAAATGTTTTTATCTAAAATTTCATTTATATTCAGAAATCAACACATTATATTTCAGAAACAAAAAATTTAACTACACTGTTTTACGGAAAATTATTATGATAATAATGTATTTTAATTTTGTTCATCTATTATGTACTCAATGTTATTTTATAAAATAATTCATTTAAAATATGAAGACCATGACCAATTATTTTGAAATCCCAATGGTATAGACATATACCAATGGTATTACAAACCATTTATATATGTATATAGTAATATGGTACCTTTATCCAAACTATTGCAACATCCATCAAATATACCAGTTGTTTTGGAAAACCCCTTTATATAATTTCATTGTATTGAATACATGCCAATAGTTTCAATAAAACCTTTGTTATATATCTGACCTATACAAACTATTTTTAATTAATGGAATAGTGTCATATGATTGTTTGTATATAAATTGATTTGGTCAAACCCCTTGTGTAGGGTCATATTTTGGTACCTATAACCACTATTTCTCCAAACCCTTGGAATTGATTCAATTTCTCAATGAGTTGAAAATTGATTGGCCAATCATAAACAACATGTCGACGGACTGGAGACAACACTATGATGCATTAATACCATTGATAATGCATATACAGTCTGATTCCATGATGGCAATTTTCCATCCTCTCTCAATGGAGAACATCAATCCAGTGAATAATTCATAAGCTTCAGTGACTAGGGGATTCCAAAAATAATAGATGGTAGTCTATAAAATGGTGATAATGGTACCCAGATGATCACATAAAATACGAACCATTCCTATAGAACATATTCTGAAGATTATTGCATCCACATTAATCTTCAACACATTTTATTGTGGAGGGATCCACTAACATATGTTATAATACGTGAAGGTGTTATTATGATGAATCTCATTATCCTTCCAAGTCTCCATCTATGCATGTCAAATGATCACAGACCCTTGATGGTAGAACATTACAGGTATAAGAGTTTCAACTTCACTATTGAGGAAGGGTATCAAATTATCCTCATTAGTATGTCAAACCCTTAGGAACCACGTTAAATGGTGTATTCCTATGAAACCATTAAATAATAATGTTCAGACCTTGGGTGTGACTTCTAGGGGACATATGCATTTATAGAAATTTTCATTGACCATTACTTGTATTTTTTGTCCAACAAACACCTAAAATTCCTAAAATAGAATCTCATGCATGGATTATTCAAACATAGTATTCCTGGTAAATATATTCTATGTAATAAATTCCCATAATATCCCTCCTATCCAATTTTCTGAATAATAAATCCAGTTTAGCAAAAAAAGAATTGTTATTAGAATCAATAAATGAAGAGATAACAGTGGCATAATCCAAATCAGAAACAACAAGGGTTGTGTATATCATCCTATATTTATAAACAAACCATTGGACCCCCCAAATCATGAATTTGGCTTTGTCTCTTGTCCTCCAGATTCGTCATATTTGTTGAAGAACATTCGATCCCAAGAGGCATCTCTAAAAAAACTAGGGTGGGGGATAAAGGTAACCTCTCCAAAGACCGTATTGGGGTAATAATTGGATTAAATGTTATGAGTGCAATGGGAACCAGGTTTACGAATTAGGTTCCATTCATTCTTTTTTTAAAGTCCAATCATGATCAAGAAAATGTACTAATAGCCCATACCACAAAAGGGTTTAGGGATAACTATATTAGATCAATCCAACAAATGCCATATTTTTATCATATTTCATACCACATAAGAACATGTTGGTGTGATAGTGAATTTGGACATTCAAAAATTCATGTAGCTTAAATAATTAAATATCATCAACTAGAATCAATAATGTTTCATAATTTATAAGTGCATATTTCACTCATTAGAGACACTCTTAATAATTCGATCCTTATTTTTTTTCTAACCAGTCCATGATGCTCGAAAAAATAACTCTACTTGTTTGACCAATAATCAATGTTATCCTAATATAAATATTGATTTTATCAACCAATTGAATAACTGGTGATCGAAAAATATATTCCTTTCTACAACTGGTCTCTCCTGAGCTGATATAAATAACTAATTTGGAGGAATTAACCAATTGTATGGATTCTTTCACATATATTTGGATAAGATGAAAAATAGATATGAATTATTAAATAGTTGACCTTGAGAAAAACAAATATACCATTGGGAATGATGATATTGGAAATAGTTGGTTTTCTTCTATAAATCGCCCCCATGAAATATGTTGTGTTTAGATTCCAATGAAATTTAATTAGAAAAAACACTACCCCTCAAGACACATAGGTATGGGGAAAATGGTAACCCTACCTGAACCCCCTGGTATGGATGAAGCATTAAGAGATGGTGCCATTGATAATGATCTTGGATGAAAATCAATAATGTTTCAAGAAGTACCATGAGTCAAATAATAATATTATAATGATATATTTCTTTAAATAATTGTTTGTTGAATCATAATTTAGAATTTTACATTTTTAAAAACAATAATGAATTAGAAAGAATTAATTGTATTTGAATTTTTATAATTTTTAATTATTTAAATAGTTTCATAGATTTGGTTTTTATTGATTAGTCTTTATTAGACTATGCAATTGATTCTTCCATGCATGATTATGAAAACATTCAACAATACTCAATGAAGAGTAAATGATTTTACAAAATGGTTGCATAAGAAATTACATATGTAAACCACATATGAATTATGGATTATGTAATCTCTTAAAAGATTTTACATATGAATTATGGATTATGGAATTTCATAATCATGAACTTCTCTCTAAGATCAATTTTTTTTATGCATATTAAAAAACAAGTTCAAGATTTATCATGATACTAACTAAAATACCATATGTTTTGAGATGTTTTAATCATCGAAGAAGTTGTAGTGGAGTGTCGAAAAAGGATTACATCCACAATAGGGATTGAATGTTGAAATGAAAATTGTTCCAATAATGTTGAATTAAAATGACCATGAAGGGTTTATCAGTTATTTTACAAATAAGTGTTGATAAATATGATTTTTATTTGTACAAAATTAATAACCGCAAAAAAGAATATAGGATTTATCAATGATAAAATTTTCACTAATAAACCTATTATTTATAAGAGCTAAAATTATAGTAGTTAAAATATATATTAATCATCCCAAGTATTATAGTGATGATATAAATATATAGGTTTTAAGAGATCATTTTCATTTTATAGGTGATAATAATCATTTAAATTTAAATAAATAATTAATTAATGATTATATATTAAAAATGAATAATTTGTTTAAAATTTTAAAATAATTTACCTTATTAATTTATATATAATCATAAATTCTTGACTATAAATAATTAGTAAACATTAATAATTAATAATGAATAGACACAAAAAATATAAAAAAATGGTTTTGTTTTATTAAATATATATATTAAATTTTAAAAAAAAAGAATATATATTAAAATGATGATGATAATATAGAAAAAAATTTAAAACCTAGTAAACACTTACAAAAAAAAAATCCATGAATAATTACATGAATTATGAACACGTACAAAAAATTTGATGAAAATATTAAAAAAATCATTTAAATAAATAATTTGTATAGTTTGAAATCATTTCAAATGTATTACAACATAATAAATAAAATTCAATGAGTGATAATCATATAAATTAAAAAAAATGTTAATAATAATAAATCATAGTTAATAGTTATGTTAAATTTAAATCATTAATTGAATTAATTATAAACACATAAAAAATGTAGGGAATCTTAAAAATTCTTTTAAATAAATATAATATTGGATTTTGAAACATTTTAAAGGAATTACACATTAATAAATGAAATTTAATAAATATTAATCTTATATATATAAAACTATTTTATAAAATTAATATTTAGTAAATAATTATGTATAAATAAATATTAAAAAATGAATAAATTCAAACGAAATATTAAAAATTGATAAATATTAAAAACAAATAATTAATATTAAATTAAATAATAATAAAAAAGATTGAATAAAATTGAATAACATAATAACATTAATAACAAAATCTGTTAGATTAATTACATAATTTACTTACACATAATAACAATGGTTCGAAGCCTGGCATGCCTCTTGGGGGATTAACATTGCATACAATGACTCAGGAAGGCAGTGATGTTGGCATGATGTAGGCAGGTGGTGATGCCAACAGGACGCAGGCTTGGTGATACTGACTATGTTATTTAGGAATGATGCTACACAGACCCTTTAGGAAATATCTTGGGCCATCGGGCCATGGGCCTACAGTATATGTAATGATCTTTCTCTTACCAGATATAAAGTAGCCACTTATTTGACAAAAAAATTAGAAAAATAAACATAATAATTGAATAAAATGAACATATATATAAAATACATATATATATATATACTCCTAGATTCAAATACACAAAAGCACCCTCAAACACCGCACCCACTAGCTAATGGGTTGGCCACCCCCCCCCCCCAATCCAAAGTGATAACCCACCAATTTTCAATATTCCCATCGACCAAAATTTTTATTGATATTGGTCTAAAAACCCATACCAATTATGTGTAGACCAAAACAGACCATAGGACCAGACATTATTGGGCACCTCTATAGGAATTATAACCCCCAATTATGCCTCCGCTGCAATCCAATGATGGAGAGTCACAAACCATACATTACACTTCAATTATCTCACTGAAGGTAATTAGGAATTGTCATAGATGACCATCAGACCACCACCCCCACTGTCAATCAATGTTTTCCAACCCAAGTCATTGGTTAACAAAGCCTTGTTGCACATCAGCTCTCTGAGCTTCACAAACACGCCGACCTGGAATATAAAGTTATCGCTTGACCTCTAAAATGCTGACACTGCCATTGCGTGAGGATGTCATCAGTGATGGTGAGCCTCCATAGTCACTCTTCGGTCCACTTTAATGCTACTCCTACTACATTATGATTGAATAGTTGTCACCCCTCCAACATTAACAATCATGACCACCCACGAATTCACCACCTCCCCAGAAACCTACCGCTCAAGAACCATAAGGATCCCTATTCCAACACCACCACTAAACACTCTTCATCTCTCAATGGCATGCACAGTACAGACTACATAGAACAACGTTCCTTACTTGTCATCGTGAAGAACATCCCCATCATTTTCATTTTATTAAATAAAAACCTAAATCAATTTAGTTATGGCATAGATAGGGGGTTTCATTTTAGGGAACTATGTTGTGGTTTGGATATTGTCATTGAAGAATCAATTATATGTATTTTCATACATAAAAAAATATTAAAAAATAAAAACTAAAAATGAATAAATTTTAATCATATAAATTACAAAATTATAAAAAATATTGAAGCTATTAAATAAATATGAATAACATTTAAAAAAAGATTAAATTCTTAATATATTTAAAAATACTAAATACCAAAAATTGAAAAAATAAACTATGAACTAATATATAAAATAAATAAATTAAATGAAATAATCTAAAAAAATTTAAAAAAATTTATTTATAACATTAATTACATTAATTTCAAACATAAAATATATAATAAAATTATATAGATAAATATAATTATTACGGACAATTATTGAAGTACAGACTTTATTAATTGTATATTTAAAAATATTATATATTATAATAAAATTTCTATTTTTATTAATTGTAAAATTGATACTATTTAATTAATTATATAAATATTTAAAATAATATAAAAAACTATCAAAATTTAATATATTACATAAATTTTAAATTATTATTCAATTAAAATGAATAAATTATCGAAAATAGTAAAAATTGAGATATATTAAAATCAAATAAATGAGATTAAATCGATCAACAGATAGATAGGTAAACACACAAATACGCATAGACATACATATTTACATACACACATAATATACATGCATACATTTTGGAAAACACAAACACATTTTCATAGGAAAATAAACATAGACAAACATGTATGTACACATACACTTACATACATCTACATAACAATGCATTCACAATCATATATTCCTATACCTACGCATATATAACTAAATATTCAACATAATCAAATACATATATAAATAAAAATAATAAATCACATAAACATGTACATACACATACAAATGTATATACATACACATAAGCATGAATTTGCAAATATATATACACATCCACACAATTACATACATCTGCATGAATATTCATACACATCTATTCATAGGACTATATACACATATACAACATAAACATACTAATATATAAATACGCAAGCACATACACATTTACATAATAATGATGCCATATATATAGTTATACATAATTTCAAACATACATAAACATTCACATATATACTTACACATAATCAAACATATACACAGACACATACAAACACACTATAATGCACATACAAAAACTCATACACATGCATATACACAAATACAATCATATGTGCACATACATATACAGACAATAAAAATTTTTAAATTCATACACAAACACATAGACAAACACATACATAATTATATGTATATTTATGCATACAAACAAACACATTCATGTACACGTACACATATGTATAAAATTAACATATAATTACATACATGTTTGTGCACATATAAATACACACACACACATAACATAAACATAGATAAACACACACCCCACACAACAAAACAGATGCAAACACAAACAACACATACATAAAAAAATGCAGACACATATATACAGATGCTTATTCATATATTATTAAATTTTATATAAAAAATTAATATACACAATATATATATATAGATATATACATGATGAAATATAAATACTAGTAAAATATATTTAATAATGTATATATGTATATATATTAACATATTCAATGTGTCATTTAGTAACCATACACAAAAACTTCTCATAATTTTAGGACTTTTAAATGTGTTAGAAATAATAATATAGAATGTGAATAGTTTTATTAGTGACTTTTAGAACAATAATTGAATATTTCTCAATAAGTAGTAGTGTTACATGAATATTTAAAATATGGAATTGCTAATGGGTGATACTTTAAATTAAATGGATTGATAATATTAAATGACAAATATAAATATTTATTAAATTCAAAATACAATGAATGATAAAATTAAATTAAAATATAACATATATAATAAACATTACATTTTTTAAATGCCTATTTAAAATAATACATTAGTTTCAGAAAATCCGAAATCTGAAGTCCGGTGGTCAGTGTTGAGAAGGAGGGAGCCATCGTAGTGTGCCCCGTTTTGTCTGATACATCCACGGTCAATGCACATCTGGACACAATCATTTATAGTCTATGCATATGTTTCGTTCATCCCGAATAGTGGTTAATGACAGGTAGGGTTCATAAGAATCATTTCTGAACACCTCTGTCCTAATGGGCTTCTAATAGTGCAGGAATTAGACACATGGGGGCGCCAATCATCTTATCCATCATCCCCCACTCGTAATGGTAGGCCTTGTCAATGGGAAATCATGGAAGAACATATAATAATGCATTATGGCACCAGTAAGAATTGATGATAGAGCGTGTGTGCATATATATCCATCATCCCCAAAACTACTATTCTCTATAGACACATAATCTCACTGAAAGGACATTTTTTTCTAAACCATCGACTGTGTGTCTGCATATATATACACATAACCACTCCCCATACATTTTATTACTAATTTAAATTTTTTTATTACATTATCTATAATTTATCCACCCAATTTGATTCATTATTAATTTTTATTTGGGTTCAATAAGTTATGACCTCATTAAAGATCATGGGTCTTCATTGTAACTAACCCGAAATTGCAAACATTGTTTTATTATAAAAAATATTTTAATTAATATATTTATGTATAATTAAAATTAACTAATAATATTTTTAATATGATTATAATTAAATATAATAAATGAAATTATATTTATTATTTAATTTGATTATAAGTTAATGATAATACTAATAATTAATTTTACCTATTATTTATGACATTCAAATTGATTTTCAAAAGTCATATATGATTTTTCTTTGTTTAAAATATTATTTAAAAATAACTATAAATATTTTTTTGTAATAAAGATTTTTTATTATAATATTAAATAAGTGTAAATTTATTTAGAAAAATATTATTATTATAATGATAAAATATTTTATAAATATAGGAAAAATTTATGTTTTGTTTTATAAAATTGATGAATTATAAATATATATAATTATTAGAATAATAAACCAAGCTCATTATATTTTTTTTAAATATAAATGATATTTTAATTATTTATATTAAAAATGAATTATGAAGTTCATATATTTAGATAAAACAAAATGATAAAACGAAAAATATGAATTTATATTATCATCATAAAAGCACAATCATGTATTGGCCAAAAGAAAATAGTACAATAAAAAATCAAAGAGACGTGATTGAATAAGAAATATGGATTAATAAATTAGATAAAAATGAAGATATATTTTATATATTGCAACATAATTTAATAATAAAGGTAAATATAAATCTATTAAAATTTGTGAGGTTGTATTCTCCTACCATTGTTACAATCCACTAGCAAAATGTTTAATGTCAATCCTGATCCCCTTACCCCATTTCTCGGGTAATCAATGAACTTGATTTTTTTTAATAATTTTGTATCTATTTTTTAACCTTGATCAAAATTAATTTCGCTATGTTTCATCGATTATTGAATCTCGACATATAAAAATATATAAACCCTTTTTATTTAAGAAATCAATTATTTACATCAAAAAAATTTACACTCATCTCCGTAAGTTCCCCCATTGTTTTATGCCCAATATTCAATAGCCACAAATACCTCAAATGACCATAAAAAAGAAAACGGTTCATATCATTTCATCTAATTAATAGTTTTAATATGGGTTTATTAAAAAAATGAGTCTACTTATTTTAATTAATTTTATAATTAGTTAATTACATTAGTTAAAATTAATTATACCATTTCTTTAGTGTTTTAAAATTAATTTTCTAAAGAAAAATATGGTTCTACATTTTTTGTGTGAAAAGACCTATATAATTAATGACGAATATCAGCAGACGTACATATGCAAATCCATATTTTAATATTATTGTTCGACATTTCTTAAAAGAATATATTAAAATAACTACATTTATTTAATAATATTTGTAAAAATGAATTTGTATTATAATACCAATTAAGGGTAAAACGTGTTTATCACAAATTATCAAAATTGTAAATATTTTATATTTTTTAAATATATGAGATATATAATGTTTTTAAAAAAAATTCTAAATTATAAATATATATATATATATATATTATATTATGATAACACACACATCATATTGATGTTATAAATAATATTATAATTTTAAATAATTATATTAAAAAAACTTATAAATTATATATATAATTTATTATATTTAAAAATGATAGATTTTATATATAAAATATGAATTTATATTATATTCACAAATATTGATGAAACCATTTTATGTACGAAAAGTTCCAAGAGTAAAAAAATAAATGTTTATACGTTTTGATAAAAATAAATGATAAAAAAATATGAATTTTTAATAATATAATGAAAACCAAATCATGGATTTCCAAAAAGAATATGATTAGTTAAAAAATAAATAGATGAAATAAATAGTGTGTAATGGTTTAGATAGAAAGAAAAAATATTTTAATGATAACTACATGAATTAGTAATAATTTAAAACATAATGATATTAAGAATTTCGAGGTTGTATTCAATTAGATGTCATGATAATTTACCAACAAAATACCCACAGTCAATCTAGAATGCCTCCATCCATTACCATGGGTTGTCGAACAACATGGCTCATTTTTTAAATTTATATAAATTATTTTTTTAACATTAATCAAATAGTTTTCCACTACCATCTCTGATTATCACAACATCACATATACAATCTTTTGAAATTTTTTGTTTAAACCCTCAATTGTCACATCAAAACATCTGAACCTCATGTCCCCATGTTCCACCATTTTGTTTTGCACAACTTCTAGTAGCCTAGAATCTCTTAGTTGACCTATAAAATATATGTTCTCATTTCATTTGAAAATGTTATTTTTTTAAAAAGGGTTATATATATATATATGTATATATGTACATATATAAACATATATAACTATCTATTTATAGTGTATATGAAAACTGTTTATTATGTTTTAAAATTGTTTTTTAACCTAGAATGGTAAATTTTCCTGGTCTGTCATTTATATTTTATGTATTTTTAGTTATATTTTTATATAAAAAATAGACATGATATATAAGAGTGGAACCTAGGTTTCATCTTTATGTCGTTTTTGTTTTTTAATTACATTATAAATACAACAATTTTTTGTACACAGATTAATAAAACCCCACATGGAAATAATTTCAATGTGTGGTACCCAAATCAACCCTTGAATTATTGATTTTTATTTATAAATATAATACACTACTAATTTTATAAAATTTAATATATCAATTAGGTTTATTAAATAAAAAAATAATTGAATTAAAAATCACTTAGATTTCACTATTTACTGATTATATTTATTTATATTTAAATGATAACTTCATTGACATTTATAATATAAATTAATTAAACTATAAATATTATAAAAAATATAAATATTTAATGTATCATGTCCTTCAATAAAATACAAATGTATCGTGAATTATATAAATATACATTTTAAATGATATAAATATAAAAAAATAATGTGCAATAATATAATCATAAAAATTATTGTAAATTAATTTTAACCAAATTCAGAACATATAATTAGTTTATAATATTATATATTTTAATATTTTAAAAAAAAATTAATTCTAAACAATCATCGATATAATTAAGTAATAATTTATAAATATTACTGACTGATATTAATTTAATAATATATTAGATCAAATTAATTAAACATGTGGTCAATTTTTCATTACAAATATTATTGATATATTTAATTTAAAATATATTGATGTTAAAATATGAAGTTGGTTTTATATATAAATAAATATTATATCATGAAATTAATTTCTTATATTCCAATTACATAATTTTTTTCAAAAATTAATTTATTATTGTTTTCATATATACCATGTTTATAGGTTAAGTGGGAACCCTCAAAAAGTACCCTTTGATAAAATATATTCAAATTCATTCACAGAAACAAGTTTCTATTTGAAATTACTTTTTGTGAAATTAAAATGATACTTGATATTGGGTTGGGGGGAGGGTATGATGATTCCTATGAGGTTGATGAGATTTAATAGATATGTGATGGTTTTTTTTATTACTCAAAGAAAGGCTCGGGAGTGGTGGATGATAAAACATCAGTGCTCATATACAGATGATGTATCAAATATTGACCAAGATAGAATATTTTACTAATTTTTGTTTTGTTTGTGGAGTTTTCAGTTGAAATATCTTGGGATCAGAGAATCCATTAGTCATTGGATGATATTGATTGGTGTAAATGGGTATTATGAAGGTTTTAGATTCATTCTATGCTTGTGATGGGTGAATAAACATAATGGTTTTTTCAGGTTCGATGAATGATTTTTAAAATTATACAATATGTAAACATGCTGAAAAAAATAATTCCATCAAATATTGACATAAAATGGTCCATAACACATAATGGTTATTCTTCATGTCAAAATTTTTAATAATTTAAATCAAACCTTATGAAATTCTACCTAATCATATGAACCTTCCCCAAAATATTAATTAATAACACATCACTATTAACCCACCCAATTCATTTATCTTATCTGTAAACATTTTCTCCCTAGTTTATGAAATACAATATAGTTCATGAGTCATGATTAATATTAATAACAAACATAAATACTGATGACAATTACACAAGCATAGTAATAACAATATACAATGACATATAAGAAATATCAATTCTCCATGAGAGTATATTCTCCTAATCTCCCATTTGAATTCATTTTTTCACACATCTATGTAGGTTAGAGGGTTGATAAATTTGTAAGAAAATTAAAATATAACATGTTTACATAAATAATTCCCATCAATAATTATAATACATGTAAAAATAAATAGGTGCTGGAGGAGTGGTAAATAACAATTTATTTTCCATTTGAAGATTTCCACCAATGAGGATCATCACCACATGGTCTATAATTATGTCATCGCACAAAATGGATTACAAACTTTTCAATTATAATAAACTAACATTACATTAGTAGAAATAAATGGAATCAATTATATTTGATAACATCTAGATAAATTGGATACAATTTTGGTATTATAGAACATTAATCAACGCATTCAAATCATTGATGTCGAGATAGAAAAATCCCACATATTTAAAATCCCAAAAAGTATGAATTTTATAAAATCAAAATACATTCATGAATAGATTTGAATAATGTTCGTGATAAGAAAAAATAATTATTTTATTCCAAATATCTCATTCAGTTCATGTTAAATATGGATCAAATTATTTTCAATAATCCTAACAATGTATATAAGTTGATTGTGGATCGTTATAATATCCTTCATCAATTGACCAAAAAATGATACATATGCATAATATTTTGAAACATGTTACTAAAATATAAGAATCACCGTTTCACATAAATGAATTTTATAATGTTTTTAAATATATAGATTATTAATTTCATGTAGGTCGTGGAATTTAAAAGGCATTTAATGTTCCATCCATTAGTGTGGTTTTTCTATAAATGTATTTTTGGAGATTAAAGTCAAATATTATAGTGAATTGGAGTTCAAATATATAAGAATATCATAGTAGGAAATATAACCATGATAATATATGTGAATATAAATTTGATAATTTTATTTTACAACCCAAATGAAGAAATGTTGGATGAAGGTCATTCTTGATTGTTTCTAACGTAATAACCATAACTTATCTCATGGATGATTAACTGAAATAATGAATTCATATATGTATCAAAAAAAATTATACACCCAACAAAACAAGTGGAAATTTTGTTTTTAAATATATATATTATTAATTTTCATGAAGGTAGTTGAATTTAAAAGGAATTTAGTGTTCCATCCATTTTTTTGGTTTGTCTATAAATGTTTATTTGGAGATTGAAGTCAATATTATAGTGAATTGGAGTTCAAATATATAAGAATATCATTGTAGGAAATATAACCATGATAATATATTTGAATATAAATTTGACAATTTTATTTTACAATACAAATGAAGAAATGTTGGATGAAGGTGAAACTTGATTATTTTTATCTTAATAATCTGAATTTATTTCATGGATGATTAACTGAAAGAATGAATTCATATATGTACCCAAAAAAAATATACACTCAACAACACAAGAGGACATTTGAACTTAATTTTTTTATCATTCATAAAAGAATGTATTTAGAACATAACATTATATTTTCTGTATGTGTTGAAAATTCCAATAGTATATGTTTACAAAAATCAAGTTATTAAATGGATTGCGGTTCATCCCCTGGGATGTTTATAAAGTGTGAATAATTTTTTTAATAATTTACATGGGATAAGTGGGGATACATTGAACAATGAGAAGATTAAAAAGATTAATATTTGGTGTCTTGAGAACCAACTAATTATACATTGAATACATGAATGTAGACTTATAATATATTGCTCATTGTTCTTCATGAATATAATATTATAATTTCATGGATTATTTGTTTCATTAATAATCCCATTGAAGATCCCCACTATGAAGATTATCTTGAAATGCTATTAAAATATACATATATAGTGTTCTACTGTTGGATGACATACTATGATAGGACACATAGTATATAGACCGTCATGCGTGGGTACTCGTAAGAAGACGAGACTCTCTCTCATGGAGTTCACACATGGAAATCTACATGATGGGAGATAATGAGAAAATACCCGCTAGAAGTAATTATGCATGTCTTGGTGTCACCATAAATTGCTATTTACGAGTGTGTGTAATGGAATTTAGATAGTAATATTATCATTAAATCTTTTCATGACCCACACACTTGGATTTACTGACAAAAACGTTCACGAAGACAGTTGGTGGGAAGTAGGGTACATTTGGTGTGTGAAAAATAACATGTTTTTTAATGGATAAGACAAGGAAGGATTTTTCCCTTCCATATTTACGGAAGTAGGTATCTCCGCCCCTTTTAATGATATATAATGGTCACACAAATTCCATGGTCATGGTGTCATGACATGTTTATTTTTAGAAGTCAAAAAATTACGGATCAAGCATATAGGTTTATGAAACTACCTTGAAACCTTCATGATGATATATTGAGACAAGGGGATTAAATTTAAAGGTATGAATCTGTATAAGGTGACATGTCAATACATCATCAATGTCTTTATCATGGGTGCCTTGACCCATTTCTAGACAATAATCCTAGACATTAGGCCATCCCGCCTAATGCCAACGGGAAATGGGCCTAGAGGGCCACAAACTAGGTGTTTCCAAGTATCTCAAGATGAATAATGATTATTCCCGTATTTGGTTTTATAATTATTCATGGGATAATAAATCATTTTAATTTTGATGGAAAAATAAAATGAAAACAAGGTATACCAACCGTGTACATTGAATGTACATGCCGTGTAGTTTTCATTTTGGAAAAGAAATGAAAAAAAAGTACACGTTGTGTATTAATGATTACACGCATTTTAGTTTTTCCAGTTGTTATTTTGAGGAAATTATAACATTTTATTAAATTATATTTATTATAATAACCATGGGTAAAAGTAAAAGAATTAATGATTAGACATGGGGGTTTTCAAGAAACCTTAATGAAATTTATAAAACGTGTAATGTGTTTATTTATTGTCATAACTCTCTAACCTCAAAATAGGTTGTAAATATCTTCACAACCCCAAAACATTTCTCTAAACGTTGTGCACAAAAATTCTAGATAAATCTCTCTTGGTCGAAAGAACACCTTCCTCAAAGAACGCTCTCAAGATCGAAAATGATCCTCCTCCATCATATCAAGGTGATATAAGGTAGAAAACTCAAGCGAAGGCTTCTCCACTCTAGCAACCAGAGATTCATTTGGCGATGTCAGGAGATATGTGGAGAACATGTGGACCACTAGTAGAGTATGTCTACACTTGGATTCTGTGATGAAATGACAAATCTCATCGAAACCTATTCAGAAATACCAACGAAGTAAGAATGCCATTAAGGTTACTTCTTGTAAATTAGTTAAATTAAATATAATCAACATGTGAAAATCCTCTTTTGTGGTTCCAAGACTATTCTTCTTCTTAATATATTACTATGATTCGATCTGGAGTGTCTGACGTTTATCATCATATTGATCTCGGAATGATAATTTCTAATGAAAAAAAGTCACCTGGGGACATCCACCCACGAGCTTCCACTGCACCTAGGACCTTCATGTGGTATCAGAGAGGTCAGCAGATTGATTATAGTTATATAATTTTCTTTGATAATTTACGCATTAATATTTGATACAATTAAAGATTAATCATTCTATAAAACTGAATGAACGAGATCAGTTCTTACTCTATAGTTTCTCGATTCATAATATAGAAATGACCTTTTATTTTAAATTGTGTTTAAAATAAAAAGGAGGAAGTCATCCAGTAGAGCCGCTCATTATGACTGTACAACACATGAATTCATGCTGTGTAGTGAAATCTACACGCCGTGCACATAGGATCAACGAACCGGTACTAGTCTGCCAAACCATGCTGTGTGAATTGAGCTTAACTATGTTTATTAATAAACCATGTTGTCTAGAACTGAATGATATGTGGAAACTGTAATACATGGTTTGTATCATGAATCAACACACCGTGTAGTCCGATCCGGCCCAGGTGAAACCATGTACAAGGAGAAGTCATGTAACCATGTACATGGGATTTATAGGTTTGTAACTGCGTAAAAAGGAAGTAAATGATGTGTGAGATTAATATACATGTCATTTCCTCCAAAATTACCAATTTACAAAAAACACACCAGGGCCCCTAGCTTGTATATTGGATAAAGGGTTAAAAAAATTCACCCCATTTAATATAGGCTACACGAAATATACTTTCAGAAAATGGAATTTCACCAGGTTTTATCAAATTTACAATGACCCAAACAAGGAATATGGTTGAGAATAATCTCAAGGATATTCCAAATGAAATTTAAGATAATGAATGAATTAATTATAATATCATAATTAATTGAATTCAAGTGAAAATTATCAAGAAAAAAATAATGGTTATATGAATTTGAATAATAAATATGCGTAAATGTCGTTACATGTTATGGATGATAATGAGAAAGACCAAATACCCATGGTGTGTGAATGGTATCATTTAAATTTATTTAATTTACATTCATTGGCATGTGAGCCTTCTTCTAATAAAATGTTGGGAATGCACTCCCATTGTTTCTTTAATTTAAACCCCATGTAATGGGGGATCTACCACGAAATATGAGAAGGTTCAAAATACGAAGCTGAGGTGAAACCATACCAAGAAGATACAAAGGTTGATTGGGGGGAGCTACATAACATGAACCCTCAGATTCATGGGGTTTTCCCTAGGTAAGGGTTAGCATAAAAACTGCTAGGTTATCTATCCAATAGAAGATCCTGATCATGCCATATTATTTTATATCTTTATGAATGCATGGTTTATTTATGAAGTATTTGTAGTCTCCATCACATCGTCAATTACATAAAGAAGCATGAAAATTTGGAAAAATATAAAAACCAGACTATGTGTAAATATGATCAGAACATTTTTATTCTCTTAAAAAGCATCACATAAAATTAACAAGCATGTGATAATACGAAACTATGGATAAAATATTGAAATCCTACATATTCCACATTATGTTAGACCAACCCTTCATTACTTGTTTAAAGTAGAGGCTCAATAAAACTATGTGTTTGACCAACCCTTGTGGGGACACTTTGTTTTATAAATGATGATCTTATGAATGTTTCATGTTAAATTTAACATTTTACATCAAGAGGAGTAGCCCTTTCTAGAATTATTGTAAAACGGAGGAATGTTTTGTGAAAATTCTATTTAGGATTACTGGATTGCGGTGTCCACTCATATATTCATGGAATTGAATGTTCATAGTTGGCAATGACCTGCCAACCTAAATACCATAAATAGCTTTACAAACCCTTTTTGGGGATATGCAATGTGGAATATGGATCCTTTCCACTATAATATCATAGAAAAATGGATTTCCATGTTCAATGGTGGGGGCCTTTATGACATGATAGAATAGTGACTGAATTAATAAATTCATTTATTATTTTTCATAAAATTTTATCAAAAAGAATTGATAAATATTCTCTTTCAATTTTTATAATCAACATGACAAACTCTCCGACCACATTTTCACTATGATACATTCTAGATAATGAAAATATCCTCCCAGATGTAACATTCAGGAATGATTTAGGCACCTTCAGGTTATCGTACTACATGAATGAATGTTTTATGTGCAGGAGTCCACACTTCATGATTTACCTGCCCAAGGGGTGGGTGATGAATAATTCCTAGTTAATGATCAACATTTGAACGATTCACTTGACATCCAATGTTTGATCTTGTCATCAATGTCTAGTGAGATCATGAAGTCTCATGATGACATGGATTCCTATAGCAAGATCGAGCACCATTTTGTTCTATACCAGGAGAGAGAAAGACAAGAATGGTTTGAGATATTCAAGTCTCAATTTCAGAATAACCTTGGAGAGGGTACCCCAGCTGGTCCTCATGTATTCATGCACATTGGCTACATTTAGTACATGGAGGTTCTAGGGTTTAAATTCCCCAAAAAACTGGATACTGATTTCATTATTGCATAACTTTACCAGAACTCCTCTAACATTGTTCTTAATTTCAACTTGAACAACATTGAATAGTCTCTATTTGGTCTCTTTATCCTCATTCACCAAGGGGACAATGCCATGAATCGTGAAAATCTTTTTATCCATATGTTGAATAAAAAGAAAGGGAAGGGGAAGATCTTTAAGACCAAAGCTTCTTCATGTCCTTTCATGAAAAGGATGATCAAAGAAGAGTCAAGAGAACATGAGATGTTTGTTTTTCATGTGGAATAAAGGGCCACTGGAGGAAAAACTGCACCCATCCAAGGAAGAAAGTGGATGCTTCAGGTGTGTTTGTTATTGAATAAAATATATCTATTTATACCCACTATTTGTCACATATATCTTGTGTTTCTCACATATATATCGTAATACAAGAACAAAGTAGATTAAGAATGATTGAAGAAAGTGAGGTAGATCACCGAGCATCCAACAGAGCCAGACTCGCTGTAGTAGCTATCAGAGAATTACCCCTCACATTTCCTACTAGGATGATCTTGGTATTAAATGTATGTTATTATGTACCAAATTTAACCAAAAACATTATTAAATTATCTATATTAAATACCAATGGATTCATATTCGTTTTTGGAAATGAATTTTTCTACTTTTATAAAGACGAATTTGTTTTGGTAGGGAAAAATTATATAATGGACATTATGTGTTAGAATATAAAATCCATGTTATGGAAATCGATGAAAAAGTTAATTCACATGACTCATTCCACACCCAAATTTGGCATCAACGACTATGTCATGTCAATGATAAACGTTTGAAAAATTACATCAATATGGGTATATAGATTCATTCGAACTAAAACCACATAGTGTATTTCATGTATTTATACAAGGAAAAATGAACAAATCTGCATTTAGATGTAAATATAAAAGGGCTATAGTGATTCTACAATTAGTTCACACCATTGTGTGTGGAGAAATTCCGGTTGAAGAAAGCGGTGGGTTCTTGTACTTCATAACATTAACTAATGATTTTAGTAGATATGGATATATTTAAATAATGAGGAATAAAATAGATAATTTTCAGAGGTTCATAGAATACCAGAATTAAGTTGTGAACTAGCTTGTTAAGAAGATTAAGAAACTCTGCACAGACAGAGGAGGCTAATATCTTAATCAAGACTTAATTTATGTCTTATGGGAATTTGGGAATCTATCTCAAATCACCCCACCTTACACTCCTAGATATTATGGTGTTTGTGGAAGGAGGAACCACAACCTGTTGGACATGGTGAGATCAATGATGAGTCATGTGATTCTTCAATTAACCTTTTGGTGATTTGAAATGCAAACAAAAACACACATACTAAACCTAGTTCCATCTAATTGATTAACGGTATTCCATATGATTTATGGACACGACACACAACCATGTTATAAAATTTACCTGTGTGGGGTTGAGAAGAATTTGATAAGGCCACTACATGTATCAAACTTGCACCCTGAGGCACAAAGTGTACCTTTATTAGATATTCCATGGAAAAAGGGGATATTTCCTATACAACCCCTCAAATAATATGGTAATAGTGGAAATAAACGCCATATTCATTGATAGGGAGCACAAATCCAAAAGAAACAAGTGGGAGAATGATTGACATGGATTAATTAGAGGCTCTAGATACACAAGAGTTGGTACAAGAACAGATTCCTCAAATCCCCGGGGAAGAAAAGTCTATTCCAGTGGCCCAAGAACTACGTAGGAGCACGAAAGAGGTGAGATAACAATACCAATATTTTTTTCTTGTCACTGAGTATGGTGACTCATTATTGAATGACATTAATGATCCTCTTAACTACAAGGAAGCAGCTGAAGTCATAGACATTTCCAAGTGGCAAGAAGCCATGCATTATGAAATGGATTCCATGTACCAAAACTATGCCTGGATTTTTTTAGATCCTCTATTTTATGCAAAGCATGTAGGTAATAAATGGGTATTCATGAAGAAACTGCACACGGAGGGATAGGTCATCACATATAAGGAACAACTGGTTGGAAAATATTTTAGACAACATCATGGAATTGATTATGATGAATCCTTCTCACTAGTTGCGATGCTGAAATCTCTCAAATTCCAATTTTCCATTTCCTCTTACAATAATATGAAATTTGGAAAATGATATTCAAAATAAAATTCCTTAATGGGAACCTCTAGGAATATGTCTACATGACACAACTTGAAGGGTTTGTGACTCCAAAGGATGCCAACAAGGTATTCAAGTTTCAAAAATCCATTTATTGATTAAATCAAGCACCAAGATCATGGGAAATTCGTTTAGATGAAGTCGAAATGGAATCTAGATTTTTTAAGAATGAATGTTAGACTTGGGTCTAGAAAAGGATTAGTGTAAGTAGAGTCATTTTCATAATAGTATATGTTGATGACATATTACTAATGGAAATGAAGTAACTGTATTATAGTTAGTTAATCCATCGTAGGATAAATGATTCTCTAGGAAAGACATGGGTGTGGGTGCATATATTATTGGGATTAAGATCCATCAAGATACATCCAAGAGAATACTAGGCCTGAGTCAATGTACATTCATTGACATGTTACTGAAGAGATTAAGTATGGAACAATCAAGGAGGGTATTGTTTCCAGTCCCACATGGCGTTCATCATTCCATGAAAATGTGTCCGCAGACAAATTAAGAAAGAACAGAAATTGCAAGGATCCATTACGCTTCCACGATTGGGTTGATAATATATTCTATGCTATGTACCAGGCTTGATGTTTCTTACACATTAAATGTTGTAGGAATATATCAAGATGATCCAAGAGACCACCATCGGATGGCAGTCAAGACTATCCATACGTATATGAGGTGTAAAAATGATATGTTACTATTTTATGGAGGAGATGAGGAACTAGTCATCATAGGACATGAATATTCTAGTTTCATGACTGATCAAGATGGCATGAAGTCACATACTAGATACATCTTCTGTTAGAATGGAGGTGTTGTGAGATGGATGAGCCCAATGCAATGAGTGGTCGCAGATTCTACCACAAAGTTCATGTATATCGCAGCTTCTGATCCATCTAAAGAAGTTGTATGGATGTGAAGCTTCGTACAAGATCTAGATATAATACCTATATGTAATTATACTATAACACACTATTGTGATAATACTGTAGTGGTGGGACTTGAAAAAGAGCCATGGTCACATCAGAAGACACAACACATACATCCGATGAATCATCTCATGAAGGATTTTTCATAGAGAGTTGATGTTTCAGTTATCATTATTCCCATGGAAGACAATGTTGATGTCCCCTTAACTAGTGCATTGACTTAGCAATAATAGGAGCATCATGTGAGGTCTAGTAGACTAAAAGTCGATGGTAGTTGGATCTAGTGCATGTTAGAGTTTGTTAGAGTTGGTGCCTTGCTAACCAACTTTTTATACTTTGATTACATTAAGGTAAACTTATTATATATTTTTCATTGTTCTTCATGACTATAATATAATAAAATCCTGGAATATTTGTTGCGTTAATAAGGTCACGGCAGATCTCCACTATGATAAGAACATTGAAAAGATATAACAGTACATTAAAACAATTTTCTATGATTGGATGACATACTATGATACGACACATAATATATAGACTATCATGTGAAAGTACTCATAAGAAGACATGACACTGTCTCATGGAGTTTGCTCCTGGTAATCTCCAAGATGGGATACTATGATAACAGAACCACAAACAGTAATTCATTATGTCCTGTTGTCATCCGAAATTGCTATCTACGAGCACGTGTAATGGTCCTTAGATTGGAATATTATCATTAACTCATTTCATGACTCACACACTTAAATTTACTGACAAAAACCATCACGTTGACAGTTGGCGGGACGTAGAGTACGTTGGGTGCATCACGAATGACATGTTTTAAATGGATATTCCAAGGAAGGATTTCTCCCTTCCATATTTATGGATGTAGATATCATGGGTCCATTGAATATGATTTATAATTCCCCCATATTCCATGTTCATAGTGTCACGAAAATTTTATTTATAGACGTCAGAGAATGATAGATCAAGCATATATGATTACGAAAATCCTATAAAACCTGCTTTATTAGATATAGCAATGATGAGATTAAATTACATGGTAAGCGTACTTATGAGGTGACACGTCAATGCTTCTTCAACTTCATTCTCTTGGGTTCCATGACCCATTGCAAGACGGTAATCATGGACTTTACGCAGGCCTGCCTAATGAAAATGAGAAAAAGGCCTAGAGGGTCACACACTATGTGTATCAAAGTATCTCATGTAGAATAAATATTATTCATATATGTTGATTAATAATTATTCATGGAAGAAAAAATTGTTTTAATTTTGGTGGAAGAATAAAATGAAAAATATATATACACTCTTTGTAGATTGAATTTACACAACGTGTTGTTTTCATTTTTGAAAGGAAAGGAAAAACGAGTACATGTCGTGTATTAATGACTACATGAAAAGTATTTTTCCCTGTCAGGATTATGAGAAAATAATAATATTTTATTAAATTATGTTTATAATAATCAGTGTGGGAGTATGTCAATGAATTAACATTTCGACAAGGGGGGTTTCTATAAGAGTTAATGAAATATATAAAATGCATAACACATTTATTTATTTTCACAACTCAATTAAATCGAACCAGATTATAAATATCATTACAACCAAAACAGTTTTCCCTAATCATTGTGCACATCAATTATGGAGAATTCTCTCAAGGCTAAAAGATATCGTACCTCCAAGAATGCTCTAAAGACCAAGAGAGATCTTCCTCCACTAGATCAACATGATGTAAGGTGGAAAAACCCAGGAAAACGATGCACCACACTAGCACCCACAGATTCATTTGGGGACGTCCTGAGATATGGGGTAAACATATGGATCTGCACTAGAGGAAGACTACACTTGGATTTTATGAAACAATGACGAATCACATCAGAAAGTGTTTAGAAATATCAATGATTAATGAACACCATTAAAGCCACTTCTTTCCAATTATTTAAATTAATTATAATAAACCTATGATGATCTCCATTGTGGTTCCGATACTATTCATCTTCTTCGATTATTTCGGTGATTCAATCCATAGAGTCTATAATTTATCGTCATATCGGTCCAGGATTTATCATTGCTAATGACAACAAGTTAGGTGGTCAAATCCACCCACGAGCTTCCGATACGCCCGAAACCATAAATTTTGGATCATCACAGGTTGATTATAATTAATTTAATTAATTAAAAAGAAGTAAATTTTATGGAGTTCTATCTTAATTCATATTTATGATCATGTACCGATGTGAATCTTTATTGTGTCGCAGAAGACAACTTTATACATACTCCAGTGGTGATCAACACATGAACAACGTATCTCTGGACTTCCCCAATGGAATCAATAGGTGCTAGCGTGTAGAATCCTTTTCTTGTTTTGTCTATATTAGTTTGCCTTGATCAGATAGAGGATGATCTCTCTCAGTCATGAGAGCTTTTATGGAGGAAGGAGTTCTTTCAGCCTTGAGAGAATTCCCCAAAATTGTTCTGAACAATGATTATGGGAATGTTTTTGGGTTGTTAGTATATTTATAATCGTGTTTTAGGTTATAGAGTTATGACAAAAAATAAATGTGTTAAACATTTTATCTATATAATTATCTCATATTGAAAACCCCCATGTCGAATCACTAATTATCTGACATGCTCCTAGGACGATTTTAAAAATATCATCTAATAAAACGATATTATTTCCTCAAAATCCCATCTATAATAGTTATATGGAATGTAATCATTAATACATGGCATGTATTTGTTTTTCATTTAATTTCCAAAATGTAAACTAAACAACATGTATGTTTATCTTTCAGGGGTTGTATATCTTGTTTTCATTTTATTCCTCGTCCAACATAAAAATGATTTAGGCTTTCCTGAATATTTATTAAACTGAATATGTGAATAAACATTATTATACCTGAGATACTTGGATACACTATGTATGTGAACATTTAGGCCTCTTTCTCGTTGGAATTAGGCGGGCTTGCCTAAAGTACAAGATTATTGTCTAGAAATGGGTCAAGGCACCCAAGAGAATGAATTTGATTCTACATTGATGTGTAACTTCATACGAATTCATACCCTGTAATTTAATCCCTTTGCCTCAATATTTCATCAAGAAGGTTTCATTGCAGTGTCATAAACCTATATGCATGATCCTTAATTCTTTGACTTCTAGGAATAAACTCATCATAACACCATAGCTATGGAATTTGGGTGATAGTTCAATTTCAATCAATGCTCACTATATATCTACTTCCATAAATATGGATGGGAAAATTCCTTCCTCAACTTATCCATTTAAAACATGTCATTTGTGACGCACCGAACATACCCTACTTCTCTCCAAATGTCTTCGTGACAGTTTTCATTAGCAAATCTATGTGTGTGAGTCATGACATGAGATAATGATAATCTTACATTCTTATGACCATTACATACGCTCGTAGATTGCAATTTTCGATGACACCATGACTTGCAGAATTACAACTTGTGGGTCTATTCTCATCCTCTCCCACCATGGAGATTTCCATGTCTGAACTCCATGAGAGAGAGTCTATTATACATATGAGTACTCGCACATGATTGTCTGTATACTATGTGTCATATCATAGTATGCCATACAACCAAAGAACATTATTTATGAATATAGTTATACCATTTCAATGATCTCATCATATTGATGATCTTCCATGACCTTATTAATGCAAAAATAATATAGAATATTATTATATTATATTAATGAAGAACAATTAACAATATATAATATGTTTACATTCATGTAATCAATGTATAAACAATTGGTTATTAGGACACCAACTCTAATGAACTCCCACATGGACATGAGAAAATTGCCTACAAATATCATTCTGGTAGACCTCAGATGATTATCATGATTCTGCTATGTAAAATCTTTAGTCATGGGGTCCTCCACATTGTCTCCTGTGGGAATACTGCTCACTGAAACATCACCTCTCTGAGATAAATCCCTCAATTGAAAATAAATCCAATGTATTGGATTAGTTAGCTGATGTGACATTGGATCTTTTTCAAGTGCCACCATTGCAGTATTGTCATTATAGACATTGATAGGATCTTTACTTCTAGATATTACATCAATCACTTGGACGAAGCATCACATTCATACTGCTTCTTTAGCTATCTTAGAAGCTGCTATATACTTGGACTCTGCTATAGAATCTGCTACCACACCTTGCTTGGAGCTCTTATAGCTCATTGCACCTGCATTAAAACTGAATATGTATGCATTATATGAATTCATATAATCAATATCAGTAATGAAACTATCATCTGCATTACCTATGTTGACTATATCCACTTCTTCTCTATAAACTAGGAACATATCCTTTTAATGCCTCAGATACTGAAGGATAGTCTTGACTGCCATCCAGTGGTGGTCTCTTTAATCTGCTTGATATCATCTGACCACACTTAATGCGTAAGAAACATATATCCTTTACATAGAATAACATAAAAGTCTAACCCAATAACAGATATATAAGGGATCAATCCCATTTTCATTTATTCATCATGTGTCTGAGGAAAACTTTTGTTGGAAAATTGAATGCCATGTGACACAAGCAACAATCCCCTCTTGCAATGTTCCATACTGAACCAATTCTATATCATGTCAATGTATCTACTTTCACTCAGGCACATCATTCTCTTGGATCAATCAAGATGGATATTGATCCAATGAATATATGATGCATCAACAAATCCTTTTATAGAGAAGCATTTATCCAACCATGCCTTAACTGACATTAAAACTGGTAATGCATATCCAATTGGTAATATTTCATCAACATATACTATAAGGAAAAAATTGAACTTCCAATAATCCTTTTGTATACACAAGGCTCACATTCATTCATAACAAATCCAAATTCCATTATAGCTTCATCAAAATTAATATTTCATGACTGTGAGGCTTTATTTAATCCATAAATAGAATTTTACAACTTGCATACCATGATGGATTCCATTGGAGTCACAAACCCTTCAGCTTGTGTCATGTTGACATATTTCTAGAGTTCCTTGTTATGGAATGATGTTTTGAAATCCATTTTCCTAATTTCATAGTGATGGTAAGATTCAATGGGAAATAGGATTCTGATGGATTTAATCATCACAACCATTGAATAAGGTTTCATCATTGTCAATTCCTTGACACTGCCTAAATTCTTTTGCATCCAGTGATGCCATATAGGTGCTGACCTGTCACTCAATGCCCAATTTCTTCTAGAATACCGATTTATTACCAAAATTCCTTACATCAATAGGAAGATCTACCATAATGTAGACATGGTTTTGGTACATGGAATCCATTTTAGAATTCATTGCTTCTTGCGACTTGGAAACATCAGTGCCTTCAACTACTACCTTGTAGGTACGGTGATCATTCATTTTCGAGCAATAATGATTCACCGTCCTCGGTGAAAACAAAATCATATCGTCATGGGTATCTATCCTCTCTCGTGATCCTACACAATTATTATGTCTCTGGAACATATTATTCATCCACGTGGGTTTGTGTAATCTGTTCTTGTACCAACATTTCTGTATATATAGCATCAAATTCATTAAATTCAATCTCTCTCCCACTATCATTATTGGAGATGTGGTCCCCCTCAAGGAATATGTATTTCCATTCCACTGTATACTTTTTATCTTAGGAGTTTTGTAGATAATATCCCCATGTTTCCTTGGGATTTCCTATAAAGGTACACTTGGTGCCTCAGGGTTCATGTTTGTAACCTGAAGAGGCTTTAATAAAAAACATCATTTGAATATATTCTGTAGAAGAACCAACTCTTTGCATCAATATGAAATGGTCCACACACATCTGTGTGAACTAATTCTAAAATCTCCATATCCCTTTCACCTTTCACACTAAATTGGGATTTCGGAATTTTTCCTTGTAGACATGCAAGACATACACCAAGTGGTTTTAGATCGAATAAATCTATGTACCCATCTTGATGTTATTTTTAAAAACATTTCTCATTGACATGACCTAGCCACTGATGCCAATGTTGGGTGTGGTATGTGCCATGTGAATTAACACTGTCATCAATTTCCATTACTTGTTTTTTGTAGTCTAACACATAATGGTTGTTATATAAATGTTACCAATCAAAACAAATGATGTCTTTATAAAGCATGAATCATTCATTTAAAAACATGAATATAGAGACATTCGTATCTAATATGGATACTGAAATAATTTTTTTGGTTAAATCGGGTACATAATAACATCCTTTTAATTCCAAGACAACCCCAATATGCAATGTGACTTAGTAGTCTCTGAGAGCTATAATAGTGAGTCTGGTTTCATTAGGTGCATGTAGATCCACATCACCTCGTTCAATCTTTCTAATTCTATGTGGTTGCTTTATTTGGATACAGATGTGATCTCTACAAGCAATATCTAAATCCCAATTTATAGAAATAGATAAAATCCATTTGATAACAAATGCACCTGAAGCTTCCACTTACTTCAATTACTGGGTGTAGTTTTTCTTCCATTTTCCCTTATTTCCACATGTGAAACAAACAACCTCATGTTCTCTTACCTCCCCTCTGATCTTTCTTTTCATGGAATGCCATGAAGAATCTTTGGAAGTAATTCTCTTTTCCTTACCATAACTTTTATTAACCATAAGGACAGATGGATTTGCATACATCATATCATTTTCCACTTGGCGAACGAGGATAATAAGATTAGATAGAGACTTCTCAATGTTGTTCAATTTGAAATTTACAATGAAGTTACAAAATATATGGGGGAGTGATGCAAGAATGAGTTTAGTACCTAGTTCTTTTGGGAGTTTAAACCATAGAAATTACAAGAGATCAATCTAGCTAATGTGCTAGAGTACATCAGGCCCAGATGGGGAACCCTCTCCAATATATCTCTCGAATAGATCCTTGGAGATCTAAAAATTTCATGTCTTTCCCTTTCCTGGAATAGACCACTGCGGTTCTCAAGCATCCTCTAATCATCCCTATCTTCATGAGACATCATGAGCTCACTAAAAATTGATGACTACATCAAACATTGAATATCAGGTGCATTGTTCAAATATTGATCATATCCATGGAAATAATCATCACTCACCCCATGGGAAGGTGAATAAGGTTGTGAGGGCTCCAACACGTAAAATATTCATTCATGGAATATGATAACATGAAGGTTTCTAAACCGTTATTGAATGTTACTGCCATTGAGGATATTGTCTTTATCTAGAATTTATCGTAGAGAAAATGTGGTTGATGAGTATTTCATAGAGATTATTCAAATTAAAAGATCATAATTATTTGTACCTTTTGATTACACTATAAAAAAATGAATTTATTAATTATCCCACCATTTTTTCATATGCCAACAACCCCCACAATTTTACTTTGAATGCCTAGTTTCTATGACATTATAGGGTAAAGGATCCATATTCCCCTTCGTATAACCCCAAAAAGGGAATGTTAAACTATTTAAATGTATTTAGGTAGGTAGGTATTTGACAACTGTGAGCATATAGTTCCTTGATCTGTTGAGTGGATTACCCCATCCAAGAATCCTAACATTTATTTCCTCCACACTTGCCTCCATTTTACAACAAGTATAGCAAGGGATACTCTTATTGATGTAAATTGATTAAGTCAACCAAAAAAATTCATAAGCGCTTCAATTATAAAAGTAAGTGTCCCAACAAGGGTTGGTTAAACACATACTTTTATTGTGTTTTTCCCGTAATTATGTAACAGAATGCTTCGTCTGACTTAATTTTTTATTTGAGGGATATCAATAAATTATGCATAGTTTCACAATATCAAATTCTTGTTAATATTATGTTATGATTGATTAGGTGATTAACCATGTTATAATAATGTTTACGCTAAGTAAAGTTTTAATTTTATTCTATATTTACATTCTTGTTTGTTTCATTAACTATGTGATCGGGATAACACATACATTATAATTAACCCTTGAAATTAGACATAAATAAATAAGATGGCGTGATCAAGAGATTATATTGGCTAGCATATCTAGCGGTTTTGATAAGCTAACCCAGAACTAGGGAAAAACCCCATGACCCCAATGGTTCATGTTTTTTAGCTCCCACATGTCCACCATTGTATCTTCTTGGGATGAGTTCACCTTAGATTCCTATTTTGAACTCTATCCTCTAGTATGGGAGATCCTCCATTAAATGGGGTTTACATTAAAGAAACCATGGCCAAACATGCAATACATTTTATAAGAAGATGGATCACATGCCAAAAAATTTAAATAAAATAATCTTAAATGAAACCATACTCACAAAGGGTCTTTGGTTTAGCTCATGATCATCCATAGCATGTAACAAAATTTACGCTTATTTAGTATTCAAATTCATTTAATCATTATTTTATTCAAGCTAGTCACACTTTAATTCCATTAATTATGATCTAATAATAAATTAATTCTTTAACATAAATTCTATTATGAGTTTCCTTTAGATTATTCTTCTCCATATTCCATGTACGGTTCACTGTACTTTTGAAGTAAACCTTGTGAAATTTCGTATTTGGAATGTACACTGTGTGTAGGCTATGTTACATGACATGTATTTATTTTCACCCTTTATAAAATGTACACACCGGGGGCTTTGGAGTGTTTTTTAAAGCATTGAAATTTTGGAGTACACGTTATGTAAATTAATCAAAAACGGAATGTACTTCCCTGTTACACAGTTACCGGAATGGAAATCCCGTGTACATGGTGGCACGACTTCTCCTTGTACATGGTTTCACCTGGGCCGGATCAAACTACATGGAATGTTGATTCAACATAAATGTTCTGTATTACAGTTTCCATGCGTCATTCAGTTCTAGTCAACATGCTGTATTAAAAATCATAGGTAAGACCAATTCACACGTCCTGGTTTGGTGGACCAGTACTGGTTCATTGAACCTAATTACAGGGCGTGTAGATTTCACTACACGCCGTGTATTCCGATGTTTTTTAGACATAATGAGAGGATCCTCTATATGAGTACCTCATTTTTATTTCAATCAAAGTAAAAATTGAAAATTCATTTCTACAATGTAAATCAAGAAATGAATGAGGAAGAACCTATATAATTCATTCGGTTTTATAGAATGATTTAACTTGAATTGAATAATATATAAATGCGTAAATTTTCAACGAAAATAAAATAACTATAAAAAATGATGTATCCTCTAACTGATGCCACTTGAAGGTCTCGGGTGCAGTAGAGTCTCATGGGTGGATGTGCCCACCTGGCATTCTTTCATTAGAAACGATCAATTCGGGATCAATACAATGATAAATGCCAAAATCCCTAGATCGAATCACAGAAATATACAAAGAAGAAAAATAATCCTGGAACCACAAAAGATGATCATAACAGGTTTATTATAATAATTTTAATTAATCTGAAATAAGTACATTTTATGGAATTCATTTCTCATCGATAATTATGATCACGTTATGATTTTGTTCATTGTTTCATCGCAAAATCCATGTGTAGAAATCCTATAGTGGTGATAAACAATTGCACCACGTATCTCGGGACTTCTCCATAGGAATATTTGGGTGCTAGCGTGGAGAAGCCTTTGATTGCATTGTCTGCCTTATATAGCCTTGATCTGATGGAGGAGGATCTCTCTCTGTCTTGAGTGCATTCTTGGAGGAACGTGTTCATTTGGACTGGATAGAATTCTCCTGAATTTTAGAGAAAACTATTAGGGAAATGTGTTGGGGGATGTAAAGATATTTATAATTATGTTTTAGTTTATAGAGTTACTACCACACAAAAACGCGTTAAGCATTTTATTTATTTCATTAAATCTTATTGAAAACTGCCATGTCGAATCATTGGTTCCATTATACATGCCCATGCTCATTATAATAAATTTCATTCAGTAAAACAATATTATCTCATAAATATTTCGACTGCAAAAACTACATAGTCTGTTATCATTAATACACAGTCCGTACTCATTTTTTATTTCCTTTCCTAAATGAAAATGACACTACGTGTACATTTAATGTACATGGCATGTATATGTTATTTTCATTTTATTATTCCTCCAAAATTAAAATTATTTAGGCTTCCTTTAATAATTATTAATCCTCATATGGGAATAAATATTATTCTACTTTAGATACTTTGAATCACTTATTTTGTGATCCTTTAGGCCTCTTTCTCATTTTCATTATGTGGGTTTTTCTAAAGTCCAAGATTACAATCTAGCAACGGGTAAAGGCACCCAAGAGAAAGAAGTTGAAACTGCATTGATGTGTCACCTCATGTAAATTCTTACTGTGTAATTTATTCCCTTTGTCTCAATATCTCATCAGGCAGGTTTCATGGCAGTTTCATAAACCCATATGCTTCATCCTTCATTCATTGAATTCGAGAAATAAACTCGTCGTGAAAACATGACCATTGAATTAGGGAAATATTTCTATTTCAATCAAAGGGATCGAGATATATACTTACATAAATATTTAAGTGGAAAAATGTTCCTTGACATATCCATTTACAACATTTCATTCGTGATGCACCTGACATACCCTACTTCACACCAACTGCCTTTGTAATGGTTTTCGTCAGCAAATCCAATTGCACGAGTCATGAATTGATTTAATGATAATATTATAGTCTACGTAACATTACACACGCTCTTCGTTGGATGTTCCCACTTGAATTGTTTAATTATAAATGATCAATATGGGATCAATACGAAGATAAATGCCATACTCCAAGAATCGAATCATAAAAATAGAAAAAGAAGAAGAATAGTCTCGGAACCAAAAAGGAGGATCATCACTATTTTATTATAATTAATTTAAATAATTGAAATGAATTACGTTTTATGGAATTCTTTCTTCATTGATATTTCTGATCACGTTCTGATGTGATTCATCATTGTGTCGCAGAAGCCATGTGTAGACATCCTCTAGTTGAGATCCACATGTGCACCATGTATCTCTGGATGTCGTCAAATGAATCTATGTGTGCTAGCATGTAGAATCATTTTCTTGTTTTGTCCGACATAGATCTCCTTGATCTGATGGAGGTGGATCTTTCTCAGTCTTGAGAGAATTATTAGAGGAAGGATTTATATCGTCCAAGATAGAATTCTATAGAACTATTTTTCATAAAGATTAGGTAAAATATTTAGGGTTTTGAGGATATTTATAATTGTGATTGAGGTTAGAGAGTTAGGACAATAAATAAACATGTTTCTAGTTTTATTTATTTCATTATCTATAATTGAAAACCCCAACTTTGAATCATTAATTTCATGACATGTTACCAAGGTGATTATAATAAATATCATTTTATAAAATTATATTATTTCCTCAAGATCCTGACGAGAAAAACTACATGGTGATTAATCATTAATACAGTTCATGTACTTATTTTTCGTTTTCGTTCAAAAATGAATACCACATGCCATTTCCATTCAATCCACACGGTGTTTGTATCATATTTTCATTTTATTCTTCCTCCAACATTAAAATAATTTTGGATTCCTTGAATAATTATTAAACCACATATGGGAATAATCTTTATTCTAATTATGATACATGGATACACTCAGTGTGTTACCCTCTTGGCCTTTTTTACATTGGAATTTGGGGGGCTTGTCTAATGCCCAAGATTACTATCTAGAAACAGGTCAAGGAACCCAAGAGAAATATGTTGACGCCACATTGAAATGTCACCTCATACGAATTCATATAATGTAATTTAATCCATTTGTCTCAATATCTAATCAAGAAGTTTTCATGGTTGTGTCATAAACCTATCCGCTAGATCCATCATTAATTCAGTTCTAGAAATAAACTCATCGTGACACCGTGGCCAATGAATTCGGGAGATTGTTCTATGTCAATCAAAGGGAACATGATATTGACTTCAATAAATATGTAATGGAAAAATCCTTCCTCGACTTATCCATTAACAACCTGTCATTTGTGATGCACCCAACGTACCTGACTTCCTCCAACTATCTTCTTGACGGTTTTCATCTGAAAATCTTATTGCATTATTCATGTACTGAGTTAATGTTAATATTCTAGTATAAGGACCATTAAACTCGTTCATATATAGTAATGATTGATGACACCAAGACATGTGTAATTACTACTGGTAGGCCTTTCCTCATTATCTCCCATCTTAGAGATTACCATGTGCGAACTCCATGAGAGAGAGTCTCATAATCTTTAGAGTAATCACACATGAAGATCTATTTTATATGTGTCCTATCATAGTATTAAATCCAACCATAGAATACTATTTACGTATACTGTTATAAAATATCAAGGTTCTCATTATTGTAGGGATCTTCCATGACCTTATTAATGAAAAAAATAATCCTGAGCATTATTATATTATAGTCATGTAGAACAATGAACAAAATATAATAAGTGAACAATAATGTAATCAATGTATAAACAGTTGGTTATCAGGAGAACACCTCTAACAAAATACCACATGGACTAGAGAAAACTACCTATAATTTTTAGTCTGCTAGACCTCACATGATGATCATGTTTCTTCTAAGTCAATTATATAGTCAAGGTGTCTGCCATGTTGTCTTCCGAGGAAATACATCACACTGCAACTTCACAGCTCTGAGAATAATCCCTCCAGAGATGATACTTTATAATTATGTGCTTTGTCTACTGATGTGACCATGGCACTTTTTCAAGTGCCCCCTCTCATGTATTATCACAACAGAGTGTGATTGAAATATTTCTGCTAGGAACTACATCCAGATCATGTATGAAGCTTCACATCCATACTGCTTCATTATTTTCCTCATAAGCTGTGATATACTCGGACTCTAGTGTAGAATTTGAAACCACACCTTGCTTTGAGCTCTTCCTACTCACTAAAACTCAATTAAAACTGAAGATGTATCCATTCTTTGACTCTATAACATCATAATCAGTTTGGAAACTGGCATCTACATGTACACTTATGACTAGTTCTACATCTCCTCCATATAAAAATACCACATCCTTAGTACGCCTTAGATACTTATGAATAGTCTTGACTGCCTTCCAATGGCGATCTCCTAGATCATCTTGATATCTACCTACCACACATAATGTGTATGAAACATTTAGACTTGTACATTTCATAACATACATGACTCACCCAATCGATGATGCATAAGGGATCATTTCAATTTTCATTATTTCCTCATGTGTTTTAGGACTCATTTTTTGGAATGATGAATTCCATGTGACACTAGAAATAATACCTTCTTGGATGGTTCCATACTGAATCTCTTCATTATCTTGTCAATTTATGTACTTTGACTCATGCCCAACATTCTCATGGATCAATCATGGATAATATTGATCCCATGAATATATGATGCCTCACCCAAGTCTTTCATAGAGATTAATTTATCAAGTCATGCCTTATCTGACTATAATAAAGGAACTTCATTTCCATTTAGTAATATGTAATCAACATATAATATTATGAAAATAACTGCACTTATAATATACCTAGTGTAGACACAAGGCTCACATTCATTCTTAAAAATGCCAAATTATGTTATGGATTCATCAAAACGAATGTTCCGTGACTTTGACGCTTGCTTTAATCCATAAATGTATTTTTACAATTTGCATGCCTTCTTCGCATCCTTTCGAGTCAAAACCCCTTCAAGTTGTGTCATGTAGACATCTTACTGAAGGTTCCTATTATTGAATTATTTTTTGAAATAAATTTTCCAAATTTCATAGTCATGGTATGAAGTAATGACCAACATGATTCTGATTGATTTCAGCATCGCAACCAGTGGAAAGGTCTCAACATAGTCAATTCCTTGACTCTATCTAAATCCTTTTCCAACTAGCCGTTCCATATAGGTGATGAATTTCCCCTCCATGTCATGTTTCATCTTGAATACCCATTTACTACTAACATGATTTAAATCGACTGGAGGATATACCACAATCACATCATGGTTTTGGTACATGAAATACATTTTAGAATTAATGGCTTGTTGCAACTTGGAAACGATTGTGCCTTAAACTGCTTCCGTGTAGGTAAGAGGATAATCATTGCAACGAATAATTATTCAACATTATCAGTGACAATAAATCCTCATCTTTCTGGTTCTATCACGTCTCTCTTTCTCATATGATGTTTTTGTGTCTCTGGAATAGATTTTTCTTCCACGGTTCATTGTGGAATCTGTTCCTATACCAACTTTTGTGTATCTTGAGCCTCAACTTCATCGATGTCAGTCTCTCTCCCACAATATCTATTGGTGATTTTCTCACGCTCATGATATATGTCATGTCTTGCCACTGTAACCTATTTATCTGTGGGGTTTTATAGGTAATATAACCTTATTTCCTTTGGATATCCTATAAAGGTAAACTTTGTGCATTGGGGAGAATGTTGGATACCTGAAGATGAAATAACAAATTCATTGATACCCGCCAAAATTAAATTTGATAATATGGGTTTGCATCAACTCCATTAATCTAATAGAATACCATTTATTGATTTAGTTGGTAATTGGTTTAGTATGTGGGCTGCTGTTGGTTATGAATATCCCCAAAAGGATAATGGAAGTCTTGCATGACTTATCATTGATATCCACATGTTCAACAGGGTGTGGTTCCTCCTTTTACGGGATCCATTCCACTGAGGCTTGATATGAGGAGTGAGTTGAGATAGAATCCCAAATTCCTATAGGAAATCAATAAAGTCCATATTAATATATTCTCCTCATCTATTTGTGTAGAGTTTTTTATTCTTATTACCAAACTGGTTCTCAACATTATTCTTGTATTCTTTGATCATATAAAATTTTTATGACTTATATATCATTATGTAAATATATCCATATCAACTAAAATCATCAGAAAAAGTTATAATGTAAACGATCCCAAACCTTTCTTCAAATGGAAATGGTCCGCACACATCTGTGGGATTTAATTCTCGAATATCTATAGCCCTTCCACCATTCCCACTAAATGGTGCATCAGTCATTTTTTCATCTAAAAACGCATGACATACACCTTTTGGTTTTATTTAGAAAGAATCTAAATACCCATATTGATGTAATTTTGTCAAACGTTTCTCATTTTCATGACCTAGCCAGTGATGACAATGTTGGGTGTGGTATGAGTCATGTGAATTAACTTTATCATCGATTCAAATTAATTGGTTTTTGTATTCTAACAAATAAATGTCGTTATATAAATTTTCCTTGCCAAAAAATGATATCTTTATAAAATTAGGAACATTTATTTCAATACATGAAGAAGAATCCATCAGTATATAATATGCATAATAAAATAATGTTTTTTGTTATGTAGGGTACATAATAAAATCCTTTAAATTCAAAGATCATCCCAGTAGGTAATGTGATGTAGTAGTCACTGACAGCTACATCAAGAAGCACCAAAAGTAGTATCTAATACACAATTGGTTGAAATTGATAGATTTCATTTGATAAAAAACCCACATGATGCTTCCCCTTTACTCTATGGCTATGTGCAGTTTTTCTTCCAATGGCCCTTTTTTCCACATGCGAGACAAAAACATCATGTTTTTTTGCCTCCCCATTGATCTACCTTTTCATGGAAGGCCTTGAAGACACTGTGGGAATAAAGTCGTTCGCCTTACCTTACCTTTTATTCACCATAACGAAAAATGGATTTTCAGGATTCATATCATTTTCCACTTGGCGAACGAGGATAAGATGATCTGATAGATACTTCTCAACATTTTTCACATAGAATTTTACAACAATGTTACAGAATATCATGGGTAGTGAAGCATGAATGAGATCGGTACCAATTATTTGGGGTGTTTAAACCATAGAACCTCTAGGTGTACAATGTAGCCATTGAGCATGACTACATAAGGACCAGTTGGGGAACCCTCTCCATGATTTCTCTGAAATAGATCCTTGGAGATCTAAAACAATTCTTGTCTTTCTCTCTCATGGTAACATAACAGTCACTGCAGCAGAACTATACAATGTATGGTATTATAGAAGACTGTACACTATATAGGTACTGTAGAAGGAATTCACAGTATGCGTGTACTATGGCAATCACTAAATTAGTACTGTTGTAGGTACTATTCATTGTTGTAGCAACTGTAACTATTCACCTTGGGCCCCCAGTTTGGGCATGGATTCCTTAAGGCTTTCGGGCCACCAAGGCCTTATTGTCAGTAGGGATTTCGGGCCACCGATAAGTTCAATAGGCCACCTTAAGGCCTTCGGGACACATGGTATTTCCACAGACACAATAAAAAAGGATCATCCCCAGAAGAGGATTCAGAGGCGGTGCACTCACCAATGTAGATCCAAATGGATTTGTTAGAATGAGAGAGTATGGCTATTCCATCGAGACAGAATATGCATGCACGGGAAGCCTAGCCAGACGACCGAGTGAAGGTGGAGAGATACTATCATGATGCATATGTTGGGGAGGGACTGTTCTTTGTAGATTGTATGGTTCAATTCGCTAAGACCTTCGGGTCATGTAATCTCCTAAGCCGACTGTACATGTAATATCTGAGCCTACGGTCCTTATAAGGGTTCCCCCACATCCCTTAAAAGGGGTGTTATCAAAAATCAATAATAATGAAGGCCTTCTGGATATCTACGAAAATGTTGATCATAGACTCAGAAATTATCATCACTCGCCCCATTTGCAGGCAAATCATGAAGTGAGAACATCATCACATAATAGATTCGTTCATGGCGTAGGATAACTCGAAGGCTCCTTAACCATTCCTCCATGTTACTTCTAGTGTGGATATTGTCTTTATCCCGATTTGATCACAGAGAATATATGGTGGATGAGTTTTTCATATTGATTCAAAAAGTTAAAATAGAATCTTTATCAGTGCCTTTTGATTACATTTTATGAAAAATAATGATTGAATTTATTAATTCTCACACTAGTTTATCATGTCCCAACGGTCCCAACCATTGAATAAGGAAATCCTAGTATCTATGACATTCTAGTTTAAAGGATACATATTCCCCTACACAAAACTCCAACAAGGGTTGGTTAAGCTATATAACGGTACATATGTAAGCAGGTCTTGGAAAACTGTGATCATATAGTTCCATGATCTATTGAGTGGACTCCCCAATCTTGAAATCCTAAATTATATTTCATCAACACTTGCCTCCATTTGACTACAAGTATTCCAAGGGCTACTCCTCTTGATGTAAAATATTTATGTCAACACGAAACATTCTTAAGACCATCCTATATAAAAGTATGTGTCCCAACAAGGGTTGGTCAAACACATAGTTATATTGAGTCTTGTCCTTAATCATGTAACGAATGGCATGGTATTACTTAATATTGTATTTGAGGGAATTCAATCCTATATGAATAGTTTCACATTATCACATTCATTTTAATATTATGTGATTCTTGCTTAATTTATTATCCATGTTCTGATAATGTTTAATCATTGTCTGGTTTCTATTTTATTCCATTTTTTCATTCTTTTTTATTTCATTAACAAAGGTCTAATGACAACAGATACATAATAAGAAATCCTTGAAATCAGACATTACTAAAATAAAAAGGCATGATCTTGAGATTCTATTGGTCAGCTTATCTTGCAGTTTTGATATGCTAACCCCGACCTAGGGAAAAACACATTGAACCCAATGGTTTGTGTTTTGTAGATCCCACATGTCCAACTTTGTATATTTTTGGGTTGGTTTTGCCTCAGCATCATATATTGAACCATCTCCTCTAGCTTGGGAGATCCTCCATTACATGGGGATTACATTAAATAAACCATGGGTACACATTCCCTACATTTTATTTAAAGATGTAATGCATGAAAATGATTTTAAATTAAACAAATTTAAATGAAACCATACACAAAAAAGGGCATTTGGTCTTGATCATGATCATCCATAGCATGGAATGATATTTCTACATATTAAGTATTCAGATTGTTTTAATCGTTCTTTTATTCAATATATATCACCCTTGAATTCAATTTATTATGGTCATATAATTAATCAATTATTTATCTTAAATTCCTTTACAAATTTCATTGAGATTCTTTCCATATATATTACTTGTATGAGTCATTGTTCTTTGGAGGAAACCTAGTGAAATTCCATTTCTAGAATGTAGACGGCGTGTAGGCTATATTACATGGTGTCTATTTGTTTTCACCCTTTATCCAAAGTGCACTCCGGGGGATTTGGCGTGTTTTCTATACTCTGGAAAGTTTTTAGTACATGGCGTGTAGATTAATTTAACACAACATGTACTTCCTTGTTACACGGTTAATGGCCTGAAAATCCCATGTACGTGGTTACACGTCTTCTTGTACACGGTTTCACCAGGGACAGATCATATTACACAACATGTTGATTTAACATACATGTTGTGTATTCCAGTTTCTATGCACCATTTAGTTCTAGTCAACAATGTTTATTAATAAAAACATAAGCATAATCAATTCACATGTTGTGGTTTGGTAGACTAGTACCGGTTTGTTGAACCTATGTACATAGCGTGTTGATTTCACTACACACCGTGTATTCGTGTGTTGTACATACATAATGAACAGCTCCTCTGGATGAGTTCTATGGTTTTTTAATCAAAATTAAAATTAAAATGTTGTTTTTGTGATGTGAATTTAGAAACAAAGTAGGAAGAACATACGGCATTCATTTAGTTTTTAGATTGATTTATCCTGAATTGATTCAAATATAAATGCATAAAGTATCAATAAAAATTAAATAACCACAATCAAGGTTGTGACCCCTCTAAAACCACTTGAAGGTCCCAGCCACAGTGGAGGCTCATGGGTGGATGTGCCCACGTGACTTTTTATCATTACAAATGCTCAATCCAGGTACAATGCTATAATAAATTCCAGACCTCATAGATCAAATCGCATAAATAGACAATGAAGAAGAATAGTCCTGAAACCAAAAGGAGGATCGTCACTGGTTTATTAAAATTAATTTTATTAATTGTCAAAAAGTAGCTTTTATGGAGTTATTTTTTCGTTGATATTTTTGATCACATTCCAATGTGATTCGCGGTCGTGTTGCAGAAGCCAAGTGTATACATCCTCTAATGGTGATCCACATATGCACCACGTATCTCTGGACTTCTCCAAAGGAATCACTAAGAGCTAGCATAGAGATACCTTTTCTTGCATTGTCTGCCTTAGATCGCATTGATCTGATGTAGGAGGATCTCTTTCATTCTATAGATAGTTTTGGGAGGAAGGAGTTATTTTTTCTTTGGGAGAATACTCTTGAATTGTTGTGCAGACTGATTAGTGAAAAGTGTTGGGGTTGTGAGGATATTTATAATAAATTTTGAGGATATAGAGTTATGACAACAAATAAATGTGTTTTATGTATTTCATTAACTCTTATTGAAAACTACCATGTCGATTCATTAATTCTTTGAAACACACCCACACTGATTATAATAAACATAATTTAATAAAATTATGTTATTTTATCAAAATACAGAATGGAAAAACTACATGTCATGTAAACAATAAGACATGATGTGTACCCATTTTACATTTTCATTCCAAAATTAAAACTACACAGCGTGTTCATTCAATGTTCACGACATGTATATCTTGTTACCATTTTATTCTTCATCCAACATTAAAACGATTTATGATTCCTTAAAAAAAATTAAACCACATATCGGAATAATCATTATACTACTTGAGATACTTGGATATACTTAGTGTTTGACCCTCTAGGCCACATTATCATTGGCATTAGGAGGACATGACTCATGCCAGAGTTTGCTATCTAGCAACGGGTCAAGGAAACCAAAATAATGAATTTGATGACTCATTGATGTGTCACCTCATACAAATGCTTACCGAGTAATTTATTCACATTTTCTCAATATCTCATCCTGATGGTTTCATGGAAGTGTCATAAACCTATATTCTTTATCCATCATTCATTGAATTCTAGAAAAAAACTCATCATAAAACCATGGCAATGTAATTTGAGAGACAGTTCTATTTAAATGAAGGTGCTCAGAATATCTACTTTCATAAATATGGATGGGAAATATCTATCCACGACTTATCCATTAACAACGTGTCATTTGTGGTGCTCCCAAGATACCCTACTTCTCGCCAACTGTCTTTGTGAAGGTTTTCATCAGCAAATCTATGTGCATGAGTAATGACATGAGTTAATGATAATCTTCCAGTCTATGGACCATTACACACGGTCGTAGATAGTAATGTATGATTAAACTAAGACACACAGAATTACTACTTGTGGGCCTATTTTCATAATCTCCCGTCATGGAATTTACCAAATGTGATCTCCATGAGAGTGAGTCTCATCTTCTTACGAGTACTCTCCTGTGACGGTCTATATACTATGTGTCTTATAGTAGTATTTCATCCAACCGTTGAAATTTATTTAAGTGTATTGTTATAGAATTTAAAGGTTCTCATTATAATAGGTATCTTCCATGATCTTATTACTGCACAAAATATTCCAAGACATTATTATATTATAGTACTGTGGAAAAATGAACAATATATAAAAATTGTACATTCATGTAATCATACTAACCATAAAATTATTTTCATGAATTTCACATGATAGAAACATTTCATGATTTATGGATATGATCATGTTGAAATTAAAATTATAGATGAACTATTCTATGATATTAGAGCCCCTTGATAAAAACGGTGCAACTTGATATTCGAGTGAGGTAAGAATTTATATAAGCATCTATTTATTTTTCAAAAACTCTTAGGAAATTGGATGCCTCATATTCTATAAAAATGAGAATTGTCTTTTCAAAACAGAAAACATAATGATGGATTAGAGCTTCCCATGGTTACGAATTCTCTGATTATTTGATGTTAGTTTGATCAGGGTTAGAGAATTGAAAAAAATTGGTGACATTAATTTTATTGATAATGATTAATATATAATAAAAATGAATTCACATGGATATGAAAACTAGTTTCATGTAAAGGTTTTGGGATTTAATCATAAATATCATCTTGTTATTAATTTTTTGAAATATTCATCTTATAAGAACCTTATTAAATCTAACACATGTATTTATATATTAAAATGAATTAAAAATTATGGGTTATCTAACTATATTTTAATAGTTATTTAAAAAATCATATTCAGGAACATGAAATCTAATAACATATCACAAGGAGAATGTTTTTTATTTGATCATTAATATGGCTACCTTCAATAGGTGTTTTATGGATTTCCACTAGAAGAAGAAAGAATATATTTTAACTCCATATTATCATTATATAATGATTTGATTAATTTTTTGGTGATCATGGATTTTGAGTTATCTATTACTGGATGGATGTCCTATGTTTTGTTATTAATGACCCTGGTTTCAAACTAATCACACTATGCATCTGATCGACTTAAAATTGTAAAAAACACCATCAAGAAAGACTAAAAGATAATTGTGAAAAAGAATATAAAATATATGAGAGTCTTTTATTGTTTTTTCTTGAGTGAAAAATGTTTTAAAATAAAATTTCACTTATAATCTGAAATCTTGTAAAATATATTTCAAACACATAACCATTAAGATAAAATGTATATCATAAAGATAATATGATAAATATTTATAGGTATATTTATATTTATTATTTTATGTACTCAATTTTATTTGAAAATAGAAATTATTAAAAATATGAAAACCTTTAGAAACTATTTTGATAACCATTAATCTAGACCTATACCCATGGTTTTCCAAACCACTGATAAATGTATTTTGAATTTTTTACTTTTAAAATTGGTTTTGAAAAAACCATTAGTATCAGTTACTTAAATGTATGATATAAAAACTATTTTATACAAACCATTGGCATTGAAAACACATATACCAACAGTTTTTTTAAAAACCGTTTTTATAATGTCATTTTATTGAAGGCATGCCAATAGTTTGTTTTTAACCATTGGTATAGCTTTGACATATACAAAAAAAATTATCTAAATGAACAGAATGGATTCTTATGATGGTTTTCATACATATTGTTTTTGTCAAACCCTTTGTATATTGTCATATTATGGTACCTATACCAACTGTATCTCAAAAACAATTTGTATAGGTCAACATTCAGGTAGTTTGGAAAATGGATTTGACCATCATAACCAATAATCCAACAGAATGGAAACTGAACGATGATGACATAAACCCATAAATAATGATAATACATCCTAATTCCATGCTGACATTTTTCAATCCCTTCTCTTGGGAGAATATAAATCATGAAAATATTTAATAGGATTCCCCCACTAGGGGATACCAAAAATAATTGAATGAAATCATTCATGTTGTGATAATGAAACATAGATAATCAACCACCTCTAGACCCATTCCAATAGAACCTTTTCTGATGACGGTTACAACCACATTAATCACAGACACATTTGATGGTGGTGGGAGGGGGTATCAAACTCCAGATGTGAGACGACGGGAAGGGGTTGTTATCATGTATCTAATTACGCTTCCAAATCTCCAACATTGATATCGAAATATTGGTATAAAAGTATTCATTTATTGAAATGTAGATAAAAAATAGGTCATATCATTTCTCCCATATAAAAAAAATAATTGTATAGATGGAAAATACTATATCATTGGGGATCAATGAAGTTGACATTGAGAATAGTGAGACAAAACCATTAACCCTCTCAAAAATCCTACTTGAATATGAGTTCTATGCATGCTAGATGATCTTGGACCATTTATGGTAGATCATAGCATGTATAGGTGTTTCTTTTTCAACTAATGAGGAAGGGATTCATTTTTTACTCTTTAATATGTCATACCATTAAGAGATACATTAAATGGAGTATTCCCATACAATATTTCAATATGAAGCTTCAGAAATTGGGAGGGACCACTAGGGTCCATGTGCATTTACTAAAATCATCATTGTCTATTATATGACTTCTTTGGGAAAAAATACACATATAATTCCACAAATATAATCCCAAATATTTATTATTTGAACATTATTTTCATTGACTCTATCTTTTATTCAATGAATAATCAAAATAACCCACTAATACCTTTTGTTGAACCATACATATAATTCATTAAAGCACTATCTATTATTAGAATCATTAAAATAGTAAAGAATTGTGGAATCCTCATAATCAGAATCTATTATAGATGGGCCATCATTGGAGATTTATAAAAAAGGAATGGGGCCCTTGTAATATTGAATTTGGATTTGTCTCTGCTATTCCAAATTAGTCTATTTGGATGAATAACACCCTATCCCCAATGGAAACTCCAAAATATTCCATGGTGGGGGATAAAGGATACCTATAAAAAGCCTATATGGGGGTAATATTTGGATTCAATGATAGGAGTACATATAGAACCATGATTACAAATCAGGTTCAGTCCTTTTATTATAAAACAACAATCATGAACATGTGCATGTATTGATACACCCTATATCCACTTGGTTTTGGGATGCATTTATTATCCCAATCCAACAAATGGCCTTTTGTAATATTAAATGCCCCAACAGAACTTGTCATTCCTATAGTGAATTGTGTAAATAAAAAATTCAGGAATCTTAAATAGTAACATATTATCAATTGGAATTGATTGAGGATCATCCAATATAAGTGCGTCCTTCCATAAATTACAGACCCTCTTAAAATTATTTCCTTGAATTTTTTAGTCTAGCATGTGCATGATGCTGAAGAAAACCACTCTCTTTGTTGGACCAAAAATCAGAGGGATCCAAATATATTAATTATATTTATCAACCACTTTAAAAACTGAGTATTAGAAAAAATATTCCATTCTACAAGAGGTCTCACCTGATCTGATGGAAATATCTTATTTGGAATAATTATCCAATTATATGTATGCATTCTCATATATTTGGATATGATTTAAAATAGTTATGTATTATTAATGAGTGGCCCTTGAGAAAAAGAAATCTACCATTAGAAAATATAATTTTGGAAATAGGTGGAATCCTTTTCTAAACCTTCCCCCATTAAATATGTTGTCTTTATCATCCATAGAAATTAAAATAAGTGAAAAAGAGCTATCAAGACACACAGGGAATGGGAATGTGGGTCCCCTATATGAACACCAGAGTATGGGTGAAGCATTGAGAGAGAGTACCATTGATATTGATCTTATAGGATACTCAATAATGTTTCTTGACGTTTCATCATATGAATAATAATATTATAATGATATGTTTATTTAAATAATGATGTAGGGAATCATAATTTGGAATATTCAATTTCTAAAGTTTATAATGAATTATTAGTTATTAATTCAATTCAAATGAATATTATTTTTAATTATTGATATAGTTTCACATAGTAGGTTTTTATTGCTTGGACCTTATTATACTATGTAAGTGATTCAACAAGACTTTCTTATGAAAACATTGAACAATAAAAGTAGATGGGTAAATAATTTTACAAAATGGTTTAATAAGAAACAACCTTAATAAAACATTATGAAACATCCGTAAAGGTATTTCGTATGCCTTTACTTCTCACTAAGACCAATTATGTTTGGGGTGAATAATAAAAAACATGTACATGAAGTTCCAAGATATTAACACACATACAATTGGTTTTCAGATGGTAGATTCATCCAATGAGTTCTATGGGGATTGGCCAAAAAATGTAATCCACAAGTGATAATGATTGTGTAAAAAAACTTGTTCCAATTCTGTTTAATTTGTATGACCAATAAGTATTTCTCAGTGCCTTCAAAAACTGTTGACAAATTTTTGTTATATCCATGTGAAATTAATAACAGTTAAAAATGATAGGTTTTATGGAAGATAAATTTTTCACTGATAAATCATATCATAATATTTTATAAAATTATAGTTGATAAAATATATATTTATAAGAACTAATTTTATAAAGATGATATATACATGTATTATGATAATTTTATCATTTTAGAGTTGACAGAGAATATTTGTAATAAAATAAATAAATATAAAAGATTAATTATTAAAAATGAATAAATTCCTACAAATTTAATAATAATTAACCTCAGTAATAAATATATAATAAAAATAAATGATTATCAATAATTAGTGAAATTGAAAAAAAAAATCAATTTAATCAAAAAAATTTAAAAAAATCAAGTTTTATAAAATATATATTAATTTTAAAAAATAAAAAATGAATAAATTTTAGAATGAAGATGAAATCATGCTAAATTTTTTAAAACATATTAAATACATATCAAAAAAATAAATTTTACAAATAATTACATGAATTGTGAAGACATAGTAAAGAATTAATGAAAATTTTAATAAATTCAATTAAAAAAATTAATTTCGTATATTTCAATCATTTAAAAAATATTACATCATAAATTATTAAATTTAATGACTTTTAATCATATTAATTATAATGAATTCTATGAATATTAAAATAGAGTAAATATTTATTTAAAATTTCAATCATTAATTAAATAAATTTTAATAACACACAAAATTATTGAGATTCCTAAAATATTATTTAAAATAAATTAATTATATGGATTTCAAAATTTTTAATGGAATTACACCATTTTAAATAAAACTAAAAAAATATTAATAATATAAATAAAAAATTAAATATTGAAACATAATAAATAATTATGTATAAATAAATTCCAAAAATATAATAAATTAAAATGAAATATAAAAAAGGATAAATATTAAAAATGAATAATTAATATTAAAATAAATCTAAATTAAATTGATTATATAAAAATAAATATGTATACAAATTATAATTGAATTGTAATCTTGATTACATCAGTTACATACACATAATAATCAGGGATTGAATCCTAGCATTCCCGTGGGGGATTTACATATCTTATTGGGACATAGGATGGAAATGACATGTGTAGGATGTGGGTAAGTAGGGATGCAAGAATGACATTGGCATGGGGATGTATATTGGACAGTGCATGCATGATACTACACTGATCCTTATTGAAAATTTTTTAGCCACCAAGCCATTATCCCACATTCTATGTAATGGATCTTCCCCTACCCCGATAGAAAGAGTCCATTACTTTCATAAAAATGATAGAAAAACATACACATAATAAATTAATATATATATATATATATAAGGTACTCATGGATAGAAATACACCAAAACAGACACACACAGCTCAGCCTTGGCTAGGTGGACCTAAAAGCCTTAAAAAATATCCATAGACCGCCATGGCCCATAGTCCCCAACATTATTGTACACCTATATAGGATTTATAACAACCAATTGGGCCTCCACTTCAAATCAATGATGGAAAGGCCATAACCACGCCATACACTTCCATTATTTCACTGCACATCATGACAGATTTTCACATATGACCGTCGGACGACTACCCTCGCTTTCAATTGGGTGTTCATCTATTCAAATCACATGTCAATAAATCCTTCCACCACATCATCACTTAGAGCTTCAAAGACACATAGAACTTGAAACCAAATATGACTCTTGAGTCCTACAATGTCAAAACCACTGCCACATGATGCCATCCTCAGTGATGTAGCACCGCCACACTCTCTAATCGGTCCACCATAAAGATACACCCACATCAATAATGATAATTTTTTTCTCCCATCCTACATTCACAATCCTGCCATCCCATGCATTCACCGCCTCCCCTGAAACATGCCTTTCAAGAATTGTAGTGATATTTGCAATAACACTGACATCCACCTTCGGTCGTCTCTCAATGGCACACACTGTCGAGACTTCAAAGAAATACAATGAAAGACCTCATCTGTCATTACCAGTCATCGTGTTTCACATTCTCATTTTTTCATTTTTTTATTTAAACTCATAAATCATTTTATTCATCACGTATGTTGTGGATCAATTTCAGGAAAAAAATTGTGTGGTTTGGAGATGGTCTTATATTAATCCATTATATGTTTTTCAAACATATAAAAAATATTAAAAATTAATAAATAAAAATGAATATGTATAAATCATATTAATTATAAACATATTGAAATTATTTAAACCAATTAAATAAATTAAAATTAATTTCATAAAATTATTAGGTTTGTAAAAATTATTTAGATTATTAAATATAGAAATTTAAAAATATTATTGAAATAATATTAAAAAAGAACTAATTTGTGACGTCCCGGGCCCGGATGCCGCTCAACCCGAGCCCCGTGCCCGGTTGGACACATGACCTCTGTCTCGTCTCCCCATAGGCCAGGGGATGCCGACTAGTAGATGGGGTGTAATGTTAAATGTGTATGGATATTGTACCTCAATGTCATATTACACAGCGGTATAGTAGCAATTGATTAAATAGCGGAAGCAAAAATAATGGATAAATAGGAGAAGTATGGAAACATATAATCCAAACAACCGAAATATGGAAAACCCTGATAAATATACAAAAGCCACAAACAAAGGGTCTGATAAAAATTGTATTCTTGGCATTCCAATATGTTGGAAATATATGGAAACATTATATATAATAATTAAAAAAGGGAACAAAAGTATTCCATGAGCATCTCTAGCCAAGCTCGGTCCTAGAATCTGGAACTCTAGCTAGAACATATATGTATCAGCAACCTAAAGAGGGGGCCTTTCCACTACTAGTACCTTTATAAATGAAGTCCACACTGCTACCAAGGTGGAATCCTAGGTATGGGTGAGACAAGTCTCAGTAGGCCACCACCAATGGTGTCTATGTGTAATCCAAATAGGTGTTCGCAAAATTAACAATGTTTAGTAAATTTCTAGTACGTAATTTATAGTAATAAAATACCCTCCCGCTTAGGATCCAGAAGGACACCTGGCGGGTCTATCTGCTTCAGCTCATAGCTGGTAATCTGAAAAATTACCATAGGTATAAGTACATAGATATTGGTTATCAATGGAATGAGATAAGTATGCCCCTCATCCATGCTTCTCACATATGTAATAATCATCATTGGCACGAGGTATGAATTCCTCTCGTCCACATGCACTATAACTAGCATGGGGAATAATGGATCCCACCCATAAAGGATATGTCGGTATGATGTATGAATGCCTCATATCCTAGTACACAATGATTCAACTGGAACGGGGTAAGAATTCCTCCCGCACACACATGGAGATTCATTTGGAACATGGTAAGAATTTTTCCCACCCACACATCGGTTATCAAAAGCATGTCAACACAGTAAGTCATAACTATTCACATCCCAATATATAAGGCAATCCATCTTATATCATATAACATTAACAAATCAAGACCTTTCCCAATCACATTATATGGAAATCATACATATAAATTCGTTAAAGGGTTTAGGCTATCTCATCCTAGCCAAACTCTAACCAAACCATCTCATTTTCCTGACATGGAAAATCCCATTCAAGACATACATCAAGGTCCGAAGGTGAGAAAGGGAAAAATATCAAGGCCTTTGTCCTATGGTTGACCACACCCAGTCCACGCCACATCTAAACACCCTAACGAGCATAGATTCCTCAATATCATACCACATGGGTCATCTAGACATAACGATGTCAATATAAATAAGTTTTTAGAGAAAGGAAAACAAGGACATGACAATAATAACTCAAAAAGGAGAAAAACAAAAATAATAACCACATGACCAAATACCTTAGAGTAGTAGGCGTACGCTAGCCTGATATCGAACTCAGATTCATAGTAGGTTGGATGAGATCTATGATTTAGTTCAATTCCCTAAAAATAAGGCATATGAGCCTACATCAAAATAAAAATATGAAAGGAATGATTCACCAAGGAAAGAAGGGTGCATGAAGTAATCATTACCAAGTAAAATCCAATTCTTCCGTCCGATCAAGATTCGGACACCGAGGGAAGAATCTGCATGAATTTAGAATGAGTAGGGTTTTGATCTAATGTAGGCCCCCTATGATCTTTCTGCTGTAAGGAGGAATAAGAAATGGGAGTAATCCTTAAGAATAAATTAAGGGAAAATGTTAATTTTACCCAGAACAGGGTCGCACGTTTTGGGCACACAGTTTGCCCAAACAGTGTGTAAACCTTGCGCACCTCACTGCCTCCACACCAAAAGCCACATGGTCGTGTGCCCATGCAGGTGCCCCTGTCTGTAGCCGCACAGTTTATCCCAAACCATGCGCAGATCGTGCGCAAGCCGTGTGCCACTACCTTTATGCCCATTTCTCAAACTCTTGGGCTCAGAACCAACCTCGGGCACTCCCCTGTCCTTCCTTAGGATGTTACACCCATTAAACAAGCATAACAGAACGATTTGAAAGAAAAAATAACTGTCTGTTCCATTACCAAATAGTCAGGTCGTTATTACCTCCCCACTATAATGTAACTCATCCCTGAGTTGGCCTTCTGAGGGTACTGAGGTGTCATCATTGAAAATCTCTGGCCATTGAGAATGTTTATCTGCCTCTCGCTCCCAGGTCTCGTCTTGTACCTGGCTGTGATGCCATAACAGTCGTACAAGAGGAAAAAAACTTCCACTAATTGCCTTCACAATCCGGTAAACAGTTCTCATCGGATACTCCTCAAAGGAAACATCAATATTTAGTTCAACCTCATCTGGTAGAAAAACATGAGTCCGATTTGAAAGTTACCGTCAAAGCTGAGATACATGAAATACAGCATGCATGGCCTGATATCTCTGTGGAAGTACAAGCTGGTAAGCTACTGCTCTGATCTGCTTCATCACCTCAAATGGTCCTAATATCCTCGGTGAAATCTTAACCCTCTTCTGTATACGTCTTTTCTCCATCCTGGGTAAGACATTCTCAAAAACCCTATTCCGAACCTCGAACTCTGGTGGTCGTCGGTGCTTGTTAACATAGGACTGCTATTTAGAATGAGTTGTCTGCAAGCAAATCCTAATAAGTTATATCTACTTTTTAGTATACTTGTAACATCCCAAGTAAGTAATGAATAATAGATATTTTTATCTATCTCTATTAATGATTAAGATAGTGTTATAGAGGATTAAAATGAAAATAAATACAATCTTATGCATGAAATACAGTAATATTCTTAAAAGATTGTTTTAGTGCCTTTTGATGGCAAACCATTTTTGAATCTATATTTTGTCAATTTTATAAACTATGTTTGTCAAAATAAACTTATCATTTATGATTGGGACATCAAAATTTACCTTCTGTGAATTTTTGGTATTTTTCTGACAATGTTCATTTTTTAATGAATAGTGAAAAATACTTCATTTTACATCAAAACTGCTTTTTAATCTAATTTATTTATATGATTAGATTAGGTTTTGAATTGGTTTTGAAGTGAAATTAGAATATATTTTTACCAGTTAATCCAATGGTGGTCATTGGAATCAATTTCACTTTGAAATTGGACTGAAACTGGTGTCAATCTTTTGATACTTATGGTTTCACAAAAACACGTTATTTGTCATGACAGCGGGAATTAATTATTAAATTAATTAATTTGACTTATATGTTTTGAATTTTGTAAAATTTACTTCATTTTTGAATTCGGAATATCAAATATAGCTTAGGGTGAATTTTTGGTAATTTTCTGAAAAACTTCAATTTTTGATGAATAGTGAAACCACTAAGTGGTAATCAAGCAAACTGATTTTTCAGTTAAATGAAAGTTTAACACTAATGTGTATTGAATTTTGAAAATCCGACATACATGGTTGTAATTAATAAGTAAAATGTGGTTCAATGAGATTAAAATAATTTTTTGGTGAATAGTAACTTTTTTCATTTATCGCGATTAGAGGTAATTAGTGTAGTTTAAGGTAAAAATGGTATTATAAGAATGTGAAAACACCATGACAATTGTCCTAAAACTATTGGGTGAGTCATGGACGACCAAGACAAGCCATGGGCCAACTTGGGGACCCCATGGAGCCACTTTAGTTGGAAAATGACATTAATATATTTTTATTTAATGTTAAAGTGAAAATGACACTAACATAAATTGGTTTACTAAAATAATTTTTAAGTGGGGTTATACAAGTCCAAATTTTGATTATAAATAGTCATTGGAAAGATAAATAGATTTCCTACATCATAGTAGTTTTTTTAGAATTTTTAGACATTATATAAATTAAATTATTTATGACATAATAATGATGCAGCGATGACATCATTATTTGACGATTTAAATAAAATGGAAAGATAATGTAAAATCTACAACCTAAACATGTCCAAAACCAATTGGATGAGTGGATTTAGAACCCTTATCACCTTATACACGAATTATATCAATGTTGGACCTTTTAAAACCGAACCACATTTTCAAATAAAGTAATATTTCTTTACTTTCCAAAAGTGCCCCTCCTCTCCTCTTATAAAAGGCCCCCACCTCTACCTCATTTCACACACTTCTCAAGCCTTTGGCTCGGCCAAACCCTGCCCATTTACTCTCTCCCCATCCCTCTCCTCATCCTAGAGGATTCCCTTTGGGCAGAAGCATTTCAAAGGAAGCCTTTAGGCTCAAATCAAAAGGGAGTTACACTTTTAAAGGTAATTCATTATCTCTTGTTTATTTGTTATATTTTGCTTCTCCAACCCACTAAACTCTTTTTATTTACTTATTTTGTAACAACACCAGTATCTTCAATATACTATAATGTTTTTATAAGATTTATTTGAGCTAAACTCTCACACAACTACATCAAATGTTTAAAGAACATACGGTTTCTGTGGATGGCGAAATTCTGCCTCCCGAAACAATGATTGTTCAATACTCATTTAACACCTTCAAAGGTGGCCATTATGATGTCACTATTTTTGTTTTTGATATATAATATGTTTATGTTTTACTTATGCTTCTGTATTTTTCATTTGTGTCTTACCTTTATGGCATCCATTATGGGTATACGCGATATCTTCATTTTAGGAAGTGCGGACTACCGCCCCCTAAAAGTGATGTGATTCGTTAATGCCATATGTGGGACGTATAAAGGATGGATTTAAAGTTATTATATATGATGTTATACTGGAATTATAATATACATCTATATCATTATTATTTCTTTCCATTAAAGTATGAGATAGAAATGAAAGTAGCGTTCATGCGTACGTACGGCTTACCGTCTCCATGAACGGTGTATTTCATTTCTTATCCCCAAATGTAATGTACTATTAAAAGTACATGTATATAATGGATATATATAATTAATGATGTATCTAAGTGAGGAATATAATTCTGGAATTAAAATATACATACCTCTCATTTAGTTTTAATTCCACTAATATGACAAAGAAATGAAAGTAGCGTTCATGCGTACGTACGGCTTACCGTCTCCATGAACGGTGCATTTCAATTCTTACCTCTAAATGATTATGTAATATTATAAATACATGTATATTCTGGATATATATGATAAATATTATATCCAAATCGGGAATTTCATTCTGGATATAAAGAACTTTTGACCACATGAACAACATGTAATTGTAAGAAGTCAATTTCGATTTAAGAACCAAATATTGACAAAACAAACATTATTAACATAAATGGTTACATAATGTTTATAACATGGAAATAAGTGATATAAAAAGAATAATGAACTTTAAAAAGGTTCTTAATCAAGTATAAATTAACTCATGTTTATTATTCAGGACGTTAAAGAACGATCGAGTCAAGTCGGACCCAAGGTAAGGGACTTCGTCTCAATCTCCTTTCATTGAGGCATATTTCATTTTATACACAACTTTCTTTTATACGGTGTATAAACTCCTTTGACTTTTACTTTTATACAAAAGGAATCTTTTTCTACGAAGTGTTTTACTAGACGAAAAAAGGAACGTTTTCTTTAATGTACGCGGTGACAACGACCTTTTTCTGCCGCCGCGAGTATTATTTGATCTTCGGCTTCCTCAACAAGTTGTAATGTTTTTAAAATAGAATAAATACCATATACTCTTTTATGTATTTTGGTATTGAAAATGGTTTTGACAAATGATTCTATTATGTCAATATATTTATGATATATTGTGATTGAATTGTGGAAATGTTATCATTCCTTTATATTGGTTTTATGTTTTATGATTTTATATTGGTACTTGGACATTTTAACTGGTGGTTACGTTATAAACCATATGACGGGTGGTGCCATGAATACCAGGACGGGTGGTTACGTTATAACCTCCAATGCATTAGGTATGGAAGTCGGCCGTATGGCTATTCCATTAAGTATGTTTGGAAATTGGCCGTATGGCTATTCCATTAAGTGATATGTGTGGAAGTCAACCGTATGGTTATTCCACTTAAGTATGTTTTTGTCCCAAGTTACCTTTATATATGTTCGGTATTCTTTATATGGGTTTTATGGTAATACTTTGGTTACAAAAAGTTAAGTAATGATATTTTATTCAGTGAATATTTTTTACTACTTCATAAAGGTGAAATGTATTACCATGATATAGTATACATGGTTTACTTGATGTTTGAAAAACTAACAGTTTTCATTCTTTTTGTATCACTTACTGAGCTTTTTATGCTCACCCCAAGTTTTTCGAAATGTTTTTCACAGGACTTAAAGTAGAATAAGGTCAAGGATGGGATCAAGGGGATGTCATGCTATCTAAAACATGGAATCTAGACATCTTTCTTTTTAAGATTTTTTATTTTATGGAAACTTAGTAGAAGTATCTACTTTGTAATCTTTTAAGATGTTATAGTTATGTTCTAATTCTCTAAAACTCTAAACCTGAAAAGATCCTCAACGTGTAATCTTGTGATAACTCAAGATTTAAGTAAGGTTTAAGGGTGGGGCCTTATAGTTGGTATCATAGGTCGGTTTAGATAACTTTAGGAGTTAGAATTCTATTAAATGATTATCCAAAAATAATTTTTTTTCGAAATGATATAGAATTTAAATATTACCATGTTGCTTCATCTAAGACATGTTTGTTCAGAATGGTTTTTCGCAGAGGAAACAGGGAAGAAGTTCTAGGAAGGCATACAGAAGGAAATAACCTTCCGAATCAGCATCCAGAAATGGTCGGAATTGGAACTGAATAGTTTGTTGCAGTAATGGCGCAGTTGACACAAGCGATAAATGGCGGTGGTATCCATGCACGAGATCAGCCAGAAAAACCACAGAGGAACATGTCAGTGGTGGAACATTTCATGAGGCAACATCCACCATCATTCAGAGGATCAACTGACCCTGTTCTATCTGAAGGGTGGATTAAAGCACTAGAGAAGATTTTTTATGTCATGGGTGTTCAGACAATCAAAAGGTTAGTGTTGCTATTTACCGTTTGGAGGGTGAAGCAGATCAGTGGTGGTCTATGGTTAAAAATATCAGGGACGCCGATGAGATTGATTCTCTTGACTGGGATGAATACAAAGGTATATTTCTGGAGAAGTATTTTCCTAAGGTTGTTCAACATAGGATGGAAAATCAATTCTTGGAATTGAGGCAAGAGGAAGACTCAATGGATGCCTATGAAGAAAGGTTCACTCGATTGGCAAGGTATTCTCCAAATTTTATCCGGGACCATGATAGTAAAATAAATCATTTATACTCAGGATTAAAGCCAAAATATCGAAGGGCATTAGCTTCTCGTGAGTTTAAAAGTTATGACAAGCTTGTTCGATGTGCTGAGAACGTGGAAATGGAGTTTGCCGATGACCAAGTGTTCTATAAAAACCAGCAGAAGAAGAGACCGAGGTGGCAGGAGAAAGCTAAGAATTCTTCAAAAAATTCTGATGGTAAGTGAACTAAGTTTCCAGTTTGTGATAAATGTGGCAAAAGGCATGATGGGAAATGTCTTCTGAATTCTGGCAAGTGCTACCGATGTGGTAAGATGGGACATAAAGCTCGTGATTGCACTGAAAAGGATCAAGGTGAAGGTAAGAACAAATTTTACTTACAGTTAGTGAAATGTTATAAGTGTAATGAAATGGGTCATTATGCAGACGAGTGTCCGACAAGGAGCTTGAGTGATGGGAAGCAATTAGACTACAAGTAGAAAGGGGTGGTAAAATCTTTTGCAACAACTTCAGCAGATGTTGGGCCATCGAATGAAGTGGTATCAGCTCCAGGGAGCTCAGTATTTTTCGAATATTGACTTGAGGTCGGGGTACCATCAGTTGAAAGTAATAGAAGCAGACGTTCCGAAGACTGTGTTCCGTACTAGATATGGCCATTATGAATATGTAGTTATGCCTTTTGGGTTAACCAATGCACCTGCTGTATTCTTGGACCTTATGAATAAAATTTTCCTTGAGTTCTTGGATAAGTTTGTGTTTGTGTTTTGAGGTTTGTGAAGAGGTTATGTGTGCCTTGTGATTCACAGTTGAAGAATGAGTTGTTATGTGAAGCTCATAGTTCCCTGTTTTCAGTTCATCCTGGCAGTACTAAGATGTAAAGAGATCTGCGGGAGTATTACTGGTAGGATGGAATGAAAAGAGACATTGTTGATTTTACTGTGAAGTGTTTGATATGTCAACAGGTTAAAGCAGAGCGGCAGTTACCAAAATGGATGCTTCAGTCTTTACCAGTGCCAGAGTGGAAATAGGATAATATATCCATGGACTTTGTTGTTGGATTACCGAAGACATCTCGAGGTAATAATGCAATCTGGGTTATTGTTGATCGCTTGACCAAATCTGGTCATTTCCTTTTTATACGAGATACTTTCTCTCTTGATCAACTTTTTCGTTTGTATCTTAAAGAGATAGTCAGGTTACATGGAGTTCCTCTCTCCATTGTATCGGATCGTGATCCCAGATTTACTTCTAACTTTTGGAAAGGCCTTCAGAAGTCGTTGGGTACTGAATTAAATTTTAGTACAGCTTTTCATCCTCAATCAGATGGGCAGTCAGAACGAACAATTCAGACATTGGAGGATATGCAACGAGCTTGTTCTATGAATTATCAGGGATGTTGGGACCAACATCTTTCTTTTCTTGAATTTTCTTATAATAACAATTTTCATTCCAGTATACAGATGACACCATTTGAGGCATTATATGGGAAGCGGTGTTGAACTCCAGCATTTTGGAATGAAGTGGGTGAAAGGAAGCTGATGGTACCAGAATTGGTAGAAGAGATGGTAGAAAAAGTTCAGCTGATTCAGAAACACATGAGAACAGCTCAGAGCAGGCAGAAGAGTTATGCGGATAACCGGAGGAAGGATCTATCTTTCGAGGTAGGTGATCATGTTTTTCTCAATGTTTCTCCTTGGAAAAGTGTGATGAGATTTGGTAAGAAAGGAAAGTTGAGTCCAAGGTTTGTTGGACCATACGAAATTCTTGAGAGAGTTGGATCAGTTGCATACCGAGTGGCTTTACCTCCGAGTTTATCTCAGGTACACATTGTTTTTCACGTTTCAATGTTGAGAAAGTATATGCCAGATCCATCTCATGTTTTGAGTCCAGAGGTAGTTCAGCTGGAAGAGAACCTATCTTATGAGGAAAAACCGGTCCAGATTCTTGACCACAGGGAGCAAGTGTTACGGAATAATGTGATTAACCAGTTAAAGGTTTTGTGGAAAAACCACATGATTGAAGAGGCAACATGGGAATCTGAAAATGCAATGAGGGATAAGTACCCCCATTTATTCGATAAGTAAATAAATTGCGGGGATGCAATTTTCTAAAGGGGGGAAGGATGTAACATCCCAAGTAAGTAATGAATAATAGATATTTTTATCTATGTCTATTAATGATTAAGATAGTGTTATAGAGGCTTAAAATGAAAATAAATACAATCTTATGCATGGAATACACTAATATTCTTAAAAGATTGTTTTAGTGCCTTTTGATGGCAAACCATTTTTGAATCTATATTTTGACAATTTTATAAACTATGTTTGTCAAAATAAACTTATCCTTTATGATTGGGACATCAAAATTTACCTTGTGTGAACTTTTGGTATTTTTCTGACAATGATCATTTTTAATGAATAGTGAAAAATACTGCATTTTACATCAAAACTGTTTTTTAATCTAATTTATTTAGATGATTAGATTATGTTTTGAATTGGTTTTTAAGTGAAATTAGAATATATTTTTACCAGTTAATCCAATGGTGGTCATTGTAATCAATTTCACTTTGAAATTGGACTTAAACTGGTGTCAATCTTTTGATACTTATTATTTCACAAAAACACGTTATTTGTCATGACAGCGGGAATTAATTATTAAATTAATTAATTTGACTTATATATTTTTAATTTTCTAAAATGGACTTCATTTTTGAATTCAGAATATCAAATATAGCTTAGGGTTAATGTTTGGTAATTTTCTGAAAAACTTCAATTTTTGATGAATAGTGAAACCACTAAGTGGTAATCAAGCAAACTGATTTTTCAGTTAAATGAATGTTTACCACTAATGTGTATTGAATTTTTAAAATCCGACATACATGGTTGTCATTATGAAGTAAAATGTGGTTCAATGAGATTAAAATAATTTTTTGGTGAATAGTAACTTTTTTTCATTAATCGCGATTAGAGGTAATTAGTGTAGTTTAAGGTAAAAATGGTATTATAAGAATGTGAAAACACCATTTCACTTGTCCTACACCTATTGGGTGAGTCATGGCTGACCGAGACAAGCCATGGGCCAACTTGGGGACCCCATGGAGCCACTTTAGTTGGAAAATGACATTAATATATTTTTATTTAATGTTAAAGTGAAAATGACACTAACATAAATTGGTTTACTAAAATAATTTTTAAGTGGGGTTATACAAGTCCAAATTTTGATTATAAATAGTCATTGGAAAGATAAAAAGATTTCCTACATCATATTATTTTTTTTATAATTTTTAGACATTAAATAAGTTAAATGATTTATGAAATAATAATGATGCAGCGATGACATCATTATTTGACGATTTAAATAAAATGGAATGATAATGTAAAATCTACAACCTACACATGTCCAAAACCAATTGGATGAGTGGTTTTCGAACCCTTATCACCTTAGCCACGAATTATATCAATGTGGGACCTTTTAAAACCGAAAAACATTTTCAAATAAAGTAATATTTCATTACTTTCCAAAAGTGGCCCTCCTCTCCTCTTATAAAAGGCCCCCACCTCTACCTCATTTCACAGACTTCTCAAGCCTTTTGCTCGGCCAACCCCTGCCCATTTACTCTCTCCACATCCCTCTACTCATCCTAGAGGATTCCCTTTGGGCATAATCCTTTCATAGGAAGCCTTTAGGCTCAAATCAAAAGGGAGTTACACTTTTAAAGGTAATTCATTCTGTCTTGTTTATTTGTTTTATTTTGCTTCTCCAACCCCCTAAACTCTTTTTATTTACTTCTTTTGTAACAATACCAGTATATTCAATATACTAGGATGCTGTTATAAGATTTATTTGAGCTACACTCTCACACAACTACATCAAATTGTTAAAGAACATACGGTTTCTGTGGATGGCGAAATTCTGCCTCCCGAAACGATTATTGTTCAATACTCATTTAACACCTTAAAAGGTGGCCATTATGATGTCACTATTTTTGTATATGATATATAATATGTTTATGTTTTACTTATGATTCTGTATTTTTCATTTGTGTCTTATCTTTATGGCATCCATTATGGGTATACGCGATATCTTCATTTTAGGAAGTGCGGACTACCGCCCCCTAAAAGTGATGTGATTCGTTAATGCCATATGTGGGACGTGTAAAGGATGGATTTAAAGTTATTATATATGATGTTATACTTGAATTATAATATACCTCTATATCATTATTATTTCTTTCCATTAAAGTATGAGATAGAAATGAAAGTAGCGTTCATGTGTACGTACAGCTTACCGTCTCCATGAACGGTGTATTTCATTTCTTATCCCCAAATGTAATGTACTATTAAAAGTACATGTATATAATGGATATATATAATTAATGATATATCTAAGTGATGAATATAATTCTGTAATTAAAATATACATACCTCTCATTTATTTTTAATTCCACTAATATGACAAAGAAATGAAAGTAGCATTCATGCGTACGTACGGCTTACCATCTCCATGAATGGTGCATTTCATTTCTTACCTCTAAACGATTATGTAACATTATAAATACATGTATATGCTGGATATATATGATACATATTATATCCAAATCGGGAATTTCATTCTGGATATAAAGAACTTTTGACCACATGAACAACATGTAATTGTAAGAAGTCAACTTTCGACTTAAGAACCAAATATTGACAAAACAAACATTATTAACTTAAATGGTTACATAATGTTTATAACATGGAAATAAGTGATATAAAAAGAATAATGAACTTTAAAATGGTTCTTAATCAAGTATAAATTAACTCAATTTTATTATTTAGGACGTTAAAGAAAGATCGAGTCATGTCGGACCCAAGGTAAGGGACATCGTCTCAATCTCCTTTCATTGAGGCATATTTCGTTTTATACACAAATTTCATTTATACGATGTATAAACTCCTTTGAATTTTACTTTTATTCAATAGAAATATTTTTCTACGAAGCGTTTTACTAGATGACAAAAATGAATGTTTTCTTTAACGTACGCGGTGAAAACGACCTTTTTCCGCCGCCGCGAGTATTATTTGATCTTTGGCGTCCTCAACAAGTCGTAATGTTTTTAAAATAAAATAAATACCATATACTCTTTTATGTATTTTGGTATTGAAAATGGTTTTGACAAATGATTCTATTATGTCAATATATTTATGATAGATTGTGATTGAATTGTGGAAATGTTATCATTCCTTTATATTGGTTTTATGTTTTATGATTTTATTTTGGTACTTGGACATTTTAACGGGTGGTTACGTTATAAACCATATGACGGGTGGTGCCATGAATACCAGGATGGGTGTATACGTTATAACATCCAATGCATTGGGTATGGAAGTCAGCCGTATGGCTATTCCATTAAGTATATATGGAAATTGGATGTATGGATATTCCATTAAGTGATATGTGTGGAAGTCAACCGTATGGTTATTCCACTTAAGTATGTTTATGTCCCAAGTTACCTTTATATATTTTATGTGTTCTTTATATGGGTTTTATGGTAATACTTTGGTTACAAAAAGGTAAGTAATGATATTTTATTCAGTGAAGATTTTTTACTACTTCATAACGGTGAAAAGTATTGCCTTGATATAGTACACATGGTTTACTTGATGTTTGAAAAACTAACAGTTTTCATTCTTTTTGTATCCCTCACTGAGCTTTTTATGCTCACCCCAAGTTTTTCGAAATGTTTTTCACAGGACTTAAAGTAAAATAAGGTCAAGGATGGGATCAAGGGAATGTCATGCTATCTAAAACATGGAATCTAGACATCTTTCTTTTTAAGAGTTGTTATTTTATGGAAACTTAGTAGAAGTGTATACTTTGTAATCTTTTAAGATGTAATAGTTATGTTCTAATTCTCTAAAACTCTAAACCTGAAAAGATCCTCAACGTGTAATCTTGTGATAACTCAGGATTTATGTAAGGTTTAAGGCCGGGGCCTTATAATACTACAAAAGACTTCATCCTAGAACAACTTCCTTCCCTGCTTCAAGCCATCACAAGAGAGAGAAAAAATCCCTAACATATAAGGCTTCATCGGGAGCCATCTCAATGGTATCCTGGAAGATATTGTTATACCTGAAATCAACAAGATCAATGTGTTTCTCCCATGAATCTCCAAAATCGAGAACACACGCACGGAACATATCCTATAGTACATGTATAGTCCGCTCGGTCTTTCCTTAATTCCGCGGGTGATAGGCCATGCTCAAAAGTACCTGCGTACCAAAGGCCTTCTGTAAACCATGATCGAACCAAGACATAAAATGAGGATCTCTGTCTGAGACAACAAAACATTGATCTCCATTAAGGCGTACTGTTTCCATGACATACAATCTTCCCCATTCATCAACGGTGAAGGTCTCCTGCATAGTAATGAAATGTGTGACCTTCGTCATACGGTCGACAATAACCCATACTGCATCATTTCCACGAGGTAACCTAGGAAAAAATGTTACAATGTCCATTAAAACATCTACCAATTCAACTCTTGAATGGAAAATGGCTATAAAATCCCTCCCGGGAACATATGTTCCACCTTCACCTGCTGACAGGTTGAACATCGCGTGAAAAAACCAGATATCTCCTGCTTCATATTAGGACAGCAGTACTGCAATCACTAATCACGAGAATGTTTGGTCATGCCTGGGTGAACAACCCATGATAAGGTGTGGAAGTCCCTCATTAGCTCCCATGTGATGTCTGTTGGGACCCATACATGCCCACATAACAATAAAGTGTCACCTTCATCCACGATCCATTCTGTAGACGCATCATCAGCGACACTTTTTCGTATAACAAGGCCTTCTGGATTTGACAACTGTCTTGCCCTGACCCGTTCCAAAAGAAAAGATGTCACCACAAAGGCTGAGAGAATAGTTTGGCTCTGAACCTCCTAAACCTCAATGTGAATCTATTAAAATAGGGCTATCTTCTTTCAATCCTCATTGGATTCTCGAACCACTTGTGACTGAGTATTCCAACTCAGTGCATCAGTAATTGAATTCATATTTCCAAGAGTGTAGTATAGTTCAAAATCAATGGATTGTAGGTACTTCACCCACCTGTGTTTCCTAAGATTGAGATCCCGCTGAGGGCCCAATAAACTACCTATAATATCTCCGAGGGCCCAAGCAACTCCTGATATCAAAGACGTTCTTGGGATGCTCCAAAGAAATTACAGAAGTCACCTTATCAGTGTGAACTGTAACTCTAGAGTCAAAAATAATATGACCTTGTAAGTGAACGATATATATATCCAAAGGTGGAATTTACTGAGCATAGGATAAATCTGATGCCCTCTTAGTGTATTCAGCACGATCTCAAGATGGGTTGCATGGTTGTGTCTTGAGAGTGAATAGACTAAGATATAATCCAAAAATACTACCAAAAAATAATCAAGGTAAGGGTGAGAACTCTGATTCAGTAGACCCATAAACACTGTAGGTGCATTCATAAGCCCAAATGACATGACAAGGTACTCATAGAGACCATACCTTCTCTTGAACACCATGAAATGTATGTCTGAAGTCCTATCACGTGCCTGGTGATAGCCCGACCACAAATCTATCTTTGAAAACACATTTTCTCCTCAGAGATGAATGATGAGTCATCAAATCGAGGTAAAGGATACTGATTCTTAATATTCAGCTGATTTTACTTACGATAATCCATGAAAATACGAAGGTTTCCATCTGCCTTCCTGGAAAAAATAACCGGTGATTGCCATGGAGAAGTACTGGGATGTATAAAGACTTTTGCTTCCAGGTCCTCCAGTTGACACTTGAGCTCCAGATGTTCATTAATTGGCATCCTATAATGAGTAATGTACACTGGTTATTCTTTTGATATATTCTCAACATCAAACTCCACCTCTCGCACTAGAGGAAGACCATAGAATTCATCAGGGAAGACATCCTTGAAATGTTCCACCATAGGAGGATAATCAATGGTTTATAACACTTTTTCATTGAGATAATGACTGCAAACCAATGTCGTGACACCACGTAAACTCCGTTGTTCCAGTCCTGCTCGTGTCTCACTAAGATCTCATTCTCCCGTATGCATATGTGTGTCCCCCTATGGTGACGAAAACGCCACCTTCCTGTGATAACTGTCAATCTGGGCTCTATAGGGATCTAAATAGTCCCTCCTGATCATTACATAAAAAATGTCATATCTAGAACATATTGGTTCCACATGAAAAGATAACCACACACCTCGAGGGTACATTTCTGACAATGAAAAACACCCTCTGAATGGATAACTAATGCGGTATCTACCATGATCATGACATGATACAAATCAACATCGAGCCCCAATCTTATAATAACCACCTACAATATAAAAGAGTGAGAAGTTCATGTGTGAACCAAAATAGATACTGATGTAGATGAAACATGAATTGTACCTCGTACAACAGATGGTCTGGCATACTACTCCTGTGGCGTAGGCTCAACTGGATAAAAATGGCTGGTACTAAGGCCCTGAGTCATAGCCTGGCTACCTTTAACAAACCTGCCCTCTTGGAGCTGAGGGTCATAAACCTGATTTCCTCTACCTCAACCGCCAACACGGACTGATAGGCCGGCGTTATTCCATCTTCCCGACTGACCTGATCCTGCCAATCCAGCAACAGATTGTGTAGTAGGTAAAGATCCCTGATCACTAGGCCCTGAGGGAGAAGTCCCGTCGAACTGGATGAGATGACCTAGACTACCACAACCTCTGAACTCCACTGGATTTCACGTACAGTACCTCCTAATATGCATATGCACCCCACATTTTTTACATAATGGAGTACCTCCTCAGAAAAGGTTCTAACCACCAGTAACACAACGAGAGTCCTCAAATTGCTGCTTCTTCCTAGAAGTATATCAACTGTAACCCTTAGGTGCTGAACCACCGTTATTCACACTAACTTATTCCCTCAAATTATTCCATGTGATCAATTAATGATTGAAAATCTCTGAAATGTTTGTCAAAATGAACACGTTAACCTGCTACTGGATGGAGTAAAACAAACCATCCTCAAAACGCCTAGCGGTCATGAGATCATCATCGTCTAGTGTCAGAGAAAAACACTATAACTCAGTGAAACAAGATGAATATTCCATTCCTTTTATGGTCCCTTGTTTTTTATTCAAAAATGCCCTTGATCTGTCAGCCCTCAATTTCCGGGGAAAGAAATAATCATAGAAGACGGTCCGGAAATCACTCCAGATAATATCTCTCTGCTATCCCGACTGGGTGATGACACCTCACCACCTCCTAGATGAACCACATAGAATATAAGCTGTGAGCTTGACCCTCCGCTCTGGAGGCGTCTCGAGGAGCTCGAAGATGGTCTGAATAGCTTCCAACCAGGACTCCACAGTACGAGGTATTCCATCTCCCGTAAATGTAAGAAGATGCTGCGACATAAACGTGGGGGTCAACTCTTGCATACTCAGGTCTGGTCTCCCTTCACCTTGCATACTCTGCATCATACGCAAGTAGCTCTCGTGGAATTGGTCATCAGCTCCCATGTCAGGAATAGAATGTGGATCCATATGTGGATTGATAGGATGATCAAATGGATTCCCAGGGACCACCACCTCAGGAACGTGATTGTCGTCACCATCAGTGTGTGTGACTCAATGGAATCTCAGAGTCATAGTGCTACAATGCCAATTGAATTTATCAAAAGAAGAAACCATCAAATTAAAGGTTGATCTCTGGAATCTAGGATATGTACAAAGTTGTCCTACCCCTAACAGCACCTATCCACACACATTAAAATTCTTAGTAAAACCTGAAACTGTTCAAATTTAACTTACATAGTGACATGGAATTTCCCATCCCATAAGGGATCATACTATTCATGAAATGAAAGATGACTCACACTTGGATTTCATCTCTCATTTACATGGTTTAATAAAGTATTTTAATTTCACTTAAAGAAAATTATTTTTTTAGTTGGAATGTCATTTTCCGATCCAAAATGACCCATTCAACATATGAACCAAAGTGTGGAACCTTCCAAAACCACATCATTCCCCAATTCTCTACTTTCAAGAAGAGTTAGAATAGTTGCACACATATTTACAATGCATGGAAATAAACAACAAGAAATGGTCGCTAAAAATTTAAACGTTGCATGGCAAGATGGATGGCCAAATCATATTGTTCCTATCGTGATGCATGTTCTAATGTAGAACCCTAATTTCATCAGGTCAAACTCTGAATCCAAATTCCAGCATTAAAAATCTCAATAACATCACAAAACATGTGAAGCACCCAATGGTGAAATGGTATCAATAGTAAATAGCAAAATCAATAACAACATAAATAGGAAACATGGCCCATAACCCGTACAAGGGTTCACGACGCCCAAGCATAACTGATGGCTAAGTCCCTAAGCATTACCAGTCTCTAACTCTATCATCTCAAAATTGTAAATAAATATAGAATGAATCCTCTGATACAAATTTGTGATGTCCCGAACCTGGATGCCCCTCAATCGGAGCCCTGATCCCTATTGGTCACATGACCACTGGCTCGTCTCCCCAAAAGGCAGGGGCTGCCGATTAGCAGTGGGGATGTAATGTTAAATTAGTGGGGAGGTTGTACCCCCATATTAGAGTACACAACTGTATATCAGCAAGTGATTAAATAGTGGAATCACAACTAAGGGATAATAAGTATAAGAAAGGAAAAATACAAACCATACAACAGGAATAAAGAAAACCCTGATAAATATAAAAAAGCCAAATAGGTAGTTTCTGATACAAATTAATTGCATGGGATGCTGATACAATGGAAATAGATGGAAAGATTCTATACATTAATACAAAAAGAGAACAAAAGTAGTCCATGAGATTCTCTATGCATGCTCAGTCCTCTTCTCTGGATCTCTAGTTTGAACATATATGTATCATCAAACTGGAGCAGGGCCATTGACCCTAGTAGCACCTGCAGTAGTAAAGTCTACACGGGTTCCAAGGAGGCCTCTCAGGTAGGGTGTGAGACATGTCTCAGTAGGACACCACCAATGGTGTATATGTGTTATCCAAATAGGTTTTCTCAAAATATATAGTGTGTAGTAAACTGAAAGTATGTAATGATTAGTAATAAACAACCCTCTTGCTCAGGTTCCAGAAGGACACTAGGCGGGTCTACCAGCTTCAGCTAATGGCTGTTCATCTGAACAATCACCAAAGGTATATGTACATTGATATAATTTATCTCTGGCATGATTTAAGCATGCCTCTAGTACATGATTCTCACATATGTAATAATCATCACTGGCACGAGGTATGAATGCCTCTCATCCACATGCACTATAACTGGCGTGTGGAAGAATGCCTCCAACCCATAAAGAATATATAGGAACGAGGTTTGAATGCCTCTGGTCCTAGTACAGAATGATTCAGCTAGAACGAGGTAAGAATGCCACCCACCCACACATGGAGATTCATCTTGCACGAGGTAAGAATGCCTCCCTCCCACACATGGGTTATCACAAGCAGGTCAACAAAGTAAGGCAATACCATTCACATCAGTATATATAAGAGAATCCATCTTATATCAAATCACATTAACAAAGAATGACATTTCCCAATCACATTAAAAGGAAAACAACCATCTTAATCCATTTAAGGGTTCATGCTATCTCATCTTATCCAACCTCTAACCAAACAATTTCATTTTACAAACATGGAAAATCCTGTTCAAGACATACATCAATGTCCAATGGTGAGAAAGGGCGAAATGTCAATGCATATCACCTATGGATGACCACTCCCTGTCCACTCCTCATCTAAACACCATAACAAGGATAGATTCATCAATATCACACCACACTAGTCATCTTGACATGAAAAAGTCAATATAAATAAGTGGTTTGGTGAAAGACAAACCACGGCATGACTATAATAACTCAAAAAGGGGAAAACCAAAATGGAAACCCCATGACCACCTACCATAGAGATGCAAGAGTAGGCTCGACTAATAAAAAAACATATTCGCAATAGGTTTAAAGAGATATGAGTTTCAGTCCAATTCCCTGAAAATAGGGAATATGAGCCTACATCAAAATAAAAACACAGAAGTCCAGGTTCACCGAGGAAAGAAGGGTGCGTGAGGTAAACCTTAGCAAGGGAAATCCAAAACATCCGTCAGATCATGATTCAGTCACCGGGGGAAGAATCCACAAGAATTGAGAGGGAGGAGGGTTTTGAGGTCAAGGTGGGATCCCCTCTGTTATTTCCGCCAAAAGGAGGAAGAAGAAAAGGGATTAATCAATATGAATACCGTTATGGAAAAATGGTAATTTCACCCAGAATAGGGTCACACGGTTTCGGCACATGGTTTACCCAAATTGTGTGCAAACCGTGCACACCTCACTGCCTCCAGTCAAAAGGCCGCATGGTCATGCGGCATAGAATGCATTGTCGTGCGCCCCTGCAGGTGCCCCTGTCTCTAGCCGCACAGTTTATCCCATACTCTGCACGGACAGTGCGCAGGCTGTGCACCACTGCCTGTAAGCCCATTTCTCAAACTCCCGGGCTCCATACCAACCCCGGGCACTCCCGGGACCTTCCTTATGATGTTACACCCATCAAACAAGCTTAATGGAATGATTTGAATGATAAACTAATGATCTGTACCTTTACCAAAGAGTCGGGTCGTTATATAATTAAATGAAATAAATTAAAAAAAATTAAACATGTTTATTCATAACATTAATAACTAATTTTTCATAAATATATAATTAAAAAAATTATATAAATAAATATTATTTTTACTATTAATTATTGAAGTATGCACTGAATTAATTATACATAGAAAGTATAATATGTTATTGAACATTATAATTTTATGTAATTGTTATCTTTTTATTTTTTAATTAAATATATACTTATTAAAACATATATATATATATATATATGGAAAATTAATATATTAAAAAATTTACATGATTATATAACAAAAATTAATAAATTATGGAAAATACTAAAGATTGCGAGATTTTAAAAACCATCAATCAAAATTAAATCAATAAATAAGTATACATCGACACACATACATAAAAATAGACATACATGTACAAATACAGATACAATATACACCCACACATATTGGAAAACACATAAACATACACATACAACTATGCATACACATATAAACATACACATACGTGGATGTACACATACAAATACATACAATTATATACACATGCATTCAAATTCATATATATCTATAAAAAGGAATATATACATACACATACAAAAAAATACATATACATAGACACATACTAATACTCATCGACATGTATATACAAAAACAAATGTATAAGAATACAAATACATGTTAATTTTCATATACATACACGTCCATACCATTAAATACATTTGAATGGACATACATACACATCAATATATATGACTACATTAACACATACAACATTAACATACACATATTAACATACACATGCACCAACACATGTACATATACATAAAGTCATATATGTATATATAGATAAATACATTCACACATACATAATCGTAGACAAATGTACATTCACATATTCATATATATACACAAACTAAGAAAAACACATTATCCTGCACATATGAAAACCAAAACACATGCACATACACACATACATACATATGAGCACATAAATATACATACAATACATATTTTTAAATTCATACAAAAACACCTACACAAATACATACACACACATGTATAAAAGTATATTTATGCATCTATACATACACATTAAGATACACATACACATAGGTATAACATACACATAAAATTATATACAAACCTATGAAAATATAAAAAAACGCAAATATAATTCATTAATTTAGATAAACACACACACAAACACCAAAAAAAATGCAACAGATGCATACAGAAACAACAGAAACATAAACACACACATACAGACTCACAAATACAAATACTTATACAAATATTATTAAATGTTATATAAAATATTTAAATATATTTTATATTCTTATATATAATTTTATAAATATTATTTTTTAATAAAATATATTTGAATGTATACATATATATTTTTTCTCTTATTCAATGTGTCATTTAGCAACCCTAAAAAACAACTGATCATAATTTAAAAAAAATTAACAGTTTAGAAATAATAATAAAGAATGGAATACATTTTCATAGGTCATTTTTAGCATAAGCATTGAATATTGCACCATGTGAAATAGTGTAACATTAATATAAACATTATGGAATTGCTAATGGATGAAATATAAGATGAAATGATAATTAGCAATTTGTATTAAATTCATAATACAATTAATTATAACTTGATTGTTAAATAAACCATATCAAAATACATTAATTTTTTTTAAATTCCTATAGGGAAAAATACATTAATTATGGCAGTTAGTGGTTAATGTTAGCAGACTCTACATATAAAATTTTTTGTTCACTTTTTTCATTTTGGGAGGGATGAGAATGTTTTGGGCACAACTGATGCATGGTTGGCCTGATACCCAACATTGATTCTTACCATGATCAATGATTATTCTGAGATCAATACGACGATGAACACCATTCTCCATGGAATAGAATCAATGACTTAGATAAATGAAGAAGAGGCAAAAAAACCTTTAGAGAATATTTTTCACATCAGGTTTTTTATTAATTAAATTTATATCACAATAAATATAGTACCTGGATATATATGGGATCCACATGTGCTCTGACAGCCTCCAATCAACACCACACATTCTTTGGATGCTTTCATAGTGATGCGTGTGTCATGTGATATTATTCTATATTGCTTTTTCTTCACCCATTAATAAAATATATCATTCTATATAGGGGAAGGAAGAGTATACAATAGAGAAATTGTTTAGCTCAATAATTATTAATTCACCATGGGTGCAGTGTGTTCTCAATGGAAAAATAGACGTAATTTTCTATTTATATGAAATTATCTTCTGTTACAATATTAAATTTCATAACAAAAATTAAATATATTCATGAAATTTAAGAAAAAACATTCTAATAATAATAATACCACAAAATTATTTATGGTGCACCAACTTGTGAAAAATGGATTTATGAATTAAAGACATCGTCACAAAATAATAGAAGTGTCATTATTATATTAACTAGTTAAAAATAATTAAATAATTATTTATAATCTTTAAAATAATAATTTTTCTACTAAACAAGCCTTGGTCAGCTCGAACTTCACATCCATTTATTTAACACCTGAATAAATAAATAAATAATTTGTTCACCTTTATTACTATTTTATTAAAATACTAGTAAATTAATAATTTTTAAATCCTTAATAATATAAACAAATATATTTAATTTAACTTATTTGATAATCATAATATGAATAAAACATTTCCACTGAATTTATATTAATATTTATTTTATTAATTAAATTCAAATCGAATTTAACCGAGACCTCAAAAAACATATAGTGTGGTAGAGTCTAGAATTACTTCTCCATGGTAATAGGCAGGCTAGCCTAATGTCCAAGAGTACTATCTAGCATCGGGTAAAGGTTCCAAATAGATAGAATGTAATGTCTGAGCAACAACATCCACATACGAACACTAACTGTGTAATGTAATCCATTTTACTCAATATTTAATCATGAAGGTTTCATTATAGTGACATCAACCTTTATGATGGATTAATTGGTCATTGACTACCTAAAATGAACTCATCATTAACCCATTGCTATTTTAATTTATAGCAATGTCCAATATCAATCCAGGGGTTGAGATATAAATACCATAAATGGAAGGGGAAAATCCTTTCTCGAATTATCCATTAATAAAAACCCACTTGTGACACACCCAACATACACTACATCCCTCCAATTGCCTGCTTGATGATTACCGTTAGAAAAAAATGTGTGTGAGTCATGACACATATTAATTATAATCATAAATCATGATGATCATTAAACATGATCTCAAATATAAATATCTAATGATGAAAAAACATGTTGAAATACTATTGGAGGGTCTCTTCTCATAATCTCATGTTTTCGTGATTACCAAATGCGAAATTTATGAGAGGAAGTATCATATGCTTACGAGTACCCTCCCTTGACCTCTTCCATGATATGTTTCCCTTCATAGTACGTAATCCAACTATATTACAATAATTTTGAATATTGTTTTAGAAATTTTTTGTTCTTATCAGAGTAGTGAATTGTCATGACCTTATAAAAGAAAAAAAGACTCTATGAAAATATTAAATTATAGTGACATAAAAAAATACAAAATATGAAATAAGATGTTTAATATTTAAATACATTAATGTTTCATTTAATCAATGTAATACCATTCTGTTATAGGACACCAACTCTAACAATCTAAAACTTTGACAAGAGCTAGATGTCTACGTCTTTCGGTCCAATAGACCTCACATGGTGATCATGATTAGGGTGAGTCGAGGATTTGATAATGTGTTGGAAATGTTTTCAACCATGGGAATACTAATCATCAAATATTAATCTCTCTGAGAAAAATCCATTGAAGGATGATAAATCGGAAGTATGTGCTACGTCTGCTGATGTGACCATGGCTCTTTTGTGAGATCAATTGTTGTTGTATTATCACAATAAATTGTGATGGGATATTTACTACTAGGTATCACATCCATCTACTGGACAAATCATTACATCCATAATGCTTTTTTAGATACCTAAAAACCTTTTATAAACTTGTAAATTGTTGTAGAATCAGCGACCACACACTTCTTTGGGCTCTTCCAGCTCACTGCACAACAATTCAAACTGATGATGTATCCTATCTGCAACAACATGGTCTATTGATCAAAATCTGAGATATTTTTATATATTATGTGTAAATTTATAATTATCATTATCACATGCTTGTTAATATTAGGTAGAAAATAATTAAGTGATTAACCATTGATGGATAAATTGTACGGATAAGTCTGGTTTATTTTAGATCTATAATGCATGTTTGTTCAATTCATTAATTATCAGATCGTAACAACACATCCATAATGATAAACCATGAAAGTGAAAGGAATAAAATAAATATAACGATCATGATGTTTTTAATGGTTATTATATATATAGGATTATAATTTTGCCCTGGCCTAGAGGAGAAACATCATAAACCATTTCTGTTTGTGTTTACAACTTTCCACCTATCCACCTCTGTATCTATAGGGATTTGTTTCGTCTTGGCTCCAGCATGAACTGACCCCACTAGCTTGGGAGTTGTATGCATTACATATCCCTTTTTATAAGTAACTTGTTGGCAATGTTGAAAAAGTGGTTTTACCTAAGAGAAACCATGGAACACAATCCCACTATATTAATGACCAGAAGGCTCTCAGGGAAACAATTTTAACTTTAATAAATAAATTAAAAGAGACCATCCACATACAAAGGCCTTGGCCTAGTAAATGATCATCAATTCTTTAAACTCTATTTATAAATAAAGAAAACTAGGATGCATTACATTAATTTGTCTTGTTTAGGATAAAGAAATCTCAAATCAATTTATTAACATCATTAATTAAACAATACTTTCATCTTATACCATTTACATAATTTCCTTGAGATTCTCATCCATTATAATTTTATTAAAATATATTCATTTAGAATTATCTTTTTATGTAACACGTACCATGGAGGAAACCCAATGAATTATAATTCATAATTACCCAATTAGTAGAAATGAACACTACAATGATGTAAAATTAAACACATATATAAAAAGCCATTCACATGATGTCTATCATCACTACACCAACACGATGGTACACCATTCATGGTTTTTTATTATATAATATTGAATTTTAATAAACTCTCATAATTTGGATGAGTACATGACTTGTAGTTCCAACTACAAAACATGTGCAATTTTTCTCTGTCAATCTAATGCAAATGCCTTGGAAAACGACATGTTAGTGTACTTCAGAAATCATTGATGTGAATGTAGGGTCTAGTACACCACACACAATGTAGTTCTTTGTTAAAAGGTCTCCAGCTAGGCACGACGTGTACAAGGTACACAGTCCAACCCTAGCCCAAAGGGACAACATGATGTGTACAGTGGGATACACAATGTGTAATTTGGAAACCAAGTGCCACCTGTTCCTAGTCAACACACAAAGTCATTAAGAATTAGATAACTCCAATGAAACGACTTGGTTTGGGGGACTAGACCCGGTGCATTGAACCTTGAATATACGTCATGTAATACCAAATACACATCATCTATTATTGTGTTGTATAACTAGGTAATTTTTCACCTTTAGATGAGATCATGTAAATTTATTTTATATTATAATTAAATTAAAATATATATTCTGTAAGGAGAATGAAAAATGACAGAGGAGGAACAGATTTCATGATTTAGATTTGTAGAACAATTAACATGAATTGAAATAACCAAAATATTAAATGCATAAATCCTCAAAAAAATATTAAAATAATTTAAAAATATAATGTATCCCCTATGATACATCTTTATGGTTTCGGGCGTAGAGGGAGTATGGTTGGGACAACCCCAAACATTGATTTTTACTATGATAAATTAGAATTTTGGGACCAATAGGATGATGAATTTCAGTCTCCATGGAATATAATCAACGATAAAGATGTAGAAGGAGGTGTCCGGAATCATTTAGAGATGATCATTAAAATACTTTTTCTAATTAATTTAATTTATTTTCGATGGAAAATAATACCTGGTACATTAATATTTCCTTCATTGATTATGATTTTTGTTCGGAATGATCTCTCTGTATTATCTCATTGTTGTTGAGAGTATCCAAACTAGATTCCCTCAAGCCGTGATACACATGTGCTCAAATAGCTTCGGATGAACCCCACTTTTTATCAAGGTGATAGCGAATCGAATTGATCTTATTGTGTTAGTATTTCTTGATTGCTTGTTCTTCATCCTTGAAGAACATATCTCATTCGAGAGAGTATTAGGATGATGATTTGATGTAGAAATTGTTTAGATTAATAATTCTAATTTCACCTTGTCTGCGGTGTGTTCTCTATGAAAAAATAGATGTACTTTTCTAATTATATGAATGGAACATTAGTTACAATATTTAATTTAATTACAACAATTAAATCCATTAATGAACATAGAGAAAACCAATGTTCATAATAATAATATAGAGTCCTTATTTATGGATCTCCAACTTCTGCAAAACAGATTTATGAATAAAAGTACACGTCACAAAATTATTGCACTGTAGTTATTATTTTAACTTGCTCCAACTAGTTTAATAAATATTTACCATCTTTCCAATAAATATTTTACAACCTAACTAACCTTGGCCCACTCAAAATCCACTTCCATTTATTTATCACCCACATAAAAAAATAAATAATTTATTTTGATAAATAAAAATTACATTTACAAACATGTAAATAAATATTTATTAAATGTACAAAACAATAAATAAAAATATTTAATTTAATTTTTTTGATAATAATAACTTGAATAAAATTATTTCACTTTTTAGGAGTAAATTTTTTATTAATTACATTCAAATATAATTGAAACAAGACCACTAATTACACATAGTGTGTGACCCTTGGGGATTATTTCTTTTTCTAATTATGTGGGATGCCAAAAATTCCAATAGTATTTTATAGAAACAATCTACATGCAGTTAATAATTATAGCACAATATTTGATATATCACTTCGTGAACCATTATACCTGTCAAAATGACTTAGTACGATGTTAAAAAAAAACTAAACTCTGTGCAAGCATTCACGGTTTAGTCGATGAGGATAATAATTTTAGTAACTTGATAAAATCTATAGATGAAAAGTTCATCTCATTAGATAAATAATTAGCAAGAACATTAATAATGAAATTCTCATCTATGATACTATCTAGCATTAAATGTGTGAGAGATAAAATCATAAAGTTGAGGGATATTGCATCTCAACTTATGAATCTTGAGGATGATATATCTAAGCTATTTCTAGTGCATTATATTCTCAACACTCTACCACTTTAATATTGACATTTAAAATTGTTTATAACACACATAATTATAAATGATCAATTAATGAATTAATGACTATGTTTGTTCAAGTGGAGTAAAGGAATGTGATAGAAATGGGAGAAACCAACATGTTGAAAATGCACCAGAAAATTAATGTTCATGAATTTCATGCCAATAAAAATGGAAAAGAGAAATTTCTTCCCGACCTAATGTTATGAAGGTAGTCATTTGTTTTTTCTACAAATGAAAATGAAACACAATGATAAGTTGTAATAAATTTCATAAATGGATTGAAAAGGAAGGTATTTCAATATATATGGTGATTTATGAATCAAATATGGTTGATTAAATTTTTAACACTTGGTGGATTGATTCTGGTTCTACAGTCTATAATGTCAATACCTAGTAAGGTATGTAGAACCTATATAAATTAGTTGTTAGTGATAGTGACATGTAATTTTGAAACATGATGCATCATATGTCAGTGGATAAACGATTCATAGGGATAGGTTTAGAGGAAATCAAGGCTTTTCACAGGAAACCTATATTAATAAATTCATTGAGAGATTTCTTATGAAAGGATGTGCACAAAGTATGACACCGAATTTTACCGGTGAAAAATTCAGCATGAAAAAAATCCCCAAAAATGATTTTGTATGGGTGAAAATGAAATACATCATGTTTTTTTATGTTATTGGTAGTATAATGTATGATCGGGTTTGTATAATGCCTTGAAATTGAATTTATAGTGGGAATGTTGGAGTGATGTCAGAGTGATCTGAGTTTAGACCACTAGAAGGTCATGAAGAATGCATTCAGATACCTCAATATCACTAAATACTGCATTTTCATTTATAAACACACTCAATATTTTGTAGTCATTGAATAATATGATATTGAATTTGTTGGTTTAGTTGATTAATTAAAATAATCATCAGGACATGTCTTTATAATGGATCGAGGAGTTATTCCATGGAGAAGTGTCAAACATACGCTAATAGCGAATTCTACTATAGAAATGAGTTCATTTATTATTATTTGGCCACTTACCAAGGTGTATGGATAATGAGATTCATTTTGTGACTTAAATTTATTTAGTATTACCATGAAATCATTCAATAAGAATGATCATAACATGGGTGGGACTGTCATGTTCCATATGATATTCAATAAATATTTATTTCATATTTTCCATGTTCGGTGTTCCAATATGTACCTATAATTCACCTCAAATTATCCCATGAATTCTTTAACTGGATATAGTGCATACATGTCTATATCTTTTGTGTATGGAATATTCAAAATAACCCTCAAATCCATTTCATTGAACCATACATCCTATTTATCCAAACACCATCCATTAATAATATCATTAAAACAGGAGATAGAAGTGACATACACCCTATCAAAAACCACCATAGATATTTCCAGCATCCCATATTTATAGAAAAATCCATGGGACACTCCAGATCATGACTATGGATCCATCTCCTATCCTCCAAAATAATCCCATTCAAATACGAACACCTGATCCATAGAGGAAAATACAAAAAAATCTTGGGTGGTGATAAGGGATTCATCGCAAAATCCTGTATGGGTATAATATTTGGATTCAATGATCTAATTGTATAGTGAACATTGGTTTGGATTTAGTTTTCATCCAATTATTCATAAAATTGAAATGTTGAAAATGCAGAAGTACTGATAGCCCATACCATCAAAAAGATTAGGGAAGCACATATTTTCCCATTCTAACTAATGATGTTTATTATCCATAGTTCATACCCCACTAGAACATGGAATTGTAAGAGTTAATTTTGGTAAATCAAAATGTCATTTAGATTAAATAAATAAATAATATTAACTATTTTTAGATGAGATTCGTCATATATATTATATTACCTTTATTTCATTATAGTACTATTAAAATTACATCCCAGACTTTTTTTGTATAACCTATCTATGATGCTCGATAGAACCACACAACTTGTATGACAAAAAAAACAAGGATCCAAATTTATTTTTTAGGTTTATCTACCACCTGAATACCCGAGTATTGGAAAATTTCTTCGTTTCTACAAGTTGTCTAACCCATGCTAATGGAAATTTATGGTTTTGAATAATTAAATGATTATTTGGATTCTTTCTCTATTTTTTATAATCCCAAAAATAAAAATGCTTTATTAAAGTGTGGACCAAGAGTTAAATTATTCTGCAATCAACAACATACATTGGATTATTTTCAAATATTGAAATACCCTTTTTATGTTCCCAATAAAGAGATATATATGCATAATAATTTGGAACATGGTAAAAAAATATCAAAATCATCATTTGACATAAACAAATTTTATAGACTTATTAATTAGATAGATGAATAATTTTTATGTAGAGAATGGAATTATTAGTGCATTAAATTGTCAAAAAATCTATTCACATTGTCTAAAAATGATTATTTGATGCTTCTAATGTTTCGTACCGGGAATTATAGATTAAAAAAATTAATAATACCATCAGGGGAAACTTACCGTTGATAATATACATAGACACATACTAATACACATCGACATGTATATACAAAAACAAATGTATAAGAATACAAATACACGTTAATTTCCATATACATACACGTCCATACTATTAAATACATTTGAATGGACATACATACACATCAATACATATGACTACATACACACATACAACAGTAACATACACATATTAACATACACATGCACAAACACATGTACATATACATAATGTCATATATGTATATATAGATAAAAACATTCACACATACATAATCATAGACAAATGTACATTCACATATTCATATATATATACACAAACAATGAAAAACACATCATCCTGTACATATAATAACCAAAACACATGCACATACACACATACATACATATGAGCACCTAAATATACATACAATACATATTTTTAATTTCATACAAAAATACCTACACAAATAAATACACACACATATATAAAAGTATATTTATGCATATATACATACACATTAAGATACACATACACATAGGTATAACATACACATTAAATTATATAAAACCCTATGAACATATAAAAAACGCAAATACAATTCATTAATTTAGATAAACACACACACAAACACCCAAAAAAATGCAACAAATGCATACAGAAACAACAGAAACATAAACACACTCATACAGACTCACAAATACAAATACTTATACAAATATTATTAAATGTTATATAAAATATTTAAATATATTTTATATTCTTATATATAAATTTATAAATATAATTTTTTAATAAAATATATATGAATGTATACATATATATTTTTTCTCTTATTCAATGTGTCATTTAACAACCCTAAACAAAAACTGATCATAATTTAAAAAAAATTAACAGTTTAGAAATAATAATAAAGAATGGAATACCTTTTCATAGGTCATTTTTAGCATAAGCATTGAATATTGCACCTTGTGAAATAGTGTAACATTAATATATATATTATGGAATTGCTAATGGATGAAATATAAGATGAAATGATAATTAGCAATTATTATTAAATTCTTTATACAATTAATTATAACTTGATTGTTAAATAAACCATATGAAAATACAATAATTTTTTTTAAATTCCTATAAGGAAAAATACATTAATTTTGGAAGTTAGTGGTTAATGTTAGCAGACTCTACATATGAAATTTTTTGTTCACTTTTTCATTTTGGGAGGGATGAGAATGTTTTGAGCACAACTGATGCATGGTTGGTCTGATACCCAACATTGATTCTTACCATGATCAATGATTATTCTGGGATCAATACGACGATGAACACCATTCTCCATGGAATAGAATCAATGACTTAGATAAATGAAGAAGAGGCAAAAAAACCTTTAGAGAAGATTTTTTCACATCAGGTTTATTATTAATTAAATTTATATCACAATGAATATAATACCTGGATATATATGGGATCCACATGTGCTCTGACAGCCTCCAATCAACACCACACATTCTTTGGGTGCTTGCATAGCGATGCGTGTGTCCTGTGATATTATTCTATATTGCTTGTTCTTCACCCATGAATAAAATCTATCATTCTATATAGGGTAAGGAAGAGTATACAATAGAGAAATTGTTTAGCTCAATAATTATTAATTCACCATGGGTGTGGTGTGTTCTCTATGAAAAAATAGACGTAATTTTCTATTTATATGAAATTATCTTTAGTTACAATATTAAATTTCATAACAAAAATTAAATACATTCATGAAATTTTAGAAAAAAACATTCTAAAAATAATAATACCACATAATTATTTATGGAGCACCAACTTGTGAAAAATGGATTTATGAGTTAAAGACATCGTCACAAAATAATAGAAGTGTCATTATTATATTAACTAGTTAAAACTAATTAAATAATTATTTATAATCTTTAAAATAATTATTTTTCTACTAAACAAGCATTGGTCAGCTCGAACTTCACATCCATTTATTGAACACTTGAATAAATAAATAAATAATTTATTCACCTTTATTACTATTTTATTAAAAAACTTGTAAATTAATATTTTTAAAATCCTTAATAAAATACAAAAATATATTTAATTTAATGTATTCGATAATTATCATATGAATAAAACATTTCCACTGAATTTATATTAATATTTATTTTATTAATTAAATTCAAATCGAATTTAACCGCGGCCTAAAAAAACATATAGTGTGTTAGAGTCTAGAATTATTTCTCCATGGAAATAGGCAGGCTAGCTTAATGTCCAAGAGTACTATCTAGCATCGGGTAAAGGTTCCCAATAGATAGAATGTAATGTCTCAGCAACAACATCCACATACGAACACTAACTGTGTAATATAATCCATTTTACTCAATATTTAATCATGCAGGTTTCATTATAGTGACATCAACTTTTATGTTGGATTATTTGGACATTGACTACCTAAAATGAACTCATCATTAACCCAGTGCTATTTTAATTTATAGGAATGTCCAATATCAATCCAGGGGTTGACATATAAATACCATAAATGGAAGGGGAAAATCCTTTCTCGAATTATCCATTAATAAAATGCCACTTCTGACACACCCAACATACACTACATCCCTCCAATTACCTTCTTGACGATTACAGTTAAAAAATAAATGTGTGTGAGTCATGACACATATTAATTATAATCATAAATCCTGAGGATCATTAAACATGATCTCAAATATAAATATCTAATGATGAAAAAACATGTTGAAATACTATTGGAGGATATCTTCTCATAATCTAAAGTTTTCGTGATTACATAATGCGAAATTTATGAGAGGAAGTATCATATGCTTACGAGTACCCTCCCTTGATGTCTTCTATGCTATGTTTCCCTTCATAGTACGTCATCCAACTGTATTACAATAATTTAGAATATTGTTATAGAAACTTTTTGTTCTTTTCAGAGTAGTGAATTGTCATGACCTTATAAAAGCAACAAAGACTATATGACAATATATAAATTATAGTGATGTAGAAAAATGAAAAATATGTAATAAGATGTTTAATATTTAAATAAATTAATGTTTCATGTAATCAATGTAATACCATTGTGTTCTAGGACACCAACTCTAACAAACTACCACTTTGACAAGAGCTAGATGTCTACGTCTTTCGGTCCAATAGACCTCACATGGTGATCATGATTAGGGTGAGTCGAGGATTAGATAATGTGTTGGAAATGATTTCAACCATGGGAATACTAATCATCGAATATTAATCTCTCTGAGAAAAATCCATCGAAGGATGATAAATCAGATGTATGTTCTATGTCTGCTGATGTGACCATGGCTCTTTTGTGAGATCAATTATTGTTGTATTATCACAATAAATTGTGATGGGATATTTACTACTAGGTATCACATCCATCTACTGGAAAAATCATTACATCCATAATGCTTTTTTAGCTACCTCAAAACCTTTTATAAACTTGTAAATTGTTGTAGAATCAGCGACAACACACTTCTATGGGCTCTTTCAGCTCACTGCACAACAATTCAAACTGATTATGTATCCTATCTGCAACATCATGATCTATTGATCAAAATCTGAGATATTTTTATATATTATCTGTAAATTTATAATTCTCATTATCACATGCTTGTTAATATTAGGTAGAACATACTTAAGTTATTAACCTTTTAGTGATAAATTGTACGGATAAGTCTAGTTTATTTTTGTTCTATAATGCATGCTTGTTTAATTCATTAATTATCAGATCGTAACAAGACATCCATAATGATAAACCATGAAAGTGAAAGGAATAAAATAAATAGAATTATCATGATGTTTTTAATTGTTATTATATATAGGTTGATAATTTAGCCCTGGTCTAGAGGAGAAACATCATAAACCATTCGGGTTTGTGTTTACAACATTCCACCTATCCACCTCCGTATCTCTAGGTATTTGTTTCATCTTGGCTCTAGCATGAACTGCCCCCACTAGCTTGTGAGTTGTATGCATTACATATTCCTTTTTATAAGGAACTAGTCGGCGATGTTGAAAAAGTGGTTTTACCTAAAAGAAACCATGGAACACAATCCCGCTATATTAATGACCAGAAGGCTCTCAGGGAATCAATTTTAACTTTAAAAAATAAATTAATAGAGACCATCCACATACAAAGGCCTTGGCCTAGTACATGATCATCAATTCATTAAAATCTATTTAAACATAAATAAAACTAGGATGCATTACATTAATTTGTCTTGTTTAGGATAAATAAATCTCGAATCAATTTATTAACATAATTAATTAATCAATACTTTTATCTTATACCATTTACAGAATTTCCTTGAGATTCTCATCCATTATAATTTTAATAAAATATATTTATTTATAATTATCACTGTATGTAACACGTACCTTGGAGGCAAATCAATGAATCACCTAATGAGTAGAAACGAACACTACAATGATGTTAAATTAAACACATATATAAAAAACCGTTCACATGATGTCTATCATCATTAAACCAACACGATGGTACACCATTCATGGTTTTTTATTATATAATATTGAATTTTAATAAACTCGCATAATTTGGATGAGTACATGACAGGTAGTTACAACTACACAACATGTGCAATTTTTTCTTGTCCATCTAATGCACATGCCTTGGAAAATGACATTTTAGTGTACTTCAGAAATCATCGATGTGAATGTAGGGTCTAGTACACCACACACCATGTAGTTCTTTGTTAAAAGGTCTCCAGCTAGGCATGACGTTAACAAGGTACACAGTCCAACCCTAGCCCGAAGGGACAACATGATGTGTACAGTGGGAAACACAACGTGTAATTTGGAAACCAAGTGCCACCTGTTCCTATTCAACACACAAAGTCATTAAGAATTAGATAACTCTAATGAAACGGCTTGGTTTGGGGGACTAGACCTGGTGCATTGAACCCTGACTATACGTCATGTAATACCAAATACACATCATCTATTATTGTGTTTTATAACTAGGTAATTTTTCACCATTAGACGAGATCATGTAAATTTATTTTAATTTATAATTAAATGAAAATATATTTTCAGTAAGGTGAATGAAAAATGACAGAGGAGGAACAGATCTCAAGATTCAGATTTGTAGAATGATTAACATGAACTGAAATAACCAAAATATTAAATCCGTAAATCCTCAACAAAATATTAAAATAATTTAAAAATATAATGTATCCCCTATGATACATCTTGATGGTTTCAGGCGTAGAGGGAGTATGGTTGGGCAGACCCACAACATTGATTTTTACTATAATAAATTATAATTCTGGGACCAATACAATGATGAATTTCAGTCTCCATGGAATATAATCAACGATTAAGATTAAGAAGGATGTGTCCAGAATCATTTAGAGATGATCATTAAAATACTTTTTATAATTAATTTAATTTATTTTCGATGGAAAATAATACCTGGTACTTCAATATTTCCTTCATTGAATATGATGATTGTTCGGAATGACCTCTCTGTATTATCTCATTGTTGTTGAGAGTATCCAAACTAGATTCCCTCAAGCGGTGATACACTTGTGCTCAAATAGCCTCAGAATGACCCAACTTTTTATCAAGGTGATAGCGAAGTGAAGTGATCTTCTTGTGTTAGAATTTCTTGATTGCTTGTTCTTCAACCTTGACGAACATCTCTCTTTTGAGAGAGTAGTAGGATGATGATTTTATGTAGAAATTGTTTAGATTAATAATTCTCATTTCACCTTTTCTGTGGTGTGTTCTCTATGGAAAAATAGATGTACTTTTCTATTTATATGAATGGAACATCAGTTACAATATTTAATTTCATTACAAAAATTAAATCCATCCATGAAAATAGAGAAAACCAATGTTCATAATAATAATATAGAGTCATTATTTATGGATCTCTAACTTCTGCAAAATAGATTTATGAATAAAAGTACACGTCACCAAATTATTGCACTGTAGTTATTATTTTAACCTGCTCCGACTAGTTTAATAAATATTTACCATCTTTCATATAAATATTTTACAACCTAACTAACCTTGGTCCACTCAAAATCCACTTCCATTTATTGATCACCCACATAAAAAAATAAATAATTTATTCTGATAAATAAAAATTACATTTACAAACATGTAAATAAATATTTATTAAATGTTCAAAAAAATAAATAAAAATATTTAATTTAATTTTTTTGATAATCTTAACTTGAATAAAATTATTTTACTTTTTAGGAGTAATTTTTTATTAATTACATTCAAATAGAATTGAAACAAGACCACGAATTACACATAGTGTGTGACCCTTGGGGATTATTTCTTATTGTAATTAGGCGGGATGCCAAAAATTCCAAGAGTATTTTCTAGAAACAATCTACATGCAGTTAATAATTATAGCACAATATTTGATATATCACTTCGTGAACCATTATACCTATCAAAATGCCTTAGTACTATGTTAAAAAAACTAAACTCTGTGCAAGCATTCACAGTACAGTCGATGAGGATAATAATTTTAGTAACTTGATAAAATCTATAGATGAACAGTTCATCTCATTAGATAAATAATTAGCAAGAACATTAATAATGAAGTTCCCATCTATGATATTATCCAGAATTAAAGGTGTGAGAGAGCACATCATAAAGTTGAGGGATATTGCATATCAACTTATGAATCTTAAGGATGATATATCTGAGCTATTTCTAGTGCATTATATTCTCAACACTATACCTCTTTAATATTTCCATTTAAAATCATTTATAACACACATAATTATAAATTATCAATTAATGAATTAATGAATATGTGTGTTCAAGTGGAGTAAAGGAATGTGGTAGAAATTGGAGAAACCAACATGCTGAAAATGCACCAGAATCATAAGGTTCATGAATTTCATGCCAATAAAAAGGGAAAAGTGAAATTTATTCCCAACCTAGTGTTATGAAGGAAGCCATTTTTTTCTACAAATGAAAAGGAAACACAAAGATAAGTTGTAATAAATTTCATAATTGGATTTAAAAGGATGTTATTTCAATATCTATGGTTTTTTATGAATCAAATATGGATGATTCAATTTTTAACACTTGGTGGATTGATTCTGGTTCTACAGTCTATAATATCAATACCTAGTAAGGTATGTAGAACCTATATAAATTAGTTTATAGTGAGAGTGACATGTAATTTGGAAACATGATGCATCATATGTCAGTGGATATACGATTCATAGGGATAGGATTAGAGGAAATCTAGGCTTGACACAGTTAACCTATATTAATAAATTCATTGAGAGATTTCTTATGAAAGGATATGCACCAAGTATAACATCGAATTTTACCGGTGACAAATTCAGCATGAAACAAATCCCCAAAAATTATTTTGTACGGGATAAAATGACATACATCATGGTTTTATATCATATTGGTAGTATAATGTATGATCAGGTCTGTATAATGCCCTGAAATTGAATTTATAGTGGGAATGCTGGAGTGATATCAGTGTGATCTGAGTTTAGACCACTAGAAGGTCGGGAAGAATGCATTCAGATACCTCAATATCACTAAAGACTGAATTTTCATTTATAAACACACTCAAAATTTTGTAGTCATTGAATAATATGATATTGAATATGTTGGTTTAGTTTATTAATGCAAATAATCTTCAGGAAATGTCTTTATAATGGATCGAGGAGCTGTTCCATGGAGAAATGTCAAACATACCCTAATAGTGAATTCTACTATAGAAATGAGTTCATTTCTTATTTTTTGGCCACTTACCAAGGTGTATGGATAATGATATTCATTTTGGGACTTAAATTCATTGAGTATTACCATGACATCATTCAATAAGAATGATCAGAAGATGGGTGGGACTATCATGTGCCATATGATATTCAATAAATGTTTATTTCATATTTTCCATGTTCGGTGTTCCAATATGTACCTATAATTCACCTCAAATTCTCCTATGAATTCTTTAACTGGATATAGTGCATCCATATCAGTATCTTTTGTTTATGGAATATTCAAAATAACCCTCAAATCCATTTCATTGAACCATACATCCTATTTATCCAAACACCATCTGTTAATAATATCATTAAAACAGGAGATAGAAGTGGCATACACCCTATCAAAAAACCACCATAGATATTTCCAGCATCCCATATTTATAAAAAAATCCATGGGACACTCCATATCATGACTATGGATCCATATCTTATCCTCCAAAATAATCCCATTCAAATATGAACACCTGATCCATGGAGGAAAATACAAAAAAATCTTTGGTGGTGATGAGGGCTTCATCACAAAATCTTGTATGGGTATAATATTTGGATTCAATGATCTAATTGTATAGTGAACAGGGGTTTGGATTTAGTTTTCATCCTATAATTTATAAAATTTAAATGATGAAAAAATGCAGAAGTACTGATATCCCATACCATCAAAAAGATTAGGGAAGCACATATTTTCACAATCCAACTAATGAAGTTTATTATCCATAGTTCATACCCAACTAGAACATGGAATTATAAGAGTTAATTTTGGTAAATCAAAATGTCATTTAGATTAAATAAATAAATAATTTTAATTATTAGTAGATGAGATTCATCATATATATTATATTACCTTTATTTCATTATAGTACTATTAAAATTACATCCCAGACTTTTTTTGTATAACCTGCCTATGATGCTCGATAGAAACACACAACTAGTATGACCAAAAAACACGAGGATCCCAATTTATTTATTAGGTTTATCAACCACCTAAATAACCAAGGATTGGAAAATTTCTTCGTTTCTACAAGTTGTCTAACCCATGCTAATGGAAATTTATGGTTTTGAATAATTAAATGATTATTTGGATTCTTTCTCTATTTTTTATAATCCCAAAAAAATTCGTTATTAAAGTGTGGACCATGAGTTAAATTATTCTGAAATCAAAAACATCCATTGGATTATTATCAAATATTGAAATACCCTTTTTATGTTCCCAATAAAGAGATATATATGCATAATAATTTGAAACATGGAAAAAAATATCAAAATCATCATTTGACATAAACGAATTTTATAGACTTATTAATTATATAGATGAATAATTTTTATGTAGAGATTGGAATTATTAGTGCATTAAATTGTCAAAAAATCTATTCATGTTGTCTAAAAATGATTATTTGATGCTTCTAATGTTTCGTACCGGGAATTAGAGATTAAAAAAATTAAGAATACCATCAGGGCAAACTTACCGTTGATAATATATTTGAATATCAATTTGATAATTTTATTTTTCACATCAAATGAATATATGTGGTATAAGGTTGATATCAATTTATTTTTAACTTAATACCCGTCATTAATCTGGGGGATTATTGACTAGAAAAATTATTACATGTTTGTATCAAAAAAGTGTTTTTTGACCACAACAATAATGGAAGATATTTCTTGTTTATCATAAAAGAAGGTGATAATTAACAAGATCACAAACACAGTTAGAATTTCTTATTATAATGACTTCATGTATGCTGATGCTATTATTAGCAACCTATTTAATAATTATTTGAAAAATAATATTATATATGAAATCTATTTATTATCATTCATACAATAAGGAATTTCTTACTGAAAATAAGGATTGAATATTTGGTAGATAATTACAATCTTGGATGTTAAAAAATATAAATATTAATAATATTTATGTTTTTCTTACTTCAATGGTCATAAAATGTGAATAATTTTTTTAAATTTACCCTTGGGTAAAGTGGGGATTCATGGAATAGTGAGTATATTAACATCTACTTGATAATTATAGAGGAAGAAATACTTTGGGGGTGATATGTTAGATTTCGTTAAAATGTTTTTTGTGGATTCAGATATTCCCCGTATCCATCTCTAAGATGCTAAAAATATATCAATTTTCTATAAAATTAGAAAATAAATGCTTTCATTTTTTTGGGATAGATATATATAAAATAAGAAATATCATGATTTAAGACTTTTTTTCAAGTGTAAATACGGTGAATTTGTTGATTGTTTCATAGAAAAATAATCCCTACAGAAAATCCTCCACATCAAAAAAATTAATTCCCATTACAATGGGGGGAATATATGAAAGATGGATATACTCTAGTAAAAATTCGTTTTTTCTATTGGACTATTTGATAATATAATAGTAAAATAAATATGTTAGTACATGAAATTCGAGTGAGGTATGAATTTATATATGCATGTCTGTATGTTTTAGAACATAATTTCAAAATGGAAGCCTCCTATTACATAAATTGAGAAATGAATTTCAAAAACATGAAAATAAGATTCATTGAGAACTCCCAAGGTTACAAATTGCCTGAATCATTGGAGTTGTTTTATCAGGGATGGAGCCCCACCAAAAAAATCATTGGAAAGACATTCACTAATTATAATTAAATTATAATATAAATTTATTCATATGATGATGAAATCATGTTTATTATAATGGTAGTGGGATTTATTCAAAACAAGTATATAGTTTTTGATTATTTCTAATCTTAATTACAAAAACATTTTTTCATCTAAAACATATATATTTTTTTATGTGCATTTAATATAATTGGATATCTAAATTGGTTTTCATAGTGATCCTGAATAAGAAATTCAAGGTGATGAGATATGGCTATTGTTTTAGTGGAGAAATTTTTTTGATCATCAATACTGCCACCTTCATTAGTTGTTTGATGGATATTCATTGGTAGACGAGAGGTTATATTTGAACATCATAGACACTTAAAAAAATTTATTGATAAAAATTATAGTGATTATATATTTTTAGTTTAGAATTATTGGATGATGGAAAATGTTTTCTTATACAAAAAACATCATGTAAAATTGGTTAGATTGTGCATTGTATAGATGTTAAATTGAGTCATACAACATCAATAATGGCTTAAGGATCACTATACTAATGAATCATGAAATATGATAATAATTGATAGGTTTTTAGTGAGTGATAAATGTTTTTATCTAAAATATCATTTTTAAAATAAATCGCACACACTAAGTCATATAGATCTCATCATGTGTTCAATTGATGTCCAAATATTTCATAAACATCTCAGATGAATTTGGGATAATTATAAAAACTTATTATGATAATCTAAGAATTATTATTTTTTCATTGATTAATAGATAATATAAACATAAATATATAATATAAACTGAAAACATACATTTAAAGTCAGACTGATAACTCCATTTATCGGATTAAGGTGTTGATGATTCCAACATTTCACAAAGGACATATTGGACATTTTTCCAAAGTACCAATAAAATTTTTTATGTGGTTAATCAATTATCAATATGTCACACGACTTTTTTTATAAAATATCATTTGAAATTGAAAAATACCCATTATTCCATTATATATAGAAAATAGCTACAGAATATAAAATGATTAAATATATAATATATAACTTTACAAAAAAGATCAAATAGTTCATGAGTGCATGATAAATAGTGTAGAAATTGTTGATAATTATCTTGTATGATCATTTTCTCACTAAATATATCACAAAATGGATAAATAAAAACAAATTTTCTTTGGTGTTATTAACTAATTATATTTTTTAAAATTAACTACATAAAAATTATGTAAAAATGATATGAAAATTATCTTCCAAATGATTTAAATTTATGAGATACTTTTCAAAATATGATGATGAATGTTACAACTTCAAGATGTATATGTACATTGAGACACAATTATTAGTTTACATTCATTTGTAAAATAATATATTTCTAATTTTAAAGAAATTTTATATTGAAAATTTTTATAGACCGAAATAAATATAAATAAAAGTTCATTAATAAGTATTTTAATTGAAATTTTAATTATCATAAAAAATACCTCATTAGGGATTCCTCTTTATTAATGGAATTATATATAATTTATATCATTTCAATTTTAATACGCAATATCATTTCAAATAGTTTTTTACTTTCTGAAATGATGTTTTCATTCATTTTTAATTATGAAACGAAATTTCACCTATTAGTATAGATGGTTTTATAAAACATTCAAAACATCCATTGAATAATGTCATACAATATCAATTTTTTTGTCTTTAGGGTAGAAAACTATGATTTCATAGAAACAAACTTTTTCATGATTGATTAAACATAAATCTGTGTAAAATATGTTCATAAATGGGAAAACCCTTAGTTCTTATAACACTATATCATATCAAATTAACGTACGAAATAAAATACATTTATCACCCCATATAATAAAGCATTTAAAATGAAAAATTCATTTCTATAAGAATAATATAATAGATCATCTAGATACATCATATATATATAATTTTTAATCAATTGATCCAAATAATTATCAATATAAAGACACAATTATATTGCTTATATAAGCTTATAAAATATATTTTAGTTTATCCTTATGAATAATCATGATAGAATGTTATAATTTATCAACATACATGTCTATATAATTTGAGAACTTCTTGTAAAACCAAAATTATTCACTACTTTAGTGGATGGCATAAAATGATATTTCACCTACTCATTTCAAAATTGTGGATTCTCGTGATAAATTTTATTTCATTCAACATAGTCTATAAGGTGAATGTTTTTCCATTTTTATATATTTTATCTATATGAAAAATATATTTTCATGCATTTTCCTCATTTCTGTATTGGTTCCTAAACATTTTTTTGATTATAAGATACTATAAAACATTCCAAGGAAATTGTTCATCAATCGTTTATCAAGATTCACCATAAATTTTCAATTTTTATGTGATTCATCCTATTTTCAATATAGTATAAAATAATTTAGATGGAAATTTATTCAATCATTTATTATATCCACTAAATAAAGAATTCCATTAGTGAAGTTTTTTTGTTGGGGAATTTAATTATATTTTGGGATCAAGCCATTCAGTAGAGAAAGCAGTTCAGTAAAGCAGGTTTTAGTCCATATATTTCCAAATATATAAATATTTATCTTCAGTGTGGATGAAAATGAAGTATATATCCTACAACCAATATACATTGGGGTTTTTTTTGAAAAATGTAATATTCTAAAACATTTTTCCATTAACATGATGTCATTATTTAATTTTAATTTTCTTTTCCAGAATATGATATTCTCTGTCATCACACCTATATTCATATCATAAATATTTTCATTTTCATTATTCATACATCTAATCATATCATATTATCCATAATCCGCAATTTTATTCTTTTCTCTGGCTGTATTAAATTTTAACTGATGTTTAATCGCACATTTATAAAATTTATCTAATACAAGATAGATCATGCATTCATATAACTCCTCAAGAATAAATGTTCATTAACAATAATATATTATAAACGAAAAATTTATTTTAGAAGTGATATATGTATGATATTTTGAAAATATTATTAATCGAATCCTCATCATATTTATTTTATTGATTAGCATCCATCCATTTTTATTCATATTAATCCTATTTGATTATATAATATAAATATTTAATAAAATAAATAAATTTACAGAATGTTTTATCTTATAATCCTAAAAATTTATTCTTAAGAAATTATTTATGCTATATATGTATTTTTTTTATAATAAGGGATAAAAATGGGTTTTCATATTGTTTTTTATTGTTAGAATTCTTAAAAAAGGGATCTGTTATATCTATTGCGGTACAAGTAATATAATTAAATTTTCATTTATTGAAAGAATGAGGTAATATGGAGGGTTTGTTTTGATTATATAGGCGGGATTAATGTAATAAGGTGGAGAACATATTCATACATTTCTTCACATTGTACATGGAATAACTGGTGGTGTGTCAATGATAGGATACCAATGTGATGATGTTTATCTATTATCAGATGATGAAAAAGTTGATAGGTCCCAACCACCTAGACATGAGAATATTACATTTAATTAGACTCATGAAATTAATTGGGTATAATGAATAATATATTTGGTTTTTTCAATGGGATTAACAAATAATGATAATAGAAAAAAATTACACAATGATTACATAAAATACCAATATTTATAATAATGAAAAAAGACAGGGCTACAAGGAAGAACAAATTAATTAGAATGTCCAAATTACTAATTGGTGATGATTATGTGATGAGACTGAAATGAATCCTTAACGGAATTAGTACGTGAAGCAACTAATAAATTTGAAAATTTACAAACCCCAACCCAGTAGGGAAAAGAATTTAGGGGATGATAATCTCATAATTGTTATTCTTACTCCACCTCAATATCATTTGAAGACATTAATTTTAGAGGGACAACATATTGTATCGTAACTTGATTCATCGTTATTGTATTGAGATGTAGCATACATTGGTAATTTTCCCACTGATTCATATTAATTTAAAAATATAATACATTCATTTTGATGATAATGTATTATTTCAAAGGTTATACCCATTAAATGTAGAATTCGTTTTGTTCAATATGTTTGTTGAAGAAGTCAATTATATTCATTGATCAAATCATTCAATAGAGAATACAGTTTAGTAATTACGAAGTCAATCCATAAATTGAAAACTTTTACACAATAATGAATCCTTATGGATTCAAATCATGTATATTTAACACAACCAGTATTCATTATTGTCATTGCACCAGTATATAACTTCTAAAATAATAAAGGGTCATTGTGATGTTAATCTTCAATTTTTATCTTCTTTTCCTCAATATGATATTCTCTATCATTACACCTATAACCATATATTCAATACAATCATTGTCATTGTTCACACGTCTAATAATATCTCATTATCCATAAAGCACTACGTTATACCTATCACTAACTATATTTAGTTTTAACATACAATTTCACTAAAATTTATAAAATTGATCAATTCCATGATAGATTAATTGTTCTTAAAATTCCTCTAGAATTATATGTATTGAATAATATTTTTGTAAACAAAAACAATATAGTTGAGAGGGGAATATGCATGATATTGTAAAAATTTGATGAACCCCATCCTCATAATCAATGTTCATATGATTAGAATCCTTCCATTTTTATTAATGTTACTCTTAATTGATTCAATAATATAAATATTTAATAGAATAAATAAATACATAGATAGTGGGAATATATAACTCTAATTGGTTATTCATATGGAATTATTTATGGGGCACAAAAAGATTAATTTATGATAATATGGGATAAATGATGTGTATTGACTTTTTTTTTGTATTTTTAGAAAGAATGAAAAAATGGAATGTCTGATATCTATAATGTTACAAAAAATCTAACTAAATTTAGGTCTATTCAAAATAAATATGGCCATGGATGGTATATATAAATTTTATAGGTGTGAGTAAAGAAATAGTGAGGCTTTGATATTCTTACATTTCATAGAAACATAGTATTTTAGGAATGTTTAATCATAAATGACTATAAAATGTGTTCATAAATGGGAAACCATGAGTTCTTCTATTGTTATATGTTATCATATTACCATAATAAAATATACATTTATCATCCCATACAATATAGATTTGAAAATTTAAAATTCAATTCTGTACGAATAACAGAACATATCATATAATTCCATCATATATTTAAAAATTTTAATCATGGGATAAAATTAAATATCAACATAATTTCACAATTTTATAGCTTATATAAGCTTATAAAACATATTTTTTTCCATATTATTAATCATGGTGGAAAGCTATAATTTTTCAATATATTGTTCCATATAATGTGATTACTTCTTAGACAACCAAAATGATTCACTACTTTAGTGGATGGCATAAGAAGAGAGTTTCTCTACTCATTTCCATGTTGAGGATTTTCGTGAAAAATTTTATTTAATTCAACGTAGTCTATTGGGTGAATTTTTTTCCATTTTTATATATCGTATCATTATTAAACACAATTTTTCATGTTTTATCCTCACATCTATATAGGTTCTTAAGCATTTTATTTATTTTAAATTACAGTAAAACATTAAAAGGTAATTATTTATCAATCGTGTATTTAGATGAACCATACATTGGGGATTTCTTATGTGATTCATCCTATTTTGAATATAATATACAATCATTTAGATGGAAATGTATTCTATCATAGTTTTTTCCCAAATAATATATAATTAATTTTGTGCAATATGTTGGTTTGGGATGCTAATTATATTTAGGGATCACATCATTTAGTAGAGTTAGTAGTTCATTAAATCTAGTCTTTCTGCATATATTTCAAACATTTTAAATATTTTTCTTTACTGTGGTTGAAAATGATGTAAATGTCACACTACCAGTATACATTGGTGTTTATTTTTAAAAACATAATCTTCTAAAAAATTTCTATGTTATCATGATGTAATTAATGAATTGTAATTTTATTTTCCCCGATATGATATTCTCTATCATCACACCTATATTCATATCATAAATATTGTCATTATCATTATTCACACTTCTAATCATATCGTATTATCCATAAAACAAAATTTAATTCATGTCACTAGCTATAATAATTTTTTACCGATGTTTAAACATGAATTTATAAAATTTATGTATTACATGATATATCATGATTTCTTCCACCTCCTCAAGAATACTATTTCTTTATTAATAAAATATTATAAACAAAATATGTTTTTGAGAAGCAAAATATGTATGATATTTTGAAAATTTTATTAACCTCATCCTTATAATATTTTTTCTTATGATTACCTCCATTCATTTTTTATTCATATTAATCCTACTTGATTCAATAATATTAATATTTTATAAAATAAATAAATTCAATGAAAATATAATCTTATATTTTTAAAAGATATTCTTAAGAAATTATTTATGATATATAAATTTATGTTTATATGATAATAATGGATAACTGATGGGTATTGAAATTGATTTGTACTATTTGAAATCATAAATAAGAGAATGTGTAATATCTATAGAGGTACATGTAATTTAAAAAAAAAATCATCTATTGAAATATATAGAGATCACATATGGTTTGTATCCATTATCTAGGTGTTATTAAACAAATAATGTGGAGAATATGTTCATACATTTCTACACATTGTACATGGAAAACCAGGTGGTGTGTCAAAAATAGTATACCAAGGAGATGATGTTTATCTATTATCAGATGATGAAGACATTGATAGGTCCCAACCCCTTTCCTTGAGAACATTACATTTAATAGGAATTTTTAAAATAATTGGGTTCAATGAATAAAATATTATGTTTTTTCAATGGGATGAACAAATAATGATAATTGAAAAAAGCAACTAATGATGACATAAAAATAAAAATATTTATAAGAATGAAATAGATAGGTCCAAGAGAAAGAATAAAATTATTAGAAAGACCCAATTACTAATTGATTCTGAGGAAGTGATGAGAGTGAAAGGAATCCTCAATGAAATTAGTTGGTGAAGAAACTACTAGATGTGAAATTTTAAAAACCCCATACATGGAGGGAAAGAAATTTAATTTATGAGAATCCCATAATTGTAATTCTTACTACATATTAATATCATCTGGAAACATTAATTTTAAAGGGACAATACAATATATCATATGTTGATTCATCATTATTGTATTGAGATGAACCATACATTGGTAATTTTTCCAGTGATCCGTATTAATTTAAAAATAGTATAGAATCATTTAGATGAGTGTCCATTCATTCATAGGTCATACCCATTATTTGTAGAATTTTTTTAGTTCAATATTTTAGTTGAATATGTTAATTACATTAATTAATTATATCAGTAAATAGAGAATACAATTTTGTTATTCTGGATTCAACCCACACATTTCAATCTTTTACACTATATTTTTCATCGGTATGGATTACAATGATGTATGTTTGACACAACCAATATTCATTTGGGTCATTGGAGAAGTCTATAAATTCTAAATTACTTAAGGTTAATTGTGATGTTAATCTTCAATTTCTATCTTCTTTTACTCAATATGATATTATCTATCATCAATCATATAACCATATATTCAAAACAGTCCTTGTCATTATTCACACTTCTAATCGTATCTAATTATCCCTATGACCAAAAATTATACACTTTCATTAAAATATTTAGTTTTTACATATTTTTTCGCTCACATTTATGAAATTGATGAATTACATGATAGATTATGTGTTCTTACAATACCTCTAGACAAATATGTCTTCAATAATAATTGTGTAAATAATAAAAGTTTATGAGAAGTGAAATATGCATGATATTGTGAATATTTGATAAACCCCAACCTCATTGTAAATTATTAATATGATTAGAATCCTTCCATTTATAGTCATATTAATATTAATTGATACAATAATAGAAATATTTTAAATAATAAATAAATACAAAGATAGTGGGAACTTATAACTCTGATTGGTTATTCATAAGGAATTATTTATGGGGAACAAAACCATTTTTCTATGTTAATAAGGGATAAATTATGTGTATTGATATTTTTTTATTGGTAGAAAAAATTAATTAATGGAATGTGTGATATCTATAATGTTACAAACAATGTAATTAAATTTTTTTGTATTGAAAATAAATAAGACAATGGATGGTTCCTATAAATTTAATATGTGTGAGTAAAGAAATATGGAGGTGTTGATATTCATAAATTTCATAACATGGTACATGGAATACATTGTGTTGTTTTAATGATTGGATACATAGATTATAAAAATGATCATTTATTATAAGATTAAAACATTGAATGATGGAAATAATATAGCTTTGATAACCTTACCTTTAATGAGAAAATTTAAATTTATTTGGTATAACGAAAATTTTTTTGGGTTGTATCAATGGGATGAACTGATAATATTAACTAAAATGGGATAAAAGTCCCACAAAAAACCTATAATTACAGGAATGAATTATGATTGACCAAGATAAGGAACACTTTAAAAAGAACTATCCACTTAATTTTTGGAGATCAGTATGTGATTATTTTTGAAGGAATCCTCAATGTGGATATCATGGGATTCAACATCTAAAAGTGAAATCATACAATCCACATCCCATGATGGAAAGGAATTTATGTGACTATCATCCTATAATTGGAGTTCTTTCTAAAACTCAAAATCATTTGGAATAATTATTTATATAGGTAGAAGGCAATACTTTATATGTAGAAAAATTGTACTAAACATTTAGTTTATTATTTATAAACAATTATTTAATAGAATAGTGTAATTTTAATATAGGATCATAGATAATAAATTATATATGATAGCTAACATGGTGGGATGTACTCCTACTAAACAAGAGGCTCTACATAGAGACTATATAAGGTAATCAAATGAGCTACCCTGTTACAATCACTTTTCAAAATGGACAATGAACATGAAAATATGAAAATGAACTATTTTAAAAAATCCAATACCAATTGTTGGGAATAGTTATTATATCACCAAAACATTTTGTATATGAAATACCAATGGTTCGGGGAACAATTTTATTTACTATCATCCGTATAGAACTATATAAATGGTATTCTCAAAACATTTGAATAGTTGGTTAATAACAACATTTTTCAAAATTTTGGTATATGCAACATGAAATTACAATACAAATAGTTTGAAAACCCATTGATATATGTAATTTAAAAAAACCACATGATTTTTTTATTCCTAAACCAATAATTAATATTTCATAATTAAACAATTGAGAAATAATTTTCTTTGAAAAAATAATAGGTAAATTATGCATATGTATATTTATATGTAATTTTTTATGTGTTTAATGTTATCTAATTAAAAAATTCAATATAAATATTAAAACCTATACAAACTGTTTGGAAAACCATTTCTGTAGAGAAATAACCATGGTTATACAAACTATTGATATTATTATTTGGAACATTGGGACCATTACCAAATATTTTAGAAAAAAACGCAGGTATAGGTTCACTAAATGTAAGCTATACATACGGGTTTATCCAAATCATTGGTATAACGACATTTTATTAAATATATTACAATGGTTTATATGAAACCATATGTTTTGATATGAACTATACCAATTCATATTTCAAAACCATTATTATAGGGTCATATAATGGATTTCATAACAATTTTTTTAGCCAAAACACTAGTAAATAGTAATTTTATGATATTTATATCAAAAGTTTCAACAAAATCGTTGGAATCGATATTTTGGAATTGGTCCAGTTTCTAGTAGTGTTTAAAATGGATTGAACCTTATTATCAAGTTAGAAGAAGTATTGTAGATCCTACTTTGATGAATTAATAACATTAATACAGAAAATATAGTCTCATTACACTGTGTCATTTTTCAATCAAATCTCAAGGGTGAAATTCAATTCATTGAATAATGTATAGGCTTCACCCATAGGTGGATCCCAAAACTATGGATAGATATCATTTATGTTGTGATAATAAAAACCAAATAATCACATACACAAGAACCATTCCATTTAACAACTTATGATGATAGTGACATCCACATTTATCATAAACACATTGGATGGTGTGGGCTATACTTGCTGAAGCGAGAAGATGGGAAGGGGTTATCATGTTGAATCTCATTATTCTTCCTAATCTCATTATGAGACACTACCTACATTAAAAAAATTGTCATGATTTGAAATATTGGACAAGGCTAGGTAATATTTTTTCACACATATTGCCCATCATATTTAAATGCTAGAGTATATAGTATTTGTGGGGATGGAAGAAGTCCAATTTTAGAATAGAGAGAAAAATATCATTCTCTATCTCTATAATCCTATACAAATTTGGATTCTATGCATGTCGGATGTTTCTTAGACCCATCATTGTAGAAAATTGCATGTATAAGAGTTTCATGTTCACATTTTGTGCAAGGAATATATATAATAACCTTATAATCCCTATAATTGAACTATCCATCCAGTTTAACAAAACACCATCCATTATTAGAATCAGTAACATGGGATAAAATAGTAGTTCCTCCCAATGATAAAATAGTAAGGATGTGTCCATCATAAAAAAATTATTAAAAAATTATTGGGACCTTCCAAATTAAGACATTGGATTTGTCGCTAGGCCACCAAAAGAGTGACATTCGATGAAGAACACAGGATCCCAAAATGAATCTCCAAAAAAATATAGGGAGAGGTATAAAGGATGCCTCACAAAATCCATTATGGGGTAATATATTCATTCAATGATATTATTACATATGGATCCAGATATATGAATCAAGTTGTATCCTTGCATTTATAATAGAATAATTTAGATCATGTGCATGTATTGATATCCTATACCAAAACAATAATTAGAGAAGTATATATTATCCCAAGCCAACAATAGGAATTTTTTCTATTATTCATATCCCCCAGAACAATACACTATTTGGAATAATTTACTAATTGAATGAATGCTTTCTCTTATTATTAGATCAGATAATATATATATGTGTATTCAAAAAGAGTTTCCCATGATCAAAAAAAAATCTACCAATGTAATTGAAGATATGTGAAAAAGGTGGAATTCATAATTAAACCATCCACCCATGATATATGTTGTATTTAGCTTGCACACAAATTAAATTAGAAAAAACAGAATCCATCAAGACACAACAGAAAGGGAAATATCTTCCCCCCATCGGATCCACTAGATATGGGTTACAAAATGACATAGAGTACTATTGAAACTGATATTTAAGGATACTGAAGAATTATGGTGGATGTTGCATTAGTGGAATAATAGTTTTATAACGCACCATTTATTTAAAAAATTATGTATTTAATCCCAATTTGGAATTTTCCATTTCTACAAATTATATGGAAGTTGAATTTCTTAATTGTATTAGTATGTATTTTCTCTTAAAATTTTGATATATTTTGGAATATTAGGTTGTTATTGATTAGACATTATTATACTACCCATGTGATTCACCCCAGCTCATTTATGAGAATAATCATCAATTCTCCCATAATATTAAATGTTTTAAAAAAAATGTTGTATAAAATATTACCTTTATAAACCACATATGAATCATTGATTATTGAATTTCAAAAACATAAATTGCTCAAGGAAAAAATTATTTGAAATTACTGATAAATTTACAAGATGTTTCGTCAAATTAACTCATATACCATAGGTTTTGAGAGGATTGATTCATCCATTGTTATGTTAGTGGAGTGGTGGAAGGGGATGATTTACATAAGATAGATTGATTGGTTAAAATAAATAAGGTCCCTTAGTGTTTAATTTATATTAACAAGAATGTCTTATCCTTTCTTTCAAATATTTTATAAAAAATATGTGTTTTATCGATGTGAAATTAATATATTTTATTAAAGATAAATCTTATATGTAATAAAATTTTCACAGAAATACATAGCTTTATCATTAATAAAATTATAGTTGATAAAACCTATATTTATCAACACTAATATTTTAGCGCTAATATATATAGGTTTTATGAACACTATTAAATTTAGAGATTATAAAAAATATTTTTATGTAAATAAAAAATATATAATGTGAGTATATATTAATAATGAATTAATTCATAAAAAAAAATTTAACATTAGTTTTTAATATAAAATAATAAATACATTATTTTCAAGAAAAGTAAAAATGATTTATTAAAAATTATTATTATGAAAAAATTATTTAAAAAATGGGAATTTTTTATTTATTATATAAATTATTGAATAAAATTATAAATAATTAAATATTAAAATGATGATTAATTAAAATAAAAAATAATAAAAACTAGAATATATGTAAGAAATGTATTTGTAATATGAATTAAAGGAATTGTGAACATGTACAAAATGTTGATGAAAATATTAAAAATTGCATTTTAATAAATTAATTATATATATTTCAAAGAAATTTAAAAATTATAAAAGTTAATAAATAAAATTGGCGGAGAATTAATCATATAAATTTAAAACATGTTAATAATATCAAAATAGATTAAAATTTAGGAAAAATTATAATGAATAATTGAATTAATTTTAAACTCATAAAAAATGTTTAGAATCATACTTAATAAATTTAAATTAATTACTTATATAAATATCAATCATTTTAAAGGAATAAAACATTATTAAATAAAATTTAGTAAAAAATATTCAAACAAATAAAACACTTTTTTATAATATTAAATCATAGTAATTAATTATTTATAAATAATCATTCAATGGTGTAAAAAATAAAAAAATAATAAAAATATTTAGATCATAAATATTAATAATTAATATTAAATTAAATCTTATTAAAAATATTTAAAGAAAATTGAATATGTAAAGAATAATTAACATTTGAATGTGTATGATTAATTACATCAATTACATAGACATACACCCCAGAGTTCGAATAATGTCATGTCCTAAGGGGATTTCCATCGCATGTTGTGACTTAGGCAGGCAGTGATGTGGGCGTGATGTTGCTAGGCGGTGATGTAGAAATATCAAAGGCCTAGTGAGACAGATTGGATGATGCAATCATGACACTGCACCATGCCTCTCGGGCCACATTACTGGGCCACATCATCATGGGCCATTGTTCAATTTAATGGATCTTACTCTACCTATATAAAAATAGGACATCGATTTCATAAATATAAAATATAATACATACACATAAAAATGAATAAAAATGAATAAATCAGTAATATATACATATATATATATATATTTGTCACGCGATGAAAAAAGTACACAAAAACATAGACATACACCACCCACCAACCATTCGGCATGCCGTATCCCCCAAAGGGATAACAGACATATATTAAATAGGCATGAAAAACACATTTTTATAGATATTTCCACTTAGACGATTAAAACATATGTCTATAACACTGTGGTCCATAGGCCCCTACATTATCATGGATAGCTATATGATTTTCACAACCAATTGGGCCTCCCCTACAAATCAATGATGGAAACACCGGGACCTTGCCTTGTACATCTTTTACGTCACCCAAAATCATCGTAGATTGTCATATAAGATCATTGGACAACCACCATCTTCGTTGATCGGGTGTTCACGGATCCCAATAACCATTCATCAAAGCCTACCACCACAACATCATTATGAGATTCATAGACACATCTTCATTGCATCAACATTTATCGCTCAAGTCCAACAACGTCGACACTACCACCATGTGAGTCCTTTATCTTTGATAGAGCACAACCATCATTTCTATTTTGTCAACCATCATTCTATGCCCTCATCAATAGTGATGAAATGTTTTCTCCCCTCTAACATCCACAATCCCGCCATCCCACACATTCACCACTACCCCGGAAATCTACCGCTTGAGGCCTGTAGTGAACTCGACCCCAATTCCACCATACCACTCCCTCCATCTCTCAATGGATCAATGTTTAGATACTATCAATAATAACGTTCTACAACCACATCTGTCATTACTAGTCATCATGAAGAAAATCCACATCATTTGGGAATGGTTAAATAAAGACCTGAATGGTATTCAGGATGTTATAAGTTGGGGTTTAATTTTAGGCTGAAATGGTGTAGGTTTGAGATGGTCTTATAAGAAATCATTATATGTATTTCAAATATATTAAAAAATAAAAACATAATAAATAAAAATGAATAAATATTAATCATATTAATTAAAAACATATAGAAAATATTGAAGCTTATTAAATAAATATTTAAAAAATTAATTAAATGATTTAATTCCCAAAATATTAAAAATTATTAAATATCGATAACTAATACTGAATAAATATTTAAATTGATTAAATTTTAATAAATAATGTACAAAAAATTTACAAAAGTTATATCATAACATTATTATAATTAATTTTAAAATTTTAAAATTGAATAAAATTTAAAAAATTAAATATTATAAATACTACTAATTATTGAAGTATGCATTATATCCATTGAATATAGAAAATATAATGTATTATTAACTATTTAAATTTTGTAATTAATGTTAACATATTATTTTTAAAATAAATATATACATATTCGAACATGAAATCAAAATTATCAAAATTGAATATTCTTAAAAATTATTAAATTATAAAAAAAATTGTAAAAATAAATAAAATAGAGAGATATTAAATGCCAACAACTAATATAAAATCAATAAATTTACATACATGTACAGATAAATATATGCATATACATACATGTACCTATACATACACAATATAATCATAAAAATATTTGAAAATTCATACACTTACAGATACACATATACAGAGGCATATAAATACACATACAAATACATACAGTTACATACCCATACAAGTGGATACATACTTATCTATATGTACGCATTTACATAAACTCATACAACATAAAAAATATATATACACATAAACAAATTAATTAAAATACATTAGTACATACACATACAAATTTATATGAATACACATACAAATTCATTTACATATACATATTAATCAATAAAATTACATACATGTGAATGTGCATAAATCCACATATATACATTGGAATATATACTCACATACAACATTAACATAAACATATACACATACGCCTGCACATAGCCATGTACATAAACCCAAGGAGATGCATACACATATACATACAAGAACACATAGATACACATACACCTATATACATACACACACTCATACCTACACACATACCCATAAAAACACATTCACATGTTTATAGAAAAATACATACAGATTCATATTCATAGATACATACATATGTGCATATACATATACAAGAAATAAAAATTCATAAATACAAACACGTACACTTACACATACATAAACACATACACATACACATATCTATAACATACACACACAATTACAAACATTCCTGTTAGAATATACATAATCACACATACAAACCATTGATGTATATAAACACATACACAAAAAATATACAACACAACATATGAATACACAAACAAAATATATATAAAAATCGACATATATACACATTTATACCAATGCATATACATGTATTTTTAAATTCAATATATACTATATATATATAATCATATATGTACATGATGAAATATAAATATTATTTATAAATATAAAATAATTTATACAAATATATATATGTTAACATATTCAATGTGTCATTTAACCAACATAAAAAACATATAATAAATGTTATGAAAATGAATATGGAAAGGGAACAATTTTACATGTTATTTTTTGCATCAGTGTTGAATATTTCACCATATGCAGTATAAATAAATGAATATTAAATAATCGGGAATTTATAATAGATAAAAACAAAAATTTATGTGGTGGATAAAATTAAATGATAATTATCAATTTGTATTAAATTATTTAAACAATGAATTTCATCATTATATTTAAATATACCAAATGATAATAAGTTAATGTTATCCATCATTATAGGGGAAAAATTCAATAACTTCTATAGATTGTTGTTCTTGTTAGATAACTCAACATATTAAATCAGTTGTCTAGCATAGCATGTTGGGGGATGGAGTGGTAATAGCGTACCCCTTTTTATTCGATACTTTAGCAGTCATTTCACTATTAGACACATCCTATTATATGTATGGAGTATGTGTGATTTTCAATTTTTAGTGTTGAATGTTAGGTAGGGGCCGAATGTGTTTCTTCCATATACCTCCATCCTAAGTGTTTTATTCTGGTGTGAGGAATTAAACACATGGGTGTGGAGACCTTGATATCTAGATTCCCCAATTTTTTCTAGAAGCTGATATCGATGGGGAATTATGCTAGATAATATAGAAAAGGGTGGTGACAATGGTATGCATTATCGATGGGGCATTGGGGCGGGTCGTTTGAGAAATGGCGATGAAGGATGGTAGTGACCATAATTTGAATTGTCAAAGGGGTAGCGTTGAAGATCATTAGGGAAAGGGTGGTGACAGTGGTAGGCATTGACGATGGGGTTCCTCAACATTTGTTTTGAGAATGGGTGGTGAGATAAATATCCATCTTCTCCATTATTGGCCTGGTAGGCATAGTTGATGGGGTGTCATGACATGTTGTGGTGATGACCGTCTGTATAGAGGCTATTGATGGAGAATAATGGTAGATATAATGGGCACTGACTATGGCAGGCATTGTCAATGTGATGTTATGGAATGTTGTTTGAGAAATGGTCGTGATGGTCATATTCATCATCATAATGTATGTACTTAATGGTTTTGTTTATGGGGAACCATGAAATGTTGTACGAAAAAGGATGGTGATAGCCAAATTCATCTTCCCCCCATCTGGCCTTGTAGAATTGTCAATGGGCCATCGTGGTAGGTCTTATGAGGACGGTTGGGGCAACATGCTATGATAAGGGGCATCCATCTATTCCTTGGCTTACGTCTGTGGAATGGTGACAAAACATCCTTCAATATAGAATGGGGTTTTGAAAATCACATACAAAACCTTCTTCAATGAACCTAACTTCTTATTGATGCTCATCCAATGAATCTTTCATTCTTCAAACAAAACTATAGTCAACCGTAGACAAATAATCTCATAGAATGGAAGTATTATGTTAATTCAGGTCCATTGGGTGTGTGTGTATTCACATAACGAGTCCACATACGAACGATTTCAAATGTCAATGATTCCATTACTTTATGTATTACTTATCCACCATATTATTTTCCATAATTTATTTTCAATTTAGGGTTTAATGTATTTTTACCACTTTAAGGTACATGGGTCATATTGTAATTACATTGTAAATATTAAAATTTATATATACATAGAACAACAAAAACATTTGACAAATCATGTCAATGAGTGGTACATAAAATAAACCTTGATATTTATATTTTTCATTATAAATATAATAAATTACAAATTAGTTAAATTTTACTGTATCAATTAAGATATTTTTAAATAGAGATTTAATAAATTATAAATCAGTTGTGTTTCATAAATCATGGATAATATTTTTTTATATTGAAAATATATCATATTTTACATCATTATTATTAATTAAATTAACAATAATATTTATTAAAAATATAAATAATCAATGTACTATATTTTTAATTACAATACATATATATCATGTATAACATTAATAAATAATTTATATGATCTCAATATAAACATAAATTTATTAATCATTTAAATTTATACAATATATTAAATTCATTTTATCCTTATTCAATACATATATTTAGTTTATAAACAAATATTTTTTAATATTATAAAAATATTTATTCTAAATAATAACCAATATAATTAATTCATATATATTAACATTAATAAATTATATTTTTTAATCAATATAGTAGATAAAATGAATTAAATATCTGTTGCATTTTTTATTTATAAAATCCATGGGATAATGTTACATTATAATATATTGATGTTTAAAATGATATTTATTTTATTTATAAACAAATATATTATCATGAAATTAATATATTATTTATCAATTAATGAATTATTTATTCATAAATACTATTTTTATTGTTTTCATAAATACCATTTTTAGAGGTTAAATTGGAACCCTAACAATGGACCCAAGCATAAATACCCAAATTTCAAATTAAAACGCATAACTAAATTTAAAACTGAAGTGTCATTACGTGATTTTAAATTGTAAATTGATATTAGGATTGTGGGAGGGTGTGTGTATTCTTGTGATTTTAAAAGGATTTAGGGGGTATGTTCATGAATGTTTTATTCCCTAGAAATGTCTTGTGAGTGATGGATTATATAACATCAGTACTTGGATTTTTATGAAGTAACAAATCTTGAAAAAAGATACAATTATCTACATTCTTTTGTTTTCTAGAGTTTTATGAAATAATTCCTTGGGATCAAGGCATATATTAATCATCGGATGGTATTTTTTTTGATGATGAGTTTTATGAAAGTTTTAGATGCATCATAAGCATCTATGAATGAATAACCAAAATTGTTTTGTCGGGAATGATGCATCATTTGAAAATCGTCTAATGAGTATGATTATTGATTATAAAAACATTTAAATTATATATTTACAATAAATGACTATAATTAATATGATATTCTATGCATGTGAAATTTATTATTAATTTTAATCATTTCATAATGAATGACACATCATAATATAAACCATTCTCAATCATATTATTTAATAACCCATAACTCATGATGACACTGATGTATCCATCTTTTCAATTAACTATATCGTAGTGCTTTATGAAATAAATTATAGACAGTGGGTCATGAGGGACATTAAAAAAATCATAATGCCTAATGACCATTACACATACCCATAGTTACCAATATCCAATTACACATAAGCATGAACAATTACTATTGGAGGGTATATACTCATAATATATTTTCATGAATCTTTAATTGAACACATATCAGTAGATGAGTGGGATGAAAGTGTTGGAAGTGAATGAATATATACCATGTAGAGGTATATGTTTCCCATAAACCATCAAAATAAATATGAAATGATAAATTTGGTGTTGTGGTTAATATTACTCTATTATACCATTGAAGAGGGTCCCTAAAGAGGATAAACACAACATGACATCTATTTATGTCATCCAACATAAATGATTGAAGAAATTCCAATCACTATAAATTTATATTTTCATCTATAACTATTATTGGATTCATGTCTATTTGATAACATCTAGATCAATGACATTAACAGTGGGCATTACAGATCATTAATTAATACATTAAAATTATTGATGTATATACAAAAAACTACAACACATTTAACATACTAATTTATATATATTTCTATAAATAAAAAAAAATACATACATTCAGTAAAACATTGAGAGATATAATAAAAAATAGTTTTCTTAAACAAGTTATCTAATTCTATTAGAGTCAAATATGGATCAACACATTTTCCATAATCATTCTAAAGTACATATATTGATGCACGATAATTAAAATACCCTTCATGCGTCCCCAATAAAAGATATATATATGTGTTATATTTTCATATGAGTTACTAAAATATTATACTCCATGTTTTAAATATATGAATTGGATGGTGTTTTTAATTATATAGAAGATTATTTTTCATGTTTTGGATGGAATTTTAAGTGAATTAAATGTATAAACCATCAGTGTGTTTTCCCTAAAAATGTTTAGTTGGATATTATAATCATTATTCAAATTAATTGGTATACCAAAATTTCATAATATCATTATGGGATACAAAATCGTGATAATAATTGTGAATTTCAATTTGATAAGTTTAATATGCTACACAAATGAAGATATGTTAGATGAGGTTGATATATGTTTTTATTTAGTTAAAAACCCATCATTTATGTCATGGATGATTGAAAGGAATAATGAATTCATGTATGTATCCAAAAAAATTTAGTTACACCGATAAACAAATGAATAAATGTCTTATTAATCATTAAATATGTTGATATTGAACTAGATCACTTACATGGTGAGAAATTTTTATTATAAATTCATCAATTATTATGATGAAATTGTTGAAAACCTACTTAACAATGATTTGAAATATTGTCCTGTTAATACAATATATTATTGTATCATTCATACTATAATTTATTTCTAACTATACAAGATGGTAGTGGCAGGTGTAGAAAATTCATATCCTCGACGCTCGTAAAAAAAATTAAATGTATTATGTTTTCCCTTCCTATAAGGGTAAGAAAATGTAATGATATTTTTAATATTATAATTGGGAGAAGGGGGGAAACATGGAAAACTATGATATTAAAAACTACCTCTTAATATTGTAGGAATTATTTCTTTGGGGGAGATATGTTAGATTTAATTAATAATTATGTTGTGAATTTAAGTTATATGATTTTCTAACTCAGAGATGTTCCAATTCTCAGATTTTATGCATTTTATTATGATGATAAATTACATGGTTCTTTTGGGGTATATTTCAATTAAAAAAAATATTTATATAACAGACATGTTTCTATCATGTGAGAATGAGTGAAATTTGATGAATGATTTTTGAAAAAAAATCCCAATAAACTAGACTCTATATCAAACATTTCTATGCTCCTCACAAAGGTGGGAATTTCTTAAAAATGTACCCATTCTTGTAAAATTACATTTGTAGATGTTGGATTCAATGATAATATAATTTTTTATAATAAAAATCTACCTGAAAAAAGAACCATGTCTATCTTTATATAAGTATGTCTACTTGATTGAGAATATATTAAGAAAATTGAACCGTCCTCTTCCCTCAAAATGTGAAATATATTCTCAAAAAATAAAAATAATATTGGGTAACAACTTTTAAGGGTTTAAAAAAACTTGAAGCATTAGAGTAGTTTCATTAGGGATGGAGTGCCACCAAAAAATAGTTACTTGACATTCATTTAGGATAAGTACTATATAATATAAATTTATTCATATCATTATTAATACATATTTCTTCGCCATGCCGAGGGATTTATTTAAAATTTTCATGTAGTTAGTTATTATTTTAAATATTCACCTTACTAAAAAATTTATTAATATAAAAATTTTCGGGTTATTATTAGGTTTGTTAAAGATTATGGTTTATATAACTACATTTTCATAGTGACTCAGAATAACAATTTCATGAAATTTATATATGTCTACTGTTCCCTAGAAGAATGTTTTTATTTCACCATAAAAAGTCACACCTTAGTTAGGTGTTTGATGTATTTTAATTCTTATATGAGATGTTATACATGTATTTCAATTTATATTTTAAAAATAAATTATTGGAAATTAATGAGATCATATAATTTTATTGATGAATTACTTGTTGGATGGCCTTTGTTTTTGTTTTTGCGGTCTATCGAGTCAAACTGGTCACATTTTTGATTAGATTGAAGTTTAATTAATTCATACAACATCATGATTGAATTACGGATAATTATCCTAAATAATCATGATAATATGAGTGTGTTTGTTTGTTTTTTAGTGATTGATAATTGTTTTTAACTAAAATTTCATTTACACACTAATATAAGATACATTATTGCATACCGAACTCATCATGTGTTTGATTTATGTCAGACCATTTCCAACACATCACAAATTACATATATATAAAAGTCATAAGAATTAAGGAAATAAAATATTTTTTTGGTTTTTTTAATTGAAACAATATTTTATCCTAAATATCAATTTTAAAATGAAAACTCACATTTTATATCATATTAATCACAGCATGCTTCATAATAATGTTTAGATGATTTCATAATGTTACAAATCACATATTGGCAATTTAACAAAAGTACCAAAACAATTTGAATTTGTTTTTCCAATTTTGAGTATGTAATTTGAAAATCATATGGAAATATATTATTAGATAAAATAAAAATTCTCTGTCCTTTAAAAATGGAAAAAACACACTACAGAAAACAAACACGTCAAATAAAAAGATTTAACAATATAATTAGAATAAATAGTCTATGATCGGATATTTTTCTACTGAAACATCATTGATGTTTTTATATAATTTTTTTTTATTTCTATACCATTCATTTGGGGTGTGAAACTAGGTGGTTTTGAATGAAGTTTTTAAGAATATATGGATGATAAGGGTTGTGCACAGTTTGTCCACGGTTTAGAAAACCTGTGCGCATACTAATTTTGAAAATAGAGGAGGTCATAATAGTTGGAGGAAGTTTTTCCCAACCATGCAAAATTATTCTATATAGGAAGTGGAATATCACATGGTTGGCACATAATTTAGCCTTATTATGTGACCGTATAGGTGAAACCGTGTGTTTTTTCTAGATTATTATGAAAACTAGATTGAAATACTCTTCAACACTCAAAACCTCTATAATTATATATTTGAAAGGACTTTACAATTTCTAAATGATCGCAAAGTATTAAAATGTGATTCTAATGATATCCAAACACCACATTTCGAGATCTGATGTTCAGATTGAAGATCCACTCCCCTCCCTATTAGTGGAATCCATCCCGATGCATCTCCCATTTTTTCCCTTATCATTTCTATATATTTTAATGGGTGATCTCTCCTGTATTCATGGATATAATCAAATGAGTTAAAATATAGATCTAGGATAGTGTTTATAGATATTTTTTTTTCAGGATCTTGAGGTCATTATCTTATTTTTGGATGTAGGTATTTAGATCTAGAGAATGATCAACGATGTTATTTTGTTCAGATAATGGGGATTTCCGTTTGGATAACATAATCCAATAAAATGTGGTAGCTGGTTTAAATAAAACTCTAATATTCAAGATTTATGATATTTGAATGTGATTTTATGATTTCTAGATTACCTTGATTCAAAAAAACATTATTAAATCAATATTAACATGTCATATTAACCTATTAAATTAGTGTAATTCATAAAAAGTCTCAAATTACATTTATTTTGATATTTATAATCTCAATTTTTTATTATTTCATTAATTAGGTAATTACTGCATCACCATTAAGTCATAAATAAATTAAATTATTTAAGTTCTACAATTTGTAAATAAAATAAAATTTTGTTGTAAATATTTTATTCATTCTAATGAATATTTATAATCGAAATTATATTATGTATAACCCTATATTTAAAATGTTTTACTATTTAAACATTGATTTTAACTCTTTTAACTCTTCCTTGTTTTTACTCCTTGATATTTACCGTGTTTCTCAGATTTTCGGAAATCCACTCATAGAAGTGGTACGATTATGTTTTACGTGCATTTCCCAATTCTCATTGGAGGTGGGTAAAAGACGGTGAGAAGTTCAATAAAATGTTTATATATATAATTTTATTCTAAACTAACTCCAATGAATTACATTGAACATATTTATGTATTATGTATCTATATTGACCTTAATAAATTTTAAATAAAATAAATATTTATTTAAATAAAATTTCATTTTTAAATAGTAACTCAGTGTTTTTTCACTATTCATCAAAATTTTAATGTTTTTTGAAAATTACCAAAAAATCACCCTTGGCTAATTTTGTTATTCTGAATAAAAATATGATTTCATAATGACTAGTTTGATTGGTTGTGGTGTGTGTTAGAACTCGAAGTTGCATACTAGAAATGCTATTGTATTATTCAAAGAGAAGAATATCGTAGAAGCTTGGGGTGTTACATGGTTTGACTGCTGCTTTATTCTGATAAAAGAGTTCATAGTCTCCCCAATAATTACATCCTAGAACCTCTTTGCTAGTTGGCACCCTTTGGCATATTAGGAGGTGTTCTTGAGGGCATGTGTCCAACTGGATCGCAGCACTGCTCCTTAGAACCTGGTATATGATGTCACAAATATCATATGATTACATCATTATTATTGTAGACATTGCTGATTATTTTTTTGTACAACAATTATTTTGATTAATAATGCACAAAATGTTTAAATAATTTTTTTCTATAGTTATTTCATAGGGATCATTATAAAAACTAACTACATATTTATTAAGTAATAATTATAATGAAAGTAACTAAAATTATGATAATATTTACTAATGAATTTCTATAATGTAACCACTTAATTATGTGTACACACAATCAGAAACAATGTATGTTTCCCATTCATATATTAAAAAATCTGTTTTCTTTTTTAAATTAATAGTATTTGTTGTACTGAAAAAATATAAACAAATATTGTTTAATAAGTATTTTAAATGAAATTGTAATTGTCATATACAATTCTTCATTAGGGATGATAGATTTTTTATGGAATAAAATATCATTCATAAATTTTCTAATGTAACACCCTAAACAATTTCAATTAGTTTATTTGTTTTCTGAAATGTCATTTCAACATATTTCAAATTCTAAAAATAAATATCACATATTCGTGGTGATGGTGTTTTAACTTTTTCCATACTCTATTCAAAAAATTAAATCTAATATCGATAATTATGTATTTATGGTAGAAATAATTTATTTCCTAGAAACATAATTGTATATGAATTTTTTTACCTAACCTAGTGTGTACCTCGTTCAAAAATCTGAAAACGATGAGTTCCACTAATATAATATCTTATATAATTACACAAAGTAAAATATTCATTAATCACCCAATACCACATATCATTCAATATAAAATATTTATATATGTAAGAATCATAAAACCTAAGAACTAATTCCGACATTAATTTCAATTATAAAATATATGGATCCAAATAAATATCAATATCAATATCCATTTTTTCCTTTTTATAAGAAGATAAAATATATTGTATTTTCGATATGTGCTTAATCAAGGGGGAACATTATAATTTTTCAATATAACAATTCATATACTGTGAGTTATTATAAGAAAATTAAAATGATTCAATCCATTAGAAGATAACAAAAGTTGACGGTTTCTCAACTCATTACCAATTTTAGGACACTCTTGATCAATCATATTTCATAAAATAAAGTCTACTGTGTGTATTAATTTCCAATATTTTTATAATTTTTCTACTTCCAAGGTTGATTTTCATAAAGTATCCTGACATCTGTATAGGTTCCTAAACTGTGTATTTTTTGGAATGTTCCAGAAAACATTCAAAGGAATTGATTAATAATTCATATATAGAGATGCACCATATAGTTGGATATTTTTAAGTGATTCATTTATATTAAAAATAGTATATGATCATGTAGACATGAATGTATCTTTCATAGACCATACCCATTGAATACAAAATTCATGTAGTTAAATATGTTTTTTAAGGATTCATTTTATAATCCAGGATCATATAATTCAATAGATAATGTTGTTCAGAAAAGTGGCTGTCATTCCATACATTTCTAACATGTACACAATCTATCTTCATTATGGATTATAATGTTGAATATTTAGTATAACTAGTATACATTGGTGTCTTTTCAAAAGTCATTATGTACTAAAAATTTGAGGTTGATAGTGAATTTAATTATCTTTTGCAATTTTCTTTTCCTCAAATCGTTATTATTGATCATCACACATATAATAAAATCTTCAGTATGGTCAATATCATTATTCACACATCTAATCATACCAGATTATCCATAGAACATAATTTTGTCCTTGTCACTAGATATATTATGTTCTTACTTATATTAATTCTTTCATTTATATAATTTATATATTCTGTAATATATCATGTCTTCTTCCAACTCCTCTAGACTAATTATTTTTGTATAATAACATTGTAAATACATAAAAAGTATTTTATAAGGGTTATATGCATGATTTTTTTCAAACATTATTAAACCCATCCTCATTCATACTTATCATATTATTAACATCGATCCATTTTCTATTCATAATAATATTATTTTATCCAATTATATATATATTTAATAAAATAAATAAATTCATAAAATGTAGGATCTTATAACATTCAATGTTTATTTTTAAGGAATTATTTATCCTACATAAATTTTTTTTCTAATATAATTATTTATAAATGATTTTTATTGGGATTATTTTTTTGTGTTAGAAATAATAAATTAATGGGAATGTGTGACCTCAATAATGTAACAAATAATCTAATTAAATTTTTATATATAGAAAATCAGAGAGATCAAGAATTATTTATATAGGTTTTATTGTAAGGCGTAATACACTATGGAGGATTTGATATTCTAACATTTCATGTCATGGTACATGGTAGGCCTAGTGGAGTTTCAATGATAGGATTCATTGGATCTGATTTTGATCATTTATCGTATGATAACAACATTGATAAGGCCCAATCACCTATCCTTGAGAACATCATATTTTATGAGACTCTTGAAATTTCCTTGGTATAAGGAATGGTATTTTGGTTTTTACTTAATGGAATGAACATATAATGTTAAATTAAAAAATTCAACATGATAAAATAGAAATTCAATAGTGATCAGAATGCATTTAGCACTGCCAAGAGAATGTAAACATTAAAAAATACCAACCTACTAAATGCCATACCAATGGTTTGGGGGAACATTATCTTGTCTTTCAATGTTATAAACCTATACAAATTATTGTGGGAAAACATTGTTAGAGTTGTTCTATTACAATGGTATAAAATATTTTGTTATATGTAATATGGTATACCTATAACAATTGTTCTCTAATCCATTTATATTAGTAATTCTAAAAAACCCTTTGCGGGTTTTTATCCGTGCATCCCCAAATTATATTTTAAATACATAACCACTACAATACACTATTTTATAGACCCATAATATGATAAATATGTATATTTATATGTATATTTTTTATGTATTCAATGTTATTTGATAAAATAATTCATTAAAAATATGAAAACATTTACCATGTGTTTGGAAAACCATTGTTATAGACATATACCAATAGTTTTCCAAATAATTGATATAGGTATTTAGAAAATTGGGACCTTATGAATGGTTTTGGAAAAACCGTTAGTATAGTTTCATTAAATTTATTCTATATCGAGGGTTTTATCCGAACGGTTGGTATAGCAATCAAATATAAAAATGGTATAAAAGAAACCAATGGTATAATGTCATTTTTTTTTATATACCAAAATTTTTTATAAAACCTTTTGAATAGCTATGAAAAATACCCACATTTTTATTCAAAAATATCAGAATAGGGACATAATAAAGTTTTCATACCAATGGATTTGGCTAAACACTCGGTATATATTCATCTTATGGTTCCTATATAAACGGTTTCCCCAAAACCACTGGTATAAGTCTAGTTTCTTGTATTATTGAAAATGGATTGAACCTTCATTACCAAAAAAACTGAAGGATTGCAGACCACCCTATGATTAACTATTACAGTTAACAATGAAAATATAGTCTGAATCCATGTTGAAAATTTTACAACCTCTTTCAAGGGAGATCTTAAATACATTGAATATTTAATGGGCTTCAGCCACTAGTGTATTGTAAAAATAATGGATGAAATATTTCATGTTGTGATAATGAGACCTAGAATATCATGTATTGCAATTTCAAATCCAATAACAACTCTTATGATTATATTTTCATCCAAATTAAACGTAAACACATTTAATGGTGGGAGATCCACATACATAAGTGAGAAGCAATAGGGGGTTATCAACATGATTCTCATTACGGATCAAAATTTACTTCCAAGATATAGTCAGCTTGATCTAAAAGGAGTCTTGTTTTAACATCCAAATAAAAAAATATCATATATTATAACCCATATAATCCATGATGTGTTACAGATGATGTATATTCTATTTGTGGGGATTCAATAAGTCTAATTTGAGAATATGGACACATAATAGTTAACAATCCCTCAATTCCAATAGGTAGTTGTGTTTCTATTCATATCAAATGTTCCTGGCTCAGTGATGATTGAACATTACCTGTATATGAGTTTCTGTTCAGTAATGAAGTAGGGTATAAAATTATCCCCATTAATATTTCATACCATTAGGAACTAATTTAAATGGTGTATTCCAATGAAATATTTTAATAAGAAATTTTAGAACACGGGCGAGACTAGCTGGTTCCATAGGCATTTCCTAGAATTGGTATATTTAATTATTTTTAATCTATGTGAATATTTATATTTATACTTCAAAAAATATCCTCCCACTTTTTCATTATTCAAAAAAATATATTTTCATATTCTATATAATTTTTTCACGGAATAATATTAATAACCATATAATACCTTTCATTGAACCATAGATCCAGTTTATCAGAACAACATCCATTACTATCATCATTAAAATAACGATTTAGTGGAATCCTCCAAATCCAAAACCTTCAGGTTTGTGGAAATCTTCCCCCTATCATAAACAAGCCTTGGGTCCATCCAGAACATTAATTTTTCTCTATCTTTTATTCCCCAAAAGAGTCTCTTCCCAAGAAGAACACATAATCCCCATATGAATCTCTAAAAAAGATAAGGTGGGGGTTAAGGGATACGTCAATAAAACCCACATGAGGGTTATATTTGGATTCAATGATATGAGATCATAGGGAATCGAGGTTATTAATTAGTTTCCATCCTTTCTTTTCTATGAGAGAAATGATGATTGTGTGAATGTATTTATATGCCATAAAAAATATGGATTAGTGATACACATATTATCTAGAGCCATATAATAGATATTTTATTATTTATCAAAACAATAAAACAAACCTATATGTGAGTGAATATGATCAACCATGATGATGGGTATCTTAAATAAATTGGTACGAACTATGCAGGGTTGCCATCTGACCCGGCGCCCAATCCGGTCTGCGACAAGGCCCAAAGGGTGATCCCGATTCCCTTGGGCTAGAAGATTTTTGTGAGTAACAAAACATTGCATTGGAAATATTTACCCAAAATAAAAGATAAAAAACAAATAATAAGATAAAAAAATTGAAATTGGATACCAACTACCAAACACGACATTACACCATAAACTGGTTCAATGGTTACAATTAAACTAAAAACCCACAATGCACAACAACAAAGATAGAGAACTAAACTCCAATACCAAACTCCAAGCGATTGTAGAAGCCACATTCCCAGGAATCCAAAAGGAACCTGCACTCAAATACCAAAATTATCCAAAACCACCATCACTAAGAATGATTCTGCATCCTAGAATACAAAAAGAAAAAGGTCTACATACAACCAAAGGTGTTATTAGGGTTTAATCCAAGATCCCAGTAGGATACCACTAAATAAATGTACCATGTCAAAACATCAGAATGATAATTTAACATGATCATTTAAAACCGTACTATTAAAACACATTTACGGAAAACATTGTTACTCTGAGAATGATATGAAAATAAAATCGAAAGAATATCCATTTAATAGATCCAAATATAATTATGGAAGAGGATATTTATTAAGAACATGCAGATTTTGAAGTGGTCCTTAGTATGCCAACAAAAGGCACCACATCATGAATATTAGAGCACTGCGTGTCAATTCACTATGGTTTATCTACCTTGTGTGGGACCGTAGAACCTCATGTCTCAGTGAAATGTGGCTTAGAAACCATAACTATCTAAAAACGTGCCATAGAAGACCATGAACCTCATTAAATGTGTCTTAGAAGACCACAACACTCAGAATTTATATATTTAGTTTGTGTTGCAATCGTCATTCTAGTGAAGTGAAATATGGATTACACCACTCTAGATCACTAGCGCAATAGTTCTAGTCCTCCCACATTGATTCTCGGAGGTTTCCCTTATGCTCAATCAAGTTCCACATTCACATGCTTTATCAATTTCACATATCACAAACTAAACAAGACATTACACACACAAATTTCATCTCTTGCATACCCAAATCCAATTTAAAAAATCACGCACACTAAACCAGTTCAAAAACATGCCTCACATATCTTATTTAGTTTAACAACTCAATAAAATAATTTCCAAAATAGTCTCCAAAAGAACAACGCAAAACATTATGCTCGAAGGCATACACAAAATCTACTTTTTAGACCAACTGCATACCAAAAACCATATCACACCATAATTTTCATCACATGCTTGAATTGATAAATATTATAAACTAATTAAAGAACATTTCTAGATAGCACACCAAGGGTTTGGATTTGAAAATACATCATTAAACAACATGTGAAACATGTTTATAAATTAACAAGAAAAAGATTACACAAGAGAGACATATTCGATTTCATATAATAATGTCACTTTAAAAACAAAAGTATAGTACATACCAATAATAACTTGTTTTCCATTGTTCAAGATTTTTTATTTAATTCCAAAAGTATGCAACATGGAAAACACACCCAAATTCACTCATTTTCCATTGAAAATATCCATTTTATTACACAGACACCTCAAAGGAAATGAAAATTCATTTTCCACGTACTAGACGACCCAAAAACCATTTATATGCATATTTGGAATCCCAAATACCACTCAAAAAAACAATTTCATAGTTTATAAAAGATCACATGTAAACCATAAAACCTTCCTTCAAAACACGGATATTTTTACCTGTAGAGGCCATTTTAAAATCAATTACACAATCAAAACTATGAGGAACTAATTTCCACAATATAAATAATTGATTAAATACTTTTATAATTTTACTATATAAAGGTGGAAATGAAAAAAACACGACCACTGCTAAAGAAAGTGAACTTTTCATCACGCACGCATTTCAAAAAATCATTTTAGCTCATTTATCACAAGCTATAAAGCACAACTGAACATTTATACGACAACACACATATTGAAGACAAAACTATAATATATCAGGAAGAAAATTTCATCGAATGAGCATGACATGAATTCTAAACATAGTTCATACCATGAAATTAAGTTATAGATCATACATAATTAACTAAACAACCAAATTAAATTATCTGAAAGATTATATGGAATGCAACCACCTACCTCGGTGTCGGGGACTTCCAAACGATGGTGCAGAACTCCAATCACATTAAATTCGAACCAGATGAATATAAAATTATACCCTAAAACAATAATTTAAACGAAATAAAATCAAAATCAAATTCTTAAACTAAACCCCTAGGATGGAAATGAGAAATCACCTAAAGAGGTGTCGTGCCGGGAGGGGTTACACCAGGGTTAGCCCTGACAAGAGGTAAGGTCAGCGCCCGATTGGAGTGATGGGTGGTGTGAAGGTCGCACTATGTGCAGGGAAGCCAGGGCGGGTCAGCTGGGGGTGCGTCCGGGCTTGGTGCACACAGGGGAAAAGTGGAGGGGTTGGCTGGAAAGTTGGGGCGTGGCGGGACATGACTTTCCCAGAGATTTAGGGTGTGTAAGGAAAGGGGAAGCTATCCAGGAAGTGTAAGGCGGGTCAGGACATGGACCATGGGTTCAAGCTGGCCTGGGGGAGTAGTGGGGTTTTGGTGTGAGTCTGAGACGTGGGCGAACAGACTGGCCGAGGAGTAGTGGAGAAGCATGATGGGGATGGCCATGGGTGTTGGGAGGCGGTGCACTGAGAGGAATAATAAGGAAGGTTTCGGGTCCAGAATTCCAAATTATGAAGGCGATAGGGGTTGTGAGGGGTATCATGTGACAAAGGGAGAAGTGAAGGAAAAGAGAGAAAGAAAAAAACAAAGTTAAGATAAAATGAAACCTTAAAATAACTGTAAAAATTTAATTGTAAGATTAATAATAGTAATAATAGTAATAATAATAACAAACCATAACAAGATTAATAATAATAAATAAAATAACATAACATTCAATACTAATATTAATAATAATAATTCTCAATCATAAATAATAATAATCTCTAATAGTAATATTATAATCATATATAAAATAATTCAATAATTTTTTTGTTTTATGACACATCTTATTTTGTTTTTTTATTTTATTACTGATAATTTTTTCTTCATTAGAAATTCATTTTATTTAAATTCCTTGAACATAGGTTAGGTTGTGTATTGAAGCTAGAAAGGTTGCACGATGTCCCAGGAAAGGCCGCATGGCTTTGACAGTAGTGTGCAGAATGTTGTCACTGCCAAAAAGTGTGTTTTAAAAAATGTTCTCAAAATTTTATGTAAGGTTTAATCTCGGATTACCCGACGCAATGAAAACATAACAAAATAAATAATTTAACAATGATGGTTGTGACAATTCATTCCACCATAATCATTTATGTACGTGGAAAGCCACAACTAGGATCAAACCCCAATGTAGAGAACCACACTCTCATAAGGTTCAAAGGGTATACTCACAAACATTAAGAGAGAAGAGGCAAACACAATATGCTCAGAAAAGTTGACTGAAATGACAACCTAAAAACTCATAAATACTTTTTGATATGTCTCCCACCCCATAGTGATTGAACATCTCCAGTTGATTCATCAAGGATATGAACTCCCTCACTCATGATAAGAAATATCATAAGCCGAAACACCTCAAGCATTATTAAACGAAAACCACATCGTCTGGATATAATGATCATACAAGGTCAACCCTCGTCCAAGGGGCATTGATAACACTTATCAAACAATAATCACAAGGAACATAACTAAAATTAAACCTGGGGAATGACTGAAGGGGATACCATCCATTTCAAACTTACTGACTCCCACAAAAAAAATTGAAAATTGATATGGGGAGGTCGTGGTGGACACTCCACCATTATAGAAAAGGCCAACACCGATTGTTTCTAATGACATTCGAGCGACACCTATTTTGTGTAACCCCACCATTAGGATCGACGAAAGCTAAAAAACATTGAGAATTTCTAGATAGTCACCAACAATCTCACCTGAAGGGGCATGGAGTGTTCGGACCAACTATTAGGCCTAAAAACCACAACCACATAATGAACAACATTTATACCTCTCCGAATGAGCACTATTCAACATTGCGACTGATTTACCCAGCAGACCCCATAATGACCACTAAAAGAAATTACACCTGGGGGGATTAAACCCCAAATACATTAAGTTACAAGATGACCACACTTCCACATAGCCATGGAAACCTCACGCACCCAGATGGGTCATTCGGAATCGAACAACTGCTGGAAGCAATTTGAACAGTCATCAATTCCAACACCGATAACAGAAATAATGTTGAGTTCCAATACACCCTCGAGGTTCCTGACCATGCGCCTGCTTCACTCTAAGGCTTATGGCTGGAGCCATGACGTTTGACGCATCTCCTTCCTCACAGTCAATTATTAAAAATCTCCAACGGATCTTCTACCTTTGGTGACACACGCAACAACACTACAAATGAGACAACACTGAAAACCACAACACACCATGAAATCCAACAACATTCTCATGACACATCAACCAAAATATGGGGTTTAGATGATCCAAATGCATCACCTCTTCACTTTAACCAAGTAACATAATAAGGAAAGACGCATGACAATTACTTCCCTTTGAACAGAAAAATTTGAACTCCCTAAGAATAAGACATACTCATAAGAATGCAGATACGAAGGATTCTACGAAATCCACCCTTGAACATCAAATAGGAATCACACTCCCTGAGGACATCGAACATGACCCTTGCAGCTAACTAAAAAACTAAAATAATTTCAAGGCGTAGGTCAGCAACGATAAATTCAATCCGCCGTCACCATTCCCCACTGGAATTACTTTCCTGACATTTGGGGGGACCTTTAGACACAACGATATCAAATAGCATACCTGATGACTCAGACAACTCAATAAAGAACAGAAATACCTTCAACTACCCTCACATAAGTCATCCCACTGGGATAGGATCCGCTTAACCTAAAAGGGGAAAATGGAAAGACTTAGCATTTTCACTCAAAAAGAGAGAGACCTTTCTTTAATCAACTATAGTGTCGGCCAACGAAGAACTACCCATGGTCACATTTAAATCGCATGTTAATTCTTTTTGGGGGAGTGAACTAGTAAATAATGATGACTATACATCCAATCCAACAAGTCCAATGGCCAAGACATACTACAATCGAACACCAAATGTGATGGGAAAACCGCTGCAAGGGATTCCCTAAACACTTTTAAAAAGAAACCACCAACCACACACTTGTACACCAACATACAAATAATAATTGAAACTCATGAATAAAATATTTCAAAAATGATTTTAGCTCAAAACACCTCACATCCAACACTTCCACGAATATAGGGACACCCCACATGACCATCAATTATAAAAACACCAATTTGTTTTAAAAACCGATATTTTTGAAAAGATACTATGCTATTGGGCTTCACAAACACTAATGTTATCCCATGGGTCACACAAATTCATGTTCTTGTGCCACACCCGCACTCACAAAATTTCCAACTAAGGACTCATCCTATCGTTCCTTGGACAATTTTTTTTCCATTTACTCTAACGCGTGTTTTTTCCTAGGAGAACACCAATGATCAAAACAAAAAAATTTCAATTTTTCAAAACAAAATCATTAATCCCACACTATTCAAACCTTACACTACATTTCCTTTTTATTGAACTTCTTTCCAAAACATTCTCCAAGAGAAAGTCATTTTTTTCACATAAAACCCATATTTCTATGAATCCAAAACAAAGATATGAGGAACAATACAGGAAGAGACTAGTGTCAGTGGGCGACCAGAACATATGGTTGGCGGCCATATGTCAGTTCTGCCACTACCATAAAGAGTATTATAGTTTAGAATCCCTGACATCACATGGCTTGGAAAACCCTGTGAGCTATCTGGGACTGTTGACCCTACTCCCTTTTCATTTCCCCTAAACAAGATTAACACAAAGACCTGTTTTTATTTTACAATCCACAACTTACTTCGTTAACTCGAGCCCTGCCACGAGATGTGCTGGCCAGACACCATACTAGTAGTCAAGACATCGAGTCCCGACAACTTTAACTCGGGTCAACCATGACTCTATCCCAAAATAGAATGACCCAAGAGAAGAAACATGCTGCTTTGATTCCAATTTGTCACAAACCAGACCTAGTCACCATCTGACCCGGCGCCCAACCCGGTATGCAACAAGTCCCAAAGGGTGTTCCCGATCCCCAAGGGCTGGCACAAGTGCCCGAGTACCAAAATGATTCATGGGAATGATTTATCCAAAATAAATGATAGAGAAAAACTAATAATAAAAACAAACTAAAATTGGTGTCAAACAACCAGAAAAGCCTTTAAAACATAAATAGGTTCAATGTATAAAATTCAATTCAAAACCCAAAATGCACAGAAACAATGATAGGGAAGTAAAACTCAAATTCCAACCTCTATGCGACACGAGATGCCACATTCCCATGCTACCAAAATGAACCAGCACACGAAGACCAAATGTATACATAACCATCATCATTAAGCACGATTCCTCAACCTAGAATACACAAAAACAGGGTCTACAAAAACCAAAGGGTGCATGTAGGGTGTTAGAGAAGAGACGAGTAGGATACCACCAAATAAAAGGTTCCATGTCACAAGATCAAAATAACAATTTAACAATCTCATTTAAAACCATAATATTGAAACGCTTTTAAGGAAAACATTAAAAGATGAAAATGATAAGTAATGAACACAGAATGAAAAACCATATCACAAAAACTACATTAATGTTGGAAGAGGATATTTATAATGAACATTTACCTACTCAAGTGGTCCTCTGTAAGCTAAATAAATGCATCATGCCATGAATAGTAGTGCACTACAGGTAAATCCCTTATTTTTTATCTAGCTTGGGTGGGACCCTATAACCTTGTGTCATGGTGAATCATGGATTAGAAACCCCAAACCTTAGAAAATGTGTCATAGAATCCACAACCCTCTGAAGAAAGTTACTTAAAATACAGCGACCCTCAGTATTCAAATGTTTAGTTATTGTTGCAATCGTCAATCCAGCTTTGTTACATAGGGATTATACCACTCCAGATCACTAGCACACTAGTTCTAGTCCTCCCACCTAGATACTCTGGGTTTTACCTTGTGATCTGACAAGTTCCACGTTCACATAGTGTATCACATTCACATATCACATTCAAAACAAGACATTAAACACCCAATATTAACCACTTGTATCCCCAAATCCATTTTAAAAACACACGCTCACCAAACTAGTTCACAAAAATATCTCGCTTCTCTTATGATGTTTAACAATTCCGTAAAAGAAATTCTATATTAGTTTCCAAAAGAACACTGTTAGTCATTACACTCGAAGGCATACACAAAATCCACATTTTAGACCAACTTCACAAAAGAAACCATTTAATACCATTATTTTCATCACTTTTATTACTTGATAAATCCTTTAAACTAATAAATAACATTTCTATATAGGGAAATAAGGGTTCTCATAGGAAAATAATTCGTTAAACAATTTATGAAACATTTTTAATAATTAGAAAAAAATATTTATGCAACAGAGACACACTCGATTTTATATTAGAAAGTCGATTTAATTAAACAGTATATCACATACCTATGTGAACATATTTTCCATTGTTCAGAAAATTGTCAATTTAATTCCAAATGTACGAAACACGGAAAACACAACCAAATTGACTAATTTTTCATTGAAAGTCTGAATTTAGTTACACAAACACCTCAAAGACCATGAAAATGCATTTTTCACCGACTAGACGACCCAAAAATCCTATCCAACCAATATTGGGAATCCCAAATAACAATCAAATAAAAAATTGATCAGTTTATAAAATAACACAAGTATACCAGAAAACCTCCCTTAAAAACACAAGAAAAATATCATGAAAAATCCATTTTAAAATAAATTGCACCCTCAACTCTTCTAAGACCACATTTGCACCATATAAATAATTTATTAAATACTTTTATAATTTTACTATAGTATGTTGGAAATGAAAAAATACATGACCATTTATAAAGAATGTGAAATTTTCATCACGCACACATGTCAAGAAATATTTTATACTCATTTCGCACAACATATAAAGCACCAACAATCATTTATATGACAACACATATATATACGACATAACTATAATATTTAAGAAATTAAATATCATCAAACAAGCATGCCAAACATTATAAAAATAGTTCATACCATGAAATTTAATTATAGAAAATACTAAATTGAAAAATAATCCAAATTAATGTATCTAAAATATGTCATGGCATGGAACCACCTTCCATGGTGTCGAAGGATTCCAATTCTTGGTGCATAACTCAAATTGCATGCAATTCGCCCCACGTAAACCATAAATTAAACACGAAAACAATAATTGAAATAAAATAAAATAAAAATAAAAACCTAAAACTATCACCATAGGAGTTAAAGGAAAACACACCCAAATGGGTGTCCTGCCGAAAGGGGGGTATTTGGGAGCATCATGATTTCAGACCAAAAAATTGGTTGCCAAAAATATCATGATATACTTGTTAAAATCTAGAAGTGATATAAGACGAATAAATAAATCCCCACACATGATTTTTTATCATGGAAAAACCCTCCCATGTAGAGGATTAATAAAACTTGGGGAAATTCCAAAAATATCGACTATGAATAATAGAATACAAGAATCCAAAAAATGCCCAATATTGAATTAAAAATAAGAGAGTGTAGAAAAACATTGTTAAAACCACTCCTCGGTCTGCCTCAATCTTCTCTTTGATAAACATCCCGCTAACGCCTTGTATCGAAAGATCAATTTGTGAAAAAAATTCAACATTATGTCGACGAAACTTCACTACCTCGGAGATCATCACCCGAACATGTGTCTACCTCACACCATCTTGAGACACATAAATGATCATGCCAAAATGATGTACTTTCGATCTTCAATCGGGACTCACCACCTGATCATCGCTATTAGGAAGGCTTTCGATACATGGCCACAATCATCAATTTCCTCGTCGCTTCTCTATACCTATCAAATGCTTACGCGCTGCACATGCATCCGCCGATGTAGTGGGATCCTTCTTTCTCCTGGTTGACTACATATTGAACACCCTGCCAAGAACATCACCACATGTCCATGAGAATTGTTTCTTCGTCATCGTGTCACACTATCCACCGCAAAACATGGAAACCACTTCTTGGGTATCCCTTGTCGCCTACATCTTTCTTTCAAACCCCTCTCTTTTTAAAAATATGTTTTTGCATCCTATTTATATAGACACAAAGTCTATAATTATCAATTAATGCATTCATCATACATTATTTCTTCCATTAATATATATAATTAAATATCCATTAATGATGGGAGGAAAACCTTAATATATGGTGATATAAATTTCCCCATTAAAAATTTTCCTCTCTTATCAATAAATGTGATGAATCCCTCCATTAATAATTTTCATCTCTCATCAATAAATTTGATAAATCTCAACAATATCCCCTTTCATAACATTTATGAATGAAACCATCCAACAAACCTAGTTGGAAAGAAAATATGTCAACATCACACTAACCATCATCAACAATGGAAAATATGACGGCATCCTTTTTCACTTCTGATATAATATAGTATCTGCTCCCCCTTAAAAAAGAAAATCATATTCTGAAATCATCATCATATTTGTGCGTGCACCATCCTACTCATCCCGCTGAACAAGACAATAACAAAAAACAACTAGCTCCACCATAGTAGTGATTACCACATAATATCTATCACCTGTAGGAATAAACTACCCCACTGCCCAATTTCCTAGGAGCAGATGTGTGTATCACCTCTCTTTCCATGCTTTAACTTCCAATAATTATTCTTCTCCATGCATACATATGTGATCCTCTCCTATGATTTCAAAATCCTCATGTTAAAATGTAAGCACAAACCATCCTCCTATGATTCAACTTGTTGGGGAGAATCCTGATTCCGGGCCAAAAATTTTCTTTCCAAAAATATTTCGATAAACCCATAAAAATATGGAAGTGATATTAGAAGGATATATAAATCAACATGAATGATTTTTTAACATGGAAAAACCCTCCCATTAGGATGACTAAAAAACCCCGGGGCAATTCCCAAAATATCCACTCTGAATCTGAGAATATAGGAATCCAAGTAATGCCTGAACTTGTATTACAAATAATTGATCGTAGAAAACCAGTGTGAAAATCCCACCCCTATATGCCTCTGTCGTCTCTATGATTAACATCCTACTTATTCCATGTATTGAAAGATCAATATGTGAAAAAAATTCATCCTTCTGTCGATGAAACATCACTACCTCAGAGATCTTCACTCGAACATTCGTTGACCTCTCACCAGCTTGGGACGCCCGAATGATCCCGCCATCATGGTGTACCACTGATATTCAATTGGGACTCTCCACCTAATCACCGTTATCAAGAAGACATTCGACACATGTCCCCAATCATCAATTGTGTCACCGCTGCTCTACACCTGTCAAATGTCGATGCGCCTCACATGCTACCGCTGATATAAGGCCCCATCCTTAAACCTTACTTAATATTAAATTGAGTGAATAATTCACATTGAGGATCTTTTCAGGTTTAGAGTTTTAGAGAATCAGAACATAACTATTACATCTCAAAAGATTACAAAGTAGTCACTTCTACTAAGTTTCCTTAATAAAAAAACTCTTAAAAAGAAACATGTCTAGTTCCATGTTTTATAAATCATGACTTTACCTTGATCCCATCCTTGACCCTATTCCACATTAAGTCCTGTGAAAAACATTTCAAAAAAAACTTGGGGTGAGCATAAAAAGCTCAGTAAGGGATACACAAAGAATGAAAATTTTTAGTTTATCAAAACAACAAGTAAACCATGTATACTTTATCAAAGTAATACTTTTCACCTTTATGAAGTAATAAAAACTCTTCACTGAATAAAGTATCATTACTTACCTTTTTGTAACCAAAGGATTACCATAAAACCCATATAAAGAACACATAACATATATAAAGGTGACTTGGGACATAAACATACTTAAGTGGAATAACCATACGGTCGACTTCCACACATATCACTTAATGGAATAGCCATACGACCAATTTCCATACATACTTAATGGAATAGCCATACGGCCGACTTCCATACCCAATGCATTGGAGGTTATAATGTAACCACCCGTCCTGGTATTCACGGCACCACCCGTCATATGGTTTATAACGTAACCACCCGTTAAAATGTCCAAGTACCAGTATAAAATCATAAAACATAAAACCGATATAAAGGAATGATAACATTTCAACATTTCAATCACAATATATCATAAATATATTGAAAAAATAGAATCCTTTTTCAAAACCATTTTCAATACCAAAATACATAAAAGAGTATATGGTATTTATTTAATTCTAGAAACATTACGGCTTGTTGAGAAAGCCAAAGACAAAATAATACTCACGGCGGCGGAAAAGGTCGTTGTCGCCGCGTACGTTAAAAGAAACATTTCTTTTTGTCATTTTGTAAAACGCTTCGTAAAAAAAGATTCCTTTTGTATAAAAGTAAAAGTAAAAGGGGTTTATACACTGTATAAAAGAAAGTTGTGTATAAAACGAAATATGCCTCAATGAAAGGAGATTGAGACGAAGTCCCTTACCTCGGGTCCGACTTGACTCGATCGTTCTTTAACGTCCTGAATAATAAACTTGAGTTAATTTATACTTGATTAAGAAACTTTTTAAAGTTCATTCTTCCTTTTATATCACTTATTTCTATGTTATAAACATTATGTAACCATTTAAGTTAATAATGTTTGTTTTCTCAATATTTGGTTCTTTAGTCGAAAGTGGACTTCTTACAATTACATGTTGTTCGTGTGGTCAAAGGTTCTTTATATCCAGAATAAAATTCCCAATTTGGATATAATATGTATCATATATATCCAGCATATACATGTATTTATAATATTACATAATAATTTAGAGGTAAGAAATGAAATGCACTGTTCATGGAGACGGTAAGCCGTACGTACGCATGAACGCTAGTTTCATTTCTTTGTCATATTAATGGAATTAAAACTAAATGAGAGGTATGTATATTTTAATTCCAGAATTATATTCACCATTTAGATATATCATTAATTATATATATCCATTATATACATGTACTTTTAATAGTACATTACATTTGAGGATAAGAAATGAAATGCACCGTTCATGGAGACGGTAAGTCGTAGGTACGCATGAACGCTACTTTCATTTCTATCTCATACTTTAATGGAAAGAAATAATAATGATATAGAGTTATATTATAATTCCAGTATAACATTATATATAATAACTTTAAATCCATCCTTTACATGTCCCACATATGTCATTAACGAATCACATTACCTTGAGGGGGCGGTAGTCCGCACTTCCTTAAATGAAGATATCGTGTTTAACCATAATGGAAACCATAAAGGTATGCCCAAAATGAAAAAAACAGAAGCTTAAGGAAAACAAAAACATATCATATATCATATATAAAAATAGTGACATCATAATGGCCACCTTTGAAGGTGTTAAATGAGTATTGAACAATCATCATTTCGGGAGGCATAATTTCGCCATCCACGGAAACCGTATGTTCTTTAACCATTTGATGTAGTTGTGTGAGAGTGTAGCTCGAATAAATCTTATAACAACATCCTAGTATTTTTAAGATACTGGTGTTGTTAGAAAATAAGTAAATAAAAAGAGTTTAGGGGGTTGGAGAAACAAAATAAAACAAATGAACATGAGAGAATGAATTACCTTTAAAAGTGTAACTCCTTTTGATTTGAGCCTAAAGGCTTCTTTTGAAAGGATTGTGCCCAAAGGGAATCCTCTAGGATTAGTATAGGGGTGTGGAGAGAGTAAATGGTCAGGGGTTGGCCGAACCAAAGGCTTGAGAAGTGTGTGAAATGAGGTAGAGGTGGGGGCCTTTTATAAGAGGAGAGGAGGGGCACTTTTGGAAAGTAAAGAAATATTACTTTATTTGAAAATGTGTTTCGGTTTTAAAAGGTCACACATTGATATAATTCGCGGATAAGTTGATAAGGGTTCTAAATCCACTCATACAATTGGTTTTGGACATGTTTAGTTCATAGATTTTACATTATCTTTCCATTTTATTTAAATCGTTAAATAATGAGGTCATCGATGCATCATCATGATGTCATAAATAATTTAATTTATTTTGTGTCTAAAAATTTTGAAAAAACTACTATGATGTAGGAAATCTTTTTAGCTTTCCAATGACTATTTATAATCAAAATTTGGACTTGTGTAACCCTACTCAAAAATTGTTTTAGTAAATAAACTCATGTTTGTGTCAATTTAATTTTAACATTAAATAAAAATATATTATTGTCATTTTCAAACTAAAGTGGCTCCATGGGGTCCCCAAGTTGGCCCATGGCTTTTCTTGGTCGGCCATGACACAACCAATGAGGGTAGGACATGTGTCAAGTTCATTTCATATTATTAAAACATTATTTTTACCTTAAACTACACTAATTACCACTAATCGCGATTAAGAACTTAATCAGTTACTATTCACCAAAAAATTATTATAACCACATTGAACCACATTTTACTTCTTAATGACAACCATTTATGTCGGATTTTTGAAATTCAAAACACAATGACGATAAAAATTTCATTTAAATGGAAAATCAGTCTTTATAAGTACCACTTAGTGGTTTCACTATTCATCAAAAATTGAAGTTTTTCAGAAAATTACTGAAAATTCACCCTAAGCTATATTGGATATTACGAATTCAAAAATGATGTCTATTTTACAAAATTCAAAACATATAAGTCATATTAATTAATTTAATAATTAATTCCCGTTGTCAGAACAAATAGCGTGTTTTTATGAAACAATAAGTATCAAAAGATTGACACTAGTTTAAGTCCAATTTCAAAGTGAAATTGATTCCAATGACCACCATTGGATTAACTGGTAAAAATATTTTTTAAATTCACATTAAAACCGATTAAAATAATAATCTAATCATATAAATAATTTATATTAAAAAGAGGTTTTGAATTAAAATACAACATTTTACACTATTCATAAAAAAAATGAACTTTATCAGAAAGGTACCAAAAATTCACCCAAAGTAAATTTTGATGTCCCGATTCTTAATAAGAGTTTTATTTGGTCCAAAAAAAGTATAAGAGTGATCAAAACTATATTTAATGACGGTTCACCATTAAAAGGTGATAAGTGAACCTTTAGTGAAAATTAGAGTATATATGCATAAAATTGAATTCTTTTCATATTTTAGGACTTTATCTTTTATTGAGTAAATGTAAAAACATTTAAAAACATATCTAATCATATTTTAGTTATTCCTATCCATTCCCTCCAGTACAACGGATACTTGTTAACTATCATTTAAAATAATATTATTTTATTACTAGTGTGCTACGTAAGTTTCAAAGAAACACATCGTTGCGTATCGGGTATGCTATCGAACATAGCAACCCCTTTAAAAAAATTAATATTTAATTCGTAAATATTAATAAATATTAAAATTATTTATTCTTTATTTACCTGGGATGTTACAGCTGATGTGGTAGGCCCCTTATTTCTCTTGGTGGACTACATCATCAACACCATTCGAAGAACATCACAACACATCCATGATAATCGTGTCGTCATCGTCGTGTAACACTGGCCACCACAAAACTTGGAAATCCCTACCCAGGTCTCCCTTGCAGGCAACATCTTGTTGGAACACCCCTCACTTTTTAAAAATATGTTTCAGCATCCTCGATATATAGACACCAAGTCCATAATAATCAATTAATGCAGTCATCATCCATTATTCCATCCATTAATATTGAGAGTTATATATCCATTAATGTCTGTAGAAAATCCTCAATTAATGGAGATATAAATATCCCCATTAATAATTTTTGTCACTCATCAATAAATGTGATGAATATCTCCATTAATAAATTTCCTCCCTCATCAGTAAATGAGATAAATCTCAAAAGGGAGTCGCTAGGGTTTATGAAGGCATGATGTAAGGGTGGTGCACGGGTGGAGCGATGGGTGGTTGAATGTCACAATTGGTGAAGGGAAGCCGAGGTAGGTCGGCAAGGGGGTGCGTTCAGGATTGGTGTGCACATGGGTGAAGCGGCGGGGCTTGCCGGATGGTTGAGGCGCGGTGTGACATGGTTGGGTGGGAGGGTTAGGGAGTGCAACACTAGGGGAAGCTGGATATGTAGCGTAAGGTGAGGCGGACCACATACTAGTGGTTCGAGCTGGCCACGAGGATCAGGGGGTTAGGATTGAGTCTAGGAGGAGGGAGAGTAGGCTGGCCGAGGATTAGAGGAGCAGCGTGATAGGGATGGCAATGAGTGTTGGGAGGCGGTGTGCTGATTGGAAGAGGAAGGAATGTTTGGGGTGCGGCAGACCAATTGATGAAGAAAGAGATAGGGTTTGGGAAGTTTTATCGCATGACCAAGGGATGGGTGACATAAAAGAGAGAAATAAAAAAAAGAATGAAAAGTTAAAATGATACCCTAAAAAACGAAAAATGGAAATAATAAGAGTAATAATAGAAATAATAGTAATAAACAAATATAAAAACAAGAATAATCATATTAAATAAAATAACTTAACAATGAATAGTATTACTAATAGTAATAATACACAATAATAAATTATAATAATGTCAAATAATAAAATTATTATTATCAAAAAAATGATTAAGTAATTTTTTTATCACACATTATATATTATTTGATTTATATTTTACTACTCTAATTTTTTTCATTAATAATTCATATTATTTAACTACCTTGAACATAGGCCAGGATGTGTCATGATGTGGGTGAGGTCCTGGAATGATCAAGGGGAGGCCTTGCGGCTTCGACTGCAGCACGATGAATGTTGTCAATGCCAAAAATGTGTGTTTTTAAATAAGAACTCAAAATTTTATGTCATGTTTCAACCTGGATTACCCAACGCAATGACAACATAAAAAATTAAAAAAATTAACGAGGGTGGGTGGGTTATAAATACCCTATATTAATTGTAATCGATTGAGATACATCTTATATTAGTTCTTACTTCCCTAGATTAGGATGTTCTTAAAATTACATCCCAGATTTTTTGCCTAAAAAATCCTTACTACGTGAGAGAACCGGCCATTTAGTATTGACCAAAACAAATAGGGATCAAATTATATTTATTATTATTATAAACCACCCTAAAACACAAGCTTCAGTGAACATCATATTTTCTTCAATCATTGTCACATGAGTTGATGGAAAATTACGATTTGGAATAATCAAATAATTGTGTGGATTCTTTCTTATATTTTTGGAGCAGTTGGAAATTATACATGAATTCATAAATACTGGACCATTAGAAAAATGAATCATCTATAAAAAAAATAATATATGGGAAATATTATCACTTCATATATAATTCATCAACCCCATGAAATATGTTCTCTTTATAATGTATTATAACTAAATAAGAAAAATTACCAACAATCATTAAACAACGGAATGGTGAATGTATGTCCCTATATCTAAACCCCATTTTATGGTTGTAACATTGAATAACTGTTTCACTGATATTGAATTTGAAGTAGACCCCAAAATGGTTTTTAAGTTGTAGTTTTTGTAAATAATAAGGTATAGAATCACAAATTGGAAGATACTGTTTCTAAAAAATTTAATGAAATTGAACTTCTTAATTGTAGTCGAATGAATATTATTATTAATTATTGAAATAGTATGAACAATTATGTTGTTATTGATTAGTCAATATTGTACTACACAATTGATTCTCCTAGGCTCGCTTATGAGAACATTCAGCAATACTCATTGAAGATTAACTCAATTTAAAAAAAATTCATAAGAAATTACCTTTTTAAACCACTTAAGAATCATATATTAAAAAATATCACAATCCTTAAATGCTCACTAAGGCAATTTTAGTTTGTGATGCGTAAAAAAAAGTACAAGAAGATTCATGAGATTTAATCACATAACACAGGTTTTTAGAGGTTTTATTCATCCATGAAGTTCGGGGGGAGTGGCAAAAGTGGTCAAATTTTGTTTGAGATCATGAATGGGGAAATGAAACATGTCTCCTTTGTGCGGAATTTATTTCATCATGAATTTTTTAACAATTCATTCCAACATATGAAGATAAATATGAGTTTTTTCAGCATGAAATTAAAAACTTCTAAAAAAGATCAATTTTATCAAAGCAAAATATTTCTATAATAAAACCTATATTTATCAGCACGAAATTTATAGTTGATAAAACCCCTATGTATCATCACTAATATTATAAACATGACATATATAGGTCATGTGGGAACATTTCATTAATATCAGATAAAAAATGTAATATAAAATAAAAAATATTAAAAGAATATGTATTTAAAATTATTTAATTCATAAAATAATAAAAAAAATTAAAAAATATAAAATCATAACTGCATTAATATAAAAAATGATTCAAATTGAATAATAAAAAATGATTAAAAAAATATATTAAAAAATGGATAAGTATTATTAATTAGCTTTAATATTTTAAAAAACTAAAAATTAATATATATTAAAATTAAGATGAATACACTGTGAAAATATTAAAACATGGTAAATAAATACTAAATATGTATTTCAAGGAATAATTACATAAATTTTGAGCATGTACATAAAATTGATGAAATTATTAAAAAATGAATTTAAATAAAGGAAATAAATATATTTCAAACAATTAAAAAAATACTGCAAGTTAATAAATAAAATTGAATTAAAATTAATCATATATTTAAAATAACATGTTCAGAAAAATAAATCATAGTAATCAATTATGTAAAATTTAAATGATTAAATGAATTAACAATAAACACATACAAAAACGTATAGAATCATTACATATATATTTATAATAATTAATTATATAAATATCATACATTTTAATGGAATTACACCTTATCAAATGAAATTGTGAAAATATTAATCATATAAATAAAAAAATTATGATGTTAAAACATAAGAAATAATAATTTATAAATAAATATTAACAAATGAAAAACATAAAATAATAATAGAAAAATTAATTATTGAAATTTAATAGAAAATATTGAATGATATCATATTAAATATGAATAAATAAGATTAAATATGTTCAAAACTATTAATGTAGGAATATTAATGAATGAATAAATCAATTACATAAAAATAGAAATCAGCATTCGAAACTGGGAATGCACCTTGGGCGATTTATAACGCTTGTTGTGTCTTAGATAGACAATGGTGTGGGCATAACGTAGGGAAGCAGTGATGCTGGCATGAAAAATTCCTGATGATGCATATGTGATGATGTAATCATGACGGTATAATGATCCTGTGGGCCACGTTCTTATGCCAGTTTTCCTTACTCATTTGGGCTATAAAACAAATACTCCTCTACCCAGATAGATAGAGGCATTTTCATTAATGAAAAAAAGAAATAAAATGCACATAATAAATGAATAAAAATGATCCAAAATGTTATAAATATATATATAAGGTACTCGGTGATAAAAATACACTGAAACACACATACAACTCACCCGCCCCCCAATTGGAATGGAATAGCCCTACATGGAATAACTATCAAAAATTCAGTAGGCCTAGAGAACAATTTTTTTATATTGTCCCTAAGACCCTTAAAACTTATGCCAAAACCACCACGGACCATATAACCCATATTATAATGCACTATTATTGAATTTATCAAAACCTATTGGTACTCTACAACAAAATAATGATCGATAGGCCCTGCCCATAGATTGTGCTTCCATTATGTCACTGAAATTCATGGCGGGTTTTCATAGAGGATTATCATATTATCACCCTCACTGTTATTCATGTGTTCTCCCATCCCAATCAATTATAAAAAAATCCTACCACCAAACCAGCAATCTATGGTACACACACAATTCCACAATGCATCCAAATTTATTGCTCGACACTTGAAACACCCACACCACCACGAAAAGATGCAGTCATTATCAATGGCACATCTCCAACCTTGGTCTTGGTTCCATCATCATGATATGCCCACATCTTTAGCGATGAATATTTTTTTCCCATCCTACACCAACAATCCTAGGTTCCCAAGAGTTCGCCACAATACATGAATCTGGCTGCTCGAGGACCATATTGATCCTTACACTGACACCACCATTCAACTCTCACCATCTCTTGATGGAATGCACCATAGAGACTACAAGTCATGACCTTCAACGACCCCATCTGTTTATATCAATCAACTTGAAGCAAATCATAATCATTTTTATTTACATTCATATACTCCAAAATTATTTTATGGATGGCGTACATTGTGATTGAATTTCAGTAAAATTGTGAGTTTGAGATGGTCATATAAAAATCAATTATATGTATATCAAACCGAATAAAATATTAATACATAAAATATTAAAATGGATAAATATTAATCATAAAAATTACAAACATATTGAAAATATTAAATCATTTTAAATTATATGTATATTTTATAAAAATAATTTAATTCAAAAAAATATTTAAAATTATTAAATATTGAAAATGGAAAAAATATAATTAAATATAATTTTAAATGATTATATTAAATTAGATAAAAATGAAACAAATTAATCGATAACATTAATTACATGAATTTAAACCATTTAAAATTTCATAAAACTAAATAAATAAATACTATTATTACTGCTAATGATTGATGTATGTACAATAATTGATTGTATATAGAATTTATAATATTTTAATAACCTGTGTAAATTTTAATAATTGTGAAATATTTATTATTTATTCAAATATATACACATATAAACATGTATAAATAACTATAAAAATTTAATATATTACAAAAATATTAAATGATTATATAATAAAAATGAAACAACTGCGAAAAATACTGAAAATTGAGAGATACAAAAAACCAATAAATAATATTAAATCAATAAACAATCATTCAGTTACACACATACATGCACATAGACAAACATGTAGACATACATACACAATATATGTATACACATATAAATAAAAACATACAAAAACACATACACATATGGAAAGGCATATAAAAATTAAAATAATTGTTTGCGCACATACACATACATACATTTAAATACCCATCCATGTTCATACATATATTTATATACATATGCATTTATTCAAGCATATAAAACATAAATAAATATATATACACATACACATATTCATACAAATACACATGTACATACACATAAAAATGTATATGCATACACATAGACAAGCATTTACATATACATAAACATCCCTAAAATTACATACAAGTGCATGAAAATACATAAAAATCTATACATATGACTATACACACACATATACACACACGCGCGGACATACACATGTATATAAAGATAACGAAATACATACACATATACATATATGGACATATACATAAACATACACATATATTCTTATACTAAGTCATACATATACACATACACATACAAAAACATTCCCATGAACATACAAAAACACATTAACATGCTCATACACATGTATATACATATGTAAATGTACATATACAGCCAATAATAATTTATAAATACTTAAACATACACATATGCATACATACATACACATACACATACACATACCAATATTTATAATATACACATACAATTTCATACACTTTTATGTAATTTTACATTCTCAAACAAACAAGAAAACATACATATACTCACACACACACAAAACAAAACACAACAGATGCATTAACAAATGGCTAAAATATAAACACACAAATACAAGCACACAAATACAAATGTATATTCAGATAATTTTCAATTGTATAATTTGAATATAAATATAAATAATTCAATAGGAATAAAATATTGAAATAAATATTTTCAATTATATATCAAATAATTGATTAAATAAAATATTAATAAATCATATTTATATTAATTAAGTAAAAAAATTCAATTAAAGTATATAAATTTTCTATTATAATATTATATTGACCAACATAATATGTATTATTTCTTAAATAAAATTTTTATAAAATAAGATTAATTATTTATTAAATATTATGTAATCCATTTAAATATATTATATTTACATATATATACATTTCGATATATGAAATATTATATATATATATATATTAACACATTTAATGTGATATTTTGCAACAAGAAAAAATGTTCTCATAATGGTTGGAAAATTATTAGCATTTGAAAAATGCATAATGAAATGGAACCCTTTTATTAGTGATTTATTTTCAATAGTGTTGAATATTGCATGATATGAATTAGTGTAATCTGATTATAAAAATATGTAATTACTATTGGGTGAAATAGAATTTTTTATAGTTAATTTTATATTACAATCATCAATTAGTATTAAATTAAAAACATAATGAATTTAAAAATTATAGTTAAATATACCATATAAAAATACATTAATTATTTTAATCCCTATATCTACAAATTTTTGATTTACTGCAACTGTTGTTGATGTTACACAACTCAACATCTGATATCATTTGTTTACCACTGTGTGTTTAGAAGGATGGAGCTCTCGCAACATTCCAACATTTACCTAATAAGTTAGTAGGTGTTTCACTTATTGACACAACATTTTATAATCCTAATTTATTGTGATTCATCCTCCGTAGTGGTAATTGAAAAGTAAGTTCCAAGAGCGTCATTTCCAAACCCATCTATCCTAATGGGTTTCTTTTAGTGTGGGGAAATACACACGAGGGGGCGGTGACCGTCACATCCATCTTCCCCCATTGGGCACGATAGGAATTTTATAAGGTGTGAAATAGTGTAATATTGGAGAATGGTAATTTAGGGTGGTAGGTTTTGATGATGGGGTGCCATGGTAGATCGTATGAGAATGTGCGATGATGATGGTTGGGGATAATCGATGAATTTGTCGATGGAACTTTGTGGTATATCATATGAGAATTGGAAATGATATAGTTAGATGATATAGAGGGGGAATGAATGATGTTTTTTTGAGAAATGGATGTGATGACCATATACATGATCCAACATTCATGCCTTGGGGTATTATGGATGTTGCTCCATAACAGGTCGTGGAGGTGACTGTCCAGGTAGGCATTATTGATGGGGCACTATAGAAAGTAGAAATGGATTTGAAAGCGATAGGTGTGGTCAATAGAGTGTCATTTATTTTTATTTGATAAAAGGCGCTGATATTCATATATTTGATCCCCATATCATTCCTAGTATTCATATTTGATGGTTCACTATGGAATGTTTTTTGGGAATGGGTGGTGACGTTCATATACATCTGCCACCCATCTGGCCTCATAGGTGTTGTCAATGGGCTGATGTGCTAGGTCATCTTTTAGAGGATAGGGTAATCTATTGGGAAAAAGGGACATATGGTGCTCCGAGCCCTATATTAGTGGAATTGCGATGCAACATGATGTAGCATAGAATATGGTTTTGAAAACCACATATATAACATTTTTTAGGGACCAAAACTACTTCTTCAGACTCGTCCAATGAATCCTTCATTAGTCTATCAAATCTATGGATCATTGTAAACACCTAAACTCACAGAATGGATTTATTCTGCTAAAATGTGTCTCGTATGTGTGTATGTACACACATGATGAGTCCACATACTAGTGTTGACTAAATTCAATGATGTATTTAAATTCTCAATTATTCATCCACCTCATTAATTACTTGAATTTTTTCATTTTATAGTACAATGGGTTTTGACCTCATTTAGGAACATAGAACTTTTCTAATAACTTTATTAATACCTATATTTTTTTATAAATTGAATAATAAAAAATCATTGGAATAAAATGTCATTGTGTGGTACACAAAGCATCCCTTAACGTATAGATTTTAATTTATAAATATTATACATTACATGATAGTTAATATTTACTAAATCAGTTATTCTATTTCATTATAAACATTATAAATTATATATAACTTATGATTTATAAATATATTTTAATATTTATTTACAATGAAAATATAACTTATTTGACATCAATTATATTTAATAAATCAACCATGATATTTATTAAAAATGTAATTATATAATTTATTATGTTCATAAGTTTAATACCAATCAATATATTATTATTTAAATAAATAAATTTAAATTATTTAAATATAATCATAAAATGTGTAACCAATTATATTTATACAATATATTAAAATCATTTTAATATAATTAAATACATATAATTAGTTTTCAAAATAATATATATATATATATTATAAAAGTATTTATTATAATTCAAAATTGATAAAATTTAGGCATAATTTATTGATATTATAAATTTATAGTTCTTTATTAATATATTAGATCAAATGAATTAAATATCTGAGACATTTTAATTTATAAATTATTTCGATATAGTTACATTATTATATGTTGATGTTAAATTATTATATTTATTTCCATTATATATATAATATTATATCATATTATTAATATAAAATATTCAAATTACATAATTTTATTGATAAATATCTTTTTAGTGTTTTCATAACCTCTACTTTTAATTGTTATGTTGAAACACACACAATGAACCAACATTTTAAAAAAAATCAAATTCATACAAAAAAATAATAAATATGAAAAGTATTTGTGTGATTTTATAATGATCCAAGACATTGGGTTAGTGGGAGTGTGTGATGTATCCTATGATGTAGATAGGATTTAAGATATATGATCTAGAGTTGAATATTTTCATATAAAATTTGTTGGGGTGATATATGATAGGACAATGGTACTCATATATGGATGATGAATCTTATCTTGAGCAAGATACAATGTTATAAATACTTTTGATTTGTTTGTGGCCTTTCTGTTAGGTAGGTCATCAGATCAAACCATATCATAGTCATTATATGATATTTTTTTGTGGTGATGGATTTTATGAAGGTTTTAGATGTATCAAAACTGTATTGTGGGTGAATAAATGTAATATTCTTTATGGATTTTATGATTCATTCACATATTGTACATGACTTAAACGTCGTAACTAAATAAGTCAATCAAACATAGTCATAGAAAGTTCCATAACCTAGACTAGATATTATTCATATTAGTTTAATTATTATTTTAAATCATATCATATAAAATTATACATCTTGTTAGTTATGATCCTCAACATATTAATTAATAATTTATCACTCATGACACACCTAATGTATCAAATATTCACTGTAAAATGTATCGTCATGTTTTATGAAATACATTACAATGCATGAGTCAGGATGGACATTAATTATATTCTGAATGTATAAGTACCATTACACATACTGATGGATAAAAATATCAAATTAAACATAATCATTAACAATTCAAATAGTTGGGTCTATTCACATAATCTTCCTTGTTGAACCTATTAGTATACACCTTGATAAAACACTATTTTATTGAATATTTTATTGATAATAAATGATATAATTTCCTCACATTGTGTTAAACATGTTTATTTATTAAATATTTGGGATTTGATCATTCATTTGAAAATTTGGTGAAAATTCCAGTTTTACCCTTAATAGTGCACTGTAGTATTTCGAAGATATATATTTTTATGTTTATTATTTGAATTTGAAATTTTGTAACAGTGTTTCTAACTTAATTATCTACAGCTTTTATTCAGGACACTAAAGCTAAAGAGTTCATTTGGTTGTTGCAATTGGGCCATGAAGTCAAAGTTGGGCTGGGCTCGCCAGAATGGAGAAGGTTCTGTATTTGGGCCATATATTCTACATACGGGCTTGGATTGAGCCCAAATTTTGATGAAAGCTCGGGGACATGATGTGGCACAAATCATCCTTCTGGAAGGCCGGCCAATCCACGCGTTTTTGTGGTCAAATGGGCGGTTCAAGTTTCATTAAAATATTTGGCCGAGATTTTGCATTCACACTTGAAACCACTTTAAACCTAGCCTCCCCTCCACTCTATAAATTAGTGATTTTCTAATTTGGAGAGGCTGGTTCGTGCATTGGGAGATTGGAGGCAGAGGAGAATTGGTTTCAACCAAATTATCCAACCATTGTAAGAGAGGTAGCTCTTGAAGCAAGGATCCTCTCATCGAAGCCTCCTTCTCTCCTTCATGTTGTAATTGTTTTGTTTGTGTAATAAACTTCTTTGTTCTTCTTTTATTTCTTCTCTTTTCCTCTGTTTTATTTAAATTTATTCTTCTTTTAATCTTCCTCTTGGGGCTGGAATTCTTGAGTAGAAGCGATATTGGGTTATACCCATTATAAACCTTTGCACATGCAAAACGCTTCTACGATGATTACGCCACCCATGGAAGAGTAATTTTTAGTGATCGATCTATCTTCTACCCTCTTAATTTAATTATTTTGAATCATTGAGCCTACTGTAATTCACTTAATATGATCCATGAATTATGTTTTTAAATTGTAAGAAACTAAGCAAGCAATTGAACAATTAACACAAAAACACACGAGGTCGGGATTTTGTGTAAATTGTGAGAGCGCGATCTTAATCGGTAATACAAGACCACACGGGATTAATTTGTAGAGTTCAAATATAATCCCTAAACACAATTCATCCTCATTTCCAGAATGGATATGTGCCTTAATTTACCACTGATCATAAGATAATCTTAGAACATCAATCAAAGCAGGGTGCTGCGATTGCACGTTCCAAAGTTAGCCTAGGTTTAAATTCACATCATCTTTATGGTAAAGTTAATTCTCGTAGGGTTCGGGATTTAACAAATTAAGGGATCATAATTAAGTGAATGTTAATTTAAATGATAATGATTAATAATAAATTGAAGAGGTAGAGTTAGATCGATTACGCTTTTTAAATAGATTTCTAAAAAAACATCTTCTTGTTGTGTCATTTAAATTGAAATTCATTTCAAAACTAAAAACAAAAAAATTATACAATCTTCTTCCAGCAAACTTCTTCTAGATTCATAAACTATAAACAACCACCCCCATCCTTTCAAGTAGTGTTTTTATTCTCTTTTATTTTACTTCTTTAATACCTCTAAAAATTGTTTTAATTCACTTCCTCCTTTGAGAGACGACCTTGGTTAGCCCCCTATGCTACACCAAGTAAACTAAACATTAGCTTCATAGAGTGTTGTGCTTGGAGTTTTACCCAACGTAACTCACTTTTGAAGTTCTTTTGAGAGCGTGTGCGACATCGCTCTTTCAAATTGGCGCCGTTTCCGGGGAGGCAAGTAATTATTTCAACCAATTAGAGGTATTTATTTTATTTTACATTTCATTCTCTTCCTCTCTTCTTTCTTCCTTCTTTACCCAATCTGATTTTTCTTCTTCTTCTTTTAATTTCTTCTACTTCTCTTTGGACCATCAACTCAAACTTCTAATTTTTATTTTACTATGGTCCACATTCCTTCTTTTCATCTTTCATTGATTTATGACACGAACTAATCCCGAAGATCTCTTAGATCTTGACCCTGATATTGAACGTAGCCTTAGGGCACGAATCAGACATTCTCAATCAACGGGAAGTTTCAACATTCAACCAGTTGGAGAATTACTCCAATATCAGAACATTGAAATTGGAAGCAATTCAAATTCAAACATAAAAGAGGAACCAATGGCTGATAATAATGGAAATGAACTTAATAGAACCATTCGAGAATTGGCTGCACCTGATATTAACTATCAACCAAATTGTATTGCATACCCAAATCTCGAATCGGACTTTGAATTGAAATCTGGATTAATTCACCTTCTTCCAAAGTTCCATGGCTTATCTGGTGGGGATCCCAACAAACACCTTAAGGAATTTAATGTGGTTTTCTCAACTTTAAAACCAAGAAATGTTTCTGAAGATCAAATTAAATTAAGAGCATTCCCATTCTCACTTGATGGAGCTGCAAAAGATTGGATGTATTATTTGCAACCTGAAGATGTAACATGTTGGAATGATTTGAAACGTCTTTTCTTGCAAAGATTTTTTCCAGCATCAAGGACAACATCCATTCGAAAGGAGATATCGGGGATCAAGCAAGCCCAAGGAGAGTCGATGTATGAGTACTGGGAGAGATTCAAGAAGTTGTGTGAAAGCTGCCCACATCACCAAATCAGTGAGAAACTCCTCATTCAGTACTTCTATGAAGGACTCACACCCATGGAGAGGAGCATGGTGGATGCTGCAGCTGGAGGAGCATTGGTGGACAAGACACCAGTAGCTGCACGAGCATTGATCGACAAGATGGCCCAAAACTCCCAACAATTTGGTGATAGAGGTACACCACATGTTCGAGGAGTACATCAAGTAAGTCCTTCTTCTCTTGAAAGTCATTTGATTGATACTAAGTTAGAAGAATTGACAACTATGGTGAGGCAGATTGCATTGGCACAAAAGACATCTCTACCCCCTCCTTCAAGGCCTTGTGGTATTTGCACTGAGACAAGCCACCCAACTGACTGTTGCCCACAACTCCAAGAAACAGAAGATTGTGCAGCAGTGTTCCCTGGGAGACCATTTCAGCAGCAACAACAACAACCATATCCCCAAAAGAAGTTTGATCCAACATACAACCAAGGGTGGAAAGATCAGTCGGACATGAGGTATGGCTCTGGACAACAACAAAGGCCACCCTTTCAACAAAACTTCCAGCAACCTCCGCCTTACCAGCAGGGTTTCCAACAACCCCAAAGGAGATTTGAAGCTCAAACATCAACAAGTCAGCAACAAGGGAATCATCCACCAAAGGTAGATTCTAATACTGATGATCTTTTGAAGCAAATTGTTCTTAATCAACAGAATGAGCTGAAGAGTCAAGGTTCGGAGCTGAGAGAGTTGAAGACTCAAATGAGTCAGATTGCCACCGCCCTCCATGAACTTGTGAGTAAGAATTCTGGAAATCTACCTTCCCAACCCACTCCAAATCCAAAGGGGAATGTTAGTGCCATCACATTGAGAAGTGGGAAGCAAATGAACGATACATCTGCACCTACCATTCCACCGGGATTCACCTCAACTTCAGAGAAGCCGCATTCCATACCAACTGATGAGCAATCCAAGGAGAAAGATAAAGGTAAGAAAAATATTGATGATGTTCCTCCTAAACCCCTTCCTTTTCCAAACAGGGTTGTTCAAACCAAGAAGATGGCTGAAGAAGCAATGCAAAAGGAGGTTTTGGACACATTCAAGCGTGTGGAGATCAACATTCCACTACTTGAAGCCATTAAGCAAATCCCAAGGTATGCCAAATTCTTAAAAGAACTTTGTACCAATCGAAGAGGGCTCAAGGGAAATGAGAGGATCAACCTTGGAAGGAATGTCTCAGCACTCATTACACCAACTCTAGCAATGCCAACAAAGTGCAAGGATCCCGGGACATTCACCATCCCATGCACCATAGGGGAGTTTCACTTCACTGATGCTCTTTGTGATTTAGGAGCTTCAATAAATGTGATGCCTCACTCTGTTTTCTCTTCATTGCAGATTGGTGAGCTCAAGCCTACAAGGGTAGTGGTGCAGCTAGCGAATAGAGCTACAGCATATCCGGCTGGTGTCCTTGAAGAAGTGTTGGTAAAGGTAAAGGACATGATCTTCCCTGCTGATTTCTATGTACTAAACATGGAAGATGACCAGGTAAGTTCTCATGCCCCTATCATTCTTGGTAGACCCTTCCTCAAAACTGCTAAGACCATTATCAATGTTCATGAGGGTACTCTTTCCATGGAATTCGGGGATGAAATCGTGAGGTTTAAAATCCTGGATTCTATGAAGTACCCACCAGAGGAACACTCAGCATTCTTTCTCTCTCATTCTGAGTCTCCATGTGATAGTCCCTCTATTTTTGATTCCCAATCTCTTGGGGACTATTCACTTCTTAATGAAATAATGAGTATTGGGTCCAACTTGATGTCTCATTCTACTTCATCCCCTTTAATTCATGATCTTTCTGATCTTGGGATTGGTTCATTTGTCCAATCATATTCGAATTTTGAGCATGTATACTCTGATTATGATATGGCTGCTAATTTTTCTAATGGATTTGATGCATTGTTCTGTCATTCAGATGATATGTATGATTGTGCACAGATGTCTACACCACTCATGCTTTCATCCATTCAGCAGCCACCATCACTGGAACTAAAGCCATTGCCACCAAATCTCAAATACTCATACTTGTTAAGTGGTGAAAAATTACCTGTTATCATTGCTAACAATCTCTCTTTTGAACATGAAGAAAAACTTTTGAATATTTTGAGGGAGAACATCAGGGCAATCGGGTGGACCTTGGCTGACATATCAGGTATTAGCCCCTCCATTTGCATGCATAGGATTCTTTTGGAAGATGAAGCTAAACCGGTGAGGCAACCACAAAGGAGACTCAATCCAACCCTTCTGGAGGTTGTTAAAAAAGAGGTTGAAAAATTGCTCGAGGCAGGTATAATCTATCCCATTTCAGATTCTCAGTGGGTAAGTCCTATTCAGGTTGTGCCTAAGAAAAGTGGTGTTACTGTTGTTAAAAATGAGAAAGATGAGTTAGTTCCAATGAGGGTACAAAACAGTTGGCGCGTGTGTATTGATTATAGGAAACTAAATCATTCCACTCGCAAAGATCATTTCCCCCTCCCATTTATTGATCAGATGCTTGAGAGACTAGCTGGGAAGACACACTATTGTTTCTTGGATGGATTTTCTGGATATTTTCAGGTTCCTATAGCTCCGGAGGATCAGGAGAAGACTACATTCACCTGTCCCTTTGGGACATTTGCCTATCGGAGGATGCCATTTGGACTTTGCAATGCCCCAGGTACCTTCCAGAGATGCATGGTGAGTATTTTTTCTGATTTTATTGAGACATGCATGGAGGTATTTATGGACGATTTTACAGTGTATGGATCTTCATTTGATGAATGTCTAAGTAGTTTGGAAAATGTGTTGAATCGTTGTATTGAGAAGAATCTAGTCCTGAACTTTGAAAAGTGTCATTTCATGGTAGAGCATGGCATTGTCTTAGGGCATGTAGTGTCAAAACATGGGATAGAGGTTGATAGATCTAAGGTAGACATCATTTCATCCTTACCCTACCCTTCATGTGTGCGTGATGTTCGATCATTCCTTGGACATGCTGGATTTTATCGACGCTTCATCAGAGATTTTAGTAAGATCGCTCTACCCTTATCTCGATTGCTTCAAAAAGATATTGACTTCAATTTTGATGATTCATGCAGGGTATCATTTGATGAGCTAAAGAAGTGTCTGACCACTCCACCGATCATACAGCCCCCACGGTGGGAGATTCCTTTTGAGCTTATGTGTGACGCCTCCAACTTTGCGGTTGGAGCTGTCTTATCTCAGAGGGTGGAGGGACGTTCACATGTGATCGCCTATGCATCGAGGAAACTAGATTCAGCCCAATCAAACTACACCACAACAGAAAAGGAGTTTCTTGCTGTTATATTTGCTTTAGATAAATTTCGTTCATATTTATTGGGCTCTAAAGTAGTTGTTTTTTCTGACCATGCAGCTTTGAGGTACCTCCTAAAGAAGCCAGATGCAAAGCCACGACTTATCCGTTGGATGCTCCTTCTTCAAGAGTTTGACCTTGAGATAAAGGACAAGAAGGGGTCAGAGAATTTGGTGGCGGACCACATGAGTGGGCTTACTCACACACTAGAGGGTGACACCTTGGACCAGGTACCACTTCAGGACACTTTCCCCGATGAGCATCTCTATACCATCTCAGGTAAGCATCCTTGGTATGCTGATTTAGTTAATTACATTGTTGGCTCTGAAATCCCAGTAAATTTGAAGAAACATCAAGTCCAAAAATTAAAGAGTGAGTCAAGATTTTATGTTTGGGATGATCCATACTTATGGCGCATGTGTAGTGACCAAGTCATTAGGAGGTGTATTCCTGATCATGAGTTTGAGTCTGTTTTGCAATTCTGTCATACACTTGCATGTGGTGGACACTTTGGACCCCAACGGACAGCTAGGAAAGTTTTGGACTCTGGATTATATTGGCCTAGATTATTCCATGATGCCCATGTGTTTTGTAAGTCATGCTCTCGTTGCCAACACACTGGGAACATTTCTAGGAGACATGAGATGCCCCAACAACCCATACTATTTTGTGAGATTTTTGATGTATGGGGCATCGACTTTATGGGTCCTTTTCCTAGTTCATTTGGATTTTTGTATATTTTGGTTGCTGTTGATTATGTGAGTAAATGGGTGGAGGCCAAGGCCACCAGGACTGACGATTCTCATGTTGTTGTGGACTTTGTCAAAGCACAAATTTTTTGCAGGTTTGGAGTACCAAAGGCCATCATCAGTGACCAAGGGACACACTTTTGCAATAGGAATTTTGCTTCCCTCCTTCGAATGTATGGGGTGACACACAAAACATCAACACCATACCACCCCCAAACAAATGGCCAGGCTGAGGTTTCAAATCGTGAGTTGAAACAAATCTTGGAGAAAACCGTGCAGCCAAATAGGAAGGATTGGAGCAAGCGCTTGGATGATGCATTGTGGGCTTATAGGACAGCATACAAGACCCCCATTGGTATGTCCCCATTTCGGATTGTTTTTGGGAAAGCGTGTCATCTCCCCGTGGAAATCGAGCATCGGGCATATTGGGCTATAAAGAAATGTAACATGGATTTGGCCCAAGCTGGAATTCAAAGGAAGTTGCAAATTCAAGAGCTTGAGTAGATTCGCCTGTCATCATATGAGAACTCAAGGCTCTACAAGGAAAGATCAAAAGCAGCTCATGACAAAATGGTCCAACAAAGGGAGTTTCATATTGGAGAGAATGTCCTTCTCTACAGTTCACGACTGAAGTTGATGCCTGGTAAGTTGCGTTCCAGATGGTTAGGTCCTTATATTGTGTCTAATGTTTTTCCTTATGGTGCAGTGGAGATCACACAAGAGGACACTGGAAGGAGCTTTACAGTCAATGGGCAACGTTTGAAGAGATACATTGAGGGACATCCTACTGATGCAGTGGATTTTATCACACTGCATGACCCCATCATCACTTGATCACATCAGGCTGTTCCTAACCCTTTCACTTTTATATTATTTGTCCTATTTGAAAAATTCTGCATTCCATGTGCATATATCATCTCACGGGTTCACATTGAGGACAATGCAATATTTTAAGTGTGGGGGAGGGAACCTTTTAGTTTAGTAATTTCAATTGTTTTCCTGTTAAAAAAAACAAAAACCAAAAAAAAAAAGAAATTGTGTGTCTTTCAAAATTTGTGTGTTTATTTTACAATTTTCTGTGTGTTTTTGAAACTTTTGAGCTGAAATGATTCTCATCACCATTTTTAAATCCATATCAATAAGTGAAACAATTTACCCCTTGAAACTAAGCTTACATGAATGCTGAAATGACTTTGTTTCAAGTTCAAATATTTAGTAATTTCATGGAAAGTACACCGAATTTTGAATCCCATGCCACATCTCACTGTCTTTAAATTTGAAATCACTTTCCTGTGAGGCTTCTGAACCATTATTTTCATATTCTTTACATTCACCTCACTTCTTGAGAGAACCAAACCATACTTGATTTAACCAGAATTTGATCTATTCCTGTCAAAACTTGAGGGTTTGAGGTACATATGTTTAAATGATTGAGGCATTTGTTTGGTATTAAAGCCCCCTTTTCAAAGAATCCTTTTTTATAATGGCCTACCTTGAATATTTAATCCTTGTAGCCCTTAGAAGCCATGCACAGCCTGTTAGGTTAAGCCACATTACAAGCCAATTTTCCTTATCCAACCAACTCTTGAAGTGAAATTGCATAATCTAGTTGAGCTTAAGTGTGGGGGAAGCTGTCTTGTGTTGTACCACCACATTATGTGATACTTTGGGTGGAAAATTAAATTCTGAAGAGATGTGTTTGCTGCTAAAGAAAGTCATTATATTGAAAGCTGTGCCTTTTCTGGAGCTTTCATGACAAGTGAAGCTGTGCCTTTTCTGGAGCTTCTAATTGAGGTGGAAAGTTGTGCCCATCTGGAGCTTTCAAGAAAATCATGTTTTAGAAGATTGACATTTTTTATGCTGAAATGATGAATGGTGTAAACCTTTCATGACTTTTCATGATGATGGAGCTGAATTGATACTATGGGGATTGAAGAGAAGACCATATTTAAGTGAAAATTAGATTAATGCAATTTTTCTTTAAAAGAGTCAAGCCCTCCTCATTCAGCCTCAGAGTTTTTCACATCTTAATCCTACCAACCGAAAGCCACAGAACAACCCTGAAAAGTCCTCATGATAAACATATGTCCTTGACTCACATCGGGTAGCGATGTAGGAATCTATCAAGCCTATGGTGACCCTTGTATGAGTTTGGATGAGAAAGACATTGCAAAAAAATTGATATTTGAGTGATGAGAGAAAATTCAAGCGAGGTAAGTGTTTTGTGCATGGGTGGATAAATGAAGTGGAAATATATTGAATGATATAAATGGAGAACTTGAAATAAGGTTTTTTATGTGGCATGATATCTTTTTATTCTTGGTGTGAAATTGATTGATCTTAAAGATATGTGTTTTAAAATTGGTTTTGATTTGATATTGATGTTTACTTGATATGAGGTTTTGCCCAGGTGTGCAAAAGGGTAAGTGTGGGGGAGTTGATAAAACACTATTTTATTGAATATTTTATTGATAATAAATGATATAATTTCCTCACATTGTGTTAAACATGTTTATTTATTAAATATTTGGGATTTGATCATTCATTTGAAAATTTGGTGAAAATTCCAGTTTTACCCTTAATAGTGCACTGTAGTATTTCGAAGATATATATTTTTATGTTTATTATTTGAATTTGAAATTTTGTAACAGTGTTTCTAACTTAATTATCTACAACTTTTATTCAGGACACTAAAGCTAAAGAGTTCATTTGGTTGTTGAAATTGGGCCATGAAGTCAAAGTTGGGCTGGGCTCGCCAGAATGGAGAAGGTATTGTATTTGGGCCATATATTCTACATACGGGCTTGGATTGAGCCCAAATTTTGATGAAAGCTCGGGGACATGATGTGGCACAAATCATCCTTCTGGAATTCCGGCCAATTCACGCGTTTTGGTGGTCAAATGGGCGGTGCAAGTTTCATTAAAATATTTGGCCGAGATTTTGCATTCACACTTGAAACCACTTTAAACCTAGCCTCCCCTCCACTCTATAAATTAGTGATTTTCTCATTTGGAGAGGCTGGTTCGTGAATTGGGAGATTGGAGGCAGAGTAGAATTGGTTTCAACCAAATTCTCCAACCATTGTAAGAGTGGTAGCTCTTGAAGCAAGGATCCTCTCATCGAAGCCTCCTTCTCTCCTTCATGTTGTAATTGTTTTGTTTGTGTAATAAACTTCTTTGTTCTTCTTTTATTTCTTCTCATTTCCTCTGTTTTATTTAAATTTATTCTTCTCTTAATCTTCCTCTTGGGGCTGGAATTCTTGAGTAGAAGCGATATTGGGTTATACCCATTATAAACCTTTGCACATGCAAAACGCTTCTACGATGATTACGCCACCCATGGAAGAGTAATTTTTAGTGATCGATCTATCTTCTACCCTCTTAATTTAATTATTTTGAATCATTGAGCCTACTGTAATTCACTTAATATGATCCATGAATTATGTTTTTAAATTGTAAGAAACTAAGCAAACAATTGAACAATTAACACAAAAACACGCGAGGTCGGGATTTTGTGTAAATTGTGAGAGCGCGATCTTAATCGGTAATACAAGACCACACGGGATTAATTTGTAGAGTTCAAATATAATCCCTAAACACAATTCATCCTCATTTCCAGAATGGATATGTGCCTTAATTTACCACTGATCATAAGATAATCTTAGAACATCAATCAAAGCAGGGTGCTGCGATTGCACGTTCCAAAGTTAGCCTAGGTTTAAATTCACATCATCTTTGTGGTAAAGTTAATTTTCGTAGGGTTCGGGATTTAACAAATTAAGGGATCATAATTAAGTGAATGTTAATTTAAATGATAATGATTAATAATAAATTGAAGAGGTAGAGTTAGATCGATTACGCTTTATAAATAGATTTCTAAAAAAACATCTTCTTGTTGTGTCATTTAAATTGAAATTCATTTCAAAACTAAAAACAAAAAAATTATACAATCTTCTTCCAGCAAACTTCTTATAGATTCATAAACTATAAACAACCACCCCCATCCTTTCAATTAGTGTTTTTATTCTCTTTTATTTTACTTCTTTAATACCTCTAAAAATTGTTTTAATTCACTTCCTCCTTTGAGAGACGACCTTGGTTAGCCCCCTATGCTACACCAAGTAAACTAAACATTAGCTTCATAGAGTGTTGTGCTTGGAGTTTTACCCAACGTAACTCACTTTTGAAGTTCTTTTGAGAGCGTGTGCGACATCGCTCTTTCACACCTCTTAGTAGGTGAGAGGATAAATAATTTTGTATGTGAATAAAAATAAAACATGTAGATTTAGAAGTTTCCATTCCACCCTCAAAATATATATCAAAAGTGATTTATGTCGGAGGATAGGACAATAATACTTTAGTTTCCCTTTATCAAGTTACTCCATTGATGATCAACACCATATGTTCTCTATTTAAGTCATCCCATAAAAAATAATACACATTTTCCCATCATCCTTAATGTAAATTTTCGTATCCATCAAAAAAGGGAAACAAGTCTATTTGATAACATCTATATGAAATGGATACATAGATGGAATTACAGAAAATTATTTAATGCATTCAAATCATGGATCTAGTGAAAAACAACTCACACACATTTAACTTACGAATAATTATTGATTTTAAAAATAAATTACTTTTTTGATATTTTATCTAATATTTTCAAATATTAGAATAAATTGTTATATTATTCATAATATATCGTTCAATGCATGTCCAATATAAATCTAAATATTTTCCATATTCATACTAATGAAAATAGGTTGATTCCTGATTATTGGAAAATCTATTTTGAGTTTCCCAGAAAAGAGATATATATGGATAAAATTTTAAAACATGTTACAAAAATATTAGATTATGAATTTGATATAAAATAAATTGCGAGGTTTTTTATTATATATAACATTAATGTTCATTTAACAAGTGGAATTCATTGTGCATTAAATTATCGACCCATATGTGTGGTTTGTCTAATATTGACTATTTGGAGCATTTAAGTTATTGAACAGTAAAATAGAGATCAATAATTTATGAATAATATAATTGGAAACATTCCCATCCTAATATATGTGAATATCGATTTGAAAATTTTACTTTTTCAGCACAAATAATGATCTGTTTTATGAGGGTGGGATCTTTTTATTTTAAGGTTAATTCTCATAATTTATCTCATGGATGATTGATTAAAAAAATTCATGTATCTATTAAAATTGATTTATTTAACCCAGTGGGCATTTAGCCCATTACATGGCCCATAGACCCAAATTTTTGGCCAAAATCCCATTCAGTGAATAATACTACTACAATACACGTATACTATAGTAACACATAGTACCCAACCACCGCTACAATAGCTCGCCGCCGCTATAGTGACATGTTAATGCTATAGTGCCTGACGTTGCTATAGTACCAACACTAGTATAGTATGCTCCAGTACTACTACAGTGACCTTCTCCCCATGGGTTTTGAACCCCCATTTTCCATGTCTTATTTTGGGGTGCCTACAACCAAGCCAAACCCCAACTACATATAACTAGATTTTCTTAATGATTATGAATAAGAAATTATTGAATTTTAAATATAGATATTTTTTCCCATGTGAATATTTTTAATTTTATATTGAATTGCTCCACCATAGGTTGGTGTTTGTTGGATTTTCATTAGTATATGAGAGGTTATATTGAAACATCATAGTATCATTAAAAATAAATTGGGGAAAATTGGTGTGATCATATATTATGTGTTATCAATTACATCAAGTGGATTCTATGTTTTTTATGAAAACATTTCAGTATAAAATATCATAATATGTGTCAGATTTATGTGAAATTGATTCATAAAAATTCATGAATGGTTAAAGGATCATTTACCTAAGGAATCAAAATAGTATGAGCATGTTTGATATGATTTTATTGAGTGAAAACATATCTAAAATATCACTTATAATCTAAAATAACACACATTAAGTTATACATATCACTTCATTTGTTCGATAGATGTTTCAAAATATACTATAAATCAAAAATTAATTTCAGATAATTTTCTTAAATAATTATGAAAATATAACAATGTTTTTTAGTTTTTAGTGATTCAGGAATAATATTTAATTAAATATTAATTTTAAACTGAAAGAACACATTTTATGTCATAATAATCACACCTTGTGTCAGATTATGTTTTGTATTTTTCATTCCAGTCACAAATTTTAAATGGGTAATTTTTCAAAATTTAAGAAAAAATATGAATATGTTTTCTCAATATTAATCATCTCACATGCATGTTTTTAGGAAAATATAATTTTAAACTAAAACACTAATCACACAATTTATAAATTGAAAACACACACTAACAAACATAAACATGTCAAATAATAATGATATACCAACATGAATAGAACAAATACTACAAGAGTGCATCACAATTATTATATACTTAGTTAATACATTTTTTAGATAAATTTTTTTATTAATATAGGAAAAATGATTAAATTAAAATAAATTATAAATTTTTTTATCTCTTCACGATTTTTATGAAAATTAACTATATAATTATTTTGTAAAAATTATTTGGAATGTACCTTAATAAATTAAGTAAAATGAAGAAAAAATTTACTAATGAAGTTTTAAAATGTCATATCTTCATGATGTTTGCATATATTATGAAACAATTCATGTTAACCATCCATTTCTAAAAAACAATATAAACTCTTTTAAATGAATTTTATTTTTGATGTATTTGTAGTACGATAAAAATATAAAAATAAATTCTTAAATTTTTTTAAATGAAATAGTCATTATCATGAATATTCCATCATCGAGGATGTGGTTTTGTTGAGATAATACAATATATTTTATAAATGTCCACATATGGATCCCAAAATCCTTTCAATTATTATTTTAGAATGCTTTAGTATACTTTTTTATTGTAATTTATTTTAATATACATTTTTATAGTGAAATGTTTTTATATATGCCCTAATACTAAACTACTTTTAGAAGTAGATATGAATGCGTTGTTCAAGGACATTCCTTATGAAATAATTTCGATGATATTTAAAAACTACCAAATTCTAATTATTTAATAAACCATAAAATAAAATTTATAACATGACATTTAGTTGTAAAATGTTTAATTTAGTGTATATAATATTCAAAAACATCATCACATTTGGTCGGTATTGAAGATCCTTTGTGATGTTTTGTTTTAACAAGTATTTTTTTTATGAAAACTATATTTTTATAAAAAATGCCTTTTCTAAATTTAGTGAAAGAGGTGTTTTTGTATTTTAATTAATTTTTTTTGATATTTTTCTGAAAATATGGATAATTATTTTTTGAAATAGTGGTGATCAGACGCAACAGTAAAACCCAAAAAATCTAAAATGAGAGAATTGTATTCGTTGTCATATGCAACATATGAAAATAAATACAGAGAAAATATAACACATTGATAAATAAAAATATATTTATTTTCATATATAATAAATATATTATATAATATTCTCCAAATAAAGAACTGAGTTTATCTTGAGTTACACGTAATTCCCTTTTTACATAGCATTACACGGAACAATGAGATTAAATGAAAAAACAAAATATTATTAATATGTTTTTATTCAATATAATAGTTATAGCCTTGCTGCTAAAATTTATCTATGAATATTAATGACTAAATTTTTATACTTATGGTCCTCTATTTGGTAGGAATAAAACAATCATAATTTTAATGACAATAAAAAGTTTACTAGAAATTTTTTTTTATAGAAAATGATTTAATCACGATTTGTAAAAATAATTTTAAATTAAATAGTACCACATTAGGAATAATTATTTGAAATGAAACATATTGAAATTTTATTACCAGTATTATCTTAGGGTTATTTTAATTTTTATTTTTTTAGAAGTATATTTTTTAATGGATTGTAAACAATATTTTGTTTTTTTAGAAAACTATCATTTTGATTGATTTATTCGTAATGATAATATTTATTTTAAACTAAAATTGGTTAAATAATATTTAATTAAATAACATTTATGTTATTTTAATCATTTTAATGTTGAATTTTCAAAAGATACATTTTATACATTTGAATATTTTTTAATTAAAATCTCATTTTCGCGTCCCATCCACGTGTTTAATTATTTGTAGAATTTTCCACTTCTATTAATTTAATATGGGAAAAATCATTAATATAAGGAATTATAATAAATGATTATTTATAATATAGTCACCTTATTTTTATTTTACCTAAATAAAATGGGAATACAATGAAATCTAATTATCGTGGTTAGGCTAAAAATTGATTTATTGGGGGTTAAACATACCAGATAAGGGATAAAAATAACTGACCAACTTTTAAAAAACACATTATAAGGATATATTTTTACATTATATCCACTAGGATTGAGAATTAACTATTTTCAAAACATTTTTCAATAAGAAAAAGGTCTGTATTGTTGAATACTTAAAAAAATTACAATTATTCCACTCAACCCACTTGTATAAGGGAACCCCTCACCACTATTATTTACAACTTCAAATCAATTTTTCCTATCTAATACACACCTAAATCATCTCCACACATCCCTCACATAATCTTAGAACCCTTATTTTAGGTATAAAGTCAAACTATGATGGATTTTGTGTGAACATAAGGGTGATACCCGAATAAGTGGTAATGCACCTCAACAAGCATTTTTATATTATTTTTTCTCCATCACCATAAATTAATATTATAATATGATGACATAAAATCCACATTATGTTAAATATTATATTAAATTTTCATAATAATTGTGGCATGTAATAAAATTTCTAATTCAATGAAATGTGTTTTGAAATCATTGTTCGTGTGTACGGCGAACTACTACCTCAAAAAGAGAGGTTATTTATTTTACTATTACCACTTCTATAGGATTGTTATAATGATATACAATATATATATATATATATTCTATTTATAAAATTTTTATACCTCAGGTCTCATTATATTATATATATCTCCATAACTCTTATTTTGTAGGAGAAACAATAACATCTGCCATTTGTATGATGGACGGCCACCTCGCAATGTGATGTGAGTCCATTTCAAAACAACTCCACATAGAAGGTTATAGAGATAAATTTAATGATTATATGACATACACATGAAATAATTATGATATTATTATTATTATTTTCATTTGGAAAATAAAATATTTCAATTTCATTGTTTATTCAGTGGGATAAAGATCATTACATCATTTTTGTATGTGTGGACTATCACCTTCACGAATCAATGTGACTTTCTATTTATCACAAAACCATATGGATTATGTATATAAATATATAAATTTCTATATATTATATTATGACGTGTAATTAAATATTATCACATACATAACATAATTATATTATGTTAATTGAAAAATTGAAATGTTACTCATTTGTACCAATGATCTACTATATATATGAACATAATGTACTACATTTTTCATAACCATATTTAGTAATTGGATATAATATTACAATTCATGTTTAAATATGACAATTATTTAATTATTATTCATATTAAGATGATTATGCTATGTAATATGTGTAAAAAATGGATCTTTATGAACTAACAAGCATAAGAAAACAATGCAGTTGATAGAAGAAATAAGGAAAATAATGAATTTTTATTAATGAATGGGTGATAAGATGTAATAAAATGTTTATATGTTATATTATAAATATTAATATAGTTCACATAGATTATTATAACTTGTTAAAAATAACTATATATATTGTTAATGAATTTTCAATCAAAAGGAATCTAGAGGGAATGGATTTCATAACTGAATTTTAATTCATTTTATTAAACTTATAATTCATTTATTATTATATTATACGATTATATGCATAATACATTTTATTAACATATTTTATATTTAAAATTTTTATATTTATTTACAGTTCAAATATATAAATAATTCATTTAATAACTCTACGTTCAATGTTATGGTAATTATAAATTATTATTTCAAAGTCACATTCTAATCGAGATTGATTATTCATGAATTTGAATTTAAGAAAATATATTTTCTTCAAAAAACATGATATCCTAAAATGGATTCATATATAATATTAACAATATAATGATTATTTATAAATATATATTTACCATTGTTTACTTTTTAATTTTTTTCAATGGGTTATAATGTTTTTTTTCAAAATAAAATGATATTTATTTTTGTCGAAAATGATAGAGGAATATTCTTTTTATTTTCCAAAATTGGAACATTAATATACATATAATAGGACAAAGCAAATTTATTTTTTACATGTAAAATATTTATGTAATTATCCACTATCATGAACATCATTTCATTTAAGATGAATTTAAATTATTATAATAATCATTTTGGAGAATTTGTTTCCATATTATTCTCAAAACTATACGTTTTTTGAAATTTATTTTCCAAGATAATGATTTTAAAAATTATTATAGATTTTTAAAATGAATATTATATTTTCTCTATGAATGTTGTCATCATATTTTTATTGAATTTATAATCATTAGTGACATCAACCAATTAATGTACTTATTATCCTATTGGAATATGTATAATTTATGTCATCTTTATTATTTATATAGATTTTTTATGAATAGATTGATTGTGGATGTTATATTTTGATAGAATTCGTCATATTACCTAGAATGGATTATGATTTTTTATTTTATTAGGCTATGTAATAAAATTTTATATGTTATTTTTAAATAATAATTTTTTAAGTTGACTATGGTTCACACAATTCATATAACAAATTCATTTGTCATATTATGAGTCTGTTGGGGCCCTGATACAAATAGACTATCAATGCTTCAATAGATATGATGATAAAACAACAGTTGTTGAAATTCTATGTGTTTGTACCAAATATTTTTAAATTTTCTTGTGAAATATCTTTGTAGTATGTGTCTTGTGAATGGAATTGAGAAAAAAGAGTTTACCAAACCAGATGTGTTTGAAACCGGAAAATTAATACTATTTTGTGAATGTTATAAATTTTAAATTTCATGTAAACGATCTTGATTGTATCAATAAGATGCCTGAAATTATACATTTCCACATTATGAATTATGTCATACAAATTACATGTTATTATTCAGTTAGTTATAAAATAAAATATTATATGGTTATTAATATGGAATTATTTAATCATCTTTAATTAATTACATTTTATTCTCATGTTATTGACAATATTGAATTTGATTCGGTTATATTCCTTTCAAAATTGATTATTACATTTTAATTCATATCCTTTTTTATACATTTACCTTTATGAATCTTTTAAAATCACCAATTTCCTTTTTTCACTAGGAATCCATGGAGAAGATTATCATTTATATGTATGGATATGATACAAGAAATAATGATATTATTGAATAAAGATAATGTTTTAATTTATTTATTAATGTGTAATATAGGAACCATTTAATAATCAATTTTTCAAATACTTCTAATCTTTTTCATCCTTTGGGATGTGATTCCATGAATTCTATATCAATGTAATAAATCAATCACTAGCATTGTTTTGTTTGAATCTGAGATATTACTGTTTCTATCTTAGGAATTATATTAGATCCTGTGGGAACTATATTTAGGAAAATGTAATTAGGGATCATAACCTAATTGTAGAATCTGATTATATTAATATAAAATCTTCCTTAAGTTTTGGCGAGGTATATTTTATGTGGTTTTCCTTCAAATACTTCCTTTTATGGATATTATAATATGAATTTGTTCTTTTATTGTTTTCCCCTGAGGAAATAACTAGGAAAATTATGCATTGGGCTTCACATTATTGTCATATGACCAAAACAATTCCTTACTTTCATAAATTCTGACACAATTGTGGGGTATTCATTGGATAATAAACAATTTCCAATGAATCTATTATTATGGAACTATAATTGTGATATCCCCAAGTATCCATAATCATGATTTTGATATTAGATATGTTGATAGACATAGGAGGAAGATCCCCGTGACCCGACAGTTAAAAACCTTGAGTCGTCCCTTCCCCCTTGATGGGGGAGGCCACTTCATAGTCTCTCAATGAATCATGACCTCATTTTTTTCTCCAGTTTTATATCACTGACTACATACCTACTTTCTGTGGAGTGAGTCCAGTTATGAGTGTCATTGTGCTTTTTGTGGAGTGATTGGTGACATGCCTCATGGTAGAGGTCTTCTTAGCCAGATAATGATAATGTTTTAGAGAGGAAACATAATGGATTGAATGGAAAATTCATATTTACCCCTACTATGGGAGACAATAAACTCCAAAAATATGATATCCAATATGATGCATAGTAAAATAAATGGTTTTGGAATTTTTGATCTGACTGATGTTGTATATCACATGGATGCTCCCTTCGATGTTGTTATAACTGAACAACAATGGGGGCTTGTATAATTTCTATGAAAACTCTAGAATTTATTATGCATTCGGGGGTTGAAATATCGGAGGAGTGTATCATGATTAATGAAACACTATTAAAATAATAATAGATTATCAAATGATCACTACGTGTGGACATTATTCATGACAAATGGGAATTTATTAGAATCAATTTTCTTATACTAATAAGAGGATTTAATAATGGTATGATCTAAAAAGAGGTGTACGTTAAAATGTATGACAAACTGGCTTATCAATTTTAAGAAATTATAATGGATGATCCAGATATATAGGTAACCACTATCTCATTAAAATTATTTAGGGATATTGTTACCAATTTGGTTATGTTACCCTTTAATAATAACAAGATTTTTTAGTGTTTTTATGGTGTGGACATTTTAGTTTTTCATTGTTCCCCTTAAAAGATTTTTTGCTAAAATTAAATTGAATTTTCATATATTTGTTATTAATTAATCATTTCACTTGTTTTGGGGTTGGCCACATGATCCATAATAATGTAATTCATTCCATTGATTATAAATGGCTCATATTTTAAGGAATCGGAAACACAACAAAGCATTTAATCCAAAGAATAAGAATCGTCATTTCATTAATTAGATTAATTCAACATTTCAAAGAGAATTAATCTCCCTAATATTCTCATTATATGAGGACATACTATCACGTGATGACAATGAAGAGAAAATATTTTCGCAGTATTATGGCTTTGAAGGGAAAAATGGAATAATTGTAAGGTGGTAAAAAATGAGGATAAATGGAATGATGGGGTTTTCCACACCTATTAGTTAATAAATGAATTTCACGTTTACATTATAATGACATTTTCTATTTTTCTAATGGAGTGGAGAGAATGAAAATTGTGCATGTGACAGTAATGGTAGGAAAAAAGACTTCTAGGTAAAATTCTTCAGTTTATAATTCGTCAATGATGATTGATATGGATAATGTAAAATGGGCCGTAGTGACTACATTAGAACTAATTATCATTTTTTTGATAATGTGGTTCATGATTTCATTAATGGATTAACAATTTTTTTGGGATTTATGGAATAAATACAATAAGCTATGTATTATTTTTAAGAATATGGAATCATGAATGATTACAATATTTTATTAGTTATTTGACTTGTTTCATGAGATTAAACAGTGAATATATTCACATGATTCGTATAAGAAGATTAATATCTACATCATGATGTTTAATATATTAATGATAATAATTTTTTTTAAATTTATTAATCATATTTCTGTGGTTTTTAATATCTTTTCTGGAATTGGTAATATGGATTAACTATCCTGACCTAACCAACTGATGTCCAAATTTTGACTACCCCTATCCCAATTATAATAGGCCAGTGGTTGAAGACTAGTGCGGGGTAGGAATATCCATTAAATAAGAGTTATTATCATAATTTACACATACACATACACAAATTTCCAATCTGAAAAATTATGAAATGTAATAAAACTAAAATTAATCCATGCATTCATATACAATCCCAAAAAAGAGTATGAGAACAATGTACTAAAAGTGGAAAATTGGGTACAATTAAAGCCCAACTAAAAAAAGAACAAGAGAAACATGCTCCATGAGAGAGTACTAATGTTAAATGTAGGCCCTCATGAACCATCTCATTATTGCATGGTCAACCTATGTAACACCCACTTCTTATCCTCCCAGGATGCTGCCAAATGGGATATTATCGGCATAAGACCTGACATGTTCCATAGAACCACAAGCAGGCATGAGTATAAAAATACCATGTATGGAACCCAAAAACACAAAACACAAGGAAATACTTATATTAATATCAATAAAAAATAAAAAAAATGTATAATAAAAACACCTGGATATACTGAGTAAAGTCATTATGCCACTTGGAGGTCACAACCAACTTCCATCAAAACATTTTCCTGAAGAAAACTATATTTTAGGGGGGGTGCTCAATTAGCCTTTCAATAATTAGATACTCTTTAAATATATATATATATATATACCTTTTAGAACATCCAAATAAGCAAACTAGTCAATGTAGACCCTGATAAACAGAAAATGGGTCATTCGCAATAGCACTAGAGGACACCCTAAACCCAATATGTATCAACCCTCTATGTAGGGGATCATATAATAATGATATCAAAAAAATTATAATATGACAAAAAATATATAGGATTAACATCAGGTGCCGGGAGGTAACAAATATTACAAAAATCCCACATAGGTTACAAGTATGATAGGGGATTCTAATATAGTCTTAAGGAGGGAAACGACAACTCTATTTGAGACTCGACCACTAGAGGCGATTTCACTAAACTGATTTCGAAGAAATGGAACATTGTATCCTCAATAGAATAGAATAAGGGAACACACTCAACCATGATTTTTCCAAACTAATAAAATGATGAGATAAAATTACTCTTGAAGGGGGTTTATGGCGTGTACTAGGGGTACACATGGTGTAAAGATATCATTAATTTTACGATGTAGTAAATCCTCAAACTACATGGAAATGAAAATGTAAACAGTTTCTAGAGATATATTGAATCAAGGCTATGTGATGTTGAATATGTTATTTTACTTTTTCTGGTCATTGTTCCAACCTGTCTATAGATGGTTGTGTACATGTACACATAGTTAAATATGTTTCTACTTACACAATGTGCATGTGTCTATTTAAATTTTCTAGTTTCGGAGTACATTCAGAAGTAAATATAGAGTTGTCATAGATGGTGTAAGGACCTAGCCTTAAAACATTACATAATCATGGATTAAATGAATAATTCACATAGAGGATCTTTTCAGGTTAAGAGTTTTAGAATATTAGGACATAACTATTACATCTCAAAAGATTAAAAAGTAAACACTTATACTAAGTTTCCATTTTTTTAATAGAATAAAAAGTATAAAAAACATTTATAGATCCATTTTATAGATAAAATTTCTTCCCATGATCCCATCATCGACCCTATTCATCATTAAGTCATGCAGAAAACATTTCAAAAACATGGGATGAGCATAAAAAGCCTAGAAAAAGATACATAAAAAAGGAAAACTGTTAGTTTTTCAAAACATCATGTAAATAATGAATACTTTATCAAAGTAATACTTTTCACGTTTAAGATGTACTAAATACTCTTCACTGAATAAATATCATTACATACCATTTTGTAACCAAAAGAATACCATAAATCCCATATATAGAACACATAACATATAAATGTAACATAGGACAAAAATATACTTAAATGTAATAACCATACAGTCTACATCCACACATATCACTACATGGAATAGCCATACGGCTGACTTCCATACCCAATGCATTGGAGGTTATAATGTGACCACCCTTCTTTGGATTCACGACACCACCCGTCATATGGTTTATCACGTAACCACCCATCAAATTTCCATGTACCATTATAAAATCATAACACATAAAACAATTATTATTGAAAGAAAAAATTTCCACATTTCAATCACAATATATCACTTATATATATTAAAATAACAAATCCATTATCAAAACCATTTTCAATACCAAAATAAATAAAAGATTATATGGTATTTATTTACTTTTAAAAACATTACAGATTGTTGAGGAAGCGAAAGATCAAATAATACTCGCGGTGGAGAAAAGGTTGTTGTCAACTTTTACATTAAAAAGAAACATACATTTTGTCGTTTTGTAAAACACTTAGTATAGAAAAAATTCCATTTGAATAAAAGTAAAAGTCAAAGGGGTTTATATACAGTATAAAAGAAAGTTATGTATAAAAAAATATACCTTAATGAAAGGAGATTGATATTGGGTTAAACAATAAGAGGTCATTCACACATATTCATATCATCACATGATCAATAATTAGAGTTTTAACTCAATGAATTGAAATTGGGTTAAGAAGTTTCCTTACAAAAATTTGACAGCCTAACAGCGTTACATTAAAATTCAGAAAAAATAGATGATGAGAGAGAAATTGGTATCTCATCACTTGTACAAAATATTTACATCAATAAGGATTTATAAGAACATATCCCAACATAATAATATGTAAATTAAAAGATATAACAAAAAAAAGAGTCTTTTTAAAAGAGGAGGGTGAAAGGTTCCCTTACCAATTTGGTAACATACAAAACATATGCCACATGAAAGAAGGATCATAAAATTAAGATGTAAATACCCATAAATTGATGTATAATACATAATGAATACAATAAATGGAAGTATATACACCACACAAAAGTAAATAGTGGAAAATTTAGCATGAATCTCACGGGAATAAAAGTGAGATGAATAATCCCTTATGAAAACTCGGCATCCTAACGACGCCACTTAAAACATCCAAAAATTGATTGACTAGATCAAATTCATTCTCTCATCATACGAACATAAAATTTAAAGTAATATTAATATAAATTAACATCCCCCAATATAATAAAGATGAGCTTAAAAGAAATTACATAAAAGAGAGTACTTAAAAAGAAAGAGAGAGGTAGGATCCCTTAACTCAAGTCCGACTTGTCTTCTTCATTTATTTATATTCCAGAATAATAAACATTGGACAATTTATAATTTCTTAATGAACTCCTTTAAAAATTATTATTTAGTTCATATCACATATTATAATGTTACAATAATTGGATAATAATATGAGTTCATATCCAATGTTTTTGTCGATGTTCGGTACTAGAGATAAAATTGAACTTGTTGGAAAAGAATCTTCCATGTAGTTATAGGTACATCATCTCCAGAATTTTATTAATGATTTAAATATCATATATATCCAGTATATATTCATTTTATAATATTCCATAACATTTGAATAGAAAAAAATAAATGCACCGTTCATGGAGACAGTAGGCCATACATACGCATGAACGCTACTTTCATTTCTTTTTCATATTAATGTTATTAAAACTAAATAATAGATATATATATTATAATTGCAGAATGATATAAATCATATAGATGTAATATATGACATATATATTCATTATATACATGTACATATAATAGTACATAACATTTGGAGATACGAAATGAATTTTAACGTTCATGGAGACGGTAAGCCGTACATACGCATGAACGCTACTTTAATTTCTATTTCATATATTAATGGAATGAAGAAAATAAGGGTGATACAAAGGTATATTATAATTACAGAATTATATAAAATATAAAATCATTAAATCCATCCTTTATACATCCCACATATGGTATTAATGATTAAAATAACTTTGAGGGGCGGTAGGCCACACTTCCTAAAATGAAATTATTGTGTTTACGCATTATGGAAACCATAAAGGTATGGAATAAATTAAAAATAAAGAAGAATAATGAATACATAAACATAATATATATATCATATATAAATACAGTGACATCTTAATGTCCACCATGAGAGGTGTTAAAAGAAGATTGAACAATCATCATTTCGTGAGGCAGTAATTCGCCACCCACAAAAACAGTATGTTCATTAACCATTATATGGAGGTGTGTATGAGTGTAGATAAAATACTACTCATTACAGAATCTAATTATATTTAAGATACTGGTTTTGTTACAAAACAAAGGAATAAAAAGAGTTTTGGGGGTGGGAGAAGCAAAATATAACAAAAGAACATAAGAGAAGACATTACCTTGAAATCGGATAACTCTTTTTGATTTGAGCTCAAAGACTTCCATGGAAAGAAATATTCCAAAAGTGAGGATTCTGGGAGTAAGAGAGGGATTTGGAGAGACAAAATTAGCAGAGGCTAGAAGATGCAAGGGAATTAGAGGTGTGGGTAAAGTGGTAGAGGTGGGGGCCTTTTATAAGAGGGAGGAGGGGCACTCTTGGAAAGTCATGAAAATATAATTTATTATAAAATGATTTTCAGATATCAAAGGTGAAGAAATTATATATTTCTAGGATAAGGTAATAAGGGTTCTAAATCCATCCATCGAATAGATTTTTGACATGTGTATGTCTTAGAATTTACATTATCTTTTCAGTTTATATAAATCGTTCATTAATGAGGTAATCTCTGCATCATCATGGTGTCATAAATAAATAAATTTCTTTAATTTCTAATAATTATTAAAAAAAATACTATGTTGTAGGAAATAATATTATTATTCCAATGAACATTTATAGTCAAAAATATAATTTTTATAACCCCATGAAAAAATATATTTAGTAAAACAATTAATGTTTGTGACATTTTTATTTTAACTTTAAATAAAAAGTTATTAATGTCATTTTCTAACCCAAGTGGCTCCATGGGGTCCCCAAGTTGACCCATGGATTTTCTTGGTCGGCCATGACTCATCCAATAATGGTAGTACATATGTCATGGACATTTCATATTATTAAAACATTATCATTTCTTTAAATTACACTAATTAACCTTAATCATGATTAATAAAACATAAAAGTTACTATTCACCAAAAATTATTTTAATCCCACTGAAAAAATTTACATCCTAATGAAATCCATGTATGTTGGATTTTTGTAATTCAAATTACAGGGGTTGAAAAATTTCATTTAAATGAAAAATCTGTTTTTTAACTACCACTTAGTGGTTTCACTTTTAAAAATTAAAGTTTTTCAGAAAGATACCAAAAATTCAACCGAATCTATATTTGATATTCAGAAATAAAAAATGATGTCTATTTTAAGAAATTAAAAACATATATGTTTCATTAATCAATTTAAAAATTAATTCCTGTTGTCAAAACAAATCGCGTGTTTTAAGAAACAAAATATATCAAAATATTGACAGTCGTTTATGTCCAATTTCAAAGTGAAATTAATTCCAATTACCACCATTGGATTAAATGTTAAAAAAATATTTTAACTACACTTTAAACACAATTAAAAATACAATATATCCACATAAATAAATTATATTAAGAGGAAGATTTGAATTAAAATAGATCATTTTCACTAAAAATGATCTTTATAACAAAAATTTACATAAAGTAAATTTTGATGTCCAGATTCTAAAGAAGGATTTTATTTGGTCCAATATAACATATAAAATTGTCAAAAAGTGGTTTTATAAAAGGGTTATCCATCAAATGGTGGTTAAATGGTATTTTAAAGAATATTAGAATATTTACGCTTAAAATTGGAATCATTCGAATTTAAAGCCTCTAACATTTATTGGATAAAAGTAAAAATATTTGACAAAGATATATAATAATTTTGTAGTTAGTTCTGTTAATTCTCGCCATTACAACTGCTAGGAATTTACTACCATTTATAATAATATTATTTTATTATTAGATATGCAATGTAAGATTTCAAAGAAACTTGTTTTTGTGTATTTGGTACGCCATTGTGCCTGGAGTTCCCTTTAAAGTAATATTAGTTTTTTATTTACAAATATTAATAAATATGAAAATGTTATAGTCTTTATTTACCTAGGATGTTACATCTTTCCCCCATTTTGAGAATTGTGTCCTCACAATTTTAAAATTGGTCTCGGAAACATCATTGAACATCCCATATAGGATCAAGAGTCAGTAGAACTTTCACATTAAAATAAAGAAAGGGAAGTAAAATGGTCACCTTAGTTAACCCAAACTAGGATTCCATGTAGGAAAACATGGACATGGATAAGAAAAAAGGGTCATGTTCTGATAGAGAGTGATGGAAAACATGATGTGGAGAATGTTAACCACAAGAAAATCCCAAACATGTGATGGGTTAAACGGTATTTTATTCCCCAGTAGGAATAGTTGTCATAAAAATTTTATTTTTTAGTTACTTATCATTGAGGAATTTATATATGACCTTAACTAAATCATAAGGAAACATACTTACTTGTCGTGTATACTTTAATCACTTACTAGATTTCTTACAAAAACTCATGTTTTTTCTCCAAAAGACCAGTATTTAGGTTGAGTTGTTCACATTAAGAGTGCTATAATCAACTTCGTGAGAATCTCTTAATCCTCAAAAGAGAACTCTATATTTCCCATGTCTTAATACCTGAACCAAAACCATAATTGATAGAACAAGATCAGATAATCCACAAAAGGATAATATATTATAAAAATAAAATTTATTCCTAAACTCCAAAATTTTCCAACAAAACCCAAAGTTAAATAAAGACAACTCGATAAAAAATTTGTCCATAAAATTATTCAAAGTAATCCAAACTATGATTGAATGCCATAATTTTTAAGGATTTAATCACATAGTATTCCAAGTTAAAAATTAACATTTATCTCCAACTAACATCAGTTGCTCTTAAAGTCTCATATTGAAAGTTAATTAACCTAATCATATATCCTGCATGATAGTTCAATATTTTCCTAGATAAATCAAAAACAAATTATTCTTAATTAAAAGAATTATCAAACTAAAAATAATTTTTCATACTAACAAGGGACTTCACGTAGTCTAGTGGTAGGTGATAAATACATGTCGGATTTTGGTTATGGGTTCGAGTCCCACAACATTGTTTGATGCAGCAGGTTGTCACATGGTCTGTGTGTCGTCCTTTTTACAAAACAATATAATTATCAAAACACTCCCCAACAAGAGATAAAATCATCAAAAATAACCATAACATAATTTCACCTCAATTTTATCTCATGCCTTTCATTTCCCATTATAACATATAGTAACCCATAATTACCTAAAAATTAAGGATCATATAAACCCAAATATTTATTTATAACTATGTCAACAAAAAAATATATATTTTCCTTGAATAAACTTTTCATATAACAAACATCAGTGTTACACATACTATAAAAATCCTTCGAATGTAACCCCATCATCAAAAGAGACTTAATACTTTTAAGAATTTCACCATCCTAAAATATACCATAAATCGTGAATCCCTTATATTTTGACTTCTTACTCATTAAACATTCTTCATGATCCATTAACATTCCATTCCAACTAATTCTTAAATAATTCGTTCCAACACACAAATTCATCAATCATATCGGGAGATTATAAAATAGGAATACATATGTTAAGAGATAATCCATACCATTGATCTGTCATTGTCAGTTTCTTCATCCGAAATCAAAATGGCATTAAGTATTGGAAAAAGAATATTTTTATGATCATGGGGATCTCATTACCGAAACCACTTCGTAGGAAATCTATTTTCATAATGACAATGCACAACACATTTAAAACATTCAATTGATCCCTCAGAAAGAACTTCTTTCTCTTTCCTCGAGTCAACTGGATGCATCATTTTTACATGGAAGGTTCTTTCTTTATGACCTTCATTTCCACATCTATAGAATCTTTTTGTCCCTTTGAAACATTTTCCTAGGTGTTTCTTTCCTCATTATTAACAGATAGGTTTTTGAACACAATTACCTTTATTATTATTACCTAATCTTCCATAGGGATTTGTTTCTCTCATATATCATGCCTCATAAAAATCACCACGGTTTAGGTGGTCAATCATGACTCCAGATGGTTAGTTGAGGATAAATAGAAGATTTCTCCTTGCAGCTCACATATCATTCAGTTGATCGCTCAGAAAACTATCACAGTTTCTTTAACATCCATTATAACTTTGGTGCCTTCTAGTTCCAACCATTTAATAATATCAAAAAGGTCAGCGTGAGAAAATCAGTAAAAAAATCAAATAATAATGTGGACGATAAACACTAAGATATAGTTATTCATGTAATATTAAAATAATTCTAACTATCAAAAAAACAATTACTTCATCTAATATACTACCCATTTTTGTTTTACACAACTTGTCACTTATGCTTAAACAACACTCTAACCTCTAAAGATATCTAAACCGACCTATGATATCAACTATATGGACCTGGCCTTAAAACAATACCTAATCATGAATTAAATGAATAATTCACATAGTGGATCTTTTCAGATTTAGAGTTTTATATAATTAAGACATTGCTATTACATCTCAAAAGATTACAAAGTATACACTTCTACTAAGTTTACGTTTTTTCCCTAGAATAAAAACTCTAAAACAACATTTCTAGTTCCATTTTATAGATATAATTTCATTAATTGATCCCATCCTTGACCCTATTCATCATTAAGTCATGCGGAAAACATTTCAAAAACAAGGGATGAGCATAAAAATCCCAGTAAAGGATATAAAAATAAAGAAAAACACTTAGATTTTCAAAACATCAAGTAAAACATGAATAGTTTAACAATGTAATACATCTCAACATTAAGAAGTAATAAATACTCTTCACTAAATAAAAGATCATTACATACCCTTTTTTAACCAAAAGATTACCATAAAACCCTTATAATGAACACATAACATATAAATGTAACTTTCGACATAAACATACTTAAATGGAATAACAATACGGTCGACTTCCACGCTTATCACTACATGGAATAACCATACGGCCGAATTCCATACCCAATGCATTGGAGGTTATAACGTAACCACCGATCCTGGTATTCCTGGAACCACCGGTCATATGTTTTATCATTTAACCACCCGTCAAATTTTCAAGTAGCATTATAAAATCATAACACATAAAACAATTATAATGGAAAGAAAACAATTTCACATTTCAATTATAATATATCAATTAAATATATTGACATAAAAAATCCATTATCAAAACCATTTCAAATACCAAAATACATAAAAGATTATATGGTATTTATTTACTTTTAAAAACATTACGGCTTATTGAGGAAGCCAAAGATCAAATAATACTCGTGGCAGCGGAAAGTCGTTATCACTGCATACATTAAAAATAAACATACATTTTGTCGTTTAGTGAAACACTTCGTATAGAAAAAATTCCTTTTGAAAAAAAGTAACAGTGAAAGGGGTTTATACACCGTATAAAATAAAGTTGTGTATAAAACAAAATATACCTCAATGAATGTAGATTGAGACGAAGTCCTGTTCAAAGACGATATCCTTAGATTAAGGATAAATAAATTATGTAATTATGTCATAAAAATATAAATAGACCCATTATATGTTGATATTAAGTGTAAAACAATTAGAGGTAATTCACACATATTCATGTCATGACATGATCAAGAATTAGTGTTTTAACCTAATGAATTGAAAATGGGTTAAGAAGTTCCCTTACAATAATTCGACAGCCTAACAGAGTCACATTAAAATTCAGAAAAAATAGTTTATGAGAGAGAACAATGTATATCATCACCTATATAAAATATTTAAATCAGTAAGGTTATATAAGAACATATCCCAACATAATAATATGTAAATTAAAAGAGATAACAAAAAATGAGTCTTTTAAAAAGTTGAGGGAGAAAGGTTCCCTTACCGATTTGGTAACATACAAAACATAAGCCACATCAAAGAAGGATTATAAATTGAAGATTTAAATACCCATAAATTGAAGTATATTACATAATTAATACTATAATGGGCAGTATATAATCCAAAAAACGGAAATAGATGAAAATGTAGCAGGAATCTCATAGGAATAAATGTGAGATGAAAAATTCATTATGAAAACTCAGCAGCCTAACGACACCACTTAAAACATTCAAAAATGGATTGAAAATATCAAATAGGGTCTCTCATCAAAGTAACATAAAATGTATAGTATTAGGAATATAAAATAACATCCCCCAACATAATAATTATGAGCTTAAATGAGATGACATAAAAGAGAGTACTTAAAATGAAAGAGAGACGTAGGATCCCTTACCTAATGTCCGACTTGTCTTGTTCATTTCATTATATTCATGAATAATAATCATTGGTTAATTTATAATTTTTTTAGGACCTCAATTTAAGAGTATTATTCAGTTCATATCACATATTATAATTTTATAATAATTGCTTAATAATTTGAGTTCATATGAGACGGTTTTGTCGATGTTCGGTACATGAGTCCAAATTGAACTTGTTGGAAAAAAATTTCCATTAATTTATAGGTACATAATCTCCATAATAGTATTAATGATTTAAATATCATATATATCTAGTTTTTATTCATTTTATACTATTCCATAAAATTTTGAGATAAAAATGAAATGCACCATTCATGGAGACGGTTGGTTGTACGTACGCATGGCCAATAAATTCATTTCATTGTCATTTTAATGGAATTAAAACTAAATGATAGATATATATATTATAATTACAGAATGATATCTGTCATTTAGATGTAATATATTACATATATATTCATTATATACATGTACTTATAATAGTACATAACATTTTGAGATAAGAAATTAAATGTACCGTTCATGGAGTCGGTAAGACGTACGTACACACGAACTCTACTTTCATTTCTATTTCATACATTAATGGAATGAAGAAAAAAAATGAGTATACATAGGTATATTATAATTTCAGTATAATATAATATATAAAATAATTAAATCTATCCTTTGTACATCCCACATATGCTATTAACGATTCAAATTACTTTGAGGGGGCGGTAGTCCGCACTTCCTAAAATGAAAATTTCATTTTAACCATTATAGAAACCATTAAAGTATGAAATAAATGAAAAATAAAGAATCATAATGAATAAATAAGCATAATATATATATCATATATAAATACAGTGACATCTTAATGGCCACTATGAGATGTGTTAAAAGAAGATTTAACAATAATCATTTCGTGAGGCAGTAATTCACCACCAACAGAAACAATATGTTCTTTAACAATTAAATGGAGGTGTGTACAAGTGTTGCTCAAATCCTCCACATAAATAGATACTTTATTATAAGAGGGGGAGGGGAACTCATAGAAATTAATGAAATGATAATTTATTATAAATTGATTTTCAGATATCAAAGGTCCCACAATTATATATTTTGAGGATAAGGTGATAAGGGTTCTAAATCCACCCATCCAATAGGTTTCTGACAAGTTTATGTCTTAGATTTTACATTATCTTTTCATTTTATTTAAACCGTTCATTAATAAGGTAATTGATGCATCATCATGGTGTCATAAATAAATTAATATATTTAATATCTAAAAATTATAAAAAAAATACTATGATGTAGAAAATCTTATTATCATTCCAATTAATATTTATAGTCAAAAATATGTCTTGTATAACCCCACGAAAAAACGGTTTTAATAAAATAATGCATGTTTGTGACATTTTTATTTTAACTTTAAATAAAAAAATTATTAATGTCATTTACATACCGAAGTGGCTCCATGGTGTCCCCAAGTACACCCATGGATTATCTTGGTCTTCCATGACTCATAAAATAAGTTTAGGACATGTGTCAAGGTCATTTCATATTATTATAACATTATCATTACCTTAAATTACACTAATTACCCTTAATCGCGATTAATAAAACATAAAAGTTACTATTCACCAAAAATTATTTTCATCCCATTGAACCACATTTTACATCCTAATGACAACCATTTCATTCAGATTTTTTTTTAAATTCAAATAAAAGAGGTGGTAAAATTTTCTTTAAACGAAAAATCAATTTTTTAACTACAAGTTAGTGGTTTCACTATTCAAAAATTGATGTTTTTCAAAAAAATATCTAAAACTCACACTAAGTTATATTTGACATTCCAAATTCAAAAATGATTTCTATTTTAAAAAATTCAAAACATATAATTTTAATTAATCAATTAAATAATTAATACCTTTTGTCAAAACAAATATCATGTTTTTAAGAAACAAAATATATCAAAACATTGACACTTGATTATGTAAAATTTCAATGTGAAATTAATTCCAATTACCACCATTGGATTAAATGGTAAAAATATATTTTAACGACACATTAAACATAATTATAAATATAGTCTATCCATATAAATAAATTATATTAAAGGAGGATTTGATTTAAAATAAAACATTTTCACTAAAAATGAACTTTATAACAAAAATTTACACGAAGTAAATTTTGTTGTCCAGATTCTAAAGAAGGTTTTTATTTAGTCCAATATAACATATGAAATTTTCAAAAAGTGGATTTAAAAAGGGTTCTCCGTAAAAGGAGGATAATCGACCTTTTAAAGAATATTAAAATATTTACGCATAAAATTGGATTCATTTGCATTTTACGCCTCGATCATTTATTGGATAAAAGTAAATATATTTGAAAAAATAAATAATCATTTTGCAGTTAGTTCTATTAATTCCAGCCATTAAAATGGATAGGCGTTAACTATCATTTAAAAAAAATTATTTTATTATTAGAGTGCAACGTAAGATTTCGAAAAAACTCGTTGTTGCGTATTTGGTACACCATTGAGCATAGCATTCCCATTAAAATAATATTAATATTTTATTCAAAAATATTAATAAATATGAAAAGTTAATATTAATTATTTACCTGGGATGTTACAGATGGTTCAAATTATAGGTGTTACGGTCATACACTATTTTATCATTAACATTGTCCAAAACCCTAGACACCATTGAGAGTTCCCCACATGGAAAGTAATATTAAAGTACACGTTTTATATCACATGATTTTCTAGAAATCCGGGTTCTCTTCTGCATCGTCCTCCACATCACTAGAACCACATACAGAACCATAATCTCTAGATTATGTGTCTTCCATTATTCATATATCTATAGATTATAGATCTTCATATCAAATAAACTATGTAATCATACATTCACACTATCTATAGTAGATTCATGTGTCTCCAGGAAAAAGTGATGAACAACCAATTATGACTCATTTTCCATTGATCTATCCATCATCACCATTGTTTCATGAAATTTAAAATCCATCACATGTCGTACCTATAGTTTTTATTATTTAGACAAATTTACAATAACACAATAATTAGAAATTGTGTATTGGTCAAACCATTATCTAAAAGATACATCAATGACGGTATAAAAATAAAATAAGAGAGAAACCCATAATCCCTAAAACATTATGAATGAACCTGGACCATTTTTCATTTGTACTTTATTCAATTTCATATAAGATGACATATGATATTGGCTAAATACAAAAAAAATTAAAAATATTTATCCATTTAATTATACTGATGGTGTACATATGAACTCTGTTTGTGTAGTTGATCTAGGTTAGTAAAAGATTATGAAACATGATCGAAACTAAACAATTAAGCATCCTATGATGTGTTCTAATTTATCATTCATTTAGAACTGTTTTTATCCCTTATTGATGAGGTTAAAAAAATTATATTGGTGAAATTATCCACAATCTGATCCAGATTTTTCATCGTTAACCAATATTTCTATATAATGGTCATCTATATCTCATGATTTTTAGAATTAATCAATAAAATAATATTATTACCACATTCATAGATTACAAATATGTCTATACGTCAAAATAAACACAACAAATAAATAATTTTTTTATTTACATCCACCATTCATTTTTTCACAAATGGCCCACACTAAAAATGATTATGTCAATCTTAGGTAAAAACCCACATTCTAAACTCTACATTGTGTTCATATATGTGATATGGTCACCCATTTAGGAGAGATTCAGATTTTTAATGAAAATAATATATGTATGTCATATAATATATTAAATATATTCAATAAAATTAATCTGGAAAGAGAAACACATGTTTTACCAACACATTTTCTTGTAAATAATCCTAATAATATCTAAAAATAATACAAAAGAAAATATGATTCATTACATTCTACCAACATTAGTGTTTTTCATCCATAAAATAGAAAAACCTACTCAAAAGGATGAGGGTACTGGGATCATATCCCACTCACTTGCTCACATATACTCCCCAAATGATTCTTATGCAGATACTAGATAAAAACAAGGGGAATAAACTTCCAATAATGTAACCTCTAATTAAATTCCTAAAACCCAACTTATTAAATTGTGAATTATGCCAAATCATTGATCTCTAGCGCACCCTAATGGATATGGAGCAGTCAGGTTCATTTCTTGTTATCTATGACAGGTGGAAAAATTTGTGTATCTGTTCCAACTGAAGTTGTTTATATAAGAGGGACTCTACCAGGAGAACTATTCCAGAAGTCAAACAGGAAATAAAACCGAATTTACTATAAAAAGTGTTCCAAAATATGATAAAATTGAGCATGTATCTACGGACGGAACTCACCATGTCCACATATCAACTATTTGAACCACGTCCAATTGAATTTTTCCTCTTCACGATACTAATAGTATATAATCTATAATAACGCTAGTGCACATTTAGGTTGTGAACCAATTCCCAATAGTATTTCACCCAAAGATTCAATAACAACCTCAAAATGTCAAATTATCTAATAAAGTGATTTCAATTATCAATTAAACTGGTTTGGCAATGGAAATGAATATTCAACAAAATCATGATTTACCATTCAAATATAGGAATATATTTGAATTTAATACTTAAAATTTCATATTATCAAAATACATCTCAAATGACTGAGTTACCTTTTAAATTGGGTGCTTTAAAAAAATGGAACACTTCACAAATTTCATAATTTAAAAAATTATATAAAATTTTTTATATATGTCACAATGAATGTAAAATAGTATACAAAAATGTTCGAAATATATTTGAAATCCAAAAAAGATAGAAACATTGTCTTATGCCTAATTAGGTATGATAGTTCTAGGATATAGGGACAAAACACAATTAAATGTAAAATATGTACATATGCCCCATTAGGCCTAATCAAAACAAGTACTAAACGTCAATTCCTAATGTGCGTGATGTGATGATATGAGGTTTTAAAATTTTTTAAGTCATAATGTGCCACCAAAATTAACTCACTAACTACCTAATTCATGAATGTGCTTTATTACAAAACAATTATGGGGTTTTTATTTTATGTCAGTATAGATATTTAATTAAATCCCATTCACAATTTCAAATAGTCAATTTTTTTATTTGAAACCCATAATGTGTTTTTAATAAAAATCATGTATTATCACTATTATTAGTCACCATGATTTCTACCAAAACAATTTGTTCCATTTTTTATAAATACATATTTGAATCCTATTTTTCAATTTCACAAACCAATTTTAAAAATATATTAAATGATTAAATTTTCAAAAAAAATCATCAATATCATAACAATGTCCAATTCAATGCAATTAGGGGTTTTTCATAATTTTTTACAACAAAACCATTTCCTCAATAAATTTATTCAATTAAATTGACATAATTTAAATAAAACACAAAAAATAATTTCATCAATTTAAATCTCTAAATGTTTCATTAACACATTTATATTCAATTAAATTGGTGGTTTTAAATTTCATACCAAACCCCAACTTATCATTATAACCCAAATTCAATGTAATTGGGTATTTCTATATAGTTAATCAAAATAAATTCAATAAAAACAAGTCATTTTCATTTAATATTAACATTTAAATTTAAATAATTAAATTTTGGGTTAATTAAATTTCAGCATTGTAATTGAACTATATAACATAGGATCAAAAGATCTCAAATCCCAATAGAGTACATATAATCAACAATAGAGAATAACGACCACAATGATCTATACAATAATCCAATATTTAGATAAAAAATATTGGGTATTAGATCCTAATATAAATATTGATATTCATGGAACCCTATATATAAAAAGAGACACTATGGGAGAGTAGGAATAGAAAAATGAATCCTACTGGTCCACGATTGAAGTCATTCTTCAAGCTCTAAACCACTTCCAGGAGGGATCAAAGAAACCAAAAACCATTCCAAGGAGATCTACTGAGGGAGGATACTAATAAATCATGCACAAGAAATGCTCAAATTATATACTTGTGGAATAGTTTCTCTAGATTATGTTCACATTTTTGTAAATCATGCACAAGACTTCTGAGGCCCAAATTCCAATTTTTACAAAATATATTAGAAAGGAAAATGGTTTGCAAAACTATTAATAAATAATGATGTTTCACAGAAACGTCAAAAACATTTAAAATTACACACAATGAAAACCCAAACAAAACCCATCAAAATAATGTTAAAACTGAGTGGTTTGTGAATTCATGAAAATACTAATAGGATGTTACACCCTACCCAATATATAATATTTTTGTTCTTAGAAATACTATGATAAAGATTCCATGTCCAAAAGATGAGGCCACTACTATATAATCATTATGTCCCTCTATCATGTATCAAGCATATCCAAACAGTCCAACCAGAGCACATGAACCAAATGAATCATATTCCTAAAATGTAACTTTATTTGAGAATAAAATATCCAATCGGGCTATTTAGTCAATGATAACTGAGGTTCAACATCAATACCACTCCAAATCAGAACATTATAAAGATCAGATAGATACTTTCTCAATTGAGATGCATGAAACACGTTATGGATTGATGAATGATGATGTGGTCGTGATAAATCTTAAGAAACATTCTCGACCTTGTCAAAAACTTCAAAAGCTCCAACAAAATGATGATCAAGCTTCTCTTTCATCCCAGGCTATTGATAACCAAATAGGGGAATACCATAAAGAACACCTGATCAGAAACATATAATTACAATGTTCTAAGAAGAATATTATCATATCACTTATATACTCTTTGTTCCAACAACATTATCTTATGAATCGACTGAATCTATGCTTTCATATCTTTGACAATGCTTGGTCCATCTAAATAAAATTCATAAATCATGGACCAACACAAGCTAGACATACTAGGTTAAACATAAAAATACTCAAAAGGAGTCATTATGATAATGGGATCATACATTTTTTATACACAATATCAACAATATCAGAATGATCATCCCATGTGTAGAGACCCGAAGCTTAACGTACATGGACATTACATTACTTTTTCGGAAAACATAGTACATAACAAAAACACACACATAAGGGCCGTAATAGTTTAGTGTCTTTGGAAACTCGTAATATAATCTTCTAATCATGGTGAAAGATCTTCAACATCTCCCATAATGATCTTCCTTTTTTTACCTAAAACCTTTCTTTATATCCTGGGGAAAAGAAAACATAAAAGGGTGAACTCAAATACTCAGTAAGGGTAAACAAAAGAAATATCTATCACATCATATTCATAAGAACATGACATTTTAGAAATCCTAATCCTGCAAAAGAGATCATAATATCATAACATGGGATAAATCATAATAGTGAAATGTAATCCCAATAATCATAACGTAAAACATGAAACATTGTGGTGTACACAAATAATCATAGAGAATCATTTCTTATTAGTCAAGACACATTTCCAAGACTATCATAGTGGACAAATTCCATTTCTGAACCGTGTTCATTCCTCGTTTCATCCATGCTTCACTGAACCGGTTAAACCCGCCATTCTAGCCATGTCTATCTCATGAGATATAGAATCACTACCCAATGAATTTGAGGGAGAAATAGGTCCCACCCAGCTCATAATGATACCATTCTTATTTGTGCCACAAAATCATAAACCATACATCATAGCATAACCCATGTAATAAAAATGGGATTCTTAAACAACATGACATCATAACACAATTTATATAAGATAAAGGAAAATAATCCCATCACAACATAATAAAATCAAAGTAATAATAGGTATAGAAACAAAACCCTATATTATCTAATATTGAAAATAATTTTGATAAAACACTTGAAATCCATTCATGAGGAAAATATCCTTTCTACTTCAAAAACATTTTCCTTTCATAACATGTCATACAATTATAAACTAAAAGAAGTTGACTTGAAAACTTGTAAAGGAAGATTCTTGGAAATAATGTTTTAAAAATCCATTCATGCCATATAAGTTAAAAAACATTCTTCTCGTACTTTAGTCAGAAAAGTCAATAAGTACCTCGTACGAAAAATGACAAAAGATTCCTTTCATATCTTTTAATAAAAACTCACAGAAGGTTAAAATTTGATTTAAACAATTTTATGTGGATGTAAATAATATTACATATTGAGGAAACATGGATGTGTATGATAAAATACACCCCAGTAAATACCAAAGTATAAACAATATCGGATAAAATGAGATTGTGTTATTTTCCCTTAACATAGGTCTGATTTGCTTCGTAAGTATCCAAAACTCCTGTATAATGATTTAAATAATTTCATTGACTTATTCCAGAATCATAATCATTGTTATGATATAATATATGGTTCACTTATGACTTTATATTACCCATTCTTTTCTAAATTCAATGTTAAAGAGAATTTTGGGTAAAATTGTTTGATTTGTCGTTCGTGTTTTGACTTGTAATTATTCTTATGATTACATAGATCATGATTACTTAATTACAGAATATAAAACATGATTTATATATAATATATATTCTGAATATACATATATATAATAAATCAGTAAATGGAATGAAATACACCATTCATGGAGACGGTAGGTCGTACGTACTCATGAACGCTGTTTTTGTTTCCTTATTGAGTTGAATGGAATTAATTAGATGACATACATATATACACATAAATACAGTATCATTATTATGTCATATATTTCATGATTACTTATTATATATACTTTATAATCATTCATGAAGGGTTAACGTGGAAAATGAATCTCATCGCGTCGTGGAGACGGTAGTCCGTACGTACGCACTAGCATTGATATCATTCTCAAGATCGTGGGACTATATTGGAGTGTATTTATACTATTTCAGTATCAATATAAATTTAAAATAATCATATATAGTTATTATTTACACCATTATACCCATCCAAGCATGGTGGTGGTGGAAAATAGATTACACCACGGCGTGGAGACGGTATTCCCTACGTACGCATGCATGGTGATTTCTTTTCCCGTAGGATAGATAGAAGGTGAAATAGGGTTGTTTCATACATATAATAACATATCAGTATATTAGTGATACTGATTTTATTACTTCATGATGAAACATATAAAGAAGTAGAAGTGGAAGAAGAAATAAAGATGAAAGAATCGGTAACGGGCATTACCTCTTCTTTGAAGCGCTTCTTTGAGACCTATTTTAGGGCAGAACAATTGGTCTTTGAAGAATACCAGTACCTCTAGGATGTCCCTATGGAATTGTAGAGAAGAAATTTGTAGGGGCTGGCCGTGCATGAAGGCTCAATGTGGTGTGAGGAAGAGAGGGAGGAGGTTCCCTTTTATAAGGGAGGAGAGGGGCTCCTTTGGAAAACTAAGAATATTATTTTATTATAAAGTCATATTCGGTTTTAAATAGCTACAAATTGATTTATTTCGAATCTAAGGGGGTGATGGGTCGAAATCCTATCATCCAATATAATTTAGACATGTTTAGGTTCCTATTTTAACCTTATCATTTAGATTTAACATTAAGTAAAATAATTTTACTTTTACTGTGTCTTCTTCTGTTCTTACACTATAAGGTTAATAAATATACTATAACAAGCCAAAAGAACCCCAATTTGGTTATTATTAATATATATAACCTTATATATGTCATGTTTCCTAACCATATATCTTTAGTAATAAAATAACAATTACTAATATAATATTTTTTTTAAAAACTATTTTATGTCAATTTTGACACTAATTGGTAATTGATTTTTGTGAAAATAATAACAGAATTATTAGTTCAAAAAATGTTAATTAAATCAATACTAACTTGTCATATTAACCTATACAATTAGTTTAATTCATAAAAAGTCTCAAATTACATTTATTTGGGTATTTATAACATCAATTATGTCAATATTTCATTAATAAGATAATTACTGCATCATCTTTGTGTCATAAATAAATTAAATTATATAATGTCTAAAAATTACAAATAAAATATAATTATTTAATAAATCTTTTTATCTTTCTAATGAATATTTATAGTAGAATTTATCTTATGTATAACCTTATATTACAAATTATTTACTTATTAAAAATTAATTTTAACTATTTTAACCATTCTTTAAATAAATTAATAATAAATGTCCCAATCTAAACCATGTGGGCCTAAATTGTCATATGTTATTCCTAAGGTTGTTTGTGGTCGAATTACACTTATCCAATAGAATTAGAACATGTGTTAGGGTAATAATAATATCATTTTTACCCTTAATTACCCTATTTACTTTTAACTGTGGTAAAAAAAGTAAAAAGTTACTATTCACCAAAAATTATTTTCATCTAATTGAACCAAATTTTACTAACTGAGCTCAACCATGTCTCTCGGATTTTTGAAATTACACTCACAGAAGCGGTAAAATTAAGTTTTATGAAAAATTCATTTTTTTAACTACCACTTAGTGGATTCACTATTCATCAAAAAAATGAATGTTTCCAGAAAAATACCAAAAAATAGGACTAAGATATATTTGATATTATGAACACAAAAATGATGTCTATTTTACCAAATTAAAAACATATCAGTTGCATTAATTAATATAAAAATTAATTCTCGTCTTGAAAACAAATAGCGTGTTCTTAAGAGATAATAACTATCAAAAGATTGACACTTGTTTATGTCTTGTTTAAATGTGAAATTACATCCAACGACCATCATTGTATTAAATTGTAAAAATATATTCTAAATGTACTTTAAAACCACTAAAATTGATAATTTATCACTATTAAATATTTCTATTAAAAAGGTTGTTTTTAATTATAATTTTGTAATTTTCACTATTCATCAGAAAATGAAAGTTATCCCAAAATTACAAAAAATTCACCCTAAGCTAATTTCGATATTCTGAATCCAAAAATGAAGTCCATTTTGAAAAATAAAATTTAAAAAATTTCAAAAAGTGGTTATTACTATTCATAATGGCTAGTTTTAATAATATTTTAATAGCATATCGTTGTTTAGTGAAACTCAGTATTGCGTACTACACACGCTATCGAGGAAGGTCGTGATTGTGTGTAATACAAGGCAAGTCAAGGATGTGTGTTGTGCAAACTCATTTTGGTGTACGGTACAAAACAATACATTAATGAAATTAAAAAGAATATTTTTCATTAAATATCGGGGTGTTACAACATGATCCACCAATGGCGAGGACACAAGTGTGAAGCATATCGTAAAGAATTTGTATATCTCTTTCTATCTTTCCATCCAACCAGGGAGGTTATTCCATACTAAAAAAGTTGTGAGAATATAGATCCTCAAGATGTCCTCTAAAAAAAATGATAATATAAATAAATATTATAATCAAAGACTATATCAAATGGAAGTCTATGAAAATAAAAAATCTATTCCATATTTTGGTTTACAAAAACCTATACATTTGTTATATCTTGAATGCAAATAATGGGATCTGATTCAATCAACATATCAATCAAAACACATATTTCATTCTTATTTCAGTGGGATGATGGAAACCCAACACCAATGTCTATACATATATAATCTCTCATGTACATAGAGACTCTATGTGGCTGAATAAACAAAGAAGGATTCTATTACTCAGCCTTCACCAGTTGGAATTTATAAAAACATGATATAAACTCCACAAATTCTCTTTCAAACAAAGGAAAAAAAATACCACCTAATTTCATAGAACATAATTGTGGTTCTTATGTCCACTGCCCACTAGAAAATATGGAAGTCACTCCTATGTTATTTCCTAACTAGAGATGGTACCACAAAATGATTTTGAAATAATAGAATTCCATATTTGGAGATTGAAAACTCATTAACTATCTCAGTAAATTATTGAGACTCTCTATTGATATAGAATGAAACATCATGATGTAATTCCAGAAGAATCGACATGAGAAGATAAAATATCCACTAATGAATATTTAATGATAAATTGATTCAAAATTCTCGGACTCAAATATATTGCATTTCAAAGATAACCACAATGTTCCACACTTCGAATGATTCTTTCAATGCCTTGGTTGTATATTCCTTGCTCAATGAATCTACAATGGAATTTCCATTCCCTAGGGAATAGGTGATTTAGAAATAGATTGAATATAGGTATTCAAACCAATTCTTAGAGCGATGATTCAAATCCTTTTGTGAGTAGATACAACTCTTTATCTATTGACTACAAAATATGGTAAACCATTTCCATTAATGTCATTCATCAAATGAAATGTGAATCTATCACATAGTCATGTTCAATGTGTTAAGACTCATATTTCAACTAATGTGTCCTATGCTAAAAAGATCCAAAACCCATGACATGATCTCCTACATCAGAACGCAACACAAGAAAGTACCTGATGCATCAAAAAAGACCACATATCCCAACACGACCTCTAGAAGAGAAAACACTGGTGCTGTAGTTAAATCAAATTTAAACTCTATAAAAGAAAACTGATATTTATCATCCTAATTAAACACTAATCCTTTCTGATTTAGTGTAGTCATCGGAGAATCCATCATCGATAATTTCTTCATTTACTATTGATAATACCAAGCTAACCCAAAGAAGCTATAAATCTAGAATACATTTTATGGTATCTACAATGTAATAACAAACTTAACCTTCTCAGGGTCAACTTATATTCATTTATCTGATAACACTTCTCCCAATAAATATCATCCCATATTGAAAAATCACATTTCAAAATCTATTAATATATTTATTGATTTCTCAATAAACTCAAAACCATTCTTATATGATTCCCATGATCCTCCTATGAAATTTAGTTATTGATTATTTCATCTAGAAATAATATCACCAAGGTATCTAGATACTCAATAAAATCCCTGTTCATCAAAGACATGAAAACATAAGGGGCCTTGGTGAGGTCAATGTGCCTCTACAACAAAATATTCAATTAACATCACAAAACATGTCCTTTTTAATGTCTAAAAGTTTGTACAATACAATAGAAATTTTAAAATATATATTATTTTATCAGTTTCGATAAATCATAGAAACATGTGTCATTTATAGTGGTAAAAAGCTACTGAGAAATTGGAAATTTATCTCTAATTCAAAAAGAACTGATAAAGAAATATATATCAGCACATTAATTTACTGATACTAAAATAAAAATATATAAGTTATTATAAAAGGGTTGATAAATGGTATTTTATCAGCACTTACAGAATCACTGATAAATAAAACATTTATATATAGTTATAAAATAGTTGATAAATGTTATTTTACCAGAATATATATAAGTTACCATTAAGTTGACCTTTATTAATTCTTTTAATTATTGTGATAAATGTTGATGTTATCATTGCTTTCAAAAGCGTTGATAAAGTTCTATTATGCAATGTGTTATAATACCATATGGAAGCACCCCAAAAGTGTGTTGTAATAGCACACCACAATAGCATAATCGAACTAGATATAAACAAAAACATTTCCCAATACAGGATTATAATGAAATGTAGTTTTTAATACAAATACTAGAAAAAAAAATATTATAATCATTTCAAACATTTGTTTATAAAATTTCATAAATAAATATATTATATAATTTCCAAAACATAAAAGTTCCATTATATTTTAATACAGACTAGGGTAACTTTAATAATGAGCTAGCAAGACCTTTTCAATCAAATTAACAGAACAATAAAAGAAAACAAATCATATGTTAGGAATAATATAACAAAAAAAAATAACAAAAAAAAATATAATTTTATTATCATTATTGTCATTCTTATATAACAAGAATAACATGAAGTCATATCATTCACCCCTTTCATATTATTAAGGTTAATATGTTTCAAAAAAGTCTCAAATTACATGTGTATCATATTCATAATGTATCAAAACAATTTGAATGTGTTTTCTCAGTTTTTATTATGTCAATTGTTTTTCTTACTAAAATTTCATTTCAAAGTGAAAACACACACTATTGACTCATTCTTATCACATTGTGTATTTAGTTTGATGTGAAATAAAACCCTACACATAAAAAATGACATATTTTTTTCCAGATAAAAATTAAAATCTATACATGTTTGATCATTTCCCATTGAGTGAATCTTTTTTGAATTGAAATCTCGATTAAAAAGTGATATAAGACAATTTCTGTCATAACGATCACATAATTTATCTTATTGCGTCGTGAATAATTCTAAAAAGTAAAAAATGATTTATCTAACTTTTTTTCAATGTATCAAAACAATTAGAATTCATTTTCTCAGTTTTGAGTTAGATAGTAGTAAAGTTTACTAAAATTGATGACAATTTTATATAAAATTAAGAACATTGATTCATATCAGTCACAATGTATGTAATATTGAGATGAAAATGCATATTACATGTCCCAAATTACATATATATAATTTTAAAAACGTTTCCAAACAATCTGATGGTGTTTCCATGGTTTTCAGTTCGTCACATGTCTTTCTTTAGTAAAATTTCATTTTAAAATTGAAACATGCATATTGACTCGTAGTGATGACATTGTATATTATATTGAGGTGAAACTAATTTTTACCAATAAAAATTGACTTATACACTATATTAATAATGAATTTAAAAAATTATAATGAATTATTGTTGTTTTGTGTAAATCAATTGGCCTTTTTACTAAAATTGATGTCATTTTAAAATATAAACATTCACGTTGAGTTATTTCGGTCGTATCGTGCATCGGCATGTGGTGCATATGATTCATGAATGTCTCAAATAATATAAGGATAATTTTATTAAAGAATCAAAATAATTTGAATGTCTCTATTTTTTTGAGTCGGTCAAACTGTTGTATTACTAAAATTGATGCAAATTTAAATAAAGAGAGGCCCTTGGAGTCATACTGGACACACCATTCATGAAACTGAGGTGCATAGGATTTCAAAAAATCTCAAATGAAATTTGTATCATTTAAAAAAATATAAAAACAAAATTATTGTTTTTTATGTCATTTTTTCATTATTACTAAAATGTTATTTTAATATAGAAATATGAACTTTTACTCACATTGATCAAATTGTGTATATGATTAATGTGAAACTGATTCCTACACATCAAAAATCAAATATGGATCATTATCCTAATATATTTGATCTATTTGAATGTGGTTTATTGGTTTTCAGTTTTTCAGTTGGTCTTTATACTAAAATAGATGTCAATATTAAATAAAAAACACATTTAGTGTCATCTCGGTCACACCGTGCATCATATTGAGGTGTGGATGATTCATTCAAGTATCAAATGACATATATATCATTTTCCAAATTTTTAAAAGTAGTAATAATCTGTTTGTTCAGTTTCTAGAAGGTCAGATTGTTTTTTTACTAGAATTGATTTCAATATTATATAACGACACACATAGATTCATACTAGTCAAACCATGCATCAGATTAATGTGTGGATTATTCCTACACATACCACATAATTTATATATGTTTTTACATAATCATTGACAACAATATGAATGCAAATTCTCTGTTTTGATTAATTCAGATATAAATTTTTATAAAAAATTATTTTAATCAAGTAACACAGACATTCAGTCATATGGATCACATCATGTATTGGTTTGATGTGAGACCGGTTCCTATTAATAACTAATTATTTATTAATATATTGAAAAAATTATAATGAAATATGAGCACATTTTCTCTATTTTTAGTAACTAAAACATTTCAATTTCAAAGGTCGATTTTAATATGATAACAGACACATTGACTCTGTTGTATTTTCAACTAAAATTAATGTCAATTTTAAATATGAATACGTTCAAGGAGTCACCAATTTTTCATCATGTGTTTGATTTTGGTTCGACTAGTTCCTACATGTCTTCATGTTTTAAAAAATCATAACATTCAATTTCATCATGATTTCCATTGAATTTCTTTCTTGAAATATCAACATTGCATGTGTAGCTGTTAAAAAACCACATCAAATCAAGAAAAATCCACCTATATACTAATACAATTATTATTTTATTAATACTAATAATATATAAATTAATAATAAATATGATAAAATTAATTAATTCTATGGATATTGAATTTACTTTGAAAATATCAACATTAACACTGTAATTGAGTAAAGTATGCAGGGTTTCACTTCATACAGAAGAATTTAATGGAGATTGAAGGAAATATAAAAATGTTAATGCAACATGTGTGATTGATTTTTTAGGGAGAGGAATAATGTGGATGTTTTCATGTATAAATTCACGGAATTTGGACAGAGCACACCAAATAATCTATATGAATACACTTTTACAATGAATCTTATACTATCATAATAATACATAAAGAATAAATTATACATAAATATGAAACAATGAATTATTTATATTGAAAGTGATTTTTCTCTTCAAACATCTAGATTAACTATGTAATTGTGAAGAGGTGGTGTCCTGGCTCATAGATATTGTTTCAAAAAAACCCGCTATTTGTTTTGACAACGGAAATTATTTTTAAATAAATTATTGCAATTTCTGTGTTTGGAATTTGGTAAAATGGATTTCATATTTGGATTCAGAAGGTCCAAATTATGTAATCAAGACTCTTTTGTTTTTGGACATTATGAATAGTAACGACGGTAATTATCTTTAATTATCTTGATTAATGAGTAATCGGGTAGTTAAGGATAATAAAATAATATCATAACAATAAAAAATGACACAAAAATGTGTCCGGATTCTAATGGTTGTCTCATGGACGATCATGGGATGTCTTGTTCCAAACTTGGGGACCCCATGGAATCACTTTTGTGGAAAGTGACTTGTAATCTTTTTTATTTTTTTTAAAGAAAGTAAATATAACAAGAATGTATCACCTAAGTAAAATATTTTTTCATTTTGTCTACATAAATGATATTTTGGACTATAAATATTCATTATAATGATAAAATTATTTATTACGTCATAGTATTTTTTTCCTAATTTTTAAAAATTAAATAAATTAAATTATTTATGACATCAAAATGATGCAGCGATGACCTCATTATTTGACGATTTAAATAAAATGAAATGATAATGTGAAATAAATGACCTACACATGTCCAAAACCTATTGTATTGGAGGATTTAGAACCCTTATCACCTTAACCTCGAATTATATCAATGTGGGACCTTTTGAATCCAAAAATCATTTTCAAATAATGTAACATTTCTTTACTTTCCAAGAGTGCCCATCCTCTCCTCTTATAAAAGGCCCCCACCTCTACCTCTTTACCCACACATCCAAAGCCTTTGGCTCGGCCAACACCTGCTCATTTTGTCTCTCCACTTCCCTCTCTTACTCCTTGAAGCCTCACTTTTGGAATAAGTCTTCCCAAGGAAGCCTTTGAGCTCAAACCAAAGGAAGTTACCCGATTTTACGATAATGTCTTCATTTGAGTCCTTTTGTTTTATTTTGATTCTACAACCCCCTAAACTCTTTTTATTATTTTCATTTGTAACAACTACATTATCTTAAATATACTAGGATTTTGTTATAAGAAAGATTCGAGCTACACTTACACACACCTACATCTAATGGTTAAGGAACATATTGTTTCTGTGGATGACGAATTTCGACCTCCCGAAATGATAATTGTTCAACATTATTTTAACACGTTCAAAGGTGGCCATTAAGATGACACTATATTTATATATGATATATAATATGTTTATGTTTTCCTTAAACATCTGTATTTTTCATTTTGGGCATACCTTTATGGTTTCCATTATGGGTAAACGCGATATCTTCATTTAAGGAAGTGTGGACTACCGCCCCCTCAAAGTGATTTGATTCGTTAAATACCCTACGTGGGACATATAAAGTATGGAGTTATGATATTATATATGATATTAAAATGGATTATAATATACCTATATATAATTATGATTCCATTCTATAAAATACGAAGTAGAAATGAAAGTAGCGTTCATGCGTACGTATGGCTTACCGTCTCCATGAACGGTGCATTTCATTTCATACCTCTAAATAATTATGTAATATTATAAATGCATTCAGGTAGTGGATATATATGACATATATGATATCTACATCATGAATACCATTATGTATATAATGGATACATTAACAACTTGAAATTATAAAGGGTATATTTTTTACTCAAGTACCAATGATCGTTAAAACGACCGTTATTAACTTAAATAATTACATAGTGTTCATGACATGGAAATAGGTGATATAAAAGGAATATTGAACCTGAAAAAGGTTCTTAAACAAGTATAAATTAACTCAAGTTTATTATTCTGGAGATTAAAGAATGACCGAGTCATGTCAGACCTGAGGTATGGGACTTCATCTCAATCTCCTTTCATTGAGGCATATTTTGTTTTATACACAACATTCTTTTATATGGTGTATAAACCCCTTTGACTTTTACGTTTATTCAAAAAGAAACTTTTTTATATGAATCATTTACTAAATGACAAAAGGGAATGTTTTTGTCGTACGTATGCGGCGACAACGACTTCTCTGCCACCGTGACCATTATTTGAGTTTTGGAATCCTCTACAAGCCATACCTTCTTTTTAAAAGAAAAATAAATACCATGTTTTACTTTTCATTTATTTTGGTATTGAAAATGGTTTTCATAATGTTTTTATATCAATGTGTTGTATTGATATATTGTGATTGAAAGGTGGAAATTTTATGTTTCCTTTATGAATTTTTTATGTGATATGATTATGTTTAGGTTCTTGGGCATTATTATGAATATGGGGGGTTCCGTGATAAACTAAGGGGGGGTGAGCCCGATATAGATCTCCAATGCATTGGGTAAAGCGAAGGAGTGAACTGTTAAGGTTTCATCAAAAAGATTTAGGGAATATACGGTGATGAGTATTCCAAACGTAACTAAGAGGGTTACTTCCTACGTATGAATGTTATGAATGCCTCAAGTTACCTTTATATCTTATTATTTCAATGATTTATTCATGATTTGTTGAGGTATGTTAATGTACTTATGTTTTATGGATAAATTATGATTTCATTCTTATGTATATATGAACTTATGTTTCCTTTCCATATTTTTATATCCCATACTGATCTTTTTTGCTCATCCCATGTTTTTTGAAATGATTTCACAGGTCAAGGGAAAGGTACATGATATGATGATAGTGTCAAGGAAGTGTCAAGAATGAATCCATGTTTTATTTTAAATATGTTTCCATTGATGGGAAAACAGTAATACTATCTTTATGTAACCACTTTGTTTATATGTGGAATGTTATGCAAGTTTTATGTTCTAATTCTCTAAAACTCTAAACCTGAAAAGATCCTCAATGTGTAATCTTGTAATAACTCAAGATTAGGTATGGTTTACGGCTGGGGCCTTATAGTTGGTATCAGAGGTTGGTTTACATAAAATTAGGAGTTTGAATTCTATTAAATGATTATCTAAAAATATTTTTTTATTGTCAAATTGATGTTATATAGTATTCGAAGATTACCATGATGCTTCATCTAAGACATGTTTGTTCAGAATGGTTTTCCGCAGAGGATACAGGGAAGTAGTGCTAGGAAGGCATACAGAAGGAAATAACCTTCTGAATCAGCATCCTGAGATGGTCAGAATTGGAACTGAACAGTTTGTTATAGTAATGGCGCAGTTGACTCAAGCGATAAGTTGTGGTGGTATCCATGCATGAGATCAGCCAGATAAACCGCAGAGGAACATGTCAGTGGTGGAACATTTCATGAGGCAACATCCCCCATCATTCAGAGGATCATCTGACCCTGTCTTAGCTGAAGGGTGGATTAAAGAACTGGAGAAGATTTTCGATGTCATGGTGTGCTCAAACAATCAAAAGGTTGGTCTTGCTATTTACAATTTGGAGGATGAAGCAGATCAGTGGTGGTCGATGGTTAAAAATATCAGGGACGCTGATGAGATTGATGCTCTCGACTGGGATAAATTCAAAGGTATGTTTATTGAGAAGTATTTTCATAAGGCTGTTTGACATAGGATGGAAAAACAATTCTTGGAATTGAGGCAAGAATAAGACATAGTGTCTACCTATGAATAAAGGTTCACTCGATTGGCAAGGTATGCTCCAAATTTTATCCGAGACCTTGATAGTAAAATCAATCATTTTTACTCAGTATTAAAGAAAAAATATCGAAGGACATTAGCTTCTCTTGAGTTTAAAAGTTATTAAAAGCATGTTCGATGTGCCGAGAAGGTGGAAATGGATTTTTCCGAGGACCAAGTGTTCTATAACAGCCAACTAAAGAAGAGACCGACGTGGCATGAGAAATGTAAGAATTCTTCAAAAAAGTCTGATGGTAAGAACTATATGTTTCCATTTTGTGATAAATGTGGAAAAAGGCATGCTGGGGAATGAATTCTGAATTCTGGAAAGTGCTACCGATGTGGTATGATAGGACATAAGGCTCGTGATTGCACTGAAAAAGATGAGGGTGATGGTAAGACCAAATTTGATTTACAGTTAGTGAAATGTTATAAGTTCAATGAGATGGGTCACTTTGCAAATGAGTGTTTGACAAAGAGCTTGAGTGATGGGAAGTACTTAGACTAAAAGCAAAAAGGGGTGGTTAAATCCTTTGCAACTACTTCAATAGATGCCAGGCTGTCAAATGAAATTGTATAAGGTACTTTATTTGTTTTTTCAGATTATGCCATTGTGTTGTTTGATTCGGGGTCTACCCATTCGTTCATCTCGGAAAAATTTTCTAGTAAAATGGGAATACCATTTCAAGAAATGACTCCTGAACTTGTGGTAAAAACACCTGGGGGAAATGTTGAGGCAAATAGAATTTATAAGAATCTTCCTATCCTTGTCTGTTGAAAGAACCTACTTGCAAACCTTATTGTTCTACCTCTAGAAGAGTTTGATGTTATCCTAGGTATGGATTTTCTGTCTATTTACCATGCTAAGTTTGAATATAGAGATAAAGAAGTTTATTTTCAAAAAGACTATGAGTTTGTGTACAAGAATGAACCCTTACTATTGATAACATATCAAGAGGCTAAGAAACTTGTAAAAGATGGAAATGAATGTTACCTTGCACACATAGTTGTAAATAAATGAATTGTTAAGAATAATGATGTGCCAGTGGTAAATGATTATCCTGATGTTTTTCCTGATGAGTTGCCTGGAATAATACTAGATCGAGAAGATGAGTTTACTGTTGACTTAGTTCCTGATGCTAAGCCAATTTCAAAACCCCCTTTATTGAATGGCTCATGTTGAACTTTTAGAGTTAAAGAAACAATTGCTGGAGTTATTAGAGAATGGTTTCATTCGACCTATCATGTCACCATGGGGTGATCCTATTTTATTTGTTAAAAAGAAATATGGTTCAATGAGACATTGCAATGATTATAGAGCCTTGAATAATATCACTGTTATGAACAAATATACTTTGCCTCATAGCGATGATTTGTTTGATCAGATCCAGGGAGCTCAGTATTTTTCAAAGATTGACCTGAGATCAGGGTACCATCAGCTGAAGTTAAAGGAAGCAGATGTTCCGAAGTCTGCGTTTCGTACAATAGATGGCCATTATGAATTTGTAGTAATGCCTTTTGGGCAAACCAATTCACCTACTGTATTCATGGACTTAATGAATAGAATTTTCCATGAGTTCTTGGATAAGTTTGTGGTGGTGTCCATTGCTGATATTTTGGTGTTTTCTAAAAGTAAAGAAGAACATGAAAGAAATTTATGGGTTATCATGCAAACCATAAAATAAATAAAAATGTATGGAAAATTCAGCAAGTGTGAGTTTTTGTTGTAACAAATTTCTTTCCTTGGTCAAATTGTTTCTAAATAAGGGATAACTATTGATCCTGCAAAAACAAAGGTTGTTGAAAAATGGCCAAGGCCCACAAATGTAATAGAAATTTGTAGTTTCCTTGGTTTGGAAGGATATTATCGAAGGTTTGTTAGAAATTGTTCACGATTATCTTTTCCAATGATTAAGCTAACACAGAAGGGTGTTAAGTTTATCTGGAAAAAAGAATGTGATGACTGTTTTCAGGAAATGAAAAGAAGATTGGTGACTGCTCCAATTTTGGCACTACCTTCCAAGAATGGTGAGTTTGTTATATAAAGTGATGCTTCATTGAAAGTACATGGTTTTGTCCTAATGCATAATTATCAGGTAATTGCTTATTCTTTATGACAGTTAAAAACTAATGAGGTAAATTACCCTACACATGATTTGGAATTATCTGCTGTTGTAATCGCATTAAAAATTTGGAGGCATCATTTGTATGGAGTAAAGTGTGAAATATATAGCGATCAAAAAAGTTTAAAGTATATATTAACTCAGAAAGAATTGAACATGAGACAAAGGAGATGGCTAGAATTAATCAAGGATTATGATTGTACAATTCATTACCATCCAGGAAAAGAAAATAAAGTGGATGATGCTTTGAGTCGAAAAAGTAATGCTTCATTAGTAATGTTGCGTTTGGAACAATATCCTTTGGTTAAGGATTTGATGAAATTTGGAATAGATTTTGTTGGTGCCAGAAGTTCTTCTGATTTGTTTCAGGTATCAGTGAGATCATCTCTATAAGATAGAATCAAGAAAGCACAGAAGTAAGACTGTGAGTTGCAGAAAAAGGTAGAGTTGGTTCAGAAAGGTAAGTTTGATAAATTCAACATTGATAATGATTGTGTTTTGAGATTTGGGAAGAGATTGTGTGTACCTTGTGATTCACAGTTGAAGAGAGAGTTGTTATGTGAAGCTCATAGTTCTCTGTTTTCAGTTCATCCTGGTAGTACTAAGATGTACAGAGATCTGTGGGAGTATTACTGGTGGGATGGAATAAAAAGTGATATTTATGATTTTGCAGTGAAGTGTTTGACTTTTCAACAGGTTAAAGCAGAGCGACAGTTACTGAAAGGGATGCTTCAGCATTTATCAGTTCCAGAGTGGAAATGGGAAAATATATCCATGGACTTTGTTGTGGGATTTCCGAAGACACCTTGAGGTAATAATGCAATCTGGGTTATTGTTGATCGTCTGACCAAATCTACTCATTTCCTTACTATACAAGATTCTTTTTCCCTAGATCAACTTTGCCGTTTGTATCTTAAAGAGATAGTCAGGTTACATGGAATTCCTCTATCCATTGTATCTGACTGTGATCCTATGTTTACTTCTAACATTTGGAAAGGCCTTTAGAAGTCGTTGGGTACTAAATTAAATTTTAGTAAAGCTTTTCATCCTCAATCAGATGGGCAGTTAGAACGAACAATTCAGACCTTGGAGGATATGCTATGAGCATGTTCAATGTATTATCAGGGAAGTTGGGACCAACATCATTCTTTGGATGAATTTTCATATAATAACAGTTTTCATTCAAGTATACAGATGACACCATTTGAGGCGTTATATAGGAAGCGGTGTCGAACTCTAGCTTTTTGCGATGAAGTGGGTGAAAGAAAGCTAATGGGACCGGAATTGGTAGAATAATTGGTAGAAAAAGTTCAGCTGATATAGAAACACATGAGAACAGCTCAGAGCAGGCAGAAGAGTTATGCAGACAATAGGAGGAAGGATCTATCTTTTGAGGTAGGTGATCATGTTTTTCTCAAAGTCTCCCCATGGAAAAGTGTGATGCGATTTGGTAAGAAAGGAAAGCTGAGTCCAAGGATAATTGGACCATATGAATTTCTGGAGAGAGTTGGATCAGTTGCTTAACGAGTGGCTTTACCTCTGAGTTTATCTCAGGTACACAATGTTATTCACGTTTCGATGTTGAGAAAGTACATTCCAGATCCATCTCATGTTTTGAGTCCAAAGGTAGTTCAGCTGGAAGAGAACCTATCTTATGAGGAACAACCGGTCCAGATTCTTGACCATAGGGAGAAAGTGTTACAGAATAAGGTGATTAATCAGGTAAAGGTTTTGTGGAAAAACCACATTATGGAAGAGGCAATATGGGAATCTGAAAATGCAATGAGGGATAAGTACCCCCATTTATTAGATTAGTAAATAAATTGCGGGGACACAATTTTCTAAAGGGGGGAAGGATTAACATCCCAAGTAAGTAATGAATTATAGATATTTTTATCTTTGTCTATTAATTATTAAGATAGTGTTTTATAGGCTTAAAATGAAAATAAATACAATCTTAAGCATGGAATACACTGATATTCTTAAAAGATTGTTTTACTGTCTTTTGATGGAAAACCCTTTTTAAATCAAACTTTTGACAATTTTATAATCTATATTTTTTAAAATAGACATATTTATTATGATTGGGACATTGAAATTTACATTGGATAAATTTTTGGTATTTTTCTGACAATTTTCACTTTTTAATGAATAGTGAAAAATACTGCATTTTACATCAAAACTTCTTTTTCATTTAATTTAATTATATGGTTAGATTATCTTTTTAATTGGTATTAAAGTTTAATATGAATTTAATTTTACCATTCAATCCAATGGTGGTCATTAGGATTAAATTCACTTTGGAATTGGGCATAAACTAATGCCAATCTTTTCATAGATATTGCTTCAAAAAAACCCGCTATTTGTTTTGACAACGAGAATTATTTTTAAATCAATTATGGAAATTTCTGTGTTTGGAATTTGTGAATATGGATTACATATTTGGAATCAGAAGGTCCAAATTATGTAATCAAGACTCTTTTGTTTTTGGACATTATGAATAGTAACGACGGTAATTATCTTTAATTATATTGATTAATGAGTAATCGGGTAGTTAATGATAATAAAATAATATCATAATAATAAAAAATGACACAAAAATGTGTCCTAACTCTACTGTTTGTCTCATGGCCGACCATGGGTTGTCTTGTGCCAAACTTGGGGACCCCATGGAATCACTTTTGTGGAAAGTGACTTGTTATCTTTTTTATTTTTTTTAATGAAAGTAAATATAACAAGAATGTATCACCTAAGTAAAATATTTTTCATTTACTATACATAAATGATATTTTGGACTATAAATCCTCATTGGAAATATAAAAATATTTCCGAAATCATAGTATTTTTTTCATAATTTTTAGACATTAAATAAATTAAATTATTTATGACATCATAGTGATGCAGCGATGACCTCATTATTTGACAATTTAAATAAAATGAAATGATAATGTGAAATATATGACCTACACATGTCCAAAACCTATTGGATTGGTGGATTTCGAACCCGTATCACCTTAACCTCGAATTATATCATTGTGGGACCTTTTTAATCCAAAAATCATTTTAAAATAAAGTAACATTTCTTTACTTTCCAAGAGTGTCCCTCCTCTTCTCTTATAAAAGGCCACCACCTCTACCTCCTTAACCACACTTCAAAAGCCTTTGGCTCGGACAACCCCTGCTCATTTTGTCTCTCCGCTTCCATCTATTACTCCTTGAAGCCTCACATTGGGAAGAATTTTTCCAAAGGAAACCATTGAGCTCAATCCAAAGGGAGTTAGCCGATTTTAAGGTAATGTCTTCACTTGAGTACTTTTGTTTTATTTTTCATCTACAACCCCCTAAACGCTTTTTATTCATTTCTATTGTAACAACTCCAGTATCTTGAATATTTTAGGATGTTGTTATAAGATGTATTCGAGCTACACTTACACACACCTACATCTAATGGTTAAAGAACATACTGTTTCCGTGGATGGCGAATTTCGACCTCCCGAAACGATGATTGTTCAACATTATTTTAACACCTTCAATGGTGGACATTAATATGAAACTATATTTATATATGATATATAATATGTTTATGTTTTCCTTAATCTTCTACATTTTTCATTTTGGGGATACCTTTATGGTTTCCATTATGGGTAAACACGATATCTTCATTTAAGGAAGTGCGGACTATCACCCCCTCAAAGTGATTTGATTCGTTAAATACCATATGTGGGACGTATAAAGGATGGAGTTATGATATTATATATGATATTACACTGGAATTATAATATACCTTTATATCATTATGATTCCATTCTATAAAATACGAAATAGAAATGAAAGTAGCGTTCATGCGTACGTACGGCTTACCATCTCCATAAACGGTGCATTTCATTTCTTACCTCTAAATAATTATGTAATATTATAAATGCATGCATGTACTGGATGTATATGACATATATGATATCTAAATCATGAATACCATTCTTTATATAATGGATACATGAACAACTTGTAATTATAAAGGGTTTATTTTTGACTCAAGTACCAATGATCGTTAAAACGACCGTTATTAACTTAAATAATTACATAGTGTTCATGACTTGGAAATAAGTGATATAAAAGGAATAATGAACTTCAAAAAGGTTATTAAACAAGAGGAAATTAAATCAAGTTTATTATTCAGGAAATTAAAGAATGACCGAGTCATGTCGGACCCGATGTATGGGACTTCGTCTCAATCTCCTTTCATTGAGGCATATTTTGTTTTATACACTACCATCTTTTATACGGTGTATAAACCCCTTTGACTTTTACGTTTATTCAAAAGGAATATTTTTTATACGAAGCATTTACTAATCTAAAAAAGGGAATGTTTTTGTCATACGTATGCGGTGACAACGACTTATCCGCCGTCGTGACCATTATTTGAGTTTTGGCTTCCTCTACAAGCCATACCTTCATTTTAAAAGAAAAATAAATATCATGTTTTACTTTAATTTTATTTTGGTATTGAAAATGGTTTCATAATGTTTTTATATCAATGTGTTGTATTGATATCTTGTGATTGAAATGTGGAAATGTTATGTTTCCTTTATGCATGTTTTATGTGATATGATTATGCTGAGGTTATTGGGCATTATTATGAAGACGGGTGGTTCCGTGATAAACTAAGGGCAGGTGATCCCGATATAAATCTCCAATGCAATGGGTAACGCGAAGGAGTGAAACGTTAAGGTTTCTCCAATGAGATTTAGGGAATATACTGTGATGGGTATTCAAAACGTAACCAAGAGGGTTACTCCCTACGTAAGAATGTTATGAATACCTCCAGTTACCTTTATGTCATATGATTTATATAATTTATTCATGATTTTATGAGGTATGTTAAAGTACTTATGTTTTATGGGTAAATTATGATTTCATTCTTATGTATATATGAACTTATGTTTCCTTTCCATATTTTTATAACCCATAATGAGCTTTTTATACTCATCCCAAGTTTTTTGAAATGTTTTCACAGGTCTAGGGAAAGGTACATGATATGATGATAGTGTCAAGGAAGTGTCAAGAATGAATCCATGTTTTATTTTAAATATGTTTTCATTGATGGGAAAAACAATAGTATCTTTCTGTAACCACTTTGTTTATATGTGGAATGTAATGCATGTTTTATGATCTAATTCTCTAAAACTCCAAACCTGAAAAGATCCTCAATGTGTAATCTTGTAATAACCCAAGCTTAATTAAGGTTTAAGGATGGGGCCTTGTAGGATGTGTATATATATTTCAACTATTGGTGGAAAGAATTAAAAAAGTGAATGTGTGAAATCTATAATGATACCATAAATCTAATTAATTTTTGCGTTTTCAAAATAAATAAGATCATGGATGGTTTCTAGAACATTTCTAGGTGGGATTAAAGAAATAGAGAGGTGTTTATGTTTATACATTATATAACTTGGTACAAGAATACCTCGTGTGGTTTAAATGACAACATACATAGGTGTTGAAGATGATATTTTATTAGATGATGAAAACATTTAATGGGTTTAATCATAAAGCCTAGAGAAAATTACATTTAAAGAGAATCCTGAAATTTATTGGGTATAAGGAACAAAATTTGGGTTTCTCTCAGTGGGATGAACCACTAATGTAAACTTAAAAGGGATTAAACTCTCACATACAAATTCAAATAGTGACAAGAAATAATTTTCTTCCTCCATGATAAATAAAACATGAAAAAGAATGTTCCACTGAATTTTTGGAGGTTGGAATGATATGATTGTGGGTGGAATCATCAATGGGGTTAGAAGGGGAATCATCTTCTATGAGTTAAAATATACAATCCACATCCTATGTGTGAAATTAATCTATGTGATTATAAAACCATATTTGTAATTATTACATAAACTCAACATCCTATGTAATAAAAAAAATAGAGGGACAATATATATATTTCGTATGATGAAATGATATGCTGAAAATTGCATTTCTTTTTTATCAATTTTTTTTAAATAGAACTATTTTAATTTAATTAGGGTTCATAGATAATAAATTATAGATGATATCAAACAGGGTGTGAAGTCCTCAGACCAAATAAGAGGCTCTCTAGAGAGACCAGATGAGTTATCCAAATAAGTCACATTTTTATCATAACTATTAATAAATGATAATGAACATAAAATTAAGAGGATGAATTATTTTTAAAAAATCCAATACCAAATGTTGAGAATAACTTGTATACCCCCAAAACTATTGTTATATGAATTACCAATGGTTTAGATGACTATTAGATTTTATGTAATCAATATATACCTATATAAATTGTATTTTCAAAACATTATAATAGTTGGTCTATACCAACATTTTACAAAATGTTGGTTTATACAACATGAAATAACAATACCAATAGTTTGAAAAACCATTGATATAGGTAACTAAAAGAAACCCTTGATGTTTTTGATCACCGATACATTGATTAATATTTCAAAAACCAATCCACTGAGAAATAATTTTCTTTGAAAAAACTATAGTAAAAATATGTATATTCATATTTGTATGAAATTATTTATGCATTAAATGTTATCTAATTAATAAATTCAATAAAAATTTCAAAATGTTTACAAAAAGTTTGAAAAAACATTGGTTTAAACCTATATCAATGGTTTTACTAACCATTGTTATATGTATTTTGAATTTGGAGACCATTATCAATGGTTTTTTGAAAAACCATTAGTATAAGATCATTAAATTTAATCTATACATATGGTTTTATCCAAATCATTTCTATAAGGTCATATTATTAACGATATGTCAACAGAAGTATGAAAATATTTGTTTATCTATGAACTATACCAACTTTTTTTTTCAAAACCAATATAATTGTGTTATATAATGGATTTCATAAATGTGTTTTTGGCCAAAACGTAGGTATATATTCATTTTATGGTATTAATTCCATCAACTTCTCAAAATCGTTTGAATATAACTCTTGGTATTGGTCCAGTTTATTGTAATGATTAAAATGTATTGATCCTTCCAAACTAGATAGAAAAAGTATTATAGATCCATCTATGATTAATTAATACCAGTAATAATGACAATACAGTCTGATTTCATTGTGACATTTTTCATTCAACTCTCAAGGGAGATATTCGATCCATTGAATAATTTATGGGCTTCAGCCATTGGTGGATCCCAAAATTATGGATAAAATTCTTTTAAGTGGTGATAATGAAAAACAAATAATCATGTACCTCAAGCCTCATTCCAATAGAACCTCTTCTGATGATTGTTACATCCACATTTTTCATAAAAACATTGGATGGTTTTAGCTCCACATGTTGAAGCAAGATGATGGGAAGGGGTAATCAAGTTGAATCTCATTACACGTCCAAATCTCCTTCAATGATACAACCTTCTTGATAAAAATGGAGTTAGGTTTTGAAATATATGTAAAGATAAGGTCATATATTTTCACTCATATAATCCATGATATTTTAAAGATAGGTTATTAAGAATTTATTGGGATGGAATAAATCCAACAACTATTACATAAACCTTTTTTTATGTCGGGTTTTTTGATTTTTTACGTCAGTTTTTTGATGACATTATTGTGAGGGACATTAAAAATATGATTTAATACATTAGTTATTTAATAACCAAATTTAAAAATTGGGTTTTATTGTTTTTAAAGTTCTTTTTAAATAACCGACATGAAATAAATTATAGAAATGTTGTTATAAAGCCATTTTTTATGTATGTTTTTGAAAAAACCGACGTTAAAACCCCATTTTTTATGTCAGTTATTTAATAAAAATCATTACAAGTTATTTTTAACGTCGTTTATTTATTAACTGATGTAAAAAATGAATATCATCTTGTAGAAAATTTTAGAATCTTTCATTTGATAGGTCATAGAGCTCAAACGACGTTACAGTTCCAAAGTTATGACTATGAGAAGATTGATATTTTTGTTGAGGAAAGATTGAATGAGGCAGCAACAGCTTCATCTTAGAGAGAATTTTTGGATACGTAAGGAAATTTGTAGATTTAACATGATATAATGAATCATCCATAATTATAATAAATAAATGATCATTAAATGGTATATTAATTAAGAAAATTACTCATTGAAAATATAAATCATTGGAAAATAATTACAAATACCATGAGGAGGCCGAGGAAATAAGAAATCGTTGATTCGAGTGGAATGATGTAGGCTGAATGAAATGATCGTATAATTGTATATTAATTAAGAAAAAAAATCTTAAAATACCTAAATCTTGGATATATGATTAAGCATACCTTGACGAGATCGTGGAATGAAGAAATAATTGATTCACGTTGAAGATCAAAAGAGTCGATTTGGGGGAATGATAATGGTTGAAATAAAGGATAGTTAAATTTTCATATGTGTATTATGGAAACATATACTTCTGATGCAAAGTGAAAACCCAATATTAATTTTTTTTTGTGGCAATTCCAAATTTCAAAACCGCGATGTAAAAAATTGAAATTTCATGTTCTTGGGATTCTAAAATTATATTTCACGTCGGTTTTTTGATAACCGATGTGAAACGACATTAAAAATTTAAATTTTTTTTCACGTTGGTTATTATAAAACAGACGTGAAAAATCTATTTTTATAACATTTTCACTTTGGTTATTTAATAACCGACATTCAATGTTATTTTTCACATCTGTTATTTGTTAACCGATGTGAAAAAAGTTTACAAAAAGGTAGTTCCTTTCCCATGATTTAATTTGATAGCTCACAGAAGCTCAAAAGTAGTTACAGATTAAATGTTATGGCCTTCAAAATTTGATCATCTCCATACAATGTCTTATGGAAGGCGAAATTCTGATGGCCATAACATTTAATGCGTAACTCTATTATATCTCATTGACGTATCAAATTAAATGTTGAGAAATGAAAAAAATTTCTATAAACTATTTTCACATCTATTATTAAATAACCAACTTGAAAAATTGATTTTATGTCTTTTTCACATCGGTTATTTAATAATTGATGTTAAAATTTTTTTTCAAGTATTTAATTTAATAACCGATGTGAAAATAGTATACCAAAATTTAGATCATTTCGCTAGCTATAATTTGACAGCTCACAAAGCTCAAATGGAGTTAAAATTATAAGTTATGGCCTTCAAAATTTGATTATCTCTAAATGAGGTCTTAAGGAAGGCCAACTTCAGAGGGCCATAACTTTTAATCCGTAACATTGTTTGAGCTCTGTGTCTGGTCCAATTAAATAATGAGGAATGAAATACATTTTTGTAAACTTTTTTCATGTCTGTTATTATATAACCGATGTAAAAAATTCTGGGAAATCACTTTTTTCATGACGGTTTTATAATAACCGACGTAAACAATTAGCAAGAATTTGAATATATTTTCATGGAAATGAATTTTTTACATCGTCTATTAAATATAGGACATAGAAAAGTGATGTACATTGTTTTTACATGTTGTATATTATATAACCGACGTGAAAAATCAGATAAAATGTATTATTCACGTGGGTTCTTCTATAACTGACGTGCAAAAACAGCAAAAATGTATTTTTATAGTGGTTTTATAATAACCGACGTGAAAAATCAAATTTCAGATATTTTAAAGTCTATTCTAAAAAATAGACATCAAAAAGGGTGATGTAAAAAAAGGATTTTGTACTAGTGAATTTTAGAAATGAGATACAAAACAGTTCTATATCTCAATATTCTAATCCACATTTGAAATTAATGCATGCCTGATGTTTCTTTGACCCATGATTTTAGAACATTGCATGTATAAGAGTTTCTTCTTCACATGTTGTGCAAGGATTATTAGAATAACACTCTAATATCTTTCATTGAACAATACATCTAGTTTATCAGAACACCATCTATTCTATCAAAATGGTCACATTTGAAGAAGAGCACCTAATCCCTAGATGAATCTCCAAAAAAATCTAGGTCTATGTATAGAGTCTACATTGCTAAACCTTTATTTCGGTAATATTTAGATTCAATGATATTAGTACATAAGGATCTAGGGATATGAATCATGTTTGATCCCTGGATTTATAATAGATTATTATGTATCAGGTAAATTTATTGATATACTATAATACCATTAGAATTACAGAAGCATAGATTATCCCAATCCAAAAAAAAGGAACTTTTTTCCATTCTTCATAGAACCCCATAACATAGACTGGATAGAGTGAATTTGGTCACTCACAGAGTAAGGCATCTTAAATAAATACAAATTCGTTGTGGAAACGATTGAGATAGATCATTTATAAGTTCTTCCATTTCTAATTTAGATACCCTCTTAAAATTTATTCCATTATTTTTTTTCATACTTTTCCATGATGATAGAGACATACACTCATTTCTTTTGACAAAAAATAACATAGATTAAAATAAATTTATTATGTTTATCAACCATCTGAATACACGAGGTCTGGAAAAAATCTTCTTTTATTCATGTAGTCTCACCAGAGCTGATAGAAATTCACGATTTATAATAATTAACTGATTGAATGTATGATTTCTCTTATTATTGGAAAATATGAATTATATATATGTATTTTTGAAGTGTGTGCATTGATTAAAATAAATCTACAAATGTAATAGAATATATTTGAAATAGGTGGAATTCATATTTAAACCATCCCCCCCATGATATATGTTTTCATTAGCTTGCACATAAATTAAATTAGAAAAAACACAATCCATTAAGACACAACATAAAGGGAAATATCACCCCCACCCATCAGATACCCGTATTATTATTGAAAAATTGAGAGAGAGTAACATTGATATTGATCATGAATGAGACTGAAGAATATTTTTTTGATATAGAAATATTTGAATAACAATATTATAATTCCTTGTTGATTCACTAAATTATGTTTTGAATCCCAATTTTGAATTTTCCATTTTGACAAATAATAAGGAAATATAATTTCATTATTTTTTATAATGAATATTACTTTTAATTTTTATTATATTTTTGAAGTTTAGGATGTTATTTATTGGAACTTATTATAATATGCATGTGATTCCCCAAGGCTCGCATATTATAACAATAAAAAATTCTCGCATAATTGTAATTCATTTTACAAAATGGTTGTACAAAAAATTACCTTTATAAATCACATATGAATCATTGAGTATTTAATTTGAAAAACCTATACAGTTTACCAAATTAATTTTTTTGTAAAATTATAGAAAAATATACAAGATGTTTCATCAAATTAACTCTTGTTTCCTAGGTATTGATGTGGTTGATTCACACTTGATGTTTGATGGGGAGTGGTGAAAGCGGTTTATTTCTATAAGTTTGAATGAATGCGTAAATAAAATATGATACTAGAGTGTTTAATTTATATCCACGAAAATGTTTTTTCATTTCATTCAAAAATATTCAGAAAAATATGTGTTTTATCAATGTGAAATTAATAAATTCTATAAATGATAAGTCTTAACATTGATAAATTGTGCGCAAATAAAACCTATCTTAATCAGAAAAAATATTATAGTAGATAAAAGATATAGAAATCATCAGTAATATTATATGATAGATTTATATAGGTATTGCGAGCTATCTTCAATTTAGAGCTAATAAAACCTATTTATATGAAAATTTAAAATATATTAAATTATTGTATATTAAGAATGAAATAAATATTAAAAAATTAAAAATATTTAAATTTATTAATTATTATACAATCGTAAACGCATGATTTAAAATATTGAAATTTAATTAACAAAAATCAATAGATTAAAAAAATAATTACAAAAATGGATAAATTGTATTAATTATATAAATTATTGAAAAAATGAAAAATGAATATATATTAAGATGATAATGATTTCATATAAATGTTATTAAAACAAAGATAATATGTACAAAAAAATAATTGGTATGAAGAATTACATGAATTGTTATCACATACTAGAAGCAGATAAAATTACGAAAAAATGAATTTAAATAAATTATTTTTATATATTTCAAATATATTAAAAATAATAAAACATAATAAATAAAATTGAGATATAATTAATCATATAAATTTAAAACATTTTGGGAATATAAATACATATTAAAAAATACGTAAAATTTTAATTATTAATTTAATTAGTTGTAAGAACATTAAAAAATGTAGAGAGTCTTAATAAATAAATTTAAATTAATAAATTATACAAATTTCAATCCTTTAAAAGCATAAAACCTTAATAAATGATATTTAATTAACCTTAAAAATATAAATAAAATACTATTTTTTAATATTAAAATATAGTAAATAATTATTTATATATAAATATTCATAATTGAATAAATTATAAAATTAATTAAATTTATTAAATTATAAAATTGAATAATTAATATTTAATGAAATAAAAATAATAATTAATAATTAAAATTTTAAATGTAAATAATCATTCTAACGAGAATGTTTATGATTAACTACATCAATTACATAGACATTACCCCTAGGGTTTGAATCATGGCATGTCCTTCGGGGATTTACATCACATGGGGTGACATAGGAAGGTGGTGATGTGGGCGTGATGATGGCAGGCGGTGATGTAGGCATGAAACATGCCTGGTAACCCATACAGGATGATTCAAATAAGATGCTACACCAAGAATTTCATTCCACATTACTAGTCCACTTTACCATGGTCCAATGTTCTATGTGATGTAACATCCTCTAACTATCAAAAAATAGGACGCTGATTTCATAAATAAAGAATAAAATACATACAAATAAAAATGAATAAAAATGAATAGATTGATAATATATATATATTTGGTACATGACTAAAGGAATACTCAAAAACATTAACACACCTCACCCACCGACCAATGGGTAGGACATATCCCCCCTATGGATAACTGATCTATATTAAATAGGCATATAAACCTCATTTTTAATGATATTGGCACTAATACACTTAAAACATATGGCCATACTCAATGGTCAATAGGCCCCAACATTATCATGCACCATAATCTGATTTTTACAACCAATTGGGCCTCCACTAAATATCAATGATGGAATCTCCTGGATCATGCCTTGCACATATGCTTCCTCACCGAACATCCTGGCAGATTATCGTATATGACCATCAGAAAACCTCCATCTCTGTTAGTCGACTGTTCACGAATCCCAATCATTATTCCACAAAGAAAACCACCAAATAAACTTAATTTTATTCACATACAAATCTTTGTCGCATCAATTACTATCCCTCAATTCCAACAACATCGACTCCCCCGCCACGTGAATCCTTTATAATGGATTGAGAAAAGCAATCATTTCTCTTGGGTCCACCTTAATTCAATGCCCACATCATTAGTGATGAAGAGTTTTCTACCCCTCATACATCCACTATCCTTCCATCCCATACATTCACCACTACACTGAAACCTACAACTCGATATATGACTTGTTCCAAACACAAATGCCACCATCCAAACTCTCCACATCTATAAATGGAACATAGTATCGATACTACAACGAATGAGGTTAAATGACCCAAATCGTCATTACCAGTCATCGTGAATCACTTCTACATCATTTGTTAATTTTTAAATAATCACATAAATGGTGATCAGGATGGTGTGTGTTGGGGTTCAATTTTAGGGAAAATGTTGTGGGTGAGAGATGGTCTTATAAGAATCCAATAAATTGATTTATAATATAATAAAACATTAAAACAAAATAAATAAAAATGAATAAATATTAATCATATAAATGAAAATAATACCGAAAATATTGAATCTTATTAAATAAATATTTATAAATTTAATAAAATGTTATAATTTATTTAATATTGAAAATTATTAAATTTTGAAAAAAATAAAGTATAAATATAAAAAATGAATAAATTATAAGAAATATATTAGAATATATTTTTACAAGTAATTTCATAACATTAATTTTGTCAATTGAAAAAATATAAAATTGATTAGAAATAAATAAATAAATAATATTAATACTGCAGATTATTTCAGTATGCATTGTATTTGTTGTTTATAAATAATATAAAATATTATTAAACGTTATATTTTTAATAAATGTTAACATGCTATTTTTTAATTAAATATATACATATTTATTCATGAAAACAGAAATATCAAAAATGAATATACATAAAAATAATTATCTAATAAAAAAATTAATTATTAAAAATTCTAAAAATAGAGAGATATTAAAGGACATAAAATAATATTAAATAAATAAATTGACATAAATATATAGATATATATATAAATATACATACATTTAACCATACATACAAAATATACACAAACAAATATTTGAATACACATACACATACACATACACATACAAATAGATGTAGGAATATTAACAGTTACATATATTTATTTACACATACACATACATACAGTTACGTACCCATACAAGCACATACATACACATCTATAAATACACATATATACATTCTCATACAACATAATATATATATATTAACACATATACACAAACCAATACAAATACACAAGTACATTTCTAGAAAAAATTATATGAATACACATTCAAATTTATTTCCATATACATACACAACAATTCAATTACATACATGTGCATGATCCTACATCCACATCTATACATATGAATATATACCAACATACAACATTAACATACAACCATACACATACGCATGAACATACCCTTGTACCTAAACATAAATATATACATACACAAACACATACATTCACACATAGATAAACATAAACATATATACATACACATACTCATTCATACAAACCTACCCATAAAAACACATTCTCATGCTTATACAAAAAACATACAAATTCATATACACAGATACATACATATGTGTAGATACATATACATACAATATTTATTTATAAATAAAAACACGTACACTTACACATACTCATACACATTTACATACACATTTGTATAACATACACATTCAAATACAAACATACCTATCCCTATATACATACTCACACACACAAACCATTGATATACCTAAACACATACACATACAAAACAGAACATAACAGATGCATTCACAAACAACACATACATAAACACACACATACAGACACATAAATACCAATGTAATGTAATATGATATAAAATGTAGTATATAGTATATATATATATATATATATATATATTCTTATATGTAATTGTTGAAATATATATATTGTTTAAAAATATATAAGAATGTGTACATATATTAATATATGTAATCTTATTCAATGTGTCATTTAGCAACCCTAATCAAAAACACATCATAATTGTTATGAAAAATAATTGGGAATTGGAAAGCATTCATTAGTGATTTTTAGCATCATTGTTGAATATTTCACAACATGCAAGAGCGTAAAATGATTATAAGAAAAAAGAAAATTTATAATGGGTGAAAATATATATTTAATGGGATGTTAAAAATAAATGTGAATTATAAATTAGTACTAAATTAATTATACCATTAATTTTTTCTTTATAGATATATATATAACATATTAACATAAATTAATTTTGTTTATCCATATGGGGAAAAATAAATTAATATCTATAGCTGGTTGTTCATGTTAGATAACTCAACATTTGAAATTAGTTGTCTTTCTTAGCATGTGGGGGGGGGGGGAGGGATCAGAAATTGTGTATCCATTTTTGTTCGTTACTTTAATTGTCGTCTCAATATTAGACACATACTATTATAATCATGGAGTTGGTGTGCTTCAAACTCTGTAGTGCTTAATGATAGGTAATAGAAAAATTCATTATTTTGAAATAGATTTTTACTAATTGGATTCATTTGGTGTGAGGAATTACACACATGGTGGAGGAGACAATCATATACAGATTCCACCATTTGTCCGAGAAGGTATTCTCGATGAGGAATTTTGGTAGATCATCTATGAATGGTTGGTGATAGTGGTAGGTATTATTAATGGGGAATCGAGGAAGGTCGTTTGAGAAAGGGCGATGAAGGAGGGTAGCGACCATAGAAGGAATTGTCAATGGGGAACAATTGAAGATCGTTACAGAAAGGGTGGTGAATATGATAGGAATTACAGATGGCATGCCATGACTTATTTTTTGAGAATGGGTGGTGACAGACATTTCCATCATCTCTATGTTTGGAATGGTTGGAATTGTCGATGGGGCTCCATGACATGTTTTGGTGGTGATTTTCTCCGTTGGGGCTATTTATGGGGGTTCATGATAGGTATAATGGGCGCTAACTATGGTAGGCATTGTCTATGGGGTTCTATGGTAGGTTTCTTGAGAAATAAATGTGAACGTCATATCCATATTCTGAATATCTGAACATACAAGTGTTCTTGATGGGGAACCAGAGAATTTTGCCAAAAAGGTTGGTGATGGTCATATCTATCATCCCCTATCTAGCCTCGTATGAATAGAAAATAGGGCATCATAGAAGGTCTTATGAGAGTGTCCGGGGAAAATCAGTAGGAATGAGGGAAACATGATGTTCCTCGGCCCGCATCTTTTGAATGGTGATAGAAAATGGTTTATTATAGAGTGGGGGTTTGAAAAAATTTCATTCATAAACTTCTTCAAGAACCCTATATTATTTTTGATTCTCAACTAATGAATCTTTCATTCTTCAACCAATACTATAGTCCACTGTAGACAAAAAATCTCACAGAATGGATGGATTATGGTAAACCATGACCTATGGGTGTTTATATACTAAACTAATGTGTCCATATACCAATTTTTTCTAATATTAATGATGGAATTACTTTCCCTATATATTCTCCTCAACATTAATTTCCTTAATTTATTTTTAAATTTGATGTTCAATGAGTTTTAACCCCATTAAAGAACATGGGTTATTTTTTAATTACATTATAAATATTAAAATTTATTTATACATAGAACAAAAATAATCTAATTAGAAAATCTTGTCAATGTGTTGTACATAAAACAACCATTGAATTTTATTTCTTTCATTTTAAATTTAATAAATTTCAAATTAGTTAAATTTTACTGTATCAAGTATGTTTTATTAAATAGGAACTTAATACATTTTAAAGAACATGTGCTTCTTAAATCATGAATAATACCTATTTATATTGCAATTCTAACATATTTTAAATTAGTAATATTTAATAAATAATCAATAATATTTATTAAAAATATAAATATTAAATATATTAATATCTTCTTCATACTACAAATGTAACCTGTATTATATAAATAAATAATTTAAATGATCACAATATAAACATACAATGTTTAATTATTAGTATCTATATGTTATATTTAATTCATTTTATTCTAATTCAATACATATATTTACTTTATAAATAATTATTTTTTAATATTCTGAAAATATTTATTCTAAATCATAATCAATATAATTACATCATATATATTCATATATTTTTTTTTTTTATGAATATAGTAGATAAAATGAATTCTATATCTGATGCATTTTTATTTATAAAAAAATGGTATAATGTAAATTTATAATATGTTGATGTAAAAAATGAGATTTATTTTATTTATAAATAACCTTATTATCAAGAATTTTTTTTTATTATATCTCAAATACAAAGTTTTTTATTCATAAATACCTTTTTTAGAGTTTTCATAAATACCATCATTAGATGTTAAATTGGAATCCTCAAAAAGTACCCAACCATAAAAAACCAAATGTCAAATTCAATTACATAACCAAATTTAAAATTGAAATGTTTTTCTGTGATTTTAAACAGAACCGTGATATTGAGTTGGTGGGATTGTGTGATTATTATAATGATATTAAGGTGATTTAGGGGATATTTTCATGCACAAATTGTTTTCCAATAATTGAATTTTTAGTGATGGATTATAAAACATTAGTACATGTATTTTTATGATGGAAATTTTAGGACTCAGAGCATCTCATAGTCATTGGATGATAATTTTTTGGTACTGATGGGTTTTAGGAAGGTTTTTGATGCATCATATGAATCTGGAGATGAATAACCGTAATAGTTTTTATTGGATTGATGAATCATTTAATAATTGTAAAATTCATATGTTTCTTTATTATTAAAATATTTCAACTAAATATTTACATAAAAAGACCATAATTAATAGATTATACTATTCATGTTAAATTTATTAATAATTTTAAAGATTTCATAAGAAATGATACATCATCAAATGATCCTTTATTGATATATTATTTAATAACGCATAACTCATGTTGCACAAAATGTATCAGTCTTCTCTATAAACTAAATCATATTGGGTTAATAAATAAATTATAGTCTTTTGGTCATGATGGACATAAATAAAAATCATAATGCCAAAGGACCATTACACATAACGATAGATAACAATATATAATGACACATAATCATGGACAATACCTATAGGAGGGTCCATAATCATAATATATTATTCTCAATCATTCATTGTACACCTCTTAATAGGTGATAGGGTTGATAGTTTTTGATGTGATTGAAAATATAACATTTAGAGGTATATGGTTCCCATAAACCCTCAAAATAATTAGTAAAATAGAATTTTGTTGGAGTGGTTAATATCACTGTATTATTCCACTAAAGTGGGCCTCTAAAGAGGATCAACACCACATGGTATCTATTTATGTCTTCAAGCATAAATGATTAAATAAATTCTCATTATCATCAATGTATTATTCATCTATAAGCATTAAGGGAAACAAGTATATTTGATAACATCCTGATCAAAGCAATACATGGCTATCATTACCAAACATTAATTAATACATTCAAATCATTTATGTAGATACACACCCATACCAAATATTTAACTTCCCAACATGTTTATATTTTTAAAAATCCACAATAATTTTTATCTATTGCAAAATATTGTTTTATATTAGATTAAATAACTTTTTAAATATATGATCTCATTCCATGAGAGTCAAATATGGATCAATACATTTTTAATTAAACATCTATAATACATATGTTGATGCCTGATTATTAAAATAAACTAAAAAGAGTCCCACCAAAAAGGGATATATATGTTTAAATTTTTGAAATTTTTTTAAAAAATATTTTAATCCTTATTAGTCATAAATGAATTTGATGGGGATTTTAATTATATAGGATTTTATTTTTCATGTATTGAATGGAATTCTATGTGAATTAAAAGATAAAATCATCAATGTGGTTTTATAGAAAAAAAATTCTTGATATTCTAATCATTCATCCAATGAATTTTTGTTCAATTAGTTCATAATATCATTATAGGGAAATATAACCCTGATAATATCTGTGAATATCAATTTGATAATTTTAATATGGAACACAAATGAAGATATTTTAGTCAAGGGTGAAATCTATTTTTCTTAGTTTAATACCCATCATTTATATCATTCATGATTGAAAGGAATAATGATTTCATTTATGTATTAAAATATTTTTCATTCCCCCAAAAACACATTATGACATTTCTTATTAATCTTAAAATAAGATGATCTTGAACTGGATCATAGACACGGTGAAAAATTTTTATTATAATCGCATCAAGTATGCTAATGTAATTATTGATAACCTACTTAAGAAATGATATGAAACTGTCTCTTATATATATAATCAATTTTCATATCATTCATACCAGAATTTATTTCTAACTCGAAAATTGAATAGCAGTTCATGTAGAAAATTAAAATCATGGATGTTAGAAAAAATGAAAACACTACATGGATTGTGCTTCCTCTTCCTAGAGGGGTTATAAAATACGATGATTTTTTGTATTATAATTGGGAGAAGTGGGTAACCATGGAAAAAATATCATATTAAATACAACCTTATAATATTGGATGAAATAATACTTTGGGGGAGATATGATATATTTAATTAATGAGTATGTTGGGGATTTAGATATTATAATTTTCTTACTCAAAGATTCTCCAATTCTCACTTTTATCCATTTTTTATGAATATAAATTCCATTGTTCTTTTTTAATAGATTTAGAAGACAATGAAGATCTAGATAGCATGCATGTTAATATCTATTGTGAAGTAGTGGAATCAGATGATTGATTCTTCAAACAAAATCCCAATAAACAAAAATATATATCAGATATTGTACTCTCCTCGCAATGGGAAGAAGTTTTTAAAAATTGTTCCATTCTTGTCAAATTCCTTTTATTGATGTTAGATTCTATGATAATATTATACATTGAGAAAAAAATTTATAATATAAAATAATTTGATGTATGAATCTAGATGAGCATATCTACATTATTGAGAACATCCTGCGAAAATGGAACCCTCCTCCTCGTCGTGTCGTCACTCCATTCCTCCGTTGTCCATGACCATGTCTCGTCATCTCACAGCTTCGCTGCCCTCGTGGCCCCACAACCTCTATGCCTCTAGGCTACGCTGGCCAGAGAGGTTTGGGGTGGACCAGCGGGCTGGACCGCCAAGTGGGCCAAATCGAAAAATGGGTCAGGCCGACCAAAACCGGGTCAGCTAAGGCTGAGTTGGACAAGACCTAGACCCACTATTATCCATTTATGCTATTTTATCCATAACATTTGCACCATAAATCTGTTTGATATACCGTCAGCAACACTAAATTCATAAGAGTGAGATTGTTACATTGAAATACCCCACTAATGTTTTGGATAAAAATGGGGATGGTTGGTATAGATCGATCACGAATCCAACAGGGCCCTCTGGACAAAAATTCTAATAACTCACAGACCGAGGGTCCGAATGATGCGTTGTCTATTGCATTGAATCCCCTTTGACATGACTTTCCTTTGATATTTTTTTTCATGGGACTTCATGGCAGTTGAACTATCGACTGGTAACTTGTTGAGTATATCCTACCAGAGACGAGAAAGCATGCTGCGGGAACCATTTATCTATGTGTGTTGTAAAGAACATAGAGAGATCATATCTGGGTCAGCATTTAGAGCGATCCTGTGTGGGTCAGCATCGAGAGCGATCCTCTGTGGGTCAGAACATAGAGAGATCCTATGTGGGTTAACACCTATCGATCATTTGTGGGTATACACCTTGCGAACCTGTGTGGGTCAGAACTTAGCGATCCAGTGTGGGTGAGCACCTTGTGATGTTGTGTGGGTCAGAACATAGTGATCATGTGTGGGTCATCACCTTGCGATTGTGTGTGGGTTAGCACCTTGTGATCCTCTGTGGGTCTGAGTCTTAACAGAGTAAGATGACTCAGTAGTTACATCTAATCATCTCTACTATTATACATAAGTTATACAGAGAATAAGTAGAGTTCATACCTGTGAGACACATTCCATCACGGTAATACCTTGGTGGTATTCTTTTGTGTAGTGTACATGTGTGGTACTTGCCTTTATGGTTTTCCTTCCTTTGTTCAACAATTGAGATTTAGTCTTTTGGGTTGGACCCTATGTTTCCCCATTATTGAGATGGGTATATATGATAACTTAGGTATATGTATGGGAATATACCTTAGTTGGGTTGACATTTGACTTCATGATTTGAGATTTATCTTTGTAGATTTAGTGAGACCTTGAGGGTCTTGAGGTCCATACTGAGTATTATTATACTCACCCATGCATGTGCTATTCCCACACATCGTTGTGTTTGGTGTAGACGACGTACATAGTTGATCGAGTATGAGGATACATGGACTGGACGGTTCCCGGTGGTGGACCAAACAATTTGAGGGTACGTATGGGATACGAATAGACGTGGAGTACTGAGGAGGAGATCAGTACTTACCCTTTAGGTAGGAACGTTGGAGGACATCCCAGTAGTTATTTCATTTGTTCTGTCAGTTGTATTTCATTTTTTACTTGTATCATTAATGATGGGCCTATATTTCATGCCCTATTTACATTCACCACTAATTTGGTTATATAGATTACATGTGATCATATCCTTCTGTGTGATTGGTTGAGTGTGTTTATAGGTTATATTGGAAATGCCCTCCCAGTTAAGGGAAAACACCATTCGGAGCTAGTCAGCAGCCTCTGGGCAATGTAAGGCGTGCCTGGGTAGTCACTACATTGGCCCCAGGGGACGTGTCATGACACATCGCTCGGAGTTACCACGTTCGGGACGTCACAAAGTTGAATCAAAGGAGTATTATTATTTTTCGTCCTCTTTTGTATTAATATTTTGGAAAAGGAAGAATGTATACTATGAAAATTTCTGTCTTGGTAATGAGTTAATGCATGGTAGTTGCTATCTTATGTATGATGGAGAATCTGAGTAATCCAGGTTGGATCGTTTTGATAGCTGTTCATTGTTAAAGTTGGATATTATATCACATTGGGTGATAAACATCTGGTGTGATGAGATATATTTTTAAAAAATTGTCGAATTTTTATTCATGGCCTAAATAAACATGATAAATCAGTATTTATTAATCATTTTAGGCTCCCAGGGATGTGGTGACATTCATCTTTCTAGATAGTCATGGGAAAACTTGTTATGGGTATGTTGTTTACCATGAAATAATCTTCATTATTGTTATATTAAAATAATGAATCACGATGATAACAAATTGATGTCTAATGAAAACCTTCTTTGTTCAATGGATTATGAGAAATTAAATAAATTTTTTATTAAGTAATAGGAGATAATGTTATAAATTAATGCCTGAATTAATTAGTGAGAATAAATGTACCCTTGTTAGCGAAACTGAGATGTAGGATATTTATGGTTTCTGAAAAGGCCACGGTGTTTACCTACTGTAGAGAAAAACTGTTATAGGACATGTGGGAACATGTTGTGTTAGATTATCCTCTTACATAATTTTGTTATGGATGAGTTATTTGACCTATGTTTTGTGTTTTTATTTATTGAGATATGCCTCCATGAAGCTTATTGAGGGATAGACTGAGGGAATGGACTTGAATGGACTTCTAGATAGGGAGCTTGATTCCCGAATGGTGGTAGCTAAGGAGAAGGGGTTATTAGTTCTGATAGAACATTTCCTATTTCATGAAATTCATGGGTAGACCCCGGGCATGTTCAGAAAACTTATATGTCTTGACAAGGGAGTTTTAGTGGAATACCGCTCCTACTTTTACTATAGAGGGTGACCATGGGGGGTATGAAAACAATATTGAATCCACACAGACAATACATAATCATTTGGATACTTTGTCTGATAGGAGGGTCATGTTAGTTAATAATATGCTATAGGTTTCTGTAATGTGTTGGTGGGACATTCATGTACGATATAGACAGAATGATGATATGTTATGGAATGACATTGTAGAGATGTTCATAGGGAACACCTATCCAAACACACTGAGGAAAGGAAATTCTATAGATTTAATGCATAATGTCTAATGATGCATGTTCATAAATGAATTATCTTGACCTTCCACAAATTTACATCCTTTTTCTCCAACATTAGCGATAGATGAGGCTTCTTCGGAAAAACAATTTGAGGACACACATAAGTGTGAAAGTAAGTCCCAGGTGAATGTCATTCAGCTATAGAAATTATTTTATGTGTTTAATATGGATATTATTTTAGAGTGGAATCTGAAGGAAGCATCTAGTACTGGATAGGTTGCATGTTGATTAGGGAGTGGTCTATCCGAGAGCAGGAAGCGTTGTCACAAGAATCATTGTATGGAAAGTCATAAGCAAGGAAAACAGACAAGAGGAACATTTTAAATGGATCATACACTTCTTTTTCTCCACCTATGTGGTCGCTAGGGACACTATCGTACACATTATTCTTGACCACCAATTGATTTCTTATTTTTTTTGTAGGGTGTGGAACCTGCAGTAGTTCTGTAGAAAGCAGTGGTATTATACTACTGAGGGGGCATCTGCTTAGAGTCAGAGTGTCAGAAGAGTGTCTTCTACACCATATAGGACTGGATGATGGTGTTCTACTGGATTAGGAATTAATGTTGTAGGACTTTTTTCTTTAGGGTATGATCTATAGTATTTTATAATATTATTTTTGAGATCCTTTGTGTTTTTGGGGAGTCTCTAACATGTAATTCTTCATTTTAATGGAATCTTATTTCTAGAATAGGTTTTGGGGATTGTCCCTTTTGGATTTTCCATGTAAAAATTTATGATGTCAACTTTATTTTCTGCACCCTAAAGCGTGTCTCTGCACATCCACTTTTTTTTAGGTAATTATTTTATTTCCGTTGAGGATATGCCTTTTCCATTGATTCCATGTTCCTCTCTTTGCCATATTTCCCAGCAGGTACCTCTCACAGTAATTGTACATGTATCCACATCCTATAGATACTCTTATACTAGAATAAGAAACATCAATCAGGATAAAAGTGGCTTAAAACCTTTTTTACATGATGCATCAGATTGTGCCACAGTTTTAGAAGGTTCATATGATCCCATGCCACTATTAATATTTGAATAAAAAAGGTAATAACCTCTACAAGGGTTTTGAACATCGAAAAGGGCCACAATTCTTGGCAGCTATTGTAAGAACACATTATTAATGTCATGAATTTCAACAATGTAAATAAATAAAATGACATTAACCAGAAATTGATGGGGATTTAGAAAAACCTAGTATTCTTGAACATCCATGAGAGTCATCATGCTTCCTCTTTCATTAGATTAATTCATAGCACCACTAGGAGATTAATAAACTCTTGAAAACACTGACTTACCAGCCATGTCCATCTTGACCCTTAGCGGTCTATCATGATCATCAGCATATGAAGGAATCATTTGAATGAAATAATGGGATTGAATATCGTGCAAAACTAAAAACATGAACCTTTTTTACCGAACAAAACATCTTCATCTAAAGCGTCATTTGATCCCTAGAGCAGTTCTGGTTTCCAAAGATGTAACTCTTGGAAACTAATAATGAGAAAGTCCGTATTAGATTCCTTATCTATTGCCTGAATGGGAAATAGAGTTGGTGGATGTCCCAACACATTGATTGTTTTCATAATCACCCCAGCCACAATAAGGGCCACAAAATGATTTCCACGATATGGTTTAGCAGAAAAAACCTCTTAAATCTTATTTAAAGGTCTTATAGGAGGCCTGATTCAACACAAATTCATAAAATAATAATGAAGAAATTAGATATACCCTCAAATAGAACATCAAGGTAAATACACTAAAGATACACAATCATGATTTGAATTTCAATCTATCCAAATCAAAATAGGAAAAACTATAGAACAAATCATAATGATATCTTTCTCTCACCACCTTTTGATACATAAGGTCATTATAATAAGATATGGACTGACACTAAATTTCAACTACCTCCTAAGTCCCATGAAGATTTCACAAATGGAAATTAATTTCATGTCAATAATCCTTACATCATTTGATACCACTAGGTCATGGACATGCATAGGTACACTAGTAACAAAAAAACCTATCCAAGGATTAATAAACATGATAGGATTTTATGATCCCCTTGTGTTGGAATCTAGAACCAGGCATAATACAAAATGGATGTGGGAATTATTTATTCACTAACAGTGCATAATTAAAAGAGATAAGTATATAATTAATGCAAAATAATCACCACTATGAGAACTATACTAGACTTCATACATTCCTTATAATAAATTCCATGCAGATAAGATGTTTTTAACAATGTAAGTCTTAATGTTACTCCAAAAATAATTCTCTAACAAGCCAATAATTTCTTATTATCTGATACAAAACCATGATAATAATTTATTTTAAGACTACATAAAAATATAATTCAATCCCAATATCGATTTTATATATTCCAATTTCCAATTTAAAAACCATAACATGTTTTTAATCGAAAACTTTCCTTTTCACCAAGAGAAAATCCTATTGTTTCTATAAAAAACCATTTTGTGGAATTTTTTAAATAAAATGATATGAAACCAATTAAAAATTTTCAGAATAAAAATTATTATGAAATTCATTAATTCATTTTCCACAAAAATCTATTATTTTCATAACGAACCCCATTTCAATGGAAATTGGTTTTCTAATTTTTTTTACACAAAAATCTTTTCTGCAATTTATTATTGCAATTTAATATTGAAAATATCTAGGAAATAAATATTTAAATTCTAAAATTTAAATCACAAAATTTTCCACAAACACAATCCATTTAAATAAATTTTTGGTTTTCAAAATTTGATGCCAAAACCTTTTTTTTAAATCCCCAATTCCATATATTTATTTTTTTCAAAAAAAAACAATAATGTTCAATTTAACAAAAAACCATCAATTTCATTTATTTTTAAGAATTTTAAATATAAAATGAAATATAGGGTTAATTAAATGTGGGCATCATAACAGAAAAACATACATCGGAATCAATGAATCTTGAATCCCAATGTTGTTCACATAAAACTCCAAAGGAGAACAATAGGAAAAAGGGTATTTGAATTAGTCATATGTTTCAGTCGAATAATGCGGTTATTATTTCCACAAATCAATTCAGAAATTAGTGGAATGATAGAGAGAAGAAGAGATACCATAGATTAATAAAAACAAAAAATGAAATCCTACTAGTTGATAATCGAAGGACAGTCCTCAATATTTTGATATATTCAGGGCAATATATGAGGGGAAAAGTCCTTATTGCAGGGTTTGAGGATTGGAGAAACAGATAATAGGTCTTTTTAGTCCATTGGGGTCCATAAAATAACGTTTGGGAAATTTTCTTCAAATTTTGGAATAGGTTAATTTCCATCACCATACAGACACACATATACAGGTGTATATAAATATATTTATGAATTATATAATATGAATATAAAAATAAAAAATAAAATAGGAATCACATATTTAAATAAATATATGCTTTTATATATCATATAATTTTTCAATAAAATATTAATAAATCATTTTTATATAATTGATATAAAATAACTAAATTCAAGTATATAAATATCATATTATAACTTTTTATTGACTAATATAATTTTTATTATATTTTAAATTTAAAATATATAAAATAATATTAATTATTTATTTAATTTTATCTAACCCATTTAAATGTATTATATTTACATAAATATACTTTTTCAAATATAAATATTATTTAATCATATATAATATATATATATATATATTAACTCATTTATTGTGATATTTAGCAACAAAATAACTACTCTCATCCTGGAAAGAAATTTATCTGCGTTTGAAAAATGCATAAAGAAATGGATTCCTTTTATTAATGCTTTTTTACCAGCCGTGTTGAATATTTCATGATATGATTTAGTGTAACAAGATCATAAATATAGTGAATTTCTAATTGGTGAATTATTAAATTATATATATTGATGAAATTAAATGAGAATTTACAATTAGTATTAAATTCATTACATATTGAATTATAATATGATATTTAAATATACAATTTGATATTACGTTAAATATATTAATCCCTATAGACAAAATTAAATTAATTAATTAAAATGGTTGTTCATAATATAAAACAGAACATTCGATATCATATGTTTGGAACTGTGTGTTTGGGGTGAGGGAGCGGTAACATCATTCCCCCTTTTCCCTGATACTTCAAAAGTCGTTTCACTTATAAAATCAACATTTTATTCACACATAATCAGTGTGCTTCATCCTCTGTAGTATTAAATTATAGGTAGGGTCCAAGAGAGTTGTTTCAAAACACTTTTATCCTAATGGTCTGCTTTTGGTGTGGGGAATTACACATCAGGGGGCGGTGATCATCACATACATATTCCCCCATTTGGTATGGTAGGGGTTTTCTATGAGGTGAAATGATAGAAAATATTTGATAGGGCATTAAGGATGGTAGGTTTTTTCAATAAGGCACCATGGTAAATCATATGAGAATTTGCGATGGTGATGGGTGGGGACAATAGATTGAATTGGTGATGATCAATTGTAGCATATCATCTGAGGAAGGGAAATGAAAGAGTTTGGTTATATAGATGTGGATTCGTGGAAGGTTTAATGAGAAATAGATGTTGCGACCATATACATCTACCCATATTCTATCATGTTAGGCATTATGGGTGGGGCTCCATTTCAGGTCATGTAAGTGACTTCCCATGTAGGCATTATTGATGAGCAAATATTGCAGGAAAAAATGATGGTCACGGCGATAAGCATTGTCGATTGGGTGTCATGGTAGGTCATTTGAGAAAGGATATTGATAGCCATATTTTTCTCCCACTTATCAGTACAAGTATTCATTGTGTAATGGGAACTATGGTAGGTTTATTTCTAATGGGCGGTGAAGTTCATATCCATCTTCCACTCATCCGTCCTCATAGGCTTTTTCTATGGGGTGACATGGTAGGTCTTCTAAGAGAGGCTCGCGTAACCAATGTGGATTGATGGAGATATAATGATCCTGGGCCTATGTCTATGGAATGGTGACAAAAAATTATGTATCATACAGGGGGGGTTGACAACCTCATATAGTACATTTTTAGGGACCATAACTGCATTTTCACACTCATCTAATGAATACTTCATTTGTTTACAAAATCTATCATTAATTGTAGATACAAAAACTCATAGACATTATTTATGTCAGTAAAACTCAGTCATTATGTGTGTATATATACTCATCAAAAATCCACATACCGGTGTCGAATAATTTCAATGTCATCATTACATTCACAATTATTTCTTCACAAAATTTTTTTACATGATTTTTTTATATTTTTCAGTAAATTATGTTTAGACCTAATTTACGAACATCGGTTTTTTTAATTACATTATGAATACTTATATTTATTATTCATAGAACCATAAAACTCATGGGGAAGCCATGTCAATGTCTGGTACCCAAAACATCCCATGATATCTAGATTTTTTTTATAAATATAATACATTACAAAACACAAAATTCATAACAGTAATGATTTTGTTGTATATGATGCCTCATTAAAAAATTGTACAAGACATAAACTTCATAACTAAAAAAATAAATCAAAAAAAAATAGAAAATTCCATAACCTAGAGATGATATTATTCATGTTAATCATATTATTAGTTTAAATCCTATAATAAGAAATTATACCACTTCATTGGAACTATCCATAACATATTGATTAATAACACATCACTCATGACACAACCAATGTATTTATCTTCACTATAAATTGTATCACCATGTTTTATGAAATACATTAAAATTTTTGAGTCAGGATAGACATTAATAAAATTCTTAATTCATAAGTACCATTACAGACACTAAGGCATAACAATATCCAATGACACATAAACAAGAAAAATTCTTATAGGATGGTATATTTTCATGATCTCCCATATTGAATCCTTTAGTATACTCCTCTCAGTAGGTGAGAGGGTATATAATTTTGTATGTGAATTAAAATATAACATATAGATTTAGATGTTTTAATTCCATCCTCAAAATAAATATAAAAAGTTAATTGTGGTGGAGGAGTTGACAATATCAATTTATTTACCCTTATAAGCGTTACTCTAATGATGATCAACACCACATGTTCTCTATTTATTTCTTCCCATATAAATTACAACAAAATATCCATTCATCATTAATTTAAATTTCATCTCTATCAGTCAAGGAAAACAAATATATTTGATATCATCTGATTAAAAGGGATAATTGGATTTCATAAGAGAAACTTATTCAATGTATTGAAAACATGGATTACAAATCCTATTAATTAATAACGTGAAATGAGGTTTCAAAAAATATAAAATAATGGTAAATGAGAACTTCCCAGGTTTACAAATCCATTGAGGATTGGGGGTTGTTTGATTAGGGATGGAGCAACGCCCAACAAATAATTGATGTGACATTTAGTGATATTAATTACTGTATAATTGAAATTTATTCATATGATGATGAAATCATGACTATAATCACTGAACTGGGATTCATTCAAAACTATCATCTAGTTTTTCTTATTTGAAATCATCACCATAAAACCCTTTTTCAAAATAATACTTTTATTTTTATTTTTAAAAGCATTAAAAATATTTGTTTGTTTACCAAGATGTTCATAGTGATTCATAATACGAACTTATTGAAGTAGAATTATGTATATGTTTCCCCAGGTGAGTATTTATTTTATCTTTAATTGTATTGTGTTAGGTATGTGTTTGATGGATTTCTGTTGGTATATAAGAGGATATTTTAAAATTATATAATCATTAAAAATTAATTTGTTAAAATTGGTGTCATCGTATATTTTGAGTTATCAATAACATGAAGAATATAAATTGTTTTTTTATTCGGTCATTTTTGTAAAAATGTCACACTATGCATCATATTTTTTGTGGAATTGATTCCTTAAAATTCATGAATGGATTTAGGATCATTGAACTAAATAATCACAAATATAAGAGTGTGTTTGATAGTAGTTTTTGATTAAAAACTATTTTAACTGAAATTTCATTTCTAATATAAAATCACACACATTAAATCATACTTATCTAATCTTTTTTTTTCGATTTATATTTGATAATTTATAACACATAAAAAATTACATATAGATAACTTTGTTAAAGTATTATGAAAATATAACCATATTTATTAGTTTTTTAGTGATTCAATGTTTTTATTTAATTAAATATATATTGAAAACTGAATGCAATATGTTTATGTCATAATGATCAAACCATGTGTTAGATTATGTTTCAGATTATTCAGACATGTCGCAAATGACATATGGGTCATTTTTTAAAAGTAAAGAAATAATTTGAATGTTTGTCCTCAATATTGAGTATGTCACATGACTGTATTTACAAAAATATGATTTGAAACTAAAAATATAGATCGAGTCATTTATAAATTGAAAAAACTCACAAAAAAACATAAACATGTCAAATAATTAAGATATACCCTTATGAAGTGAACTAATAGTACATGAGTGCATCACCATTATTTTAGAGATTGCTCGTACTTTTTTTTCAATACTTTTTTTTATAATATAACAATAATGGTTATATAAAAATCAATTATAAAAAAAATTAAATCTTGGTGATAATAATGAAAAGTAAATATATCAGTAATAGGTAAATATTATTTGGATTTTACCTCTAAAAATTTAGAAAAATGATGAGAATATTTACTACTGATGTTTTAACATGTTTTCTCTCTGTGAAGTTATCATAAATTCTCAAACCATTCTTGTTGGCTTTCATTTCTAAAATTGTATATTAAAACATTTAAATAAATTTTATAATGAATGTATTTGTAGTACTAAAATAATTTTATAAAAATTCATTAAAATGCTTTTAAATAATATGTTAATTACCATAAAAAATATATCATCAGGGATGCTATTTTATTGAGAGAATAAAATATAATTCATCAATTTCTTTATATAGTACCCAAAATCATTTCAATTAATATATTTTGAATGTTTTTTAGAAGATTTTATTATTATAATTTATTTTGATAAAAAAATTTACAGTGAAATATTTTTATATATACCCAAATACTGATCTAATATTGGAATTATATGGGCCTATTATGCTCAAGGACCATCCAGTATCAACAATTTAGATGATATTTGAAAGCAACCAAATAATTATTATATAATAAACCTTAATATTAAATTTATAACATGGTTTTTAGTAGTAAAATGTTTCTTGTAGTTTATTTAATATTCATAATCATTATGAAATGTTGTCATTTTTTATAATAATTTGTGATGTTTTGTTTAAACATGGTTTTTTTTGAGGAAAAAAATCTATTTCTAAAATAATGACATTGAAAATTCGGTGAAATAGTTGTTGTATGATTTTTATGAAATTTTTTATTATATTTTCCTGAAAATATGGTTAAATATTTTGTTTTTGAATTGGTGGTGATCAGATGAAATTGTAACACCATAAAATTCTAAAATAATAGCATTATATTTGATAACGTGTGAAACGTATGAAAATAAATATAGAAGAAAATATTAAACATTTAGATATTATGAAATTTTTATTTTCAAATATATTACATCTATTAAATAACATACACTACATGAAATAATAAATTTATCTTGAGTTAAACACAATTCCCTTTTTAGCAATCATTACATGAAACAACGAGTTCAAATTAAAAATAGAATATTATTAATATATTATTTTTTAATATAATAGTTTAATACATGCTTTTAAAACTTTTGTAATTAATATTAATGACTTAATTTAAATTATTATGGTTATCTATTAAGTATGAATAATATAATCACCATTTTTATGATAATTAAATGTTACTTGAAATCATTTTATTTTAAAAAAAAATTATTTAATCACAATTTTTACCCATAATTAAAAATTAAATATTAAAACATTTAGAAAATTTATCTGAACAAATTATATTAATTTTTGAAATTGGAATACCAAAATTATCTCAGGGTGAATTTTTTATTGAGAAGGTTCATTTTTAATGAATAGTGAGAGGTATTGTAATTTATTATAAAACTAGTTTTTTGATTGAATTATTTATAATGATTAGTTATATTTTAAATGGAAATTATTTAAATCAAATATCATTTAATCCAATTCTGTTAATGTTAATTATATTCATGATGAATTTTGATAAAAAAAATTATACTTTTGAATATTTTTATATTAAAACCTCGTTTTCGCATCACATCCACGAGGTTAATTATTTATTAAAAATTTACACTTCAATTATTTGAATTTGGGAAAGCTAATTCTATATTTTGTATTAGAATTATTTATTATATATAATATTGTCAACTTATTGTTATTTTAGAAAAATTAAATGGGAATAAAATGAAAACATATTAATGTGGTTAGACTAAAAATGGATTTATTGGGGGTGGTCAAACATAGATGATAAGGGTTAAAATGACCAACCAACAGTTACAAAAACCATTATAGGGATAAAATTTTTACATTATTTCTAATAGGATTGCGAATTAACAATTTTCAAAACCTTTATTTGATGAAAAAGGAGTGGATTGTGGAATATTTAGAAAAAAATTACAATTATTCCACTAAGCTCACTTGTGTACGGGAACCCCCTCTCCTCTATTATTCACACCTTCAAATAAAATATTTTTTCATTCAATACACATCCAAATCACCTTAAAAATTCCCTATAATCATCCCATAACCCTTATTTTAGGTATAAAGTCATCATATTATGTATATTGTATAATCCAAATCACCTCACTATATCCAAACTATAAAAAATATATTGTTATTTGTTAATAATTTGTTTATGATATAATAAAATATTTAATTCCATGAAATGAGTTTTGAAATTGTTTTTCATGTGTACTACAGACTAATGCCTCACAAAGTGATGTTAATCATTTTACCATGACAACCACTATTGGTTTTTTATGATGATATATATATATATATCCTATTTAAAATAATTATACCTAAATACTCATTATTTTATATATATCTGTATAACAATAATTTTTTTTTGGAGAAACAATAACGTCTGTAGTTTGTATGATGGACTGACACCTCACAATGCTATGTTATTCCTTTTTCAAAAAAACACTCCACATGGCAGGTTTTAGAGATAATTTAAATGATAATATGATATAAACATGAATTTTTTTTATAATCATATTAATTTTATCATTATGGAAATATAATATTTCAATTTCATTATTATTTTTAGTCTGTAAAATATAATATCATCGTTTGTATAAGTGTGGAATATCGCCTCAACAATGCAATGTGGCTCTTTTTTTATATCCAAACCACTTCTATGACTTATATAAATAAAAAATTTCATATATATTATTTTATGATTTTTAATTAAATATTATAACTTATTTAACATAATTACATGATGATCATGGAAAAATTGAAATTTTACACAAGTGTACCAATGATCTACCCTATATACGATCATAATGTACTTCATTTTTCATAACCAGATTTAAAGATGGGTTTTAAAATTAAAATTATTGTATAAATGTAACAATTATTTCATTATTATAATTATTTAAATTATTAAACTATTTAATATGTGTAAAAATGTAACTTTATGAAAAACATGCCTAAAAAACTAGGCAATTAATATAGTAAATAAGGAACATATTGAATGATTAGTAATGAATGGTTGATAAGATATAATAATGGGATTATAAATTATATTATAATTATTAATATAGTTTTCATATAAGATTATAACATGTTTAGAACAACTATATTGATTTTTAATGAATGCTAAATCATAAAGAAGCATGAGGTAAGGGATTTCATAACTCAATTTCAATTCATTGTGATAATATTATAATTCATTGATTATTCCAATATAAGATTATGTGAACAATAATTTTTATATACATATGCTAAATTTTAATTTTTTTATGTTTATTTATAGTTGAAACGTATAATTTATTCATTTATTAACACTATGTTCAATTTTATTGTAATTGTAAATTCTTATTTCATGATAACATTATAATCTATATTTATTATTCATGAATTTCAATTTATGAAAATCTATTTTCTTCTGAAACCATGTTATCATAAAATTGATTCTTCTGATTTATTAACACATTAAATATTATTTCTTAACAGTATATTAACCTATTTTTACATTTCAATTTTTTCAATGGGTTCTAATGTTTATTTTCAAAAAAAATACCGATTTGGATTTTATCGATAATGTGAGAAGATTGGTCTAGTTTATTTCCAAACAGGTAAAATTAATACACTATTAATAATAGAAATGGAATTTTATTTTTGACCAATAATAAATTTATGAAATTATCCACTATCATGATAATCATTTCATTGAAGCATAATTTGAATGTTTATAATGAACATTTTAAATAATTTTCCCTCATGTATTCTCAAAACACTATGTTTTTTTATCATTTATATTAAAAGATAAGGATTTTATAATTATTATTGATTTTCAAAATGAATATTATATTTTCCCCATGAATTTCATGAACATATTTTTATGGAGTTTATATTCATTAGTGAAATCAACTCATTAATGTTCTTATGATATATTTAGTAGATGTTGTATTGATATTATCCTTATTCATTGTACAGATATTTGATGATTTGTTTTATTGTGGATGTGCTATTTTGATACCATTCACCATATTACAATGGATGCATTATGATTTTGTTTATTTTATTATTGTATGTATTGTCATTTCATATGTTTTTTTAAAAAGAATAATTTTGGTTTTCTATGTTTCACCCATTTCATATAACAATTTCATTATTCAAAATAAGTGTCCATTGAGTCCCTGATTCAAAGAGACTATCAATGCATTAATATATAACATGAGAAACAATCGGTTCTTGAAATTTGAAGAGTTTGTATCCATTATTTTTAATTTTTTCGGAGAATGGTCATGATAGTATGTGTCTAGAGGATGGACATTAAGAAAAGAGAGCTTATCAAACCAGATGTGTATGAAACCAGAATATTTATACTATTTTTTGAATGGTATACATAGTTAATTTCTTATAAAATATATTGATTGTATGAATATGATGTCTTCCATTATAAAGTTCCACATTATGAATGACATCATATAAATTACATGTTATTATTCAATTAGTACTAAAATATATGTTTATGTGGTTATTTATATGGAATAATTTAATCATCATTAATTCCATCAATTTTGTTCTCATGTTGTTAGCTATTTGAATTTGATTTAGTTATATACCTTTCCATATAGATTATTACTTTTTCATTCACTTCCTTTGTTATACACATACAATTAAGAATAATTTAAAATCAATCATTTAGTATTTCCCCCATGATACCTATGATAATTTTATTATATATATGTACTGATATGCTACATGATATAATGATATTATTGAAAAAATATTATGTTTTAATTTCTACATTTAGATGTAATATAATAACCATGTATGTATTTATTTTTCAAATACTATTAAACATTGTGGTCATTTGGGATGTGATTCCATGTATTCTATACCAATGTAATAATGAAAAAACTGGATATGGGTTTCATAAGACCAATATATTACATTTTCTATATTAGGAATTTTATTAAAACCCATTGGAACCAAATTTAGGAAAATGTGGTTAGGGATCATAAATCTATGATAGAAATTGATGATATGAATATAAATTTGTCTTTATGTTTTGATAAGGTAGATATTACGTGTTTTCTCCTACAATAAATCAATGTCAATCACACCTGGAGAGAAGGAAACCAAGTGGTGGACTACATTGCTTCTTTGGAGGATAGGGGCCCTGATCTTATCTTCCATCATACGGTGAGCTCCTTGAAACCTAAGGGTATCAACATAATTAAAGTGGATTCCCTCGGTATCCACTACTTTAGCCCCCCTTAGCTTCTTTTCTTTGGTTGTGTTTTGTACTGTGATGGGCTTTAAGTTGTTTTCCTTCCTAAATAAAAATATCAAAATGATGACGATAAAGCATGGGCTTCACTTGAATTTCATAGGACCAAAAAAATTCCATTCATTCACCTATTTTGACACAACTAGATGATATTCATAGGATAATTCCCAATTTCCATAGAAATCATTATTGTGTTTCTGAAATATTGATAACCCCAAATATATATAATCATGATTTTGATATTCTCTATAGTGATTCTTGTAGGAGGAAGAACCCCAGGACCAGACAGTGATAAGCCTTGCGCTGTCCCTTCCCCATTGATGGGGGAGGCCCCTTCATCTTCTCTCAAAGATTCTCGAACCCATTCATTTATCCTCTTTTCTATCCATGAATACTGAACTACTTTCACTATGATCCCTTTTAGCCCCTATGTTGACGATTTGTGCGAAGGTAACCCAAAACTATTTATCTCGACCTCATATATCCCAAAATCCTCCATTTTTTCAAATTTGATAATGATTGTATAATTAAAGAATCAATATCCATTAGTAGATTCATTTATCTATTTATTTATTATTATTGTGAAATACAAGATTTATCAATGGTGGGCCTCCTCGGAAATTGTTTAATCGTTGTATGCTTTGCATTATAGTGTAATGTGGTAATGTACTTGTCCTTCTATCCCTCTATCTCCAAAAATATTGGATCTACAATTTCCAGTGGACCTAAAACATCAACATGAAATATGATTCACTAATGAAGACTATTTTTGTTAGATTTCCTAAACTATATCTTCCTTTTCAAAACAATTTTATTGATAAAATGTTTGAAAACCTTGTAAGCCATTATATTTACATGGATAGATGGAAAATATAACATTTCTATCTAATTTCTGGAAATATCAACATTGAAGAGGATGTTTTAATACATAAATTTGAATTAATTTTTGTTAAATTTATAGAGGAATTGTGATACAAGATTTCATTTATATTCAAGTGTTGGTCTAATTGCTATCCCTGATGAATGATATTGGGACACTAATTAGATGGGTGTAGATAGGGGAGCTCGAATGCCAATGGTAATGTGAGTAGTGAACAATTAGTTGTGCCTATGTATTAAATATTACATAATGAACAAATTCCAATTGGTTTTTCAATGTATTGATTTATATATTCTATGGTTGTGCATGCTAGAACATAGGAGGGAAGGGAGTTGGTTGGGAATTTTATTGTTGGACCCCCAGATGAACACTATGTTTTGTGTGGTCCAATAAAAGAGATCTCTAACTAGAATATGAGTCATAAATTATCTAATGATTCTATTGTTTTGTACATGAATAGATAATTATTTAGTAACCAACTATGCACAATAGGACATTAAGAGTTTCAATATAATGGAACACAAAATGTAGAAAATGTGGAAGTTGTGGATACAAGGAATGGACTAGTTGGTACTACTGGGGTAACTGCTATTGGTGGTTTGATTTCCCTATCCTGAAATTTAATAGAGGTATCCTATAGTGGGTAAGTGATATTTGGTATTATTATCAACAATGAAGTAGAAATGAAAATGGATGTTGAGGGAGGTGCAAGGGATTTGATGGCTGCAACATATGGAGGTGTTATTTTTTTAGTATACAAAACCAAATGATTAATGGGTTACCAGGAGACTGAGTCATTGAAATTTTATTCACTGTTGAATAATATGGAATTGTAGGGTGTTCAATTTCATGGAAAGTGCCAGGATTCATCCATATTGGGTAAGTCATTGAAAAGGTCAATCTGAAAATGGGAATTTCATGCTCTTAAACATATAAACCCATTCAAATTATTTGAGAGTAATGTGATAAACATTGAGTATGATCATACTAAAGAAAAGAACCAAAATTATAAATAGGGAACCTCTGTGGTGAGTCTAGTTATGAGCCTTATTGTAAATTATAAGGATTGAGTGGTGGTCTGCTTCATGTTAAATGGATTCTCAGCTAGATGAGGATGAATTTTTTGAGAGGAATCATATAGGGATGAATGGAAAATTTCAATTTACCCCAACCAATGGAGACAAAAAAAATCAAAAAGGATGATATCAAAGATTATGGTTAGTGATCCCAAGGGTTTTTTAATTTTTGATCAGACTGAGGATATAAATCACGGGGATTATCTCTTTGATGGTGTTATAATTGAACAATAATGGGAGGTAGGTGTAATTTATAGGAAAACACTAGAATTTCTCATGAATTCTGGGGTATAAATATTGGAGGATATTATCATGAATAATGAAACACCATTAGAATAAGATTAGATGATCAAAACATTTCTACATGTGGAAATTAATCATGAGAATTTTTCAGGGAATTAAAATTATTTTCTAACACTAATATTATGATTAAATAATAATATGATCAACAAAGAGGTGTACATTATAATGTGGTATAAAAAGATCTATAAATTTTATGACCTTATAAAGGATGATCCAGATATATAGGTAACCACTCTCTCATTGAAATTTTTTTGGGATATTGATTAAAATTGAGTTAAGTTATTAAATAATAATTACATGGTTTCTTTTTGTGTTTTTATAGTGTGAATTTTTTGGTTTTTAACTATTCCCTTTAAAAGTTTTTTTGATTATAATATCTTTAATTTTCAGATATTAGTTATGCATTAACCATTTCCCTAGTTTTGTGGTTGGACCAATGATCCATCAAAATATATTGTATTCCGTTGATTATAACTGTCTCCTTGTGTAAAGAAATGGAAACACATCAATTCATGTAATACAAATAGTAAAAATCATCATTTCATTAATTGGTTTACTCCATCATATCAAAGTGAAATATTCCCCAAAACATTCTCATTATACTAGGACATATTATAACATGATGAAAAAGAAGAGAAATAATTTTCTATGTATTATAACATTGATGGGAAAATAAAATAATTGGACGGTGGGAAAAATTGTGGATAAATGGATGAATGGAAAAAAGTGGATCCCCCACTGTGATAGTTAATAAATGAATTACAATTTTAAATTATTATGAGGAATGAATTTTTTCTAAATGAGTGTATTTAATGGAATCTATATATGTTATAACAAGTGTAATAAAAAATATTCCAATGTACAATGCATTATCTGTATTGATTTAGGGAACTACACAAATGAATTTCTCAAATATAAAATGAAAATAAACTCGAAGAATCAAATGAATCATAGTCAATCATAGATTATACATTATTATAAGAAGATTTATTCATATGATTGTGTTATGATTTTATAATTATGTTCTTTTAATATTTTTTAATTTATATCATAGTGAGAAGAATTATGAAATTTATAATGATTTTATTGTAGAAAATGTTTATTAAGTATTAGAATTTTTATATTGAACAGTGCCGATGGAAAAGAAATATGAGTCATTATAATATTGATGTTCTAGTAAAATTAATTATTGAGTGAAACATATTCGTTAATAAATTCATTGTGGTGATATTTGGATGTTTGGATAAAATGATAATTGATAAGGAAAAAGTAAAATGGATGTTAATAACTATAATAGAAATAATTAAAATTTTTATTGATAATGTGGTTTATGCTTTCATTGATGGATTAAACAACTTTTTTTTATTTAAGTAATATACCCAATAATCAATGTATTATTTTTCTGAATATAGATGAATGAATTATTAGAATAATTTTTTTTGTATTTCATTTTTTTCTCTTGTTTCAAGAGATTACATGAGTAATGTATTCACATGATTGTTATGAGAAGATTAATAACTAAATCGTGATGTTGTATGTATTAGTGAAATGAAAAAATATAAAATTTTCCGGTCATATTTCTACGGTTTTTTATCTGAATATTTGGGATGGGTTATATGGATTAACGGTCATGACCAAACTCACTGATGTCTAACTTATTACTACGCCTGTCCACATCAAATAGGCTAGTGGTTCATGACCAATGTTGAGTTGGAATATCCAATAAATTGGAGGTCTTAGCCTAATGTACACATACAGATACACATATATCCAATGAAACAATATGATAAAATGTAATAAAACTATAACCAACTAATTCATACATATATGATCCCAAAAAATTGTACGAATGTAATGTACAAAAAGTGGAAGTTGATGTAATATTCAAGCCAAACTAAAGACATGAAAGAGTAAAAACTACTCCATGGGAGAGTAATAATGTTAAATGTAAGCTCCTATGAACCACCGTATTATTACATGGTCATCCTATGCCCCCACCGTCTCCTTATCCGCCTAGGCTGCTTCCAAGTTGGTTGTTATCCGCATAAGACATGACGTGTTCCAGAAAACCACATGCAGGCATGAGTATAACAATAGCATGTAAGGAACCGAAAAACACTAAACACAATAAACCAAATATATTATTATCAATAAAATATATAAAAATGTATAACAGAAAGACCTAGATATACTATGGGAATACAAGATTACTAAAGGCGGTCATAACCAACTGCTTTCCAATGATTTTTCTGAAATAATAAATAGTTTTAGTGGGGAAACTCAATGAGCCTTGCTATCATCAGAGAAATAGGATGAAGATGTATAGATCATGGGGAATTCCCAAGAAGCTCACTGGTCTTTGTAGACCCTGATAAATAGACTGGGGTTATGCCCAAAATCACTAATGCACACCATGCTGCCAATATGGATCAACCTTTTATGTAGGGGGTAATTTAATAATGATATCATTAACAATAATGATACTACCTGATAAATATATGATTAACATTGTTCCCAGGGTGGACATGATGACTATACAAACTCCATATAGGATATAAATATCATAGGGGATCATAATATAATCATTTGGAGGGAAACTGCAACACAATTTGAGACACAACCTCTAGAGTGGATTTCAATCATGTGATGTGGAATAAATTTCACTCTATATCCTCAATAAATTAAAATACAGAAACAAGACCAATAATTATTTTTTCCACACTAATCAGATGAAAATATAAAAATAATTATGAATTGGGCTTATTGCGTGTAATAAGGTTACACATGGTGTACATATATCACTATGCCTTCCCATGTGGTAAAGCCTCCCATGACATGTAAATGTCAAGATACATATTGTGTAGAGATAACATAGAACCTGACTATGTGATGTTGGTTATGAAAGTGTACTTTTACCATCCCTTGTTCAAGACTGTGTATAGGTATTCAAGTTCATTTGCACCTGTCCATGCCTGTTTCCATTTACACGATGTGGATATGTATATTTACATTTTCTAGTGTCCATGTAAATTTTGAAGTAAATATTGAATATAAATAGATCATTAACATGATATGTGATAGTTTCACAAACCGTTTTATCATTAACATTATCCCAAAAACCTAGACACCATTTTGAGCACCCCACATGGATTATATTATTGAAATACAAACTGTGTTTCTCCGGATTTTCTAGAAACCTCAGTTCTCTTCCACATCATCCTCTACATAACCAGAGCCACATAGAGCACCGTAATATCTAAATTATGTTTCTTCTAAGATTCATATGGCTATAGATTATATATCTATGTATCAAATAAACTCACTAATCATCCATTCACACCATCCATAGTTGTTTCATGTGTCTCATGAATAAAATGAAGAAAATCGAATTCTAACTCATTTTCCAATGATATATCCATAATCACTAGTGATTCATTAAATTAAAACTCTATCACATTTCGTACCTTGATTTTAGATTACTTACACAAAATTACAATAACACAAAAAATAAAAAACAAAGTATTGATCAATACATTATTAATAATAAACACCAATGACTGTATAATAGTGTAACAATTGATAAAAAACCAATCCATAAAATACAATGAATGAACATGATCCATTGACCATTTTTCCTTGATTCATATTCATTTATGAAGTCATAAGAAGGGGGAAAAATAAAAAATAAAAAATTGATCTATTTAATTCTACAGATGATGTATATAATAACATTGTTCATGGAATTGATATGTGTTTGTACTTGATTATGAAACATGTTGGAAATTAAATAATCAAGCATCCGAACATGTGTTTGGTTTTATCATTCAAGAAGAACTATTTTTATCAATTGTGGATGAGATCAACAAACTCTATTGGTGAAATGTTCCATAATCTGATTCGTATTTTTCATCACTCACTAAGAATTCTCTCTAATTTTCATGTAAATATGAAGATATTAAGAATTAATCACTAATGAAATATTATAACAATATAGTTAGATTAAAAATATGTTTCTATGATAATATTAACATAATAATGGGTCATACACATTCCTTGTTAAATGCGACACTTGGAAAACGTCATGTACCCTTTACAACTGCAGTTGTTTATCTAAGAGGTACACCACTAGAAGAACTATACCATAAGTCAAACATGATATACAACCCAGTGTACTATATACAATGTTCCATAACAGAAAAAATGGATCATGTCCCTACGGAACACACTCACCATGTCCACAAATCAATAGTTAGAAACACCTCTAATCGATCCTTGTCCACTTCTCAATCCAAATAGTACATAATCTACAATAACCTGAAGGCACATGTATAATTTTAAACAAATACCAACAAAATTTCACCCAAATATTCCATAATTAGGTATAAAATATCATATTAACCATGAATGTTATTTAAATTATCAATTAAATAGGTTTGTAAATTGAAAATAATATTCAAAATAATCATGCTTTAAACTTTAAATATCGAAATATATTAGAAATTCATAAATCACATTTCAAATTATCCAAAATAATTCGCAAATGATTGAATTAACTTTATAATAAGGGGATTTATTGGAATAAAACTTTTAAAAAATATCCAAAATAGAAAAATTTATATAAAAATAGCTTAAATAAGTCACAATGAATGTAAAATAGTCTATTACAATGGAATATTTACATTAGAGATGAAAAAAAGGAGAAACTTCGACATATGCCTAATTAGGTATGATGTTTACACTTCTATTAACTGAATTTGAGAAAACATCTTCAATTATATGAATTATAATAATTTATTATTTATAATAAGGTAACCTCATTTTTATTTTACAAAAATAAAATGGGAATAAAATTAAAACTAATTACTACGGTAAGGTTAAAAAATGATTTATTTAGGGGTTAAACATACAAGATAAAAAAATGACCAACCAAATTATACTACCCCCACTATAGGGTTATATTATTACACTATCTATTCTAGTTTTGATAATTAACTATTTTCAAAACAATTTCATTCATAATTTTTTTTTAATTTTTGAATATATTTAAAAAAATACAATGATTCCTCTCACATAAATCGTATAAGAGAACCCCCTCACTTCCATTATTCACAACATCAAATCAATTTTTTCCATTAAATACAAACATAAATCATCTCCCAACATACCTCTCATCATCCTAGAACCCGTATTTTAGGTATAATGTCATCTTATGATGGATTTGGTGTATTCCAAAGGGAGATACTTGAAGAAGTGGTAATGTTCCTCAACAAGCATCTTTGTATTATTTTTTCTCCATCAACATAAATTAATATTATAATATGATGATATAACAGCCACATAAACTTAAATATACTATTAATATTTCATAATAAGGGTTTCATATAATAAGATCTCTAATTCCATGAAATGTTGTTGAAATCGATGTTCGTTTGTACGACGGACTACTACCTCATAAAGAGATGTTATTCATTTTACCATTACCACCTCTAATGTTTTGATATGTTGAAATATATATATATTATATATATTATATTTATAATATTTTTATACCTTTGGACACATTATATTATATATATCTCCATATGTTTTATTTGGTTGGGGAAATAATAACATCTCCAATTTATACGATGGAATACCACCTCGCGAAGTAATGAGAGTCCTCTTTAAAAAATCATCACATGGAATGTTAGAGAGAAATATTTGTTGATTATATGACATAACCATGAACTAATTAGTATATTCATGGTATTTTTATCATTATGAAAATATAATATTTCATTTTCATTGTTTTTTCCATCGGAAAAATATCATAACATCATTTGTGTACGTGTGGGTTATCGCCTTCAAGAAGCAATGAGACTCTCTTTTTACCACAAATCCATATGGATTATGATTATAAATATATAATTTAATATATATTATATTATTATTTGTAATTAAATATTATAAAAAACATAACATAATTACATGATGATCATTGAAAAATTGAAATGTTACTCATGTGTACCTATGATCTACTGTATCTATGATCATAATGTACTTCATTTTCTATAACCATATATAATTATTTGTTTTAATATTATAATTTATTTTTATAAATTTCCATTATTAAATTATTATTATTATTTAGAGGATATATCGTACTAATATGTGCAAAAAATGGATCTTTATGAAAAAACAATCATAATAAAACAAGGAAATTTACAATATAAATAAGGAAAATAATGAATGATTACTAATGAATGGGTGATAAAATATATTAAAAGGATTATAAGTTATATTATAAATATCAATATGGTTTTCATTTAAGATAATAACATGTTTAAACCCACTATACATATTGTTAATGAATGTTCAATCAAAAGGAACCATTAGGGAAAGGATTTCATAACTCAATTTCAATTATTTTTGTTAAAATTCAAATTCAATAAATATTCCTTTATAATATTATATGATAATAAATTTATTAAAAAATGTTACATTTATTTTTATTTATGTTTATTTATAATTGAAACATATAACTGATTCATTTATTAACTCTATGTTCAATGTTATGGCAATTATTAGTGATTGTTTCATAATCACATTATAATAAAAATTGATTATTCATGAATTTCAAGTTAAGTAAATCTATTTTTATCGAAAAAATCATTATCCTATAATGGTTTCATAAATATTTTTTCAACATTAAATATGATTTATAAAGGTATATTTTCTTATTTTTAGATTACATTTTTTTAATGGGTTTACTGTTGATTTTCAAAAAATACCCATTTTTATGAATAGTTTGATTTTGGGTGTTCTATTTTGATAGAATTCACCATATTACATTGGATTAATTATGATTTTCTATATTTTGTTATGGAATGTATTAAAATTTCATAATTTACCTTTAACAAATATTAGGTTGACTGTGATTCACACATTTTATATAACAAATGCATTAGAAATAGTAAGTGTCTTTTGGGGCCCTGATACAAATAGACTATCAATGCATCAATATATATAAATAGAAAAAAATCAATTGTGAAAATACTATGAGTTTTTACCCAATTTTTTATATTTTCCTATGAAATTTCTTGGTAGAATGTGTCAGGCATGTACACTTGAAAAAAAATTGTTTACCAAACCCGATTTGTTTAAAACATGAAGATTTAGCATATGTTGTGAATGTTATAAATAATAAATTACATGTAAACGATCTTGATTGTATTATTCAGAATGTGGACATTATAAATTTCCATATTATGAGATATGTCATAAAAATTACATGTGACTATTCAATTCATTATAATATAAAATTTTATGTGGTTATTTATTTGGAATTATTTAATCCACATTAATTACATATATTTTATTCTCATGATATTGGCTATGATAAATTTGATTTAGTTATATACCTTTCCATATTTATTATTACATTTTAATTCATATCCTTTGTTTTAATCCAACCGTTAATAATATTTTAAAATCAAACATTTCCATTTTTCCATAGGAAACCTAGGAGATTTTTATCATTCATATGTAAAGATATGATACTAGAAATAATGATTATCATGAAAAAATATTATGTTTTAATTTATGTATTCAAATTTAATATATTAACCATGTATGTATATATTCTTCAAATACTACTAATATTTTTGGTCCTTTGGGATGTGATTCCATGAATTCTATATTAATGTAATAAAATCAAACACTAGGTATTTGTTTTTTGAGTATTAGATTTCACTATTTATATTATAGGAAATTTATTTGATCCTGGGGGAACTAGATTTATGAAAAACGTAGTTGGGGATCAAAACCTACTGATTGAATGAGATTATAAGAACATAAAATCATCCTTCTGTTTTGGTAAGGTGTGTATAATGTGGTTTTCCAGGAAATACATCAATGTAAGGATATTATAAGATAATATGTTCTTTTATAGTGGTTCCTTGGGGATATAACTATGAAAATGAATCATTGGGCATCACCTGATTATCATAGAACCAAAAAAATCATTACATTCACATAGTTTGACACAACTACGAGATATTTATAGGATAATTAACAATTTCCATAGAAACCGTTATTAAGGATACTAAATAGTGAGATCCCAATATGTTTGTAGTCATGATTATGATATTAGTTAGGGTGATGCTCATAGGAAGAAGATCCCCAAGACCTGACAGTGAAAATCCTTGTGTCTTCCCTCCTCCCTGTATGGGGGAGGCCCTTTCATCATCTCCCAAGGATTCACGACCCAAATCCTTTCTCCAATATTCAATATCTGACTTCATACCTACATTCCCTATGATCCCGCTTATCCCCAATGTTGTAGATTTGTGTGAAGGTTACCAAAACATTGCATCCCAACCTCGGAGATCCCAAATATATCATCTTTTCTGAATTTGAAGTTTATTTTACAAATCTAGCATCAACATCCATCAATTCCTTCATTTTTTAATTCATTTCTAAAAAATGGGATTTACAAGGTCGTGTAATGGTGGGCCTCCTAGAAAATAGTCTCATCATTGTATGCTTTGCATCAAAGAGTAATTTGTTAATGTCCTGGTCCATCACTCCCTGTATCTCCATCATGTTTTTGTTCACCCATTTCTAGTGGACATATAACATCCACATGAAAATCGATTCATTGATTACGACTATTTGTGTGAGATTTCCTAAAATATATCATCCTTTTCAAATCAATTCAATTATTAAATGTTTCGGAAACCTATCAGGCCATTATCTTCTCTCAGAATGTTGGACTACATTACGTTTTCATCCAATTTTACCCCAAATTTTCATTGAATTGGATGTTTTGAGACTTCAATTTGAATTGGGTTAATGTTAGAGATGAATTATGATACAAGTTATCAGTTTTATTGGAGTGTTTGATTGATTTCAATTCCTCATTATTGAAATTGGGTCACTCCTTAGTGCTTTGTAAACAAGGGAGATAGAATTCCAAGTGTCATGTGAATAATGAACCATTTGTTATTCCTATATATTATACATGTCGGAATGAAAAAATTACAATTGGAGTGCCAATGTATTGATTTACCTATTATATGGTTGTGAATGTTAGATCATAAGTGGGCTGGGAGCACGATGTGAATTAGATTGCTGGACCCTAGGATGACCAGTTGGTTTTGTGTGGTCCAGAAAAGGAGATATCTAACTGGAGTAACAGTTATAAATTATTTTCCGATTCGATAGTTTTGGATATCAATAGATGATTAGTTAGTGACCTGATGTGAAAAATAGTACATGTAGTGTTTCATTCTTAAGAAACACCAATGGTTGCAAATGATGCAGTTGTGGCTATATGGAATCAACTAGTTGGTACTACATGTGAAAAATATTTTTGTGTTTTGAATTACTTATCAATAAATATAATTGATGTATCCAATAGAGGGTATGTAAGTTCTTGTATTATTACAAACAATGAAGTATAAATGATAATGGATATTGAGGGAGGTTCAGTGGCCCTGAAGGCTGCATCAAATGGAGATGTTATGTTTTTCGGGTACCTAACCACATGAAGAATGTGTTACTAGGAGACTGAATCTATTAAATTCTATTAAATGGTGAGTAATATAAAAACGTAGGGTGTTACATTTTGTGGAAAGTGTCGGGATCTGTCTAATTTGGGAGGATCATTGACTAGATCAATCCTATAAGTTAAATTTCTTCATATTAAACGTAGAAGTCCATTCAAATGATTTGGGATTGAAGGGAAAAAAATTTGGACTGATTAAAATTGGGAAAATAAATAAATTTCTAAATAGGTATGCTCTATGGAGAGTTTAGTTAAGAGTGTCATTATACATTCTATGGAGTGAGTGGTGATGCGCCTCAAGGTAGAGGGCTTCTCATCCAGATGAGGATGATGTGTTATAGAGGAAACATGATGGCTTGAATGGAAAATTTCTTTTAACAAATACCAAGGGAGACAAAAACTCGAAAGGGATGATATCCAATGTGATCGAAATTAAAAGAATGGGGCTTGGATGTTTTGATCAGATTGATCTTGTGGATCATGGGGATTCTCCATTTGATCGTGTTATAACTGAACAACAATGGGAGGTATGTTTAATTTTAAGGAAAACTCCGGAATTTTTCATGCATTAGGATGTAGAAATATAGGATTGTATTGTGATTAATGAAACATCATAAAAAGAATATTATACGATCAAATGATCACAATGTGTGATCTAAAATCATTAGAAGTGGGAATGTATTGAAATAAATTTTCTTATACAAATAAGAGGACTCAATAATGGCTTGATCTACAAAGTGGTGTACATTAAAATTAGGGACAAACTGGCCTATAATTTTTAAGACCATAAAATGGGCGATCTATATATATAGTTAACAACTCTATCATTGAAATTATTTTGGGATATTTTTTCCAATTGGGTTATGTTACACATTAATAATTACATTATTTTTTTAGTGTTTTAATATTGCGAACATTTTTGTTTTTAATTTTTCCCCTTAAAAGTGTATATCATAAAAATAAATTTATTTTTATTATATTAGTTACAAATTAATCTTTTAAATAGTTTTGGGGTTGGACATATGATCCATAATAATCTATTTTATTCCATTGATTATAAATGGCTCATATTTTATGGAATAGGAGACTCATAAAGGCATGTAATCCATGGAATAAGAATCATCATTTCAATAATTGGTTTAATCCATCTTATCAAAGGGAACTATTCGCAATAAAATCTCATTATATGAGGACATACTATATTGTGATGAAAATGAATAGAAATAATTTTCATATTATTATGGCAAAGAAGGGAAAAATATAATAAGAGGATGGTGGGTAAAATTTTGGATAAATGGAAATAAAGGGTTGCTAACATGTCATAATTAATAAATGAATTAAACTTTTACTTTATTAAGAGATGTTCATGTTTTCTATAAGTGTGGAGAGACTGGAAACTGTGCATGTGATTGTAGGGGTTGGAAAAAAGATTTCAATGTACAATTATTTAATTTTATTGATTTAGGTAACTACAAAAATAAATGTCGCAAATATTAAAGGAATATAACATAAGAAAATCCAATTCATCATAGTCAATAATAAATTACAAATTATAAGATGAAGAGTTATTAATATGATTGTGTTTTGAAATAATAATTATCTTATTTGAATATATTTTCAATGATATCATTGTTATAGGAATTATGATATTTATAATAATTGTACTATAGTAAATTTGTATTATAGACTTTAATTTGTATATTGAATAGTACTAGTGGACAAGATAAATGATTTATTATAATTTTGATCTTCTATTAATACTCCTGATTGATGGAAACATATCCCTCAATACATTCATGATGTTGACATTAAGATGTTGGAATAAAAAGATGATTTATATGGATAAATTAAAATGGAGGGTACTAACTACATTGTAAATAATTAACATTTTTTGATAATGTGTTTTATGCTTTCATTAATGGATTGAAAACATTTTTGGGATTTATATAATATATAAAATAATCTATGTATTATTATTAGGAATATGGAATCATTAATGAAACATTAATTTTTCTTTTTATTTCAGATTTTTTGCTTGTTTCAAGAGATTTAATAATGAATTTATTCACATCATTATTATTAGAATATTAATAACTACATCGCGATTTTTTATGTATTAGTGATATAAATAAAATTTAAATTTATTAATCAGATTTATATGGTTTTTAATCTCAATATTTGGGAGGGGTTATATGGATTATCTGTCATGACCCAACCAATTGATATCCAACATATGACTACCCATCGCACACCTCTAATAGGCCAGTGGCTCAAGACCATTGTTGAGTAGGAATATCCCATAAATGAAAGTTATTATCCTAATTCACCTATACACATACACACATATCCAATATCATAAAATGATTAAATGTTAAAAAACTAAAACTATTTAATTCAATCATCTATGATCCCAAAAAAAATAATATGACAATAAAGAATTAAAATTAGAAAATGGACTAAAATTCAATCCATACTAAAAACTAGAATGAGTATAACATGCTCCCTGGGAGAGGACTAATGTTAAATTCATGCTCCCGTGAACCACCTCATTATTACATGGTAAACCTATGCTCCACCAACTTTTTATCCTCCCATGATGAGGCCAAAATGGGCTACTATCTGAATAAGACATGACAAGTTCAAAAAAACCACATGCAGTCTTGATTATAAACATACCATGCAGGGAACTCAAAAAAACTAAACACAAGGAACCACTTACATTATTATTAATAAAAGATATAAATATGTATAAAAAAAATTCCCAGATATACTGAGGAAAGACATGATGGCACTGGGTTGTCATAACCAACATCCATCAAAATATATTCTTGAAAAAAACACTAGTTTTATGGGGTCACTTAATGAGACTTTATAACATTAGAGACACTTGAAATTGATTTATATATCATTGAGAACATCCCAAGAATCTCACTATTCTATGTAGACCCTAATAAACATATAGGGGGTCATGCCCAAAACCACTAGAGGACACCCTGAATCCAATATGGATCAACCCTCTATGTAGTGGATCATATAATAATGATATAATGAATAATAATGATATGAACTCATAAATATAGGATTAATGTAGTGTTAATGGAGGTCACATTGATTACACAAACCCCACTTAGGGTACAAATACGATAGGGGATCATACTATTGTCTTATAGAGGTAAACCACAACTCAATTTGAGACTCAACCTCTAGAGAGGATTTCAATCAATTGATGATGATGAAATGGAACATTTTATCCTCAATAGAATAAAATAATTAAACACAATATACCATGATATTTCCAAACATTGAAAATGAAGATATAAAAATACTTTTGAAATGGGTTTATAGAGTGTACTTGGGGTAACATGGTGTACCAAAATCCTTAAGTCTTACCATGTGGTAAATCCTCAAACTACATGTAAATGGAAATATAGAGAGTGACTAGAGATAACATGGATCCAGACTATGTGATGCTGGATATGTTTGTGTACTATTTTTTCCCTTCTTTCAACCCGTGTATATGTGGTTGTGTACATGTACACCTAGCCACGTATGTGGGCAATTGAACGATGTCCCTGTGTCTATTTTCATTTTTTAGTTTCTCTGTACAATCTGAATTAAATATAGGGATTTCACAGATGGTTCAAATTCTATGTGATAGGGTCACACACCGTTTGATCATTATCCTCGTCTAAAAACCCATGACACCATTGAGAGATCCCCACATGGATTGTAATATTTAAATACACACTGTATTTCTCAGGATTTTCTAGAATCTCGGGTTCTCTTATGCATTATCCTCCACATCACCAGATCCACTTCAAGCACCATAATCTCCAGATTATTGGTCTTCCATGATTCCTATAGATATAGATTATTGATATTCATGTCAAATAAACTATGTAATCATACATTCACACTGACCATAATTGTTTCATGAGTCTCCTTAAAAAAATGAAGAACAACCAATTCTGTCTCATTTTCCATTGATCATTCCATCATCGATATTGATTCATAAAATTTATACTACATCACTTTTCGTACATGTAGTTTGATTTATTTACACAGAATTATAGTAACACAACAATTAGAAATGTTGTATTGGTCAAACCATTTTCCAAAATAAACATCAACGATGTTATAAAAATGAAGTAGGAGAGAAACCCATAATCCATAAAACATAATAAATGAACCTAATCATTATTCGTTTTTCCTTTACTCATTTTCAAATAAGATGACATATGATGATAGATAATTAAAAAAATTAAAAAATTCAATCCACTAATTTATACTGAGCATGTAATTATTAACTCTGTTTGCGGAATTGATCAGTGTTTGAAAAAGATAATGAAACATGATTAAAATTAAACAATCAAGAATCCTAACAAGTTTTTTGATTAATCATTTATTAAGAATAGTATTGTCTCCATTATTTGATGAGATAAACAAACTATATTGGATAAATTATACATAATCATCATGATTTTTCATCGCTCACTAAGAATTTTATAAAATAGTCATCTAAATCTACATATTTTGAGAATTATTTACTAAGGAAATATTATTATAATATACATTGATTAGAAATATTTTGATACATCAATATAAACACAATAAATACATAAATTATTTTGTTTTTTATATAATACTACATGGCATTTTTTCACAAATGGCCCACACCAAAAATGATTATGTCCAACCTTGGTAAAAACCTACATTCTTAACACAATTTTGATGTCATAATTGTGATATAGTCACACATATAGGATAGATTCATCTATTTAATGAAAATTAAATGAGTGTAACATTTAATATATTAAATTTATTTCAAAAAATTATTCTTGAAACAGAATCACATGTTCTCCCAACAGCTAGTCTTGAAAATAATCCATATAATATCAAAATATAATACAAACCCAATATTAATACTTGCATTATAACCACATTATGTGGTTTCTTCCATAAAACAATAAACTTATTGAAAAATATGAGGGTATTGGGCCCATATCCCAGTCACCTGCTCCAAGGTACTCCAACTAAGATTCCTATGCAGATACTGGATATGAACAAGGGGAATAAAATTCAAATGATGGATCCTCTCATTCCAATCCTAAATAAAATCCTATTACATTGAAAAGGAATATAAATCTTTGATCCCTAGATTACCATAATTGATAAAGATCAATGAGTCATGAACATTTCTTGATAACTACGACAGGTGGACACCATCGTGTACCCATTCCATCTACAGTTGTTTATATAAGAAGTACTCCACTAGGAGAACTATATAATTATTGAAACAGGAAATACACACCAATGTACTGTAAAAAATATTACAAAATAGGAAAAATGGTGCATGTCTCTAAGGAAGAATCTCACCAAGTCCACATATCAGCAGTTGAAACCGCTTGCAATTGATCATTTTCCTCTACTCGATCCTAAAAGTACATAATCAATTACAACTCGAAGGTATATATAGGGTGTGAACTAATTCCCGGTAGTATTTCACCCAATGATTCAATAACAAGATCAAAATATCAAATTAACAAAGAAAGTGATTTAAGTTAACAACTAAACAGGTTTGGAATATGAAAGGAATATTCAACAGAATCATTCATTACCCTTCAAATATAGTAATATATTTTAAATTCATACTTCACATATCAAATTATTGAAATACATCTAAAATGATTGAATTAACATTATAATAATGTTCTTTACAAAATTGATCTTTTAACAAATGTCATAAATAAAAAAATTTATATAAAAATATTTTATATAAGTAAACAATAAATGTGAAATTGTATAATATAATGGATCATATACATTAGAAATTTAAAAAAGGAGCAACATTTTCATATGCCAAATTAGGTACGATTGTTCCAAGATATAGGGAAGCAACACTTATAAATAAAAAATATGTACATATGCCCCTTTAGGCCTAATGTCAATGAGTACTCACCATCAATTCCTAATGTACGTGATGTGATGATATGAGTTTTTCAAAATGTGTAAGTCATATTGTGAAACCCAAAATGACTCACTAACTTCCTAATTCGTGAATGTGATTTACTACAAAACAATTAAGGGGAGTTAATTTTATGTCTATATAGAAATTTAATTAAATACATTTCTCCATTTCAAATAGTCCTATTTTTCCTTTAAAACACTTACTTGTTTTTAATAAAAAAAATGTCTTATCACCATGATTAGACAACACGATTTCTATCCAAAACCAAATATGCCATTTATTAAGATATGTATTTGAATCCAATTATGTAATTTTAGAAACCAATTTAAAAAGTAAATTCATCGATTAAATTTCTAATAATAATAATATATTTAATAACAATGTCAAATTCAATGGAATATGGGTTTTTTCAGAATTTTTTTTAACAAAACCATTTCTTCATTTAATTTATTAATTTAAATTGAATTAATTTTAATCAAACAACGAAATTAATTTCATCAATTTCAATCTATCAATGTTCCATATACTCAATTAAATACAATGAAATTGGGTGTTTTCTATTTCATTCCACACCCACCATTATCATTATAACCCAAATAAAATGGAAATGGGTATTACAATGAAATTAGTAAAAATTCTTTTAATAAAAAACAAATCATATTAATTTAATATTTACATTTAAATTTTAAAAAATACATCTAGGGTTAATTAAAAATCTGCATCGTATTAGAAATATATAACTTAGGATCAACAGATATCAAATCCCAATGGTGTATAGAGAAACAACAATGGAGAATAACGACTACAAAGATATATAAAATAATCCAATATTTACATCCAAAATATTTTGTATTATATCCTCAAATATATATTGAGATTCATGGAACCATATATAGATAAAGTGACTCTGTGGGAGAATAGGAATAGAAAAATGAAACCTACTGGCTGATGATTGAAGTCATTACTCATGCTCTAAACCACATCCTGGAGGGATTACAAAAACCCACAATCATTTCTGGGAGATTGAATGAGGGGAGAAACTGAAAAATAATTCACAAGCTATGAAACTATTATAAATTTGTGGAATAGTTTCCCTAGATTGCTTGCACATTTTGGTAAATCATGCACAAGCCATGTGAATCCCACAATTCAATTTTTAAAAAATGTGGTATAATGGAAAATGGTTTTGAAAACCATGAGGCAATCATGAAGTTGACCAAAAACATCCAAACCTATAAAAATTTAACAAAATGAAAACCCAAAAAAACCCATCAAAATAATGTTCAAATAGAGGGGTTTATGAATAGATATAAATATTAATAGGATGTTACACCCTCCCCATGATTGAAACATTTTTCCTTAGAAATCCTATGACAAAGATTCCATGTAAAATATATGAGGCCACTAATTTCTCATCAGTATGCCCTTCTCACTTATATAAATAATATCCAAACAATGCTACCAGAACACATGAACCAAATGTATCATCATCCCAATATGTAAATTTATTTTATAATCAACTGTCCAAACATTCTACTCAATCATGGATAAATCAGGTTCAACATTAATATCACTCCAAATCAGAACATTAGATAGATCAGATAAATACTCTCTCAATTGTGATACATGAAACATGTTATTCATCGATGCGAGTTGTGGTGGTCATGATAAATTTTACAAAACATTATCCACCTTGTCAACAACATGAAATTGTCTAAAAAATGGGTATCAAGGATCATTTTCCTCCCATGAATCTTATGATCCAATCGGGGGAAACCATAAATAACACATGGTCAGCAACATATAGTTATGAAGGTATAGGTTTAATATTAGCATAAGACATATATCGTCTTTGTACAATCATTATTCTCTTATAAATCAACTGAATCTTTTCTATCATCTCTTTGACAATGCTTGGTCCATCCAAAGAACATTCATAAATCTATGAGCAACAAAACTTAAACATACAAGGATAAACAAAAGTGGACTCAAAAGGTTTCATTATGATCATGGTATCATATATTTGTTTATACAAAAACTAAATGATCTCCAAATGATCATCCCATAATCCACCAATGTTTAGAACATAGTTTTGAAGCATATCCTCAAGAATCTCTATATCTCATTTTATCATTCCATCCAACCAGTGATTGTATTCCATACTCAAACAGATGTGAGTTCATAGTTCTTTCTAAAGGCCTATCCAAAAAATGAAAATATAACTAAATATTCCATTCTGAGAACATTACAAATGGAATTCCATGAAAATTGAAAATATATTCCATATATAGTATTCCAAACTCCTATACTTTTGATGTATCATGAATGCATATAATGTGATCTGATTTCATCAGCCTATCAATAACATCACATGTTTCATTATTCTTACATTGTGTACGTTGTAACCCACAACCAATGTCCATAAATATATAATCCCACATCTACATATAGGCTCTATGTGGATGAATAAACCATGAAGGATTCTATTACTCAGCCTTCACTAGTTAGAATTTATTAAAACGTGAGATAAACTCAGCAGAGTCTCTCTCAAACCAAGACAACAAAACTACCACATCATTTCATAGACCATAATTGTTTTTCCAACATGCACTACCCACTAGAAAATATTTAAATCAACCATAAGGTGTTTACATACTAGAGACGGTACCAAAAAATTGTTTTGAAAGCATAAAATTCCCTATTTGGAGAATGAGAAATCATTAACTATCTGAGTACCATAAAGAGACTCTATATAGATATAGAACACAACAACATGATGTTGTTCCAGAAGAATAAACATTAGAAGATAAAATATCAACTGAAGGATGGATAAAGAAAATTAGTTTCATGATTCTTGAACTCCAATATATACATTTTCAATGATAACCCCATGATACACTCTCCCAATGATTCTTTCAATGCCTTGGTTGGATGTTTCATGATCAATTAATCTGGAACGACATTTCCATTCCCAATGGAATAAGTGGTTTTGAAATCGAATGACTATAGGTATTCCACAAAATTCTTTTAGCAATGATTAAAATATTTTTGAGATTATATATAACTATCGATATATTAACTATGAAATACAGAAGTCCATTTCCATTAAGGTAATTCAATCAAATCATAAGTGAATTTATCACATATTCATGTTCAATGTATTGAGTCACATATTTCATCAAATCATTCCTAATCGAAATAGATCCCAAACCAACAACATGATCTCCTACATAAGAACACAACACAATATAGTACACGATGCATCAAAAGGACCACATAGCCTAGCACGACCTCTAGAAGAGAAAACATCGGTCATGAAATTAAATGAAATTTTAACTCTATAAAAGAAAACTGACATTTATCATCCAAAGTAAGCATTACTCCCTTCTGAGTTTTTGTAGTCATTAGACAATCCATCATCGAGAATTTTTACTCTATAAGAGGATCATGGGAATTTATAAGAATGAATATGAGTTTATTGAGAAATCCTCTTATGACATGTAGTAATTGAGGATTTCATCAAAAATGAGTATCACCATGTTATCTAGTTACTCATTAAAAACCATGTTCATCAAATCCATGATAAAATCAGGAGCGTTGGTTTGGTCAATGGTCCTCTACAACAAAATGTTCCATTAACATCACAAAACATTGCCTTTTTTAGGTCTAGAATTGTGATCGATACAATATCAAGTTTAAAATCCCTATTAATATATCATTGTTGATAATGAATAGATATTGGTGTCCTTTATAGTGATAAGAAATCACTGAGAAATGGGACATTTATTAGTGCTTCAAAAAGCACTGATAAAGAAACGATTTATCAACAAATTAATTTAGTGCTGCTAAAATAAAATATTATCAGTTATTATAAAAAGGGTTGATAAATTGTATTTTATCAACACTTAGAGAAGCACTGATAAAGTACACATTTATCTTTAGTTTTAAAATCATTGATAAATAACATTTTACCAGAACATATATAATTTATCATTAAGTTGACCATTATGAATACTTTTAAAATAGTTGATAAATGTTGACATTATCATTTCATACAAAAGAATTGATAAAGGGATATTTTGCAGTGTCTTATAATACCACAGAGAAAAACCACTATCGTGTTCTGTAACAACAAACCACAATAACATAATCAAACTAGAAAACCATAAAAACATGTCCCAATACAGTATTGTAATGAAATGAAAATTTAAAATCATATAATAAAAAAACAAAATATTATAATCATTTAAAACATTTGTTTATAAAATTTCATAAATAATAATTATTTCATAAAATCGAAATCATCAATGTTCCATTATATTTTTTACATAATTTAGTAATTTTTATTTATGAGCTAGACACACTGCTCAATCAAATGAAAACACATATTAAAGATAACAATTATTATGTTAGTAATAAAATAAACAAATCAAATATCAAAAAAACATAAGTTTGTTATGATTAATGACTTTTTTATATAAAAAGAAACACATGAAGTCATAAGTCATGAAGCACATTTGATTAAGGTAATAATGATTACGAAAATTCACAAATTACTTTTGGATCATTTTCTTAATGTATCAGAAAAATTTGAATGTGATTTCTCAGTTTTTAGTATGTCAGTTGTTTTTCTTGCTAAAATGTTATTTTAAACTTAAAACACACACTATTGACTCATTCTATTCAAATTGTGTATTTTTTTGAGGTGAAATATATTACTACAGTTAAAAATGACATATAATTTTTTTCCCAACTAATAATTAAAATCTATTCATGTTGGATCAGTTTTCATTGAGTGATATTTTTTTGAATTGAAATCTCGATTTAAAATTGATAGCAGAAAATTTGAGTCCTAATGATCACATCATGTTTCTTATTGAGGTTTTAATGATTCTAAACTATCAAAAATTATTTATATTTTATTTTTGTAAGGTATTAACACAATAATAATGAATTTTATCAGGTTTGAGTAGGACATTGGATAGTTTTACTAAAATCGATGACAGTTATAGAAACATATGCACTTTCGAGTCATACATGCCAAACTGTATGTCATATTTAGATGAATATTCTTTATAAATGTCCCAAATTACAAATAGATAATTTTACAAATGTATCAAAACAATCTGATGGTGTTTCCATGTTTTTCAGTATGTCACATGTATTTTTTTATTAAAATATCATATTAAAATTGAATCATACACTTTGAATCGTACTGATCAAATTGTATATTAGATTTAGTTGCAGCATATTTTTACCCATAAAAATTTTTATTTGGACTATTGTCCTAATGAAATTAAATAATTTGAATGAATTATCGAGGTTCTGTGTAAATATATTTTTCTTTTTTCTAAAATTGATGTCAATTTAATATATAATCTTGAACATTGAGTCATTTTAGTCGTTTCATGCATCATCATGTGGTTGGGATTATTCATGATTGTCTCAAATAACATAGGGGTAATTTTATTAATGAATAAAAATAATTTGACTGTCTTTATTTATTTTTGAGTCGGACAGATTTTTGTTATACATAAATTGATTCAAATTTAAATAAAGGGATGCCCATGGAGTCGTACTAGTCACACCATACATCAAATTTAAGTGAGACAAATTCCATCACATCTCATATGACATGTGGATCATTTCCAAAAAATATAAAATAATTTAATGGTTTTTAAGTATTTATTTTTTCATTATTACTAAAATATTATTTTAATTTTCAAATATGCACTTTAAGTCACACCGATAAAATTGTGTATCTGATAGAGGTGATACTGATTCCTACACATCATAAATTACATATGGATCATTATACTAATATATTTGATCAATTTTAATGTGGTTTACTAGTTTTCTGTTGGTCAGTAGGGCATTATAATAAAATAGATGTCAATATTAAAAAAAACACATTTGGAGCCATATCAGTTACATCGTGAATCAGATCAAGGTGTGGCTGATTCATTCTAGTCTAAAATAACATATCGATCATTTTCCTATTTTATCAAAATAGTAAGAATGTGTTTGTTCAGATTGGAGTGGGGAAATTTTTTTAACTAATATTGAAGTCAATATCATATAATGACTTACATAGATTCCAACTAGCCAAACCATGCATCATATTGATGTGTGGATGATTCCAACATGTTCCAATTAAATTATAGATTTGTTTAATAATAATTAAAAACAATAAGAATGTATATTATTGGTTTTGATTCATTGAATCATCATTTTTTTTAAAAACATTTTAATCATGAAACACACACATTCAAACATATGTATCACACAGTGTATTGGTAAGATTTGAGACTGGTTCCTACACGTAACTAATGATTTATGGATTGATTCCCAAAATTATTATGAAATATGAGGACTTTTTTTTCAGTGATTGACACTTTTCAATGTCAAATTTCAATATCTATCTGATAATGGATGGATTGACTATGTTTTATTTTAAAATAAAATTAATTTCAATTATAAATATTAATAAATACAAGGAGTCACAATAGTTTCATCATGTTTTCGATTGTGGTTCGACTAATTCCTAAATGTCCCTATGTCTCAAAAAATCTTAACATTCAATGTCATTAAGATTTCCATTGACTTTATTTCTTAAAATATCAACAATGCATGTGTAGCTTTGAACAAGCCACATAAAATAAAAAAATCCACCTATATAATAATACATTTATTATTTGATTAACATTAAAAATATTTAAATTAAACCTAAATATGAAACAATGCATTAATTCAATGGATAACGATTTTACTGTGAAAATATCTACATTAACTCTGTAATTGATTAATGTTAACATGCATTCACTTCCTAAAGAAGAATTGGAGGGAATTGAATGGAAATATATAAATGCTAATGCAACAGGTGTGAATGTTTTTTTAGGCAGAGGAATAATGTTGATGTTTTCATGTAGAAAGTCATAAAATTTGGACATGTCACACCAACAAAACCATATTAATCCACTTGTAATGTAAAACCAATATTATGTGAATAATACTAATAAAAATTTAAATATAAACATTTAACAATACATTAATTCGATGGAAAATGAATTTACGGTTAAAATATCTAGATTAACTCTGTAATTATGAAGAGGTGGTGGTGTGGCTCTTCCTGCAATGGTAGTGGAAGGGAGAAGAATAAAAGCTATTAACGCAATAGTAATGGGTGAAATTGATTTTTTGGAGAAGATTTCTGGGGATGTTTTGGTGTAGATTGTACTGAAAGCAATATAGAGCACCCGATCAAAAAAAATTAATCCATCTATATATGAAAAAATAATGAATGAGAGTAATACTAAAAAAATTACACTTAAATATAAAAAATAAATTAATTTCATGGGGAATTATTTTTCTATGAAAACACCAATACTTCCAATATATTTGAGAAAAGGAAGCATCATTTCTCTTTCTATAAATTAAGTGGAGAGAACATGAAAGAATGAGATAAATGAAATAGTGAATGGGTGGAATGTTGATTAGGTAGAAGATGTTTGAGGATGTTTTATTAGAGAAAGGCATGAAAGATGAAATGAGAAACCAAAATCAAAAAATAGAACGGACCTTTATAAGAAAAAAAATTGTTATGAAAGTAAAAAGAAATAAACATAAATATGAAACAACACATAAATTCTATGGGAAATGATTTTACTATGACTACATTATGATTAAATCAATGATTTAGCAGAGGTAGAATCATTTCTCTTCATGAAAAGTCATGACACATGGTGGAAAGAACATTTATAATAAACATAATATGACTAAAATATCATTTATTCATGATAAGAAAATTCACAGGGTCTACAACTTTTCTGCATATGTATAAAAAAATAGAAGAGCATTTTTAATATGTTTCATACAATTTGAGGCAGAATGCAATGGAATGCAACTGACATTAAATATTGTATCACAACATGATTGTTATTTTATTTTAGTGATTTTTAACATAAAATTAGTATTTGATAGGAAATTTTATATATTTTATGAATTACCTTGTGGAAATTTTACACTAGTAAGGAAAAGGATAAATTGTTATTTTGACTACGTCACATGTTTTTTTTCACTAAAATGTAATTTGAAACTGGAAATAAACACTTAAACCTATACCGATTGCATTATGTATCGAATTGAAATGAAGATGATGCGTACACATCACATTATACATATGAATTGATTTCCAAAATTATCAAGAAAATACAAGATCATTTTCATTATTTTCAATGTGTGAATTTTTTTTAAATTAACTATAAATTTTAAACTGATAGTGGATGTATTGAGCCATTGTTGAAATAACATGCATCAAATTAATGTGTGTATGATTTATATATGTCTCAAATGACATAAGAATCAGTTCCCAATAAGTGAATGAAGTACACAGATCCATATACCTCTTTTAGAAATCATGTAAAACACACTTTTTTTAAATGTTATAAAACCAATTAAGATACATGTTTTATTAATAAAATATTTCAAAAATTCTAAACATATTATATTTTAATATTTTTTTAAGATACTTATCCATAAATTAGTGATGTAAATGAATGCTAGTAATCATTCAATATCCATAGGCATAAAAAATTGTAACGTATACTCCTCGGATGAAATTAAACTGTAGAAACATAATTCCCTTTGGACATGAAACACTATAGTTACATATTTTAATACATTGTTCTCCACACTCTACATTTCGTTCTTGCTCAACACTCAAAACTTTCGGTTATTGTATAATGATTTAATCTATAATTATTTTGTTGAAATAGATGATTCAAGTAAGTAATTATTGTTAATGATGTAATTCTGACAAATAGGAGATATTTCCTCTTACAAAGGACACAACAATGTGCATTTTTCAACCACATCATCTCATCTCCTAAACATTTATTAAATCATTTTTTTTGGAAAAAAATATACCATCTTTTATGGACAATCACATATGTTTCTTGAAATACTATAATAATTAGTCATCTGTGGTGTGATTAATTATCAGATTACTGTAAGAAACATAATAGATATGGGGATGAGTCTCAATGAATAATAATGTAATAAAACGTTTTTAGGATATTAATCTGATGAGGATGAAATTTTTACTTCATTATGTTATAGAATTGGTTAAATGGATCTCGTTTGAAATAATTACACCATTGGACCATGTAATTATCTTGACAGCTCCATTTACACCAAATCCATCCCACTAAAAGATCTTCACAACTAGTGAAAAGATAGTGTAATATGATGGGAATGAATTAGATATGGTGGAGATTGCTGAATCAAAATAAACAAATGTATCTATTCATAACATCAAAATCCTGGTTTGTACTGTATAATTTCTACTAATTAGTGTAAGTTACTAAAATTTAATTTTTTTCATTTGATTTGCTGGTAGTGTTAGTGATGAATTAATTTAATTTTTATCTTTAAATTTATCCATTATGATTCAAATAACTAATTTATAAATTAATTGATTGAGTATTTTTTAATAATATTATTTTCTGAGAAAAAATTGTTTTTAATATGCCTTATTTTATTTAAAAAATGAAATGGTTCAATATGATTGGATAAAGAGGTTAATGGTTGTTTGTACATCATTCACCCTTCTCAGTTGGTAATTATTCTAAATGGGTTTCGCACCATCAATCAACAAATCTAGTAAAGTGGATGTCACTTTTAATCAATACCAGTGTTGTCAATGTTAGATAGCTCAAAAAGGCGGAAAGGCCACTTAGGGATGTGGCACACGGCGCAGCATGAGGTACAACTAAGGAACACACATATATATATGTATATTTTTTTTCCTGTGTGTGTCATTATTATTATTATTATACAGATATATATATTTTCATATTCATTTTATTTCTCCATAATATTTATATTTTTATACTTATTATTAACATTTTTATATAAATTTATTACTTTTTATTTTGTTTTCAATGTTTTTGTTCATTATTTTTCAGTTTTCATAGGAGACCTCCTTTAATATAGTGGAAGTCACAAAATGCTTTTCTCTTGTGGGATATTGTGATGACGGTTGAAAATAGGCATGCAGCATGGGTTCTCATCAATGGCGGTGGTGTCGAAGGGTGTTTCATATAGCCACAATTTCCACGATCTCATATACCCATGATATGCATCCATTCTTCAAACTTTGATTTCTTATACACTACCAATGATTTCTTTGATTTCATATATAGATGATTTCTACTACCATTTATCACCATTAATGTACCTTGGACTATGGAGCTTCTACAGTTTCCACTTGAGTAGTGCACCTTTGGAAGGCCTTACTGATGTTGTAATGCCTCACCTTGAGGGGAGGTGATCCAGGTGTTCCTTTCATTGCCTCACACCTTGGATAACATTGTTCGATATGTAGACAAATAAAGTGAATTTTCAAAAATATTATATATATATATTCCATATATATATATATATTAAAATAATATGAAAATAATTATATATATATATATATGATATATATGATATTTAAATTTATTTAAATATGAAATAAGTTTTTCAATATGTGTATCTATATATATTAATATTTTGTAAATTAAACTAATAAATTCAATTAATACTAATTTATAAATTATATAATTTATAAAAAAATATTATTCTAGTAAAATATTCAGAAAATATAATGATTTTTAATTTGAAAATATTAATTATTTATTAAAAATTTATATATAGTTACAGAAATTTATTAGTTTGAATGTAATAAGAGTTTTCAAAATTTTAATGGTTTCTTAATCATAACTAAATTACACTTAATTAAATTTATATATGGACCTAAATTATATATATATATATACTCAAAATGATGAATACCTAAAAATAATTTCTTATATATAGTATTTTATAACATCCATTGTATTTTATAGTTCAAATGATGTACAAATATAAGGATTCAATGAAGGCCATAATGTATGAATTGACCCATTCATGAGATTCTTAGGAGGTCCATAATGAAGATGTCATAATGGTATAATAGACATCTAAAAGAAATATAAAAACCAGTAGATAAAAACACCCTAAAAATTGCAATGTCTATACAATACACATTTAAACAAATATATATTTAATTCAGAATTTAAATAAATAAATTCCATTTTATGAATAAAATAAAATAATATTCTGTAGATACATCAGAACCTGATCAAACAGATAATTTTTTTGATAAATAATTTTTCATGTACTTTTAATTGTTTTATTTCCAAAACATAAACTGCTTATACAGTGTCATAAAAATTTATTTATTCATTTATTAGTAGACAATAGGTGATTCAATATGATTCTAATAGAATTATAAAATTAATCATGTTTAGCAAGTTGAGGTATAGATATACATAGCAAAGTAAATTGATTGAAGAAAAAAATTTCAAGAAACGAAAACCGGATATCCCAAAAATTAGAAATGAAAACAATAGATCCTAAAGAATAACAAAATAGTATACCACAACAGGTGGATAAATATAGGTTATATAATGGAAAATCAGAATTCCTTGGATCCATATCTCAAAATGAAAAATATAGAATGAAAATTGGAACCTACCAAGGAAAACACACACCTTCCTTGCTAGTGGAAGAAAATATGTGACCCACATATCCATATAGTAATGGATTCATCAGAAACCCCAACAACAACCAACCATCGGATTCCATATGAAGATCGTGCAACTGAAGGCAGTGGGAATTTTTGATTCAAGCTTCGATTCACTAAGGAGGATCATAATCAATTGGTGGATTCTAGAGAAATGTTATGATATTGTGAGGAGTTCTCAACATGATAGGTTTTGTTAATTAGACTGGGAAACTTTTATCGGTGCATATTATTTAAGGAATGAGAAAATGAATATCTATCAGGGATTTTTTAGTATTGATAAATGTAGGACATTAACAGGTGCTAATAAATAACTGATATAGCCTCATTTTTTCCACTACTAAAAAAAGATCTAATAATTATATCTAACATAAGAGCTAATTACATATGCGCTAAATAAATAATTATCATTATAAATATAAATAAAAAAATTTATATATATATATATATACATTATCAGTATATATAAATATAAATATAAACAATATATTTCTCTTTTGAATGTATTTATTATTATTTTATCATAATATTTTTATATAAATATTTATTTAAATTTGTATGAATATTTTATAAAAAATTATATCATTATATATATATAATATAAATTTATATAAATATAAATATTTTAAATATATTCATTATTTATGTAAATTTATTATAATTTTAATTATTATTTATATAAAGGTAATTGTTTATCTAAAATATTATAAATACTCGTAATAAAAATATATTTATTTATGATTATAAATATATAATTTTTTGAATATATTATGTATATTTTTATATATATTTATTTATAAATAAAATTTTACAAAAATATTTTTAAAAATACATTTTTATTATTCATATGAAATATCTAATTTTATGTTTATGTGTGTTATAAATGAGTGAAATTGAATAAAAAAAATATATATACAGATTAATTATATTGAAAAATGTATTGGTTACTTTATGGACATTTTATATTAAAATGAATTAATTACATATATGTGAAATCAATATAACACACATTTGATCAACATAAAATATAATAATCAAACTAAAAATAATTATATGTATATTTCACTATGTAATTAGTCAGTATTTTTAAATCAAATATATTTGTAATTTTAAATCATTATTCACTAAATATATTGCATAAATATCATTTAATAAAGAAATCAAATTAATACACATTAATATATATTAATATATATACATATATTTAATATATATAATTTATTCACATTATCAATAATCATCTTATTCGTAAAATGTTTAATTTTTTTCAATTTAATTATTTATAATTTTAATTTTTTTAACTTATATATTAAAAATTGAAATATTTAATACATACTATTAAATAGTATTTACTATTTATATATAGAATAAATTTCTTATTTATTTTTATAAATATTTATTAAATTAATAAAAAATGCCATAATTTATTTAATAAAATAATTTTTTAGTTTTTTAGTTATCTAATTATTCCATTTAATTTTTTGGAACAATACCAGTGCGAAAAAAGTGATGATAAAGGACTCCTTTGTGAGATCATAAAATATATGTGCTGATAAAAGGTTCCATTTAGAAGTTCTAAAAACAAATCCCTGATAAAGGGTACACGTTATTTGTACTTCAAATAAAGCGCTGATAAATCATACAAATGATTAGTGTTTAAAAAATTATGATGATGGGTTTATTTTATCATAAAATTCTTTAGCACTGATAACGATTCCATTAATCCGAGATTAATTTGTAGAGTTTCTAAATACATTCACTCTTAACTATTGTTTTTTTATAGTTTTCAATATAATGCAATCATAATGGTCTTACTTGTTTTGAAAGGAATATTTTTAAATGTTTGAATCCTTTATCATCAACTCATTGTAACTTGATAAACGTTAATCCATCGAGAACCACATTTTATATTTCAAATAATCAATAATACCATAAAACTATGGAATAAAATATTTGTTCTTTATCAACACTTGATTGAGTTTTTGATAACCAACACACATGCGATGTGAACCCTCAACTTTCTAAGTAAAAAGATCAAGCACTGCCCAAGAAGTCATGCTCAATAATTTAATACCTTTATAATTTATTTCATCAAATGTGGATTTAATAACTTTCATTTCAATTAGTTATATGTGAAAAGGGGAAAAATAAACTGGTCAAGTACTACGCAGTAAATAAATAGATTAATAAACCTCCCTTACTATTGAAAAACAAGTGATATAAGTGGAAAACACATTAATGAACATGATTATGAGTAGGGGAGATCACCACAAAATCATTTCCACTCCAGATAAAAAGAAAACATATATATCACATTCAACTATAATGGATTAGATGCTCTGATTCTACGGGGCCTTGGGTCCCATTCTCTATCGATGACACGTCACAAAACGATATCCGTATTGAAGGTGACATATCAATGATAACAATAAATGGAAATTTTATTTGCGATGATTTAATCCATAGAGAAAATGAAATAATAATATTTCATGTTGATAATTAGAAATGTTTAAAAAAGCTAAATATCTGTTAGAAATATAACATAATTTCGGATATGGAGACCATTTTCTCCCATTGTACCAACGGGTTTATTAATATTCATTTTACAAGATAAAATATCCATAAAAGGTTTTCGAAGATTAACAATACAAGATTAAATAATGAAATGTGATGCACCCATATCTAATGTATTAGTCACTAATGATTATGTTATACTGATGGTTCTTCTCACTGACATTTGACTAGTATCTACAGCCTCTAGAGATTCATCCTGTATGTGACAAAACAACGTTCATGATGCCTTTGGATGGACCACTTTTCTACATGAATAATCTGATTTTACCATAGTTTGAGAAGGTGAATATGATCTCGTGCCACATTGTAGATTAGAATAAATATGGAATAACCTCTACAAGTGATTTGAGCATATGAAGAACCAACAATTTTTGGGTGCTGTTGTGAAAACCCACTTTCAATGTCATGGATTACCACAATGGTAATATATTAAATGAATATATCCAACTACTGAAGGAGTTTTAGAAATGTCTACCCCTCAGGAAATTCCATGATAGACACCATGATTCCACATTACTATAGATTAATGCACAATACAATTAGGATATAAATAAACTCTAGAAAACACTCACATACCAGCCAGTTACACCCCTAACATTAGTGATTTATCATGTAGATAAACATGAGAAGGAAATATTATCATGAAACCATGAGAATGAATTTCATGAAAAACACAAAACACAAACATCTTTTCATTCATCTTCACTTCAATAATATATTTTGTGAGAAGAAAAATCTTAGAAAAATTGATTTCATACTCTTTCATTTTCTTATGTTCCAGATCATGTTTTAAGAATTTAGTGGACATGTCTAACAACATCATCTCTGGGTATAATTGGTCATTGAAATGAACCTTCAAAAATTTCTACTTTAATCCCCCAAAATTCATTATAATTTCAGTCATGTCACATTATCTACTTCTTGGTCTTTGAAGCATGATGGTTGCACAGTTCATGTTAATATAATCATGGGTCTCCAAAACCCAAACAAATTTTCCATTCCTTTCTACCAATAATATTCCTCTATATGGTCATTTGATCCCTAGAACAGTTATGGATTACAGCCATTGATCTCTTGGGAACTAATCATGAGACCATCTATACGAGTTTTCGTAGATTGTGACTGAATGCGAACTAATGTCGCTGAATGTAAAGACCCTGAAATTTCAATTAATTTTTTTTTAATTTCATAGGAATTTTTCGACTCTGTGGCCTCTGACGGCACCTGATTATGAAGCCCGGTGTGCCCAGAATCAATTTCCGAAGTTTAGATCGGGTATGTCTAGTGAACGAACGAGCGGGTTTTTCTATCATTTGAACCGGTTCTCAGAATCGAAATCTGAGGGCACCATTGAAACCGCAATGCCGATTTTTTCTTATAAAGACCTTTTCTAGAGATTCATTTTCTCGGGATGAGTTTTTTAATTTTTTGTGAATTAAGACAATATAGAAATAAAATTGTGCTACAAGTTTTATTTATTTTAAGTGGTTAAATCCTAAGAATGGAGGTAGGGTGGACTAACCACCCATATGAGGTTAATAGTGAGGTGGCGCCCACAATAGCACCCACCCCTTCAAATCTCCTAACCCCCGTCGTTAATGTTGGCCACCGCCATAAATTTATGACTTTCTATCTCTCTATCTCTTTAATTGAATGCCAACACACCGACTCAATTAATTGAATATCGTTAATTAATTAAATGAGGTTTTTTAATTTTAAAAAATGTTGGCATGTGGTGATAAATTAAGAAAAAGTATTAAGTTTTTTTTGATTGGTTCTTATTGTGTAGTCTGGGGAGAAAATAACCAAGTTCTCGAAGAACGTCAACTTTCACATTCAATAACGCGAAGAACGTCAAGACCATGATGCAGATTGATGTAACCGGAAAGGAAGACCACCATGTCATCTTCTATCCTCTCTGTATCCGGTGTGAGACGCCTTTTCTAGAGAACGATGATGCACCACTTTCTTCATCAGGCGAACATCGACGACGCTTACAAAGTCTTGATCCGCGACGCCATCTTCTGCGACAACATTTTCTGTGACGTCGTATTCCCACGACGACCCTTGTTCGACGACTTCATCAAGTAGGGGTTTGGATTTGTGTTCGTGTTTATTCATTTCCCATCTTTGTCTTTTATTTTGGGCCTCCTGCTATCGTTATAATGGGAGGTGGTCATACCGCTCGAACACGACCGACCCTCCTCCCCCTTTGTTGTTGAATTCGTTGTGGCTCGAACGAAGGCGTTGAGGTGCAATGGCACAATGAAGAATCAAGGAGGAACGCGGTGAAGAAGTGTGTTGTCGTCACACAGCGCCATTGAGGCCGAAAGAGGCTGCGGCCGGAGTCAGGCCGTGGTGAAGTGGAGTGCTGCCGTCGCACAGCGCCGAAGAATCACGTAGAGGCCGCGGCTGAAGCGGGGCCACTGCAGAGGGGAGCGACGCCGTCGCGCCGTGGTGGATCATGGAGGGTGGCCGGACCTCTGGATATCGGTGCTTGAATGGGGCAGGACTAGCAGGTCCCACAGTAGCAACCGGCCTACCATAATGGTTGGCCGGATTCCGGAACACCGAGGGTTTGTTACCCCCGGCATGAGTTCATGACGTCCCCCACGCGGGGTATGCAATTACAAAAGAATGGGGGGGGGGGCAGCCCCCCCCCCCCCCCCACGCGTCCGTTAAGCGCGCGACACCCGTCATGTCGGAATGGTCGGGCCACCCGCGACGGGCCATACCGCCTGGGCCGGGACGGGCCTCCCACGCTGGGCCAAAACCCCGCGTCGGGCCAGGCCACACCGGCTGGGCCGGGCCACGCCAGCCAGGCCGCGCCTCGCCCTACTGGGCCAGACCCAGACTCGGGTCGGGTCGACCCAGTTCGGGCTGACCCAGGTCGTTCTGGTCTGTGATGGTCTGGGCCCAAACCCCCTAAAAATCGGACATGTTCGTTAGAATGTCTGTAACATGAGAAACAGACCTATGATCGACGCACCGTCTGTTGCGATGCGATCCTTGGATCGAGAAAGTCGTTTCGGTATATTATACTAAAGGTTTCGAAGAACTTTGGGTACGGCCGGGTCGGTTCTAACACGAAACCAACCGGGCCCTCAGAGCGGAAACACTTATAACATGAGCTCCAGACGTCTGATTGACTTTTCGTCGACATTGTTGGATTCCTCTTTGTGAAATGGTTCTTTTGGTTTACTCCGCTTGAGGTTTGTACACAGTTGGAGTATGGTAGGGTTGGTTTTGACTTAAAAACAAACTGGGCGCCTGGGACAAAAAATCCAATAACTCTCAGACCGGGTGTTCGATTGACGTGCCGTCTATAACGTTGTGTTCCTATCGATGTGACGGAACATTGTGATACATCAAACCTGGTCTACATGACAGTTGATGTATTGACCTCTTGGCTTGTGGAGCAAACCCTCCAAGAATGAGTGTGTTGTGTGCAGAAAACCTAGTGTGGGCTGCGACTGCGATGACGATGACAATAGTATTGGAATCCTCCATGGGTTTGACGGTGAATAATTCCATACTGGAATCTTCCGTGGGTTCAACAATGATGGAAACCGTATTGGAATCCTCTGTGGGTTCGACGGTGAAGACATTCTTACTGGAATCTTCCGTCGGTTCGAGGACTATGACAACCATATTGGAATCCTATGTGGGTTTGAAGTTGAAGAGTTTCGTACTAGGAATCCTATTTGTGTTCGACGATGAAGACAATTCGTGGGTTCGGCGGTGACGACTACTGTACATTCAATCCTTATGAAACCCTAGAGCTGGCTGAGACTTGATGACTACTGATTTGTCGACTCGGAGTGTTTTGGATAGCCCAGTGGGGACTTCTTGGTTGTAGCGGCAGACCCACGGCATAGGAGCGCTTGGTTGTAGCGGCAGACCCATGGTGGGAACCACATAGTTGTAGCAGCAGGCCCACAGTACTCGACAGGGGGAGTACTTCAGCAGTCCAATGTTTTTGTATAGAGCTTGGTTGTAGCGGCAGACCCACTGTACTCGATCGAGTTGTTCACCAACAGCTATGTTTTTTATGTCAAGAATAAATCATGGTTTGATCTGAGTCTTGACATTCAATCATTATCTTCGATATGATTGACTTGCTTCCTATGTGGGGTCGCTGCGAAGGGGCAAGGCACCGTCGCGCTGCACCGGTCGGACAACACCGTCGCCTTTGGCCGCGGCGGAGCATGGAGGGTGGTCGGACCTCCTTCTATCACGTTGTGTTCCTATCGATGTGATGGAAATTTGGGATACATCAAACCTAGTCTACTTGAAATTTGATGTATCGACCTCTTAGCTCGTGGTGCGAACCCTCCTGGGACGAGCGTTCTGTGTGCGGAAACCCTAGAGTTGCATGCGACTGCGACGACGATGACAACCATATTGGAATCCTCCATGGGTTTGATGGTGAAGACTTTAACCCTGGAATCCTCAGTGGGTTCGACAAATATGGCAACCGTATTGGAATCCTCCGTGGGTTCGACGATGATGAATACTGTACGAGAATCCTCCATCGGTTCAGCGGTGAAGACTATTGTACTATCATTCCTTATGAAACCCTAGAGCTAGCTGAGACTTGATGACAGCTGATTTATCGACTCGGAGTGTTTTGGATAGCCTAGTGGTGAGCGCTTGGTTGTAGTGGCAGACCCACGACGGAGGAGCGCTTGGTTGTAGCGGTAGACCCACGGTACTCAATAGAAGGAGTACCTCTGTAGGCTGTGTGGGGGAGGGCTTGGTTGTAGCAGTGGATCCATGGTGGGAAGTTCATGGTTATAGCAGTAGGCCCATAGTACTCGACATGTGGGGTACTTAAGTAGTCCAAGGATAGTGTATAGCACTTGGTTGGTGTGACAGACTCACACTACTCGATAGTGGTGTTCTCCAGAAGCTGTGTTTTCGACATCATGAATAAATCATAGTTTGAGATGAGTATTGACTTTCAATAATTATCTTTGATATGATTGACTTTCTTCCTATGTGGAATGAGTTGTTATTTCCTGTTCGGATTGGGTTTTACTATCCGGTGTGGACGTGATCGAACGTGGGATCAGATGTTTGAGTCGAGCTGTAATTGATGACTTAGGTATTTTTAGGGTCATATACATAAATAAAGTTAGTTGTTACTTCGTGTTTGTATCTTTTTCATTGGGGTATATCCTTTTTTGATTCAAGGAGACCTTTGGGGGTCTCGAGGTCCCTACTGAGTATCATATACTCACCCCTATACGGGCTTCGCCCTCACTACGTTGTGTTGGTTGCAGACGACGGACAACACTAATCGTGGTTGTGGCCAGTAGAGCTGGATGGTAACCGGAGGAGGATCTCACGTTGAGTCGATGCCCGAAGGTGTATTCACAATGAGTCGGTACCCAGAGGAGACAAACAAATGTGGAGTGCTGAGGAGGATATTTGTAGATACCCTTCAGGTAGGAAGCCTGAGGACGATCCAGGAGCGGCTCTTCACCTTTTAGTTATTTACATTTTGAGTGGTACTTTTCTTTTGGTTCTAGCTAGAACATTCTTTTGAGCTTGTATTACTAGCCCCTTGTACTTTCAACACGTTTGTTTTACTGGTTTACTTAGTGATTGTTTTCGCATGTACTCTATTGTGTTGTTTACTTTAATAAAGGCAATTCCTTCCCTTTTTATCGGGTTTTATGCCTTTGGTGCTAGTCTCCAGTGCCTAGCCTATGGAAGGCGGGCTTGGGGTAGTCACAACATGGGCCTGAGGATGGGTCGGGATAGTGAATATCTCAATGTATTAATTGTTTGCACAATCTCTTAAGCCAGAATCATGCCCACAATAGGATTTTAGGACTATGTTTTACCAAAATCGTCAACCTAGATCTTATTGTCTTGTCTTCTAGGAGGCATGATTCTACGAAACAGCTTAAAACAATAAGGAATACATTATATTTACACTCATATAGAACTACAAGGGGATAAATACAATAGATAGGAAAAAATGATTTTAATTTCAATATATCCAAATGAATATAGGGAAAATGGCAGAACTAATCCTCATGATATAGTTCCCCAACCACCCCTGTTGACATATGGCCTATTACAGTGATAGATGTACTAACACTCAATTTCAACTACCTCATAAGTCCCCATAAGATTTCACAAATTCATATTGAATTCAATACAATAATCATTAAATCCTTTGATACCACTATTTCATGAACAAGTTGGGGTACACTAGTAAGCCAAAAAAAAGGAAATCACTAACTACCTATGAATTTAATGCTCTCTAATACAAAACAATGATCAAAATTTATTTTAATATTTCATAAAAATATAATTTAATCCAATAATAAAATTGAAATATTACAATTTTTAATTTATAACCATAATGATTTTTAATTTGAAAACATGCATTTTCAATAACATAAAACCCTAAGGTTTCTACCAATATAATGTCTATTCAAAAGGTTAAATAAAGGATTTCAAACCAAATATTAAATTTCACATACATTTTATTAATTCAATAATTTTATTTTCATAATATTCTATTAATTTCATAATGAAACCCATTTCAATGGAGTTTGGGAACCTAATTTTTCCCCCCCAAAAACATTTCCTCAATTAAATACATGAATTTAATATAAATAATTTCAATGAAATAAAAATTTTAAATTCAGATATTTAAATCTCACAATTTTACATTAACAAATCCCATTTTAATAATATATTGGGTTTTGAATTTTCATGACAAAAATAAATTTTAATTCAATACCACAATTAAATGGATTTGGGATTTTCCAAAAAACCCTATCAAATTCCGTTTAACAAAAAACAATCATTTTTATTTAAATATAATAATTATAATTAATGAATGAAATTTATGGTTAAAAAAAATTTGGTAACATAATATAACCACCTACCTCGGTATCAATGAATCTCGAATACAATTTTTTATCATAGAAAACTAAAATAGATAACATCATAAAGAAGGATATATGAATTAGTCATATATTTAGATAATTAAAATGGGTTATTATATCCATAAATCAATTCCTAGATCCATGGAACCCTAGGGAAAACAAAAGATACCATAGAATAATAAGAACAATAAAAGGAAACCTACTAGTTTAAGATCGAAAGACGTTCCTCCTGATTTAGATATTTTCGTGTAGGGTTTTGAGAGGAAATATCCATCTTGGGAGGTCCAGGAATGTGATTAAATGATATTAGGTCATACAAGTCCATTGGGGTCCAAAAATAATGTTCAAGGTATTTTTATCAAATTTTGTTATATGTTATTGCCAATCAACATGGTTTCCTAGACAGATGTGCACAAGTTAGTCCAAATGTGTGAATGATGTGGACCTATTAATAATGGGTCTCATGATTTTTCTAGTGGGGGAATGTTGTTTGTTAAATTATTCAGAAGCCATTCGATTCCCTATATTCAATTTTTTCATATTGTTGTAGTAAGGCACATGGTTTTGAAAATTTTATAGCCGACCAGAATCATAAAAAAACTATGAAATAACAACAAATTAAACCAAAACAAAACCCAACTAATGAATGACAAAAAAATTATTGTTTTTGGAATACCCAAAAACATTAAAACAATGTTACAATTATTTTCATGTATTTATTTAAATAATCCTAATTCCTTAAAAATTACAAGGGATGGAATGGGTGTTGGATTTTAATACATTAATCTACATATTAATAACAAAAAAAATATTTTTTGATTCATGACACAAAAATGTAATGTTGTAGATAGAAAATATACACCTTTTATCATATTATGTGTATTCATTTATGTCTTTATGGTACTTTTATGATGGTTTTTCTAAATTATAATTATCTTTAGAACTCAGGTATTATATAAATAAACAAAAAAATTTAATCGTCATGAATTACACATTTATTATCAAATTATGTTTTAAAAATACGAATCATCTTGAAAATAAGAATCCTCATGGAGACTAGTAAATTAATTCTATGTTTCTATGTTTATTTTTTGTGCATAATTTTTTGGATGACATGATTTTTATTTTTCCATATAATCTATGACATGATACTTCTTCAGAATTGACTGATAGCCTCTACGATACGTTAAATTTAAAATTTAGACAAATATCAGTGCTAAATATCCTAGTAAAAATTGGCTTTAATAGGGTTAATGAAGAGTAAATAAATATCATATTAAATTTTTTACTAAAATAGTGAATGAATATAATAATATAACATTTAAATTTTTAAAAATTAATGACTTATGTGCGAGAAAAATATTTTTCCAGGTGTCTACAACCATCAGATTGTGAATTAAAGTGGTGATCACAATGTAACCAATAAATATGGAATTTAATTGTTTGTAAGATTGTCACATGCATTAAATAAAATATATAATTTTAATCCACTATATATCAACTTATATTTTTTTAACCATTCCATTCAACAATGATTTTAATTTTTCGGTGACATAGCTGGTCACAAATTATTATTTCCATAGCTACAACATCATTTATTGATTTTTACTCAAGATTGGTTGCATTTGTATGTACAGGAAAATGATGTTAATATATAATGGAATCATGGTAACGATAAAAATCATAGTTTTCATTAGGAATATGGGAATCAGTCTGAAACTAATGTTGTTATTCATCTTCATTAGGTGCATATTCATGTTGAGAAACAAGTTTTTTCTATGATAGGGTGTATTGAAATACTCATAATCAATTTTATACAGAAAATTGCGATCACATAATATATAATACATAAATGTATTATTGAATATATTATAATATGAGGTATCTAATTTTATATTAATAACATGACTAGAATGTAGATCTCCGTTTTAGTAATAAATGTTAAATGTATTTGAACCCTTTATTAAGGATAAAAATAACAAAATTGTGGTCCGTTATGATATAAAATAACTAATATAAATCGTTGTTTACGTAAATGGATGTTAAATACCAATGATGAGTCATCAATCATTGAATTTAAATATGATACTTCAGTGGTTTCGGTCAATAAGTGAACAATTTACTACTTTCTACTTGTAGGAATTGGGAAAAAATAACATTATAACGGGTGATTTCATTATAAATATATGATTCATGTAACCTTATGTATTGATTCCTACGTTAACTAATCAGAAATAATTATGTTTAATTACACTCATTTTATCAACAACCATACACTAAATTCTCATAACATGAAATTTTGTATAATCCAACACCCATCTTTATCTGATAATGGAAATTAATAAAATATTTACGTATATTGGATTGCATACCTTGATATGAAATTCATGTATCGCTTCATCCATAAGTGCGACTCCACTATTTTTTATTTAAATTTATATATCATGTTTCTTTTTATACAATGTGATACCATAAATTAAATAAACATTATTTGATAATTCATGCACATTGGGACATCCAGCTAGACCAAAAAGTCTTTATAAAATTGAATTCAAAATTTTTTATGATTACATAATAATATGTGCTCCAAACCATCCAATAAACTGTGGATTATGTGTATTTGATAACTTTCATCCATTACATAACATAATCATATTCCATATAATTACGTTTGCTGGATTTTACTTACGGCGAATCTTGTAATCTAGTATAAAAATGAAATGGTGTACCTGCTCCTACATAGAAATAGTAATTGTGAAAAATATTACAACAAAAATTCGTTTCCACACAATATTCCCATTGATTTTATATTTTTATATACTAATTCATTCCACATCAAACTCTTATTTTTATTAAATTAAACAATTTCTATAATAATATATAATTATTCAATCCAACCATCAAGAATACTTCAATTTTTTTATAACCTTACAAATTCATTTTATTAATTTCAATGAGATTCATCTATCTATAATGTACAAGACCATATAGTTAAATTTCAATAACCACATGATCCATGAACTAAACTGTTATATCAGAAAATGAATGGATGTAGAACATCTCCAATTCTGAAAGTATGACTAGAACTTCCTTTCCCATAGTTCTACATTTCCAAATCCATATTAGTTTTTTGCATATAATATTGAATAAGAAACATATATTGAATAATATATTATTGAATTTCATAGTCTTAATTCAATACAAATCTACATGAATTAGAACATGAATCAAAACATGAGAATCATTTCATTTTAGACCATTTAACATTAAATTAGTACTTTACATGATTTAGTTGAAATATTATGATAACCCATCTAGATTCTATAAATCATTCACTATGTTGAAAAAATAATAACTCATATATATGGAATGAGTATACTAAGCTAGAGGAAGAATATATATCCTTCACTATTCACTAGCAAAAAATATTCTTGTATCCCCATGTAAATCTTTTCCAACCAATGATAAATGTGATTCTTAAAAATTCTAAGTCAATTTAGTATTTTTTCTAGTTGATCAATGTCATTCATCTTTTTCAACTAGAATTAAATCAATGAAAATGTATACAGTATAAAAAATTAAATAATAAAAATTAAAAAAATGATATCATTTTCCAACATGATTTTACAAGGCTTATAATAGATGGTTTACCAAAGGAAATTCCCATATATTATACATTCTGAATATTAATTTCACCTATTACTAGATATGTTGTTATAACTTCCTTGGAACATAAATAGAATGATGTCTTCCAATATTTGTGTTTATGTCTACAAGGTAGAAATCTATGATGTTAGTGAAACATAGTCTCTGTTGAATATTTTAAGATAATTAAGAGTGTATAATGTTAAAATATATGACAACGTTGAATTCCTCTAATACCACATCTTATAAAATTAACATAAGTTAGAAATTTTTTATTCATCCCATACATCTTATAATTCAAAATTATATATTCATTTCAGCAAGAATCATAAAACATGACAACTAATGTACAAATTAATTTTCAATTTTTAGTCAATTGATCCATATAAATATCAACGTCAATACCCAATTGAAATTTCCCATAACAAAATATAAAACCTTATTTCTTATTGTTTAATTCTTAAACATGGTAGAAAGTAATAATTTCCCCACATAATTATCCATATAATGTGACGAGTACATTGAAAACCAAAAGGATTCACACTATCAGTAGATAACATAAGATGAAGTTTTCATGAAACATTTATACATTTATGTTACTCATGATCAATATTATTTAACTACAATTAGTATATTGGGTGAAAAATTGTCCTATATTTATATATTTTAACTATATCCTGAGTCAATTATCATATAGTATCCTCACATTCGTATAGGTTCCTAAACCATGGATTTATTGGAAAGATACCATAAAAAATAAAATGTAATTTATTCATTATTATTGTATCATCATTAACCATGCATTTGAAATTTATTAATGTGATTCATAGTTTTTTCAAAATAGTATACAATCATTTAGACAGGAATGTGTTCTTCCATTGATCATAAAAATTGAACATAGAAATGATTTTGTGTTATTTAATTGGTGAATTTTTTTTCATTTTCTATGATCATATCATTAAATAGATAATGTATTTCAGTAAATCTGGATTAAATCCATATTTTTTGACCTTTTACACTATATAGCTTCACTATGGTATACAATGATGTATATTTAGTATAACCAGTATACATTGTTGTCTATGCACAACACATTATGTTCTAAAAGATTTTGGGGGGGTATAGAGGATAATAATCAATTGTAATTTTCATTTCCTCAATACAGTATTCAACATCATCACATCTACAATCAAATATTTAATATATTCACTTTCAATGTTCACACTTCTAATCATGTCATATTATTCATAAAACACCATGTTATCCATATCACTATATATATATTCAATTTCTAACAATGATTAATATCAAATTTATAAAATTGATCACTTCCTTTGTAGATCATGTTTTCTCCCAAAAAAACATTAATAATTAGTATTTAATAATAATAGTATAAACATAGACTAACAATTTATTAAGGGTTATATACATGATATTTTTCAAATTTGATGAACCTCATCCTCATACTCATTTTTCATTTGATTTTCATCCATACTTTTTTGTTTCAATTATATACTATTTGATTCAATAATTTTAATATTTAATAAAATAAATAAAATCATATATTTTATGACATTATAACCCTTAATGGTTATCCTAAAAGAATTATTTCTACTATATAAAAAAAATTCAATTATAATAATGGATAAATGAAGTTTATTGATATTCATTTTATGTTTTTGAAATTATTAATATAACGGTTGGTGTGATTTATGTAATAGTAAAAATAATCTAAATACATATTCATATACTGAAAAATAAGGATATCAAGGATGGTTTCTGTAGATTTTTTAGGTGGGAGTAAAAAATTGGGATGAGTTGATGTTCCTACATTTCAGCAAATAAGAAATGGCATTCTAGGTGGTGTTTCAGTGATATGATACATAGGATCTGATGTTGATCATTAATCCTATGATGAAAACGTAATTAGAGGCTAACCACCCAGTCTTGAGAATCATTCCTTTAATAAGACTCTTTAAATAAATTGGGTATAGTGAATAATTTTTTTTAGATCAATGAGATGAACTAATAATTTTAACTAAAAAAGGGTCAACATTTTAGCATAAAAATTCAATGGTGATATGAATTAATTCAATGGGTCCCAGAAAAAGAACAAATTAAAAATGAAATATCACTTACAAATTGATGAGATTGATGTGATGAATGTGGAAGGAAACCTTAATGGAGTTTTCATGGGGAAGTAACTAATATGATTGGAAATTTATAGGCCTTATCCTATGACACAATGTAGTATAGGTGATAATAATCCAATAATTTTAATTGTTACTTCAATTCCACAAAATTGTTAGAATTTTAAATTTTGTGTAGAGGAGGTTATTTCTAATTGTAAAAGAGTTTCTTTGAATTTCATTCCAAATTTTATGAACACATTCATTGAATTTTTTTAAGGGAATATAGATTTGAAATTTTAGGTTATATCAACCCATTAGGGATATCCTCCAACCCAACAAGGGGATCTCAAGATATACGAATATAGTAAATCAAATGAGCCTCCATAATACCATGTAATATAATAATATATAATTAAAATTATAATAAGAGGATAAACTATCATAAAAAATCCAATAATAATGCTCTGGAACCATTAATATATTCCCCAAAACCATTGTTATAGTCTATAACAATGGATTGGGGGACTATTAGATTGACTATCATTAGTATAGACCTATAACAATAATTTTGTGAATATGTTAGTATAGGTAGGCTATAACAACTATTTGGGAAACCATTGGTATGGCCCTATACCAATTGTTTTTGAAATCAATGTTATATGTATTTTCAATTTTTTTCTTTTATTAATTGTTTTGTAAAATCCATCAGAATATGATCATTTAATATATTATATACTGATTTTTTTATCCAAAACATTGTAATATCCATCAAATATGCCAATGTATTTGAAAAAATGGTCGGTATATTGTCATTTTAATAATGATATGCCAAAAGTTTTCATAATACATTTGTTACAGCACTAGCATATAACATTGATTCCTTCAAAACCATTGGTATAGGGTTCTATTTTGTTTTTCATAATAATGAAATGATATTTCATGTATGAAGTGTGGAACAATTAACTCAGAAGGACGATGATTGTATAACCATTCATCAATACATGTTACTTCCTATATCGAAAACACATTCCATCCAATATAAACATAATTTATGATAATGGTTCCAGAAATAATTTTGATCCCAAAATGTTGATATTCAGTTACCATGGCCAAATATTTAATATAGGTTCATTTCAATGTACCTATACCAACATATTCTCCAAAACCATTGGTGTAGGTCCATTGTTATAATTCCAATTTCTATTAGTGTTGAAAATGTATTGAACCTTTATAACAAGTAAACTCAAGGACTATAGTCCACTATATGATAAGATAATAATGCTAATAATGATAAAACATTTAGAATCCATGATGGAATTTTTCCATCCTCTATCAAGGTATAACATCAATATAGTGAATAATTCATGGTCTTCAGTCATTGGTGAATCCCAAAAAGAAAGGACAAAAATATTGTATGTTATGATAATGAACCCCATATGATTTTGTACTATATGTCCCAATAAAATATAACATATATTGAAGATAAATGCATCAACATAAATTTTTAAGATATTGGATGATGGTGGATCAACTTATAGTAGGGATAAGTCAAGAAGTGTTCACCAAGACAAATCTCATTACATTTCCAAATATACTTCCATGATATTGACAGATTGATCTAGAAGGATTTAGTTTTTAAAATATTGTAAATAACTATGAAATATTTCCACACCCATATAAACATTGATATTGTACAGAGGGAGTGCACTGTATCTATTGGGATGGATGCAGTCATCATAAATAATATAGACCCAATATCATTCACTATCTCCATAATCCTATCTAAATTTTGTTTCAGTGAATTTCAAATGTTCCTCGCCCCTTGATGGTAGAACATTTCATGTATAGTAGCTTCCACTTATCAAATGAGGAAGGGTATAAAATTATATTCTATTATATATCACACCATCGTAAACTAATATAAATGGAGTATTCCCATGAAATCATTCCATTATTATGTTTTGACCATGGGTGGGTCTTCTTGATTCCATACACATTAAATGTAATCCTTATTTTTCTATTATATGTTTTCGGTGGGATAATGTATAATAATAATTCACCACATTGAATCTCAAACATTCATTATTCAAACACATTTTTCCTTTGCATATCATTTGTCCAAGGAATACTCAGAATAACCCTTTAATCCCATTCATTGAATCATAAATCCTATTAATCAAAACACAATCTGTTATTTCACTCATTCAAAAGGAAAAAATTGTAGAATCCTCATAATGATAAACATTTATGGATGTGGCCATTATCCATCTTTTATAAACAATCCTCGATTCCCTTTAGATACTTCCTTTGGATCCATCTTTCATCACCAAATGTATTCCCTTTTAAAGAACATCGAATCTACATTGGAATCTATATAAAATGTTATGGAAAGCGATAAAGACTATTTGACATACCCCATGAGGGGTAATATATGGATTCCTTTATTTGAGTGCATTGGGATCCTGGGATATGAATCCGGTGTCATCACTTTTTTTCTAAAATAGAAATGTTGAACATGCACTATTATTGATAGCCTATACAACAACAAGGTCAAGCGATTCATATATTATCCCAAGACAATTAATGAATTTTATTCCCATCACTCACACCCCAACATAACATGACACAGTGAGAGTGAATTTGGTCAATCACATAGACTGTTATTTATATATATACATATTATTAATAAGAACTGATTGAGCTACAGAATTAATTAGTTCTTTATTCCTAACTGTTGAAATCCTATTAATATTCAATCAATAATTTTTTTTCTCTAAATTGTCCATGATTCTTGAATGAACCAATATTTTAGTTTTGAAAAAAATCATAGGTATACTAATATATTTGGTAGGTTTATCAAGAATCTGAATACCAAATGTTTGTAAAAGAACGTCCTTTTAGAAATCAGTCTCACAAGAGAAAATGTATATTTTTTATTTGGAATAATTAACCTATTATTTGGATGCATTATGATATTTTTTCATATGATGGAAAATTTATATTCATTATGAAAGGTTATACATGGGAAAAAAATATACCATTGGAAAATAAGAGATCAGAAATTCTGATAATTCAATTATAAACATTCCCTTTAGAAATATGTTGTCTTTAACAACCTCAAAAATTAAATTATAAATATGTCATCACGGGACCAAGAATAGGGGAAAATGGGTCCCCCTATCCCAACACACTAGTAGGTGTAATGAATTGAGAGAAATTACCCTGTACATTTATCTTGGTGGAGAATGAATAATTATTTTTGATGTTAAATAAGCTAAATAATATTATTATTATTCATTATTGATATAAATAATTATATATAATATCAGAATTTAATTTTCCAATTTCAACAAATTATAATGAAATCGAAAATCATAATTGTATTTAATTGTATTTAATTTTGAATTATTGAAAAGGTTTGTATATGAGGTTTTTATTTATTGGCCCTTATAAAACTACATAAGTGATTCACCTAGACTCACATATGGGAACATTCAACAATACTCACGCAAGAGATTATAATTTTAAAAAAACTGCTTCATAAGAAATTAACATTATATATCACATATTAACCATGGAGAAAGGAATTTAATAAGACTGAACTTCACAATATGAACAATTTGGTTCATGTGGCATAATAAAAAAAAGTACAAGAAGTTTCATGAGATAAAATAATGAACCATTTATTTTTAGTGGAATGATTTGTCGAAGAAGATTTTGGAGGAGTGGAATAAGACGCCGAATTCAACAAGAGATCATTAATTGGGAAATTAAATGAGTTCCCTTAATATTGAATTTATATTACCAAGATGGTTTTATCAGAGCATTCCAAATGTTTTTAATAATATGAGTATTATCATCTTGAAATTAATAACCGCTAAAAATAGTGGTTTTATCAATGTAAAATTTTTTGCAAATAAAACCTATCATTATCAGTGCAAAAATCATAACAGATAAAACTAATATTTATTGTCACAAATATTATAGCAGTTATATGTAAAGGTTTTATTAGAATATTTCATTTTAGAGCTAATAAAAAACTATTTAAAATGAAATAAACATTTATTAATTTAATATATTTTAGAAATGATTTAATTATTATAAAATTAAATATATTTATCATTTTAATTTAATATTAAATATTAAATGAATGATTTTCTATAATGAGTGAAATTGAATACTTTTTAATAAATTGACTCCAAAAATATTAACAAATTGGTTATGTTTTATTAATTATAAAAATTATATAAAATAACATTTAAATTTAATATAAATAAAAATGAATATTTTTACATATTGAAAATATTAAAACAAAATTAATAATTACAAAAATTAATTCTATGATAAATTAAATGAACTGCGATCACGTACAAAAAATTGATGAGAAAATTATATAATCCTTTAAAATAAATTAATAATATAGATTTCAAAAAATTTAAAAATGTTACATGTTAATTAATAAAATTTTATGGGAATTAATAATATAAATTAAAAAAAGTTATGAATATTAACAAAGAAAATAATTATGTGAAAATTGAATGATTATTTGAGTTAATATTATACAAATCCAAAAAAATGTAGAGAATCATAAAAAATGAGTTGAAATATGTAAATTATATAACATTCAAACATTTTAAAGGCATTATATTTTAATCATTAAAATTAAATAAATTTAAATAATATTAACAATTATACCATTTATGATTTTTAAGCATAGTAAATATTTATGTACGAATGAATGTTTAAAAATGAATAAATTACAAAATATTAATAATTATTAACTATTATAATTGTATATATAATATTAAATAAAAGAATATTAAAACTGAATAAAAAACCTGAATAAGATTAAAAATATTTTAAATAGAATCTTTAATATTAATTAAATCAATTATAGACACATAAAAACTCAGGTTCAAATTCTGACATACACCTTGGGGGATTTAAATCGCATGCGGTTACTCGGGATGGTGTTGACATAGACACAGTGGGGGAAGCTAGTGATGTTGGACTATTCCAATCCTAGTGAAACATATATGATTATGAAAGAATGATGTTTTATAGTGACATCAGGCCCTATTCATGGTACACTTGGCCTCCAACCTATGAGTTATGTAATTGATCTTCCAATAAATATATAGAAAGAGGACTTTACTGTAATGACCCAAACAATTATTAATGAAAAATATTGTAGAAATATTTGTATGAATTTTAATGTAAAATGGTTATATAACATATGAACATCCACAGTTTTATGTTCTTGGATTTTAAAATACCTGTTAGAATTGTTACCAGTTCTAATATAGTCGTTGAATAGTGACCACATGAATATAATAAATATAAGGCTTTAGAAAAACCAATTTACATATAAAATAGAATCAATGGCCTCATACAAAATAATTTATCCATACGAAACCCATTTTTCAGTTATCTAAAACTGGGTAAAGTCACTGGGATTCAGTCTTGACCAGGTCCTAGCTGAGCTTCAATTTGTTACATTAGAATGAAACCCCCTACGAGAGAAGTGAATGTTAATAGAAATCACCACACGAGTAATGTTATCTGAACCTCCCAAATAGTTTTTCTTAATCTCAGACCTTACCCTTAAGTCATATGTGGGTGTTATAAGGGGTTACATAACAGGACCCTATCACTTTTTTTTGGGTGCATTATTTTGGTATAGAATAAAAAATATACATTAATTTTATTATTTTTACTTTGTATAAATTTTTCATGAAAAAATAGTAATTTTTAGTAAATATTCAACTAAGAAATCTATTTTGAAGAATTAATGGATATTTTAATTAAATATTATTTAAATAAAATATTATTACTAATTTTATTTTTATTTAATATAAATTATAGTATAATTTTTATGAATGCAATGGTAATTATTATTAAGTTTTGAATGCTATTTTTTGTCAAAACCAATAAATATTTTATAATTGTCGGTTTTTACATTGAAAGTAAAAATTAAAATATTTTTAAAATTAGTTAGAAAAAATTAATATTATTTTTGGAATTAGTACTTCAAAATAATTGATTGGTTAATTTTTCATAATTTTCTGAGACAGTGTAATTTTTTGTTAATAATTAAATACAATTTAAATATATAATGTATTTTATGACACCATAATGACCCAATAGTGGTATAATAAAATGATATAAAACTGATTTTTGGTTAATAAATGTTTTGCCTATAATAATTTTGAGTTTATATTTTTTAGATTAATTTTACATTACCATAATTGTCCATCCATGACATATAAACTATTTTAAAACATTAAAATGATTTCTATATTAGTGTGACTCAACTCCACAAAAGCTAGACCAATATTTTAATATGTTATGGTAATGGACATATAAAATAACTTTTTCCACTCCACTTTTTTAAAATCCATGGGCCAAAACCTGGTGATGGTTTGGAGTTTTGATTAGTTTAATGTGTTGTGTCTATAAACAATATAACAATTAATTCCCTCCTGTTACCTATATAACCCCACTAAATATCACATTTATATTCACGAAAACAATATTTATATCGACCAAACCCAACCCTGGTCTCTCTAGAATCCTCCAAAGATGCCCCATTCTCCCCAAAATCCATAATCAAAACTCTCCCAAGCCTTTTGGATCAAACTAACATGTAATTGATTTCATCATTTCCCATTTTTTCCAAATTACGATATGTAGTTACTCACATTTATTTTTACTTACAAATGTTGGGGAATAATTTTTTACCTCCACAATACATCTCTCCAAATTTTTCACTAATAAGAGACCACGTTATCTCTCATTAATGACTATGTTGTACACCTGTTACAATGAAAAAATATCGTAATGATTTCTCTCTCTCCTCATTTACTTTAATGAAATTGTTTTATATTATGAATCTATGTTCCATAAATTATTTTGGGACATGAATCTATATGAAATCCTTACTAATAATTTCATATATATATATGATGAGATACCCATTTCACTCTCATCAACCATTTTTATGAATTCTTATGCCACGACATTATGGAGCCGAAATTGCACTGGGATTTTTTATGCCAAATTCATTGTGTTGTGAATACATTAACCATTTCACAATCACCTGTATTCTCTATTACACACATATACTTATTTATTTAATATCTTCACATATATATTCCTCATTCATTTATCATGGAATAAATGATGATGTTGAATAATTCCATGTTGTATGATATATGTGGCACACTTACACAAGAAATGAATTGATTAATAAAGGTGTTCCCTAACATGGATTCAATGAATTGGGTAATGATTAGTATAATAATATGTCAAGTGCATTGATGATTTACTCATGAAAATTCATGTACAATGTGGTTTTACTAATGCTCCAAGTTAAATGAGAATTTGATCATGTTAAAAACATTTTAAATATTTACTTCACATTTCCATGTTATGACAATAATATTATATCATGAAATTATGTTAAGGTTTATCTTTTGCTTCATTGATATTCCTATATGTTAACATGTACTATATTCTATATGTTATGTGTTTTTAACTCACTCCCTAGGCTTTATAGATCACTCTTTTCTTATTCACATCCTCATGTTATCCCATGAAATGTTAAGTACGAACGAATGTGTGTAGTAATGTGAAAAAGGTTTTCAATAAAGATATATATTTCATGTTTTTTGTTGTTCTTTTATTTTTCTAATTAGTTAAGACAATAAACCTTTCTATCTTCTATGTTGTATCATGTGATAATTTTATATAATAAATTTTGTTTATCTGTGCAATAATTTTCAGCATTGTTATAGTTGGTATCAATGGATAGTGATATTTTTTTTAGGATTAGAAAACTGATGTGAAATCTTTGGGGACATGACTAAGTGTAAAAAAATATACCTAAATTTTGGTCAGTATTGATTATGTGGTTTTTCAAAAAAATACATCCCAATCTACATATGTTATTTTAGAGGAATCTCTAGAACATATGTATCCTGTGGTAAAACCCACAAACACAACACTGAACTATGCTAGAATAGCAATTGGTGCACGAAAACATGCCATGATGTAATCTATTTTACGAATCTACCATGGGATATGAGTTTGTAAATTTATAAGATTAGTAGGAATCATTATTATGGGAATTAAAAACCCATTTAAATTTATGTTGGTATTTAGATCATGGATAACATAGATAACATAACGAAATAAATGTAATTTATAAGTTATCCCTTTTTGACATTGTGTTACTCTTTATATGTTACAGCTAATTTTACATTTATTTTAACCAATGGCTAGTAGTAGGAGGAATAACACTAGAAACGAATGTAAATATCAATGAGATGACTATTATAATGTGATTCCCATTTATATGGTTGTAGGAATCGCAAAATTTGTCACAATACTATATTAGTTAACACATTCTATGTATAGAATCTTAGGTTAAGAGTAACATTCACCAACAACTATGAAAAAAAACTGAAATCAAGAACATCCTGAGACAAAGGCCTTCTACATTTCATGGATCATCTTTATCTCAATTGATGAACAGTATATCAACTCTATTGATAAGACATTCTTCAACATTCAATGTTTTAAACAAGGTAACATACATCTGGATGATTATTTTATAGAGGGTGAATCAGTTCAATGGTGGCCATTAATCAAAAATACGAAGCTTGTGTAGGAGACTAAAAATTTTGAATAAAAGGATTTCTAGAATATTAAATTTGATAAACATATTCCTTGTACCACTGACATACGATGGAAAGTGACCTCCTTTCCCTCAAGAATAAATTCGAAGAATCCCTCAAAGAGTATGAGGAAAATATCACAAGGCATAATCAATATGACTCAATATTGTTTTTCAACTAAATTCATGTTTGGCCACTCTTTTGGTGGGTTAAACATAGCTTACATAAAGGCATTGAGATACATGACATCAAGAGCTATAATGAAATTGTATGATGTTCCCTCAAAGTTGAAATGGAGATTGGTGAATCTCACGGGTATCATGGGGACCCGAATCTTATGGTGGAAATTAATTCTTGTTCTCCTATGGATAAATCCAACGTTGATAAATAAATACATCACCCCAAATTCCAATGGTTCCGAAATAAACACCCTAGAAATGTCTTAAAGGGGATTAGGAAATGAATTTGGAGTTGAAGGGAAGGGATCTTGGACATTTACTAACAAAAAGAGAAACCCATGACTATGATAGTGGATTGGAACACTCTGTTCGACCCTAAACATATTTTCCATTTTCACTACTATAATGAACCAGGGCACTTTGGACACATGTTCCTGAAGACAATGGTTTTTGGAGGAAACCAACAACCTCCATTGTAGCATGAGTATGCTATTTCCCTCGCAACTACTGAATTAAACCCCAAATACGATGTGGTGATAGGTATGCTAGTCATTCATTCATGAATAGTGACCCAATTTTAATTCTGGTTTTGATCATTCTTTTTCATCATGAAATATTAGTATAACAGTATCATCCCCACCAAAAATAATGGATGTAATGATGTCGGTGAGAATGGAAAATGGGGATCTCAATGCGTCCCATGAATATAACTCATTTTCTATCAAAATTTGTGAATTGAACACCTCTACGATAATTTTACCAATCCCACTAATGGTATTAGATGCAATTACTGGCACGGATTGAATATAATTATATAGAGCCCACAAAAATTTCCATGAGAGGACAATCACTCTCTATATGGAAAATTGACCCATGATTTTGTACAATTGAATGGCGGATGAATCATCATTATCATCATTATCTCAATAGTGGATATTACTTCCCCATGATCATGCATATATTCATAAAATGATAGTGTCTACATAAGCATCCATCCATGAAGACATGCCTATTCCGAGGGTTTTCGTTGAAGTGTTTCTTGAGGAATTTCACGGTCTTCCTCCTAGAAACTATGTTGAATTCTCAATTGATCTTATTCAAGGGGAATTTACAAGATCCAAGACTATATAGAGAATGTTTGTTGTAACACATGAGGAGTTGATGAAAAAAATACAGGATAATCAACAAAAAAAATTTTATACCCATGTGCTTTACAGTGTGGTGTACTGATCCTCTTCATCAAGAATAATGATGGGTAAATGCACCTCTACCTTGATTATTTTGAGCTCAACAAAATCACGTTAAATAACCAGTATCCTCTATCCAAAATTGATGAATTTTTCTATCAAATAAGTGGATAACAAATCGTCTCCATGGTGGATATTTGGTTGGAATATTACCAAGTAAGGATGACGAATGATCATATCCCCAAGAATTATTTTCATACAAGGTACGGGCACTATGAATTCTTAGTAATTCCATTTGGACTGACTAAATCTCCATAAATAACAATATCCATGATAAATAAATATGTTAGAGATCATCTCAAGAATTTTTTATATCATTATAGAATATATACAAATATACTCAAAAACCAACAAGAAGCATGAGTGGAGTCAATGAACTATTCAAGAGACTTTGAAATGTGAGAAGATCTATGAAATATACATCAAATGTGAGTGATAGTTGGAGGAAGTCTCATTCATAGGTTATATCAACACATGTAATGGGTTATTTTGATGATCCCTCCAAGATAGCTACAATTGATGGATAGCAGAGGCCAACATCAGTAACGAATATCCATGGCATCAATGGGTTAACTAGATATTATAACTGATTTTTGAAAAAATTATCAGGATTTTCAAACCCTCTTACAATTCTATCTCATATGGGAGTAAATATTTCTTGGTGTGATGAATCTGATGTTCGCTTAAAGGAGTAGAAAAAGTGGCTTATCGCTACACTCGTTCACACAATAACAATAATTAGAGATCTTTTTGTTGTATTTAATGACTCTTCGAAGAAGGTACCATGCTATGTGTTGATTAAAAATGTCAAATACATTGCCTTTGATTCAATGAAATTGAATTTTCTTGAAAAAAAATATACAACGCATGATCTAGAGTTGGTCGCAGTAATCTTCTCATTAAAAATTTTGCGACATTACCTCTTGGGGGAGAATTTTGAAATATATAAGGACAATAAAAGCCACAGGTATATATTAAAATAGAATGTGTTGTAAATTAACCAACAATTATGGTTATAATAGATCAATGACTACAATTTCTCGTTCATTTACCACCCTTGGAATGAAAGCAATGTGGAAGATTCTCTATGTCGTAAGGACGCTTAGATTTTATAAATTATTGGTATATGAAAGGATCAAATCTTCATAAATTTGATAATTATGTACATGAGAATCATAAAGGATGGAAAATCATTAATCATTTCACTAATAATTGTTCAACCATCTCTTTTGAAAAGGTTGAAGGATTCTCAAATAGATGATGTGGAAAATTTTGAATATGTAGAAACTATCAGAAAAGGGAAATCCTCACAGATCAATGATAATGAAGTATTAATTTTGATATTTAGGAAAAGTCAATGTGTTCCATCCAATCCAATGTCAATGAATGATCTTTTGGATGATGAACATAGTTTTAATTTTTCCATTTGTCCATGAAACAAAAAATATGTATCAAGATATCCAATAGAATTTTTAGTTGGATAATATAATGACAGAGATCGTTCTGTATACATCAAATTACCTAGTATGTTAGCGTGTGAAGGATTAGAGGTATAAGTCTATGGTGATAATGAAACCATTACCCTTTATAAAATGGAAATGGGAGTACATCACTATGGACATTGTAACCGGACATCTGATGACACCCAATGGAAAAAATTCTATCGTGGTTGTTGTGTATCGTCATACAATTACTTCACACTATATTGAAAGTCGAGAGGATTTCTTAGTGGATCAACTAACATGATTATATATCATATATGTGGTAAGGATTCAAGTAGTACCACTATCTATTGAATCTGATAGAGATCCATGATTCACCTATATGTTTTGGAAGAGTGTTCAACATGCTTTTAATAATGAGTTGATCTTCAGTATGGCTTATCATCTTCAAAATGATGACCAATCTGAGTGGACAATCAAAACACTTGAACAAATGTTGAGATCATGAACAATGGACATCAAAGGGGGATGATATCAACATCTTCCTTTGTTTCAGTTCTCTTACAAGAATATTTTCCACTCAACCATCTAAATGGATCCTTATGAATCCCGTTATGGGAAGAGGATCAGAACACCGACATGTACGGATGATGTTGGAAAGAAAAAACACTTATGTCCAGAAATGGTCGATGAAATGGTGGTGAATCTAAATACCATCCAAAATAACATTACAGATGCTCAGATTTGACAAAATAACTATGCTGATAATCATAGATTTTACCAAGAGTTTTAATTTTAGAGACATTGTATTCCATGGAATATCACTTTGGAAGAGTGTTATAATATTTGTGGAGAATGTAATGCTCAGTCTATGGTTCATCGACCATTTAGAGATCATTTATCGAATTGTAGTTGTGGCCTATCAACTAGCACAACCACAAATACTCTCTCAAGTAGATGATTTATTAGGTGTATCACTCTTGAGGAATTACATCCCCTTGCCACTGACACCCCCCCCACTCACCCTAGACAGCACCCCCACCCCCGAATAGCCCCCCCCCAGACACAGACCACAAACAACACCCACTCCTGGACAGCTATGTGCAAGATTCATGATGATCTTGTATACCAGTAGAATAGGGCATATACATCTCAATGTTGTTTTCTTCACCCCCATAATGTATAATAAGTAGTTTGGAAACAAAATAATAAATGATTGATGGTATCCCTTTGTTGATTACACTACATGAAGTACAAGCATAAATTAATACCAACTCACTGATTCATCTTTTATGTTGGAATCCTAACATGAATGATTCTCCATGAATGTGTAAAACAAGATGGAACAATCCAGAACCAATTTAGTTGTTTTTCATACCAATTTTAATGGGCCTAAATAGATGTTTTAGATGCAACAATTTATGTTAACCATCCACTGGGATAATGTTCCTATGAAAAGGGTCTTCACCATTCATAAAAGTTTGATTTATGATCATATATCCTTTAAATCATCCAAAATATTTTCTAATGACCCCTTCATTGTATCCTTGACCGATATAATTGTGTCAGGCGGGGGATCCAATGATTTAATAACCTGAAATAGTGGCATGCATGTCCAATTATATATCCATAAATGGAATATAGAGTTGATGTTGAATAGCCAGTAGGAGTTCATTGTAATTATAGAAAAAGAATATTTTAGAGCATGCCAAATCAAGGAGTCGATGTAATTGATAATTTCATATTTGAGACAATTTATAAATATATTAAATAGAAAATAAATAACCTCATACTAATTAATAATTAGTCTCCACATATAATGTATAAATTAAGAGATTTTGGAGATTTTTTATGATAATCTCTCCATTTTGAAATGGGTTATATCCCACTCCCATCCCAACAGGATAATCCCCAAGGACAGTCCCCACTCCTAAAACCCCCACTTGCACATCTCCCCATCCACAAAATTGCCCCAACAACTGGTTCATTTTCAATTAAACATGAACAATGATTCAATTTGATTAATAGCAAATTATAAACCACACCATATATAGTAAACATGTCTCTTAATAGTCTAATAGGGTAACAATGGTCATAGGGTGATTAGGTTATCTTTCCATTTTAGAAAGAGTCCATTAGTCCATTTGGTCTTTCGGCCAATAGGATAATATTCCATTAGGAAAATATGACATTAGGATAGTAGCCCAGAATACAATTCATCCCTTATTCTAATATGTCATTCAATAATTTGGCCAATATTAATGTAGGCCATTCGACCCATATGCTAATAGGTCATTAGGCCCTTGGGTGATTGGTCCATTAAGAAACTAGGCCACCAAGCCTAATTCCTATCCTCCAATGGGTATTCTATTAAATTATTCAACACAATAGAGAATCCACATACTGATCACACTATAAAAATTAAAAACCTGTGGAGTTTTTTGAAACATAAATTGATCTAATCTCAAACAATTCTACAATTAAACTCCAAAGAAATATATAAAATTAATTAAATAATAAATATAATAATACACACCTTTTTAATATGATATGTCATGCATGGTAATTCCTTCAACCTCTATCGTGTGTTCTAGGTGCCTATAACAAATAAAAATTTGATCAATTTTAATATTGAATATACTAGAATGTAAATAATTAAATTCATCATAAACGTAGATTGTATGATACCCTAATCCATAACCCGGACACACAAATTACTGCAATGTTCTAACCTCAGTGATCAATTGTACATTTACCTAATAGGAAGGGAACTATGCCTTGAAATATGATAGCGGTTATGTAATTTGATCCACAACCAGAACGAAAACCTCTACATGTGATACTACAATATTTGGAATCCCCATTCCATAGGTAAAACTATATACATGCCAGTAACAACCATTAATGTGATGGAATATCTCATACCATCACATGGGAAACAGTCTCTAGTACTCTTCCAAATATTTTAACATACCATCAAATTGATCCTGTGAAATATTTTTTAATTTCCCAGTTCTGAAATCCACCCATAGGCGCCCCGTACCTGGATGTTCAAATGGCCTCAGGCACATTTCCTAAAATGCCAGAGGCTTCCGACTAGCATTGAGGGCATGGGGTGTGATAGTGGCGAAACTATGCCCTCATTGGCAGGGTACACAACGGAAGAAAAATAAACATGCAATAGCGGAATTAGTGATAACCAAAAATATAAAAAATTGAAGACTATATCATCAAACTGGAGCACATATGTATATATATGAAATGATGCATAATACATAACTAGGAAAGAAGAAAAACAAGTCACAATGCAGGAAAACACTTTAGTACCAAGAAAAGTACAAAAGAAAGGTAAACAGATCCTCAGGATAGCAAGCCAAATCTTGGTCCCATGCTCCACTGCTCCAAGAAATCATGTTACAGAAGTCAAAGGGTGGTTTTCCTTGACTATACCTGCAGCAACATAGTATTCATTGGGACCAAAATCATGGCCCAAATAGGGTGTGAGATAAAATCCCAGTAGGCATTCACCCGAAGATTTGTGCCTAACAGACAGTGAGTATACGGTAGGTAAAAGTACAATAAGCAGAAAATAGCAACAGAAAGCAATGGGCAGTAACAGTAAGCAGTAAGGTAGGATGATACAACAACAATCAAACCATAACCAACAACAGCAGTGAAGCACAAAGCTAACAAATAAGAAACCCTATGGTAAGTACTCACAGCCATCCCCTCTGGTCCTATCCATGAAGTACCACAACCAACCGGGCAGTGCACATAGCCTAACCCCTCTGACTTGGTCATACGCATTTATGAGACTCTCTGGTGAAGCTCACTCGGTCAATTCCCTTTATAGTCTATAGTAGTCAAGGACACTTTTGAGAAAGATCACGCTGTCTAACCCTCTTATCCCCAAGGTCTAGAGACTCTCTAGGGAAGCTATCTCAGTCTATTTCTCCTATATCCTCTAGTATAAAACAGACTCTCTAAGGAAGCTCACTTCGTCTATTCCCCCTCTACCATGGGAAGGTTCTTAAAGATATTCAAACAAGGTAAGACTCTATGAGGAAGCGCACTTGGTCTATCCTCCTATAGTTTATAAAAACCAAGACTCTCTGGGAGCTCACTTTGTTCATCCCCTCTGTAGTCTGTAATGTGTAAGACTCACTGGGAAGCTCACTCAGTCTATCCCTTATAGTCTATTTCACCAGGTTCTCTCAAGCATGTGCTGGTCATCGCCTAATAATGCAATAAGGACAAAGTACACCTATATAGCTATCTAGCTAACCGAATTACACCTATAGATCTACATGTCTAGACAGTCTACAAGGAAACAAGAATAACATTAATTCCACCTCAACCTATTACAACAAGGCATGTTAAAAGGTGAGACAACCAAAGGAAAATGAGACCCAAATGTCGTAAACTAAACTAAGAATAGTCAAACACGTCCATTCACAAAAAATTATCCCCTAACATTGTCAAATTACCTCTACAAAAGCATACATGCAAGGTAAGAAAACAACAAGGGTAAAAAGGTAAACACGTGATACCCCGTTCAAGGGTATCAGTGGAAATTCACACATAAACTCAAAGACATTGAACGGTAAGGCAAAAACCACCTACCTAGATCATAATACATCTATATAAATGAACCACGATGGTTGATTCCTCGTTTAACGCCATAGATCTGAGAAAACACACAAAACATTCACCCTTAGATAACTTGAGAAGGAGGAAGAATTCGAAAATAAGGTTCAAGATGAAGGAAGAACACACCACTGTGTGCTTCAAACGCAATCATCCGTGCTCTAATCAGAGATCCAATGGATAGGCAGGAGCTCAAGGATGATTCGGTCGTACGAGTTGCTCTCAGAGGAACTAGACCTAGAAGAAGGAAAATAACATGATGAGGCGTGACCCCGGTCCGTTTAGTGAAAAAAAGAAAAGTACAAAGCGTGTATTTTTAAATTACATGGTGTGTAGTGGGTTTTCCCATAATCCGCCAAAATCGGCCTCCATGTCACCCCTACACACCGTGTGTGTGGCCTGGGCACGACCAACACATGGATTCAGGCTGGATAAGAGTACATGGTGTGTTCTCAGAAAGTACACGGCGTGTACTTCGAAATTTTCTGGAAATTCAAAAAATCTCAAAAATCCAGAAATGGAAAGACATACCTGAAAGGAAGATCTGAGTTCTTGCATACTTCCCCCTTTAATGAAGTTCGTACCCGAATTTCCCTAGATGGGCGTAGATGAAAGATCCTCGAATAGCTCTATCCACTGCGATCGAACCTTGGCGTCCCTCTCCCAAGACTCTCCCTGTACTCGCCCGTGCTTACATAGCACCCGTACCAAAGAAAAAGACCGGCCTCGGAGAACCTTTGTAATGCGATCGGCAATCTGGATATGATTCTCCTCAAACGACGCAACCACTTCCAGCTCAACCTCCTCGAGTTGGAAGACATGAGATGGGTGTGAGAAGTAACGTTGGATCTGAGAGACATGGAAGAGGTCGTGCATAGCCTGGTACATGTGAGGTAGTTGCAACTGATAGGCAATCGGCCCAACTCTCTCCACTACATCAGACGACCCGATGTACCGCGGTGAAATATTACCCTGTCATTGAATCCTCTTGTGTCCCACCCTTGGTGCGACACGAAGGAAAACCTGATCTCTAACCTCAAACTCCAGAGGTTTTCTCTACTGATTAGCATAAGTCTTCTGTCAAGACTGTGATGTAGCCATCCTCATCCTAATTTACTCTATCTTCTCCGAAGTCTCCTGAACAAGACGAGGTCCAATCAAAGCTACCTCACCTACCTCCAGTTAAAATAAGGGTGATTGGCATGGAATACCATAAAAATCCTCATATGGTTCCAACTGAATGGTTTCCTAAAAACTATTGTTGTAGGAAATCTCCAAAAGAGGTATATGCTTCTCCCAAGAACCTATGAAGTCTAGAATGCAAGCTTGGGGCTTATCCTCAGGCACCTGGATCGTGCACTCGGACTGGCCATGAGTCTGGGGATGGTATGTTGTACTCAAAAGTACATGTGTACCCAAAGCGTTCTGAAGTCCTTGCTAGAACATATAGGTAATGCGCGCATACCTGTCTGAAACAATGGAGTGTGGAACTCCATGTAGACGTAAAATCTTCCGGGCATACAGTCTTCCCAGATCATCAATACTGAAGGTTTCCTTGATCAGCAGGAAGTGTGCTACCTTTGTAAGTCTGTCAACGACAACCCAAACAGAATCACTTCCCCACGGTGACCTCGGCAACCTGGTAACGAAGTCCATCACGACATCGTTCCACTTCCACTAAAAAATGGGTAACTACTGTTAGAGCCCTACTTTTTGCTGATGCTCTGCATTCACATGCTGACATGTAGAACAAATCATGAAAATCCCATCAACATCTCTCTTCATACATTGCCACAAGTACTTGCGATGAAGATCTTAATACATCTTGGTGATTCTAGGATGAACTACCCAAATAGTGGAATGAAAATCCCTCATCAGCTCCTTGCGTATGTTGCTGGCACCCATAAACGTCCCTAGAAATGCATGATCTCATACTCACTCATTGTCCATCTAGGAAGAGGGGACCCTCCTGACACACTCTCCTGCATAACTAAGGCCTCTGAGTCTGATAGATGCCTCATTCGTACCCGATAAATAATTCTAGAGGTAACAACCACAGAAGATAGGACAGTATGTCCCTGCCTGTCGTGCACCTCCAGATGCATCTCAGAGAACAAAGCCATAAGTTTCCACTCACTGCTGTCCTCCTGAACTTCTTGAATCTGATTTCTTCTACTCAACACATTTGCCACTGCATTACCCTTTCCCGGTTTATAGGAATTCTCGATTTCAAAGGACTGATGATACTTGACCCACCTGTGATATCTCATATTTAGATCATGCAGAGTGAAAATATACTTGAGACTCTTGTGGTCAGTGAAAACCACAATGTGCTCTCCCAGAAGATAGTTTCTCCAACAGAATAGGGATGAACAACTGCTTCCAACTCCAGATCATGCGTTCGGTAGTTCCCCTTGTGTGGCCTCATCTGCCGAGACCCGTATGCAACGACTCCATCTCCCTGCATAAGCATGACACCTAGCCCGATACCCGAAGCATCACAGTAAATAGTGTAGGTCTTTCCTGGCTCTGGAAAGACTAGTATCGGTGATGATGTCAATCTCCCTTTGATACCACTTTGTAACATCCCGTTTCTAGAAGCCACCAAGAGGCACCCCGTACCCGGCTGATCACAGGGCCTCATGCGCATTTCCCCAAACGCTAGAGGCTCCAGACTAGCTGTGAGGGCCTTGGGTTTGATAGTGGGGACATTATTCCCTCATTGGAAGAGTACAAACCAGAAGAAAAATAAAAATGCAATACCGGAAGTAGTGATAACCAACAATATAAACAACAGAATTCTAAATCATCAAACTGGGGCACAAATGTATATATCTGAAATGGTGCATAATAAATAACTAGGAAAGCATCCAAACAAGTCACAATGCTGGAAAAAACTACAGTACAAAGAAAAGTACAAAATAAAGGTAAACAACTCCTCAACATCATAATCCAAAGCTTGGTCCCATTCTCTCTGCTCCAAGAAATCACGTTCCAGAAGTCGAAGGGCACTTGACCTAGTCTATATCTGCAGCAACATAGTCTGTTTGGGCACAAAATCATGGCCCAAATACGGTGTTTGATAAAATTCTAGTTGGCATTCACCCGAAGATCTATTCCTAACATTCAGTGAGTATATGGCAGGTAAAAGTACAATAAGCAGTAAACAGAAACAACATGCAATAGGCAGTAACAGTAAGTATTAAGGCAGGATGATACAACATCAATCAAACCACAACCAAAAATAGCAGTGAAGCACAAAGCTGACAAATAGGAAACCCTATGGGAAGTACTCACCGCCATCCACTCTGGTGATATCCAAGAAGTACCACAACCCTCTGGGCAGTGCACTCAGCCTAACCCCTCTGGCATGGTCATACCAATTTATGAGACTCTCTGGGGATGCCCACTCGGTCAATTACCATTATAGTCTAGGATAGTCAAGGACTCTCTTGAGGATGATTAAGTGGTATAACCCTCTTAGCCACAAGGTCTATAGACTCTCTGATGAAGTTATCTTGGTCAATTCCTCCCATATCCTCAGGTATACCACAGATTCTCTGAGTAAACTCACTCGGTCAATTCTCCCTCTAGCATGGGAAGGATCTTAATGAGAATCAAACAAGGTAAGAATCTCTGAGGAAGCGCACTCGATCTATCCTCATATAGTCTATGAAAACAAAGACAATATGGGATCTCACTCAGTCCATCCCCTCTGTAGTCTATAATGTCGAAGACTCTCTAGGAAGCTCACTCGGTCATTCCCTTATAGTCTATAGCACCAGATTCTCTCAGCCCCGTGCTGGTCAGTGCATAATAATGCTATATGGCCAATGTACACCTATAGAGATACTTGGATTACCGAAGTACACCTATAGAGCTACATGCATAGACAGTCTACATGGAAACAAGCATTACATGAATTACACCTCATCCAATAACAGCAAGTCATGGATACATGTGAGACAGGCAAAGGAAAAAGAGACCCAAAGGGTGTAAACAGAACAAATCAATGGCAGACACATCCAACCACAGAAAATTATCTCCTAAAATGGCCAAATTACCTCTACAAAAGCATATAGGCAGCGCAAGAAAACAACATGGGAAAAAAGATATACACGCGATACACCGTTTATGGGTATCAGTGGAAATTCGCACATAAATTCAAATAATTTGAACGGTAATGCAGAAACCACCTACCTAGATCCTAAGAGATCGATTTACTTGAACCACGATGACTTATTCTCTCTAGAACATCATTGATCTGAGAAAACACACAAAACATTCATTTATAGATAAATTGAGAAGTATGAAGAATTTGAAAATGAGGTTCAAGAAGAAGGAAGAACTCACCGCTGCGCTTCCAACGCAATCGACTATGCTTGAATTGGAGATCGTATGGAGATTTGGGATGTTGGGGAAGATTCATTCATATGGGTCACTCTCAGACAAACCAAACCCAGATGATGGAAAATAACATGATGAGGCATGACCCCGATCTGTTTAGTGAAAAAAATGAGAACTATATGACATGTATTTTGAAAGTACATGGTGAGTAGTGGGATATTCTGTACTCTGCAAAAATAGGCCTCCACGTCACCCCTACACACAGTGTGTGTGGCCTGAGCACGACCATCACACAACTTCGAGCCAAAGAAGAGTACACGACATGTACTCAGAATGTACACAGCATGTGCTTCGAAATTTTCCAGAAATTCAAAAAATTCTCAAAACACCAGAAAGGGAAATACATACCTAAAATGAAGATCTGGATTCTTACATAATTAAATATATATATCAATATATATGTTTATACATATATTCAGGTATGTATTTTTAATTAGTACAAAAACATACTATAAGAGTTGTAGACTCTTGATCATTTTGATCATGAGTTCTCATCCACACCGACAATTTTTCTATCGGTGCACCATTCTCTCGAAATTGTATACTAATAAAATATAAAAATATAACATAAAAACATATTAAACAACAAATTAAAAAAATTAATAATTAATACATCAGGTCAGATCTGAGACACATGATGAGTCCCGAGCATGTGATATTGTCCATATAACCCTTCATTCTAGGAATGGCATTTTAACACCTCGTACATTCAATTAATAAAAATTTCAAACAAATATAATGACACACATTCATGAAAATAAATATACGAAAACAATTATACAAACCAAAACAACCATAGTATAACAATATGGAACTTGGTCGTGCCACTGAGATGGTAGAACACTACTTGGGACATTTTCTAGATTGATTGGGGCACCCATGTTTTGTACCTAGTTCTCCCTCTTTATATTTCCTTTAAAATATTTCCACACATTACGAAATTTTCCCATACACACTTATTGAAACACATTTAGGAACACTTTAATATTATTCTATTTATGAAAATGAATCACACATGTTAATATTTCTTAATCATAGGAAATAAACTAAAATGGTATTCTTAACTGAACATCCCCCCAACGCCGATCTAATGTATACTAAGTGACAGAATCCCAGGAACGTGTGGTCAATGGAAATAGATGTGGGACGTGTATGACATGACTCAACTGATAGATAAATATTGGGGTGGTTAGGTCCACCTGATAAAATCACTCATCAAATGAAATATCAAAGGTCGTGTCAGAATTCCATGATGAAATTACATGACCAGGGCCAGTCATGTGAGAGGAAGAAGTGGTTGACTCTGATCCACTTGAAAAAAAATTATAAATAATTTGATAGATGTTCATATATATATATATATATATATATATCAATTAAATAAAAATAAACATGGTTACATTCAAACATACCTCAGCTCTGAGATGTAGATGGCTCAGATAGATGATGGGGATGTCCTGCGTGTTTCCCTAACATGCCTATAGTGGTATAAAACATTAGTAAGGGGACCATCCTGTGTTTCAAAAAGAAAAACTGTATTAATTTTTGAATAATAAAACAAGTATAGTTGTTAATGAAATAAGTAATAGAATAATTATGTGACAATGTATTTTTAAAAATTAAAAACATTAAAGAACATAAATAATATTATATAAAAAATATTGTTTTTATTGGGTTCTTTTAACGTAATGTGATTTGGGGGGGCTGTCCGGGAGGGGGGAAATTGGGGTTTGAGGGGGGGAGTGGTTGGGGGATTTCCAAAGGGGGTTTGTGAGTGAGAGGGGCCTAGGGTGGGGTGGTACTATCAAGGGGTAGTATGGGGGTGTTTTGGGGGGTGGGATGTCTTAAAGGGTGTGTCAAAGGGGTGGTTGGGTGTTTGGGTGTGAGAGTGGGGTGGGTGTGGGGTGATGTATAATTGAGGGTTGGGAGTGGGAGGGATGTGGTGGTTCGGGGAAATCCAACAAGTGTTTTGGGTGGTGGGCTGTCTCAGAGGGTAGGGCGGTGTCCAAGGGGGGATTGGGAGTGGGGGTGATGGGGGATTCCCATGTGGTGGGGATGTGCATGTGTAGGTTGGTGTGGGGGTGGGATTTCCATTGGGGGTGGGAGTGTGGGGGGGGGGGCTTCCAGGGGAGTTATGGGTTTTGGCTAACTGGGAGGGGGGATGTCATTGTGGATCGATTGTGAAGGTGGGTGGGGTTGGGGGGTTGTCCAAAGGGGGGATGACGGTGGGGTCGGAGGGGGCTGTCTAGGTGGATGGGCTGTGAAGGTGGGGGTGGGGCTATTTGGGGGGAGTGGGGTGGGATCTTAAATGGGATTGGAGTGTTTTATAGGGGAGTGGGGTGGGGCTGTACAGGGATTGGGGGGTCAATTCAGGGGAGTTTTGCGGGTGGTCTACCAGCGAGGTGGGGTTCTACATGGGGTGCCCAGGTGGAGGGGTTGAGTAGGTAGGTGTTGGGTGGTCTGATGGGATTTGTTTGTGGATGTCCAGTGAGTGCGGTTGGAGGGGTTTTATGGGGGGGGGGAGTTGGGTGTTCGGTTTTTCTAGGTGGAGGGCTGTCCAATGGGTGTATGGGAGGGATGGGGTGTTGTCCAGGTGGAGGGGTTGTGCATGTGGGGTGATGTGCATCTGGGGGAGGGGTATTCTAGGAGATGGGAGGTGTCAAGGTTATGGGTTAGTTTTGGTGGGGGTGGGTGGGGTGCATTCCAAAGGGGGGATCAAAGTGGGGGTGGGGATGTCCAGGTAGAGTGGTTGTGCATGTGGGGGTGGGTCTATCTGGGTGGAGTGGGGTGGGGATGTCTGGTGGATAGTGGTGGGGTTAGACTGGGGGATTTTTTTGGGGTGGTATGTCATTGAGTGGGGTTGTCTAGGGGATGGGTTGTCTAGATGGAGGGGATGTGCTGCAAGGGGTGGGAATGTATGGCGGGAGTGGGGTTTTGTTGTTCTGGGGAAGGGGTGGGGGATGTAAGGAGTAGTTTTGGGGGGTGGGATATCATGGAGGGAGGAGGGAGGATTCTATTTGGAGGGGATCAGGTAGGTAGGGTTGGGGATTTCAGGGGGTAGTTGGGTGGGGATGTATCGAGGGTGGGTGTGGGGGAAGTCTAGGGCTAGTTTTTTTGGGAGGGATATCAAGGAGGCGGGATGTCTGAGGGGGGTTGGGAGTGGGTGGTACAATTTCAGTGATGGTGATGTTAGAGAGGAGTTTTGGGGGGTGTGATGTCTGAGAGGGGGGTTTCCAGGTGGAGGGGCTATGCAAGTGGCGGTTAGGCTGTCCAGGGGGACTGGGGAAGGTCTGTCCCTGGGGATTGTCAACCATTAGATCATACATGAAAAAATAAAGACAACAACAATTGAATCAATGAAATTAATTCATCCAGTGACCCTACAAATTATAAAAACTAGATAAAATATGTAAATGCTAATAGATCCACATATATATGTCCTTATTGTAGGCCATCAACCACATGTTCCTGGTATGGGGTTAATACATATATATATAAACACTAATGTATGTGAAATATGAATATTTCAATCTCAATGTAGAGTCATCATCCCATATTAAATTATCAACCTGATTAAAAATTAAAACCAGGATTTAAAGGATATGGAAAGGGATAAGGGGCCTTATAATTGAATCCACAAGGTCAAGAAACATTTCAATACTTTTAAAGTACCATATTTTTTCCATTAACCATAACTACGGATAAATCAACTTATTCAAAAAATTATTTTACTCAATGTAAGAATCCATATAAATTTCAACTAGAAAACATTTTATTAATAAAAAGAAATATACTTCATCCAAAAAATTCTATAGATGGATGCAAATACCAGAATCCTGGATCAAACATTACCTCATGGAAATCCATCAAAAAGGATCAAACCTATGGTTAAAAATAGTGTATCCATTCATTATTATCATTTCATAGAATCATATCCCATTATGATAATGAATTTAGTAAAACATAGCTAATGAAAAAATAAAATGAAAACACACCATCAACAACATATCAATTAAATGGATCTTCCCCTAGATGAATATTAGAATGTTGATCAATACCACAAGATCATTGGAAATGAAAACATATAAGAACTGTGATGTTATGATCAATTGTAATGAACATACAAAATGATGACTTAATAAATGCGGGGGTGGGGAGAGGGTTGTTCGGGAGGTGGAGGGGGTGCTTTCCAGGGGGGTTGAGAGTGTGGGATGTCTAGGGAAAGGGGTAGGGGATGGGGTGTTTCTCACTGGAGGGGTATATTATTACTAATAATAAATAAAATCGATTTTATACCAAATATTTTTTGGGTTGTTTTAAACTACTATAAAATTTTATTTAAACTGAAGAGATGGAAAACAATAATATCTTTCACTAATCATGAAAATCGACCGTTTCTCCATCAATTTCCGGTCTAACAAAATAAATATCTTATTCATATTGAACTATGGTATGTTTTTCAAGCTATTTGGAAACAAAGGGAATTGTCTCGTGCTCGACTTGTTCAATAAAACCCCTCCTTTCTGAGACATTTTCACAAAAATATACCTACTAGGATTCGATGGAAAAGTAATGAAGAACACATATTCAACATGGGATGTTAAAATGATTGGTTAATTATCATCTCCCTAATTTATGTATAAAATATAATTAAAATTCAATAACGTAATCTTATGTTGATTAACTTTACTTCCATCACTGGATAAACCCAGTTACACTTTAAAAATATATACATCAAACCATGTGCATATACATATTCAATGATGTATTTCAATTTACCATGGTAATACCAGAATAGATGAATGGACAACAAATTCCACTATTTTTTGTTGGTCATCTTTCATCAACATCAATAATGTGAAATCAAAATCCTTTAGAATTTATAGATTTATAATGATAAGAAATTATAGATGGACCCTCATATAGTTGGATAAATTCCTTAGTTAGTGTGGTGTCACCTGAATCTCCCAGGTTATTAACCAACATAATTCACATAATTCAATAATGATTTCTACAGATAGAAAGTAGTATAATACTTCACTTGTAATGAAAACCCAATTAATACGTACAAACTCCTAACACCAATCATGAAAATACCCATAATGAGATTATTGAATTTGATACTCAATCGCACAAGACATATCTATTTTAGATTAGTGATTTGTTTTCAAAAAATGATAATGTGATATTTAAATGAAAAACATATTAGAACAAAACACATAAAAGTTTAACAATAAAAATGATAAGACACATACTGCATTTATGGCGAATCATATGAAGTATTTAACAATATATATCGATGCGCTTCTATCCACTACATGTTTTCAATATAAAATATTGTTCTTTCTCAAACTAGACCATCATGAATTTGATATGGCTTATCAAATATTGTTACAACATTCATAAGATATTTTGTCCAAAAAGTGGTACAGTCGTCCATCAAATAACCATATGTTATTGATGCATCCGGGTGATCTCTATTGCATACCAAGAATTTCAATGTATTAATATACAACTCAATATGATACATCCACCAGAATTGCAGTAGAATAGTTTCCATTAATTCATCAGTTGCACGGACTTTCATGTGACTAATAAAATAGAAAAAATGGGTGAGGGACAATTTCTCAAAGTGAAATAGTGTACCTACAATTCGGTCTGCAAACATTTTTAAATCACTAGTTCATTTATTTCATAAACAAATACATATAAAAAATTACTCATATAAATCAAGGGTGGAACAAAATTGATGGATAAACAATAAAAAATTGGGATTGGAATAAACTATTGATGTTGTATGTGATTGTTAGGAATTTTCAACCCTTGCAATGAACTTCTAATTAGATTCGAAAACATTAAAATATTATATAGGTAACCATCAAGAACCATTAGAATCTTCAATATGGAAATAAATGTCTCTTTCTCCATTAATTTCATTATATAATGTGAAATAAGCATACATGCCATGTTTCCCTCAGCTAACAATAAATAAAACTGTTTACATAAACACATTTCATTCAACTCATGATGTGCACTAACATGGTTCATTGATTTTCCACTAACACATAAAATGGTGCACACTAAATTTCCACAACAATAATTTTCAATGTGCATGACATCCAAATTATGCATTGTCATGTTTGTTTTCTAATAGGGGAGACTGTAAAAAATTCTTTTTGTTTTCTAATTGTGATTGTGTTGTCTACCATGACCATGAATATTTGGTAATGGATTAGCCACCAAATCCTAAAATTCATATAATGTGTAGATGTTTTCATCCTCAATATGCGATAACATTTCTTCTCCTATCATGATCATTGGTGTTGGGATGAACTCTCTAGATCCATCAAATGTCACTATGTCCTTTGGTAGCCTGTACTTAGAGGGGAGAAAGTGTATGTAACCCATGTATGGCCATTTTCTGGAAGGAATAAGAAATACATATTTTTAACATTTATTCAAACAAGGGAAAGTAAATTCCACATTCATACTCCATGCTGATAAATTTGTTTAATCCATGAATTCTATGATTGTCCACAATAATAATCTTGATGTTTGAACATTTAATTCGTTTCACAGTCATAAATCCTGAAACCATCTCCACAAACATTATTTAACTCATCCGTTAATTGATGTAGGTAAACATCAGTCCTATCCACTATACTTTTATGCCCAACAATAAGAGTGGAATCCAATATTAATTGTTACATCACACAAAGACTCATAGAACTATTATAGAGAAACAACACCATGGTTCATAATCTATGAGCTTCACCATCCATAGACTTGAATGGATGGAAAACATCTACTGACATACCAATCAGACATTACGAACAATTTTAGCAATGTCGGGGTGTCTCTTATCAAAATCCATTTATATACAAGAGTCTTCTGGGTGGGTTAACAAATTACTTTCCTGATTTAATTCCTCGTGCAATAATATTAAATTAGAATATTTAGAAAATGTAGAAAATATTTTCAAACACATATTTATGGGAATGTTACACATTTTATTTATGACAATCAGTTTCCCCAGTTCTGTAGTTTGAATATGATGAGTCTCATTTCCCTTGTTCTCTTTCTACTGTGATGTTCCACAGACCATACCAACAACCAAATGTGCAGTTTCTTTATTTTAAAACATACAGTTGTTTTCCCATACATCTATGGAATCATATCAAAATCCTAGGTTCTCTATCAACATGTGGTCATTGTAATACTACTATGGAATCTTATCATAGAAAGAAAGAATGTTTTTCAATAACACTAATAGCTTGGCAAACAATGAGTCTGACCACTAATGTTAAGTCTTTAAATTCAACAACACCACGATAAATGAAAATTTATTTTAAGTAGTATATACAAGATAAAATTTCGTGTTTTCATCATGAAGAACATCATAAAACCTCCTTGAATAACGATCTTAACCAGGGAGTAGATTTATCTCAGTGATCAAAACATTCTAGATGTAAATCCCTTTAGGATCCAATCAAAGTTCTATTTCTGTAAGAATTTCAGGAATTTAATCACTCATCCATACATCAGCATCCATATGAACTACATCTGTATTATGAAAATGAATATATTGTTCCCCGTGACAAGTCCAACTCTTACAATTTTTCAAAAAACCATTCCATAATAGATGCTCCCTCATGGTATCTAATGTGAATTTATATCCTTTTTCTCATTATATTCAAGAACAACTAATATATTCACAATGAAATCCTCTATTAAACTCTATAAAATGAATAATACCCAAGAAATTTTCTCTATATTCGATTAAGATGATCATTCCAACTCTTACCCATAATAATATCCTTATAAAAAACATATACACAAGACCTCATATTACATTCATTTTTCATATCAAATATATTTTAAATAAAGACGGTAAAAGTTCATGTAGACCATTGGGAAAATATACAATTTATATATATGAATAATAAATTAGAGAACAGATAATGGAATGGAAGTAAAATCACTTGTTATGTATCCAATGTTGGTATGGTTAATCTAATGATGATTATATAATCAAGAAACTATATTATGAATTAATTAATCTATATTTTACCATATAGTTAAGCATTTTCAAAAAGGAATATTTTAATCTTCCTATTTTTTAGGAACATGAAAAAAATCATCAAATACCAATCATGAACAATCAACCATAGAGACTATGTCAAAACCTACCATTAAATAAACTAATATAATTTACGATGAATGTGCCCAAAATTAATTATTGATGAACATTTATTTCACCCGTATTTAGATCATTTTTGCTGGTGTTTGGGGAATACATCTTGGTGTACCCGAAGATTCATGAAAATGATACCCAACATTTTGACATTGTCTTGGGTACACTTGGAGATCGCCGACTATATTCCATGCTATATAAAATTAAGTTTTATATTGATAGGGTACACTTTTTGGGGAACATCATCTCAAATGAAAGTGTGAATGTGGAGCCAGAAAAAGTTTAGGCAATGGTGTCTTGGGAACAGAAATTTTTTTTGTTCATATCTGAAGCCTTTTGGCGTTAGTAGGATATTAAAGGAGGTTCTTCCAGCACTTTTCTCTATTGGGAGAACAAGTTTTTTGTTTGACCACAATAGGTATCAATTATTTTTTTAAATAAACATTAGATAATTCATACCTTGAATGGATGATGTTATTGATATCTACGCCATTTTTTATTTTACCTAAGTTGGGTGAGGAGTATAGAGTGTATTGTGATGCTTCCAAGATGAGACAAGGAAATGTGTTGAAGCATGGAAATAGATTCATTGATTATGTGTCATGGTTGTTGAGGAAACATGAAAAATGTTATATTACACATGACCTCAATTTTGAGACAATATTTTATGCTATTATGTGTTTGGTGACACTATCATTAGGGTGAATATTTTGTATTTTTTACAGATAACAAATGCCTAGATTATATATTTTCACTGCCCAACTTGAATATTCAGTAGCAAAGATGGGTAGATAGAAGATGGTGACTCTATTTTTTGTGGTAGTTGATTCTACTATCTTGAGACATATCAGGGATAGGCAATATGAGGATACAGTTTGAATAGCTGTAAGGTAAATCCTTGATGCAGGAGAGACACCTTCAAAGTATATGATAGATGGGGTTGAGATCATCTATGTGAAAAAATTGGTTGTTGCGACAACATGTATGCAAGAGAAAATCAGGCAATAATTTCATTCTTCAAAGTGGGTGGTATATCCTATGGTGAAAAACTGCACGGTGACATATGATGATAGTCTAGGTGGATCGGTATGAGAAAAGAGATATCATGGTTCGTAACCAGATGCTTCACCTCTTAATAGGTGAATGAAGAGCATCAATGGCCTGGAGGTCTATAACAGACATTACTTATATAGAAATGGATTTGGGATGAAGTGGTTATATATTTTTTGGATGAAAATCGAAGGAATCATAGGATGAAGGATGCTATTTGGTTCACTTTGGATCATCTAACAACAATTGTACATTTCTGGAATATCATGTAATGCTTTAATGTAGAGCAGCTATGAGAGATATATGTGAGTGAAAGATATCTTTTTCATGTGGTCCTATAGACTGTAGTTTCAGGTCATGATTAAATCTTAACATCACGATTTTGGAAGTGATTAAATATGGAGATCTGTACAGATGTTCTATTATGTATGGCATTCCATCCACATACATATGGGTAGTCGGAGCACACCATAAATATGCTAGAGGATATGATACTATCATGTGTTCATGACATTGGTGTTTCATGGGATAAGCACTTGAATTTACAGGATTTCAACTATAATAATAATTATCCAGAAACAATACATATGGAACAATATAAGGCTCATAATTGTATACCCTGTTGATGTCCAATATGTGGGTTAGATTCATTTGAGTAAGAGCTATTGGTATTAAGTATCAATTTGGAGAAATCAAAGCAGGAGCAGTTGATATTGAAATAAATGGATACAACCTATAGTAGACAGATGTCATATGCTGACCGAAGGAGATTTCCTTAAGAGTTTACAGAGGGTGATCATGAATTCATTCGGGCATCGCTTAGATTATGTCACCATTGTATACAGAGGTAGGGCGTGTAGGTGACCAGGTTTGTTGGAATGTTTGAGGGGATGGAGAGAATTGAACTGGGGGCATACCAATATGTACATCCACATAAATTAAGTTCAATGAAGGATGTTTTCCAGGTGTCACAAATATGGCGGTATGACATCATCCTTTCTCATGTGATTGAGGTGTATGAGGTTTACCTCATGTTATAGGTTTCCATTGAGTATAATCTAATATGTGGGATGAGTTGTAGTGGGAAAGGATTACTGGGAAAGACTGTGGAATTTATCAATGTTTTATAGAAACCTAGAATAGTCATGATTAAACATTCGAAAGGGAAGAATACATGAAGAAATAATAGACCAATAATTTTGGCTCAAAATATGAGAGATGTTCGAGAGTGCGGCTCGATGACAAGTTGTTATAATTTGGGGAGATTATAAGATCCCATCCTTTTATAGAGTTATCTCAAAAGTGTTATCAGGTACATTATGGTGTTATTTATGTGCAATTGAGTTGGGGAATGACCTTGGGTTTGTTTGGGTGATGTTTTAATGAAACTGGGGATGACATGGGTTTTTCACAGATTTCAAACGATTTGGACAAACCTTGCAGATAGTGGAGGTCAGAATAATTGAAACACAGTATTCATAACCATAAAACATTAATCAATGAAATGGGTGGAATAATATATGGTTGGTGTATATTTTTCCATAACCATGTGACCTCACATGTTGAACATTGTATACGACCCCGTTTATTTCAAAAAATTGGTTTTATAACCACCCGAACCTACAACTCTCTATAATTTAAAATAGGATCAGGCTTGAAAAATTCTAGGTGTTCCCAAAGCCATCAAGAGGGATTCCAAGGAAATATTAACAACGTTATTCGAGATCGAAATCTTGGATTGATGATCCTTTATCATCCCGGTAATAGGAATTTATCCCGAATAGTTTTCCATTCTTGAGATTATGGCGTTCTATGCTTGACGAGGAACACGAAATAATATATAATGTTATAGGAATGGTCACCTACACATAATGTTTTTTGGTTCTAGGCATGAATACCTACACCAAACCGATGATAATAATGAATGATAATTTAAAGGATATTTTAGGGTGTTTGGAATGGATACCTGTACTGAATGAATGTTAATATTGAATTATGATTCAATTAGGAAACATGAATAGAAACTAGGTAAAATGCGATGATTAACGAATAAATGAAAATGTGATAACTGTTTATATTATGCATTTTATTTAATACATCATAAAACTGTATTCACTATCTTTTTACAGGGCTTGTTTTAGACACCGTGGTGGTGGTCAACTGAGTTGTACTCAAACCCTATTCGTGCGGCCGGATCAACACACAAGTAGACTTTGTTGTTCCATGGCATGATAATTGAAAGGACATGGGTAAAATTTCTATATTGGATTGAATCATGTGATTGGGGACCAAACATGGTTCCTTTACTATTTTGGAGTAATTGTGTCTTTGCTGTTAGTTTCATTATAGACCATTGACCCTTGAATTTTCATATCACGATTAACCTTTTAGAATAATATTATTTTTTCTAGTATTTAATATCATATGTTATGGTATATTAATGGTAATTTATTTTTTTACACATTAGGTTATTTTTGTTGTTGTCACTGGTGCATTATTCTGGTAAAAGAGGTTATAGACTCCAAAATAATGACTTTCCTGACCCTCATTCCTAGATGGAACCCTCTGGCGTACTGGGAGGCATCCATGAGGGAATGTGGCCAATTGGATTGGGGCGCTGATCCTTATAACTGAGGTCAGGATGTCACAATAATCATTGGACGAAAGCATTATAATTGTAGGCATTGCTGATAATTTTTTATAAATTGAATTTTTTCTTAATATAGCACAAAATTGTTAAATATATATTTTTTGATGTAGTTATTTTATCAGGATCATTATAATAACATACTACATATATATCATGAAAAAATTATAATTAAATTAACTGAAAATATTAAGTAAATGGTTGACGAAATTAACTATTTAGGGTGTAGAATGTATCTTCTTCGTTATGTGTACATAAATTCAGAAACAATGTCATTTGGTCAATCATATATTAAAAAATATATGTCTGAAAAAATATAATCAAATATCATTAAATAAGTATTGTAAATGAAATTTTATTTATCATATAAATTTCTGCAATAGGGATGCTAGATTATTTATGGAATAAAATATCATTCAGAAGTTTTCTAATTTAATACTCTAAATAATTTATTTTAGTATATTTATATTCTCAAATTACATTCAAATATATTTCAATTTCTTAAATTATATATCACATATTAGTGGTGATGTTGTTATAACTTTTTCCAAAATCTCTTCGAATAATTAAATCCAATATTGGTATTTAAGTATTTAGGGTAGAAATCATTTATTTCCTTAAAAGAAAGTATTTCATGAATGTTTTAACATAACCAAGTGTGTACCTTGTTCACAAATAGGAAAACCATGAGTTCCCTTAAGATTGTATCATAAATAATTACCAGAAGAAAAAAAATCATTAATCATCCCATATCGAATATCATTCACAATTAAATATTTTTATCTGTAAGAATCATACAACAGAACAACCAATTCTGACATTAACTTCTAATTTACAATCAATGGAACCAGATAAATATCAATATCAATATCAATTTTTGCCTTTTATAAGAAGTTACAACATATTGTATTTTTTTATAATTCTTAATCAAGTGGGAATGTTATAATTTTCATATATAACTTTCCACATACTATGAGAAATTATAGGAAATTGAAAATGATTCAATACATTATATGATGAAAAAATATGATTTTTTCTCAAATCATTACTAATTTTTGGATACTCTTGATCAATAATTTTTCATAGAATATAGTATACAGTGTGAATTCATTTCTAATATTTTTATATATTATCTACGACCTAGGTTAATTTTCTTGAAGTACCCTCACATTTGTATAGGTGACTATAACCTGGATTGATTGGAATGTTCCACAAAACATTTAAAGGAATTGATTAATCATTATTATTCCGAGGTGAACCATACATTTGTAATTTTTTAAGTGATTCCTTGTATTTTAAAAATACTATACAATCATTTAGACAATAATTTATCATTCATAGATCATACCCATTGAGTAAAAAATTCATTTAGATAAATACTAATTTAAAGGATTATTTTTATATTATGTTATCAAATAATACAATATATATTGTTGTTTAGAAATGTTGGTGTCAATACATACTTTTTTAGCATTTACACTATATAGCTTCATTATGGATTATAATGATGTATATTTATTATAACTAGTATATATTGGTGTATTTTCAAAACACATTAACTTCAAAAATTTGTTGTTGATTGTGAATTTAATCTTCATTTGTAATTTTCTTTTTATCAAATCCATATTATCAATCATAACACCTATAATACAATATTTAATATAGTCATCATCATTATTCAAACATAAAATCATTCAAGATTATCTATAAAACACAATGTTGTTTTTATCTCTAGACATATTCAAATTTTACATATATTAGTTATCGAATTTATATAATTTATCTATTTAGTAATAGATCATGTGTTCTTCCAATTCATCTAGGATAATTACTTTTGAATAATAACATTTTTAACACATAAAAAGTATTTTATAAGGGGAATATTTATGATCCTTTTCAAATTTTATTATACTCTTCCTCATACACTTTTATCATATTTTTAGCATCCCTCCATTTTTTATTCATATTAATCAAATTTTATTGAAAAATATATATATAATAAAATAATTAAATTCATAAAATGTATGAACTTATAACCATCAAAGGTTATTTTGAAGGAATTTTCTATGCAACATAAAACTATTTTTTATGATAATTAATGATAAATGTTGTTTATTGTGATTATTTTGTTGTGTTGGAAGTCATTCATTAATGGGAATGTGTGATATCAATAATTTAACAAATAATATAATTAAATTTTCATATATTGAAAATCCAAGAGAACATGGATTGTTTCTATAGGTTTTATTGTTAGGAGTAATTAAATATGGAGGATTTTATGTTCATACATTTATTCACAAGGTACATAGTTGACCTGTTGGTATTTCAATGATAGGATTCATATGTGATGATTTTGATCATTTATCCTACAATAACAACATTTATAGGGCCCAATCACCATGCCTTTAGAAAGTTGCATTTAATGGGACTCTTGAAATTTGATTCATATAACGAATAATATTTTTGGTTTCCCTCCATGGAATGAACAGTAAATGTTAACTAAAAAAGTTCAAAGTGATGAAATAATAGTCCAATAGTTATGATAATGAATTAAATAGCGCCATGAGAAAGTACACATTAAAAAGAAATACACACCTAAAAATTTTAGCTGAGTATGGGAAACAATTTAAGGAATCCTCGATGGGTTCATCAAGGAAATGCTACGACTATGAGTGAAAATTTGCAGAGCTTGTCCTTTAATGGAATGAAATATAGATTATTAGAACTCTATAATACGAATTATTATGGAAACTCAACATCGTTTTGACAAATTAATTTTAGAGGGAAAACAATTTTTTTGAATCCAGAACTAGAATGTTCAAATTTCATTTCTATTTTACGATATTTTTTGAGAAAATAATTTGCATTTTAATAAAGTAACATAGATAAAAATTTATAGGTGATTTCAGACATCATGTAATTTCCTCCTACCAAATTGGAAGCTCTTTAGAGAGATCATTCAAGGTAATCAAATGGGACACCCTATTACATTATATTTTAATAATGTAGAACGAAAATGAAAATAAGGGGATGATCTATTCTTGAAAATTCTAATACCAATGTTTTAGAACCGTTGTTATAGTCTACAAAACTTTTTGTAATTTTCATAACAATGTTTTGGGGACCATTGTCCTATTTTTCATTTGTATAGAACTATACAAATTATTGGGGGAAACGTTGGTATAATTTGTATATTACAAAAATTTAAAATTATTATGAATATGTAATATTAAATACATATAACAATATTTTTCAAAACCGTTGATATAGTTAATTCAAAAATATCCTTTGCGTGTTTTGATCCCTGCACCACCGAATTATATGTCAAATACATATCCACTAAATACAATTTTTTACAGAAACCTAATATGATAAATAATTTTATTAATTTTTGTATATTTTTTATGTATTCACTATTATTTTATAAAATTATTGATTACAAATATGAAAACCATTACCATGTGTTTGGAAAACCATTGTTATAGTCCTATACCAATGGTTTTCCAAGAAATTGATATATGGATTTTGAATATTGTGATCATTATGAATGGATTTGGAAAAATGATTAGAATAGGTTCATTAAATGAATGATTTACTGAGTCTTTTATCCAAACTATTTGTATAGTCATCAAATATAAAAACCGTATTGGGGAAACCACTTATATAATGTCATTTAATTCAAAACATACCAACAGGTTGTATACAATCATTGGAATAGCTCTGAAAATTACCTATAGATTTATTCACAGATATTGTAATAGGGTCATAATATAGTTTTCATACCAATGGTTTTGGCTAAACACTGGGTATATGTTCACCTTATGGTACCTATATCAACGGTTTCTCCAAAACCTATGTTTTTTGTCCTATTTCTTGTAGTATAGATAATGGATTGAACCATCATTACCAACAATCCGAATAATTGGAGACCACATTATGATGCTCTAATACCATTAATAATGAAAATATTGTATAATACCATGTTGTGTTTTTTCCATCCTCTTTAAAGGGAGAACATAAATCCAATGAATAATTCATTAGCTTCAACCAGTATAGGATCATAAAAAGAAGGGATGAAAAATTGCTTATTGTGATAATGAGACACAGAATATCATGTACCACAATATAAAATCCAATAATAAATATTATGAATAATCCACATTAATCATAAACACATTAGATGGATGGAGCTCCACTTACATATGCGAGAAGACGGTATGTGGTTATCTAGATGAATCTCATTACGCTTGCAAATCTCCATCCAAGATACAACCTTCTTGATCCAAAAATTTATCATTTTTAAAATACTGTTAAAAACAATATAATATATTATCACCCATATAAACCATGATGTGGTACAATTGATGTATATTCTATCATTGGGGATTAAAAAAGACCAAATTGAGAATAATTACACAAAATAGTTAACAGTATCCACTTTCAAATCAGCATTTGGGTTTCAACGCATATAAAATGTTCATGTCCCCTTAATGAAAGAACATTACATGTGTATGAGTTTCTGTTCACTAATGAGGTAGGATATAAAATTATTCACATTAATATGTAATTCCATTAGGAACTAATTTAAATGGAGTGTTCCCATGAAATATTATAATAAGAAATTTCAGATCTCAGAAGACACTGGTAGGTGACAAAGGAATTTCCCAAAATATTTATTTTTTGTTATATGTAATTGTTGGCGCCAAAAATATGGCCTGAAAGGAAGGAACGAAAAAAGACAGCCGGCGCGCTGCCTCGCGAAGCTCAGCCGCGAAGCCCGGCCGCGGAGCCCCGCTGCGAAGTGTCCCAACCTTGGCGGCCCCGCGAAGCGCCGAAGGCGGTAATCCTCCGCGAACCGGTTTGACGTTCGCGAGCCCCCGCGAAGGGCCGGAGGCGGTAATCCTCCGCGAACCCGTTTGACGTTCGCGAGCCGCCGCGAAGCCCCGAAGGCGGCGCGCGAGCCCTGCTTCGCGGCGCCCATTCCCTATAAATACTCGACTCCCCCTGAGTCCCCAAGGACGGACAATCTGACCCTTCGGCTTCTCCTCTCCCGAATCGCGAAGCACGCTTTGCCCCGGGAATCATGAGCTCCGCGAGGTATTTTTACTTCGCGAGACGGCTCTGATTTGTTTCGTTTTGAGCCCCTCTTCCGAGAGGGATGCCCATCGCGAAGCTCAAGGGCGTTCGCAAAGGAAGGGGATTCCCAAGGGAACCCGGGCAGCCGCGGAGCACTTGTGCTTCGCGAAACACCCAACCCATGCTAGTAATCCCTATGCCAAGGCAGGATAACTATGCATCGCGAAGCACATTGCTTGACAGGACCCTGCTTCGCGAACCACTCCTTCTTCGCGAGGCAGTGCTCCGCGAACACTGCTCCACTTCGCGAAGCACCTCCCACTCCCACCTATGCCCCATGCTAAGGCCAAGGCACCCCACTTCACAAAGCACACTCCTCTGCTTAGCGATTCCTCTTTCCGTGTGACCCTCCAGGTTTGCACGATGTGATTTCAAAGTCCCATGGACAACACCTCCCGTAGCGTTGCTTCGCCTAATGCTTCTTCGCATAGGCACGCTAACGGCTATTGCTTCATCGCATAGCCACGCTAACGTGGACCACTCGATGGTTCCTCCCGCGACTCCCCTTTACCATGGCCTTACCGACACCTTCCCTTCCCCAAGGACCAGAGGGTACCGGTTAGGTAAGCCCTAGGGGTTTGGAGTGAACCCACCTCGTCCGAGCTGCAGGACGTTAAACTGCCAAGCACCACGTCCTCAACACATGACATTATACTGTGATCCAACCTCGTCTCCCCCACGAAGGGATTCCCCAGGTCGAACATTATTTACACCACTCGTCTCCACGAGAATGGAACTCTTCCGCACATGGAATGAGATCCTCCTTGTCGGAGTGGTGTATGTTCACAGGGGAAGGGTCGCCTCAGAGCGTAAATCCCTAACCTGTGGTACGGATGATTGCACCCGTGCATCTCGGTACTTCCCCACTACCAAGGTCAGTGGAGGACATGATAGGGAACGAGGCACCTCCCATCGTCGGACCAAGGTCCATCTTTCCCGCGCTTTGTCGCGCCATGGGCCTCCATCCTGGAGTAAGTCCCGACACCATGGGCCGCCCAACGCGTAAGCCCCTAACCATTGGTACGGATGATTGCACCCGTGCATCTCTTTACTTCCCCACTACCAAGGTCGGTGGAGGACGTGATAGGGAACGAGGCACCCCCCTCTGGGCCTCCATCCTGGAGTAAGTCCCAACACCATGGGCCGCCCAACGAGTAATCCCCTCTCCGCTTCTCACGGATGCACCCTTCGCGACGTGATCGTCAGGTCCTTGCAATCTCTTGTTTCTCACACCGAGCATGACTCATGTGGGCTTAGAGTGATCACCGACCCCGACAAACCCATCCGAACTACGAGGACTTTGATCCGTGTCAAGGAATGGTACGTAGGAAGCCTCCATGAGGTTCAAGACATATTGCTCGGTCGTTCATTCACGTCGAGTTTCGCCCACGTCCAGCACGACGTTAAACTGTATGCCCCCGTCCAGCAAAGACGTTAAACTGCACAACCTGAAGTACGGGGACTTTGATCTGTGTCAAGGCATGGTACGTAGGAAGCCTCCACGAGGTTCAACCCACCAATAGTGGACCAAGGTCTACTTTCACGTCGGTTCGCCGACGAATCACCCACCCACCATCAGTGGACTAAGGTCTGCTTTCACGTCGGTTCGCCGACAAACCCATCTGAACTACGAGGTCTTTGATCCATGTCAAGGCATGGTACGTAGGAAGCCTCCACGAGGTTCAAGCCCACAACTAGTGGACTCACGAGTCTACTTTCACGTCGGGTCACACCCACGTCCAGCATGACGTTAAACTGCACTCTCCTGTCCGGCACGACATTAAACTGCACCCCGGTCCAGTGGTAAGCCATTGCGACCCATCACCATTTGAACTACGAGTACTTTGATCCATGTCAAGGCATGGTACGTAGGAAGCCACCACGAGGTTCAAGACCACCCGTCATTTCACGTCGGGTCTCACCCCCATCCCGCACGACGTTAAACTACACTCCGGTCCAGTGGTAAGCCATTGCGACCCATCCAACTCACCTGAACTACGAGGTCATTGATCCGTGTCAAGGCATTGTACGCAGGAAGCCTCCACGAGGTTCAAGCCCACCAATAGTGTACCAAGGTCTGCATTCATGTCGGTTTACCGGCGAAACCCTCCGAACTACGAGGTCTTTGATCCATGTCGAGGCATGGTACGTAGGAAACCTCCCAGAGGTTCAAGCCCACCCATCACCCAATTCACGTCATGTTCTATCTTCGTCCAGCATGACGTTAAACTACATTCTGGTCTGGTGGTAAGCCATTGTGACCAAACCCCGTCCGAACTACGAGGACTTTGATCCATGTCAATGCATGGTACGTAGGAGGCCTCCATGAGGTTCAAGCCCACCCGTCGTTTATTCACGTCAGGGTTCACTATCATCCCGCATGACGTTAAACTGTATCACCTGAACTACGAGGTCTTTGATCCATGTCAAGGCATGGTACGTAGGAAGCCTCCCCGAGGCTCAAGCCCACCTATCATTCATTCACGTCGGGTCCCATTCTGGTCCAGTGGTATGCCATTGTGACCCACCATTTGAACTACGAAGTCTTTGATCCATGTCAAGGCATGGTACGTAGGAATCCTCCCAGAGGTTCAAGCCCAACTCCCATCGGACCAAGGTCCTCTTTCACGTCGGTACGCCGACGACATTCATCGGGCCAAGGTCCAGCTTCACGTCGGTTTACCGGCACCACCCGAACTACGCGGACTTTGATTCCCAGCCACAGGGATACGTAGGAAGCCTCCTCAAGGCTCAATCCCAATTTCACTGTCGCCCCCCTGCGATGATCCCATTTCATCCTCCTCCACTTCACTCATCCATCCATCACCCATCCCGATTCTCACCTGGGCCGCCACATCCCGGTGGAGTCATGCCATCCACCTCCTCGCTGCTCCAAGCGGCGCCTTGGCCACATTCCATGTGTATGTCCCATCATATCTTTGGGTCGCTGTCCTCTGTGTACACCCCGATTCATCACCCTTTTCCCTTATAGGGAGTGCACCACCTCGGATCCGTCCTCATTGGGCGTTCTGATCCGTCTCTATGGGACTATAGCCGTCTCTATGCGATAGACCAATCTGATCCGTCTCTATGGGACATTCTGATGACCCTCATCCATCTCCGCTGGACGTTAAACTCGCGGCATACCCTGTGTTGAACACGGGAAGATGAGGAAAACCTCAGATACGTGTCTATGACATGTAATTCCCCGCGCTCGATGTGGGATGCCTCGGGCTTCCACGCCCTCGAGAAGCCTTGTGATCAAGGATAACGGACAGACACGCCAGGTACCCCAGCATCCAGACACGCTACTGATGTCTCAACGTGACTACTCCCCTGACCGAAGGTTGTTTCCCTGACTGGACCCTTTGGAATGTCCCGACAGGAGTAGCGTAACTAACTGGCGCCCATGGAAACACGACACTGGGAAGAGTTTCACGAACTACGTATTAAATCTATATGGGAGACCCGGACTAGGTGACGAGTTCTGAGGAGGAATCCACAGGAGGAAGAACCGACATCCCATCATCCCGTTTCGATCAAGGAGTAGACGTCCCTGAATAAGGAACGAATACTGCCCGCCTTTGGAAAGCGGGAATGCGGGGCAACAAAGCCGCGCGTCCCCCCCCCTGACAGACGGATGCGCGCGCGCCCCGGCGAAAGCGTCGGAAAAAGAAATGGTGAACCCGACGTGAAATTATTCTCCTCAGCATGGAGATTATTAGCGTTCGAGACAACAGTAGATTGATGTGTCACCGGATTCAGATATCTATTGCCTGGTCCCGCCAAGAAAATGGCGGGCCTGTCGTGAAACTCACCGGCAGTCGGGGTAGTAGAACGTGGGGCACTCCACTCTGCAGCGTATTGACGTGGATCCTTCTCACAGACATGGAGGATGGAAGAACGCTGGGGCACTGGCTGTCAATCCTTTTCCTCTCAGTACTGATGAGTTGATCCTTTCGCTTGCCAGGAACCAGGTTGCTACTTCAGAGATGCGGTCACCATCCGCTCCTCGCCCGCGCAGGGGCAGGGGCAGCATCACGACAGCCACTCCACATGGAGCCACCACCGCCACGACGGATGCCACATCACGGAATACGGGACATCCACGTCCCCTTTCCCCATCAGAGGTCATCCAACGAAGGGTGATCAACAGCCTCGTGCGCAGGTACGAGGAGGAAGGGGTCATCCCGACTAGGGATATGGCCCGCTTGGACATGGAGGCCTCCAGGCCCCGCCGTCAACGCCTCCCTAACAGGCCGCGCAGGGAGCCCCTGCTCCCCACCTCTACATTCAACCGTTTCGGGAGCCTATCCCCGGAACGCCTTGACGACTCTTCGCCTTACGCCGAAGAGGCAGGCGTGGTCCGGCTCAGCCCGCTCAGGTCCCCGACCCAGGGCCCCCAGGCGAGAGCTCTCGTCCGGCCACGTCAGTGCCGCCGTCCGGCCCCGCAGGAAGAGCAGGCAGACTACGTCCCTGCACCACCTGCACCGGCCCGCCTGACCCGACGTCAGCGCCGGGCCCGGGCTGAGGACGCTCACCTAGCCGCGTCCACGTCGACAGCTACACTGGCCCGAGCCACCGCCGACGTACATTATGAAGCCCCTGCCTACATTGAGCAGGGGCACCCCTTCGCCCAACCAGGATCGAGACCCCAACCGCCCCGCGGGCAGGCTGGGTTGACACTTCGGGTTGCAGGCCCAAGTAGTGGTCGCCGCGAGCTAACCTGCGGTGATGCCACCCCGTACGGAGGTCCTCCCCGTACCACTACTCCACAGAGCGCAGGCCTTCCCCGCTCCGAGGTTCGCCATGGAGGCATGCCCCGTGCTGCCCCCATCCTACAGGAGGACCTGCCCCGTGGCAGTGATGCTCCGTGCGGAAACATTTCCCGCGCCTGCTGTACAGGGTACGGAGTCCATCCTTCTGAGGGCACCGTCCATCCGGTCCTTCTTCAACGTGGGGGTCCCCCCTACGTCCTCTCCGCGACTAGCTAAGGTCTTCCTCGCCCTAGCAACTCAAGGAGTGAAGGTCAGCCTCGCTCCACTCGCATCGACCATGGAGGTCTTCCCCATGCTCCTGCCAGTTCCAACAGAGGCCCCGCCCACACGGGTACTGTTCATGGAGGTCCTCCCCATGTACCCTTCGACATTTTCCATGGTGCCCCTCGCACCCCGACTGTCTCAAGTGGGGGCCCTCTCCGCCACGGCGCCAGCGCCGCCCCAAGGCTACCTGATAGGGGTCAACCCTGTCCCGAACAGCCACCCAGGGGAAGAAGAGCGGGTCGTCGCCACCACAAGAAGAATCTTGGGAAGGCCCAGGGGGAAATCAAACCTGCTCGTTTCTCCGATTCGGAAGCGGAATGTGATTCAGCGATGGAACCTTCTCCCAGCTCCTCTGTATCAAGGACTGGGGCAGGAACCAGACGCGTCAGCCTCGTTCTCCCATAATTTGAGGTTCACCGGATTCTCGTCTCTCTCCGCAGGTACATTCAGGAGGAAGAGATTCTGAGAACTTCGCAGGTTTCGACCGCGCAGTCACCGCCATCGTCACCCGAAGCGCCCTCTACCTCTACTCGGGATCACGAGGAGCTGTTTTGGGGGTCAACGGTGGTAGAGCCACGACATGACCGGACACCGGTAACGGAAATTCCCATACCCGAAGCAGTGGCTGTCAGCCCGTCCTATCGTGACATTGTGGTCAGGTCACCTCGCTCTTCAGAGGAAGGCCCAGAATTCGGTGGCCAGTCTGCTCGTGCACCGTATTCTCCACCGCCGAGTTTTCTATCCCAGAGGTCCGCCTCGGTACCGCTACCGGTCCCTCAGCCGCCCCCGGTTGATGAGTGGGGAAATGTAGGGCCGAACCCCGAGGACGAACCCAGGAGCTTCTGGAGTATTCTTGCAGCGGACTACATCCCAGAGAAGTTCTGGCCCACGGCGGCACTGAATTTCCGCGTACCCGAGTCGCTTACATCCGAAGAAGTAGGGTGCTTTTGTCGAACCCTGTGGGCGACGCACTTCCTCCTCCGCTGGGAACGGGTAGTGTACCCCCGGAGTCGAGAGAACTTCGAGGAGATTGGCAAACAGTGCCGCCTGATTGAAGCAGCGGTGCTCCTTGTGGCCCAGCACCCCGAGTCGCCCGGTCACCAGAGTGCCCTCCAACGAAAATGCGTTCAGAGTTTCAAGGCACTCCGCAAGATCGTCAGGGAAACCACCCCCCATGTGCAAGTCCGTGGCTGGGGACGCTATGCCGCTCTCCTCTTTGACCCTATCTGACGACAGCCTGATTCGCTATGCGACATCGAGGATATGCCCTCAAGAGGGGTCACAGTCCACATGGCCGACGTTGTGGATAAGGAAGATGAGCTTGAGTTCCTTGATGGGGACTTACCATCCGAGGGCGTACCGCCACTACTCGACCCATCAGGGAGAGTCACCCATCAGCAGAGGAACCTGATAGGCCTCCCCGTACCCACCTAGTCATTGGCACTCGGTCGAAGCACTGGCAAGGGTAAGGAGCATGTCGGAATAGTCAAGCACTCTGACCCGTCCGCCTCTATGCAGAAAACAGATGAGGATCCTGAGAAGGCCACGTTGTGCCAGCAGCTTGCTGAGCAGAAGAGGCTGGTTAACGAACTATTGGCTAAGCGCGCCGCAGAGTGGCGACCCGACTATGGTAATCCCAGGCCGGGGCAGCAGGGGCAGGAACAATTTCCCCCCGGTGAGATGCCTCCGGGCAACCCTGATCATGCTACTGTCGCGGACAGGGCGGAAGACGGAACATACGGCAAGAGGGCGCGATATGTCTCGCCAAACCCCCCTGAGCAACGGGGCAATCTGAAGAATCCAACCCGGGTCCCCCCAGTCGCCCAGCAGGTCATCCAGCCAGTTGACCCGCGAGCGGCCGAAGTCGTCTACTGTGTTGAAGAACCTGGCAATGTGCTTGTGGTTAGGGATCCCCGTCAAGACAGGGACCCACACCCGGAGGACCTTATTACGGTACTCACAACCCGCCTTGAGGTGTTGGAAACACGACAGGTGGCGGTCCCACCGGATGGCAAGCCTTATCCCGCATGGGTGGATGATATGCCCGCGCCTCCGGGTTTTGGGAACCCCACTTTCTCACCGTTTAACGGGACAAGGGACACACCCCAGCACTTGGCTCACTTCTCTTCCATGTGTGGCCCCATGCTGGGGACCCCGGCTCAGCAAGAAGCCACTAAGCTCCGATGTTTTGTACAGACATTGGAAGGTCTGACATTCGTCTGGTACAGCCAGCTCCCCATCGGATCAGTGACCGGTTGGGAGGATCTTCACCGGCAGTTCTTATACCAGTTCATCTCCACCACGCGAAAGACCAGCATTGCGGACCTCTTCATGTGCAAATAGAGGCCTGATTAGTGGGTTGCAGACTTCATCGCCCAGTGGAAAGTACTTACGTATTCCCTCGATATGCCACTGACTCAGGAGCAATTACTGACGATGTGTGTGGGGAACATCAAGACAAAGCGGGTACCCTCCTTGATTACCCAGAACTACCCTAGAGGGTTCAGAGATTTCTCGGATAAGGCCCAGTGCCTCGAGGAGGCCCTGCAACAGGCTAGTCAGGCACATTTGCTGCCCCCTATGATCCCAGCCAGGAGGGCCGCCAGGGATGAACCCACCGCGGTGGCTCAAATAGAAGCCCCGAGGCAGCTGGAATTGCTACCGGCGGCACCACCCCCGCAACCCCGCAGAGGTCCTCCACCTCATGCGCAGGCTCCTGCCCAGCAGCGACCGCCTCAGAACCGACAGGTTCCCCCGCGCAATGCGCCACCGCCACCTAGGCGAGACAACCAGGTGCCGCCTCCTCGGCAAGCCCCTCCGGTCCCTCGACAGGACCAGGCCCCTAGGGCTCCTTACCCGGAAAGAAAGTACCATACCTATTCGTTCAACAAAAATCAGGTCCCTGTCTACTTCTGAAGTGCTCTAGAGCAAGGGATCGTGCGTCTGCCTGAGTGCAGGAGGCCGGCAGAGGCGCATCTCACTGATCACCCCAACCACTGCCCTTATCATCGAATCCTGAGGCACACCCTCAAGCGATGCTATGTGTTTAAAGACTGGCTTCACGACCAGGTCAACAACAACATAGTTATGTTGGGCCCAGTGCCAGCGCAATTGGCAGGCGTGTTTGTAGGATCAGAAATCGGCAGCGACAGTGAAGGTGAGTGGCAGCAGGTCCCTAGCCGCGGGTCCCAGAAATACGATGACTGGATGGCTCGAAAAACCGTCGTCCGTGCCCAGGGTATCATCCGGGAACGCCTGAAGCAGTCGGAACCTTCAGAAGAAGTTGTTTGTGCCTCAAAATCATCTTCACAGTCGACCTCTGCCCAAAAGGGCAAGCAACGGCGACGCAAGAAGAAGCAACGTGCACCGCCAGTGTCGTCGTCATCCCGCACTCTTGGCGACTTTATGCCTCCCGAAATGGGCATTCCCCCCAGAATACGCCCAGCGGTGGATGACTCTTAGAGTGACAGTCAAGGGTACGCATCGGTTAACACCGTGGAGCTGGTAAAGCCCTATATGACCCCCGACGAGGGGGAACCCCAGGCAGACCTCCCCAACGTTTCCAGCCGACGTCAACGTCGGCAGAATCGCAACCGCGCCGGTCATCGATGTACGTCAGCCGGAATTTGCGTCCAAGCCGTGCACGCTACCGAGACCAGGCAGCAGGCTCAGCGCAGATCTCAGCACGCGCAGACCCATCCAGCACCCTCAGCTCTACCTCCACCACCGTTCGTGTTGCTGGATCAGGGAGAGCCGCCTCGTTCATATCACAGCCAGTCTTGCCCGGCAACAGGCCAGCCTCTGATGTCCGATCCTAGCCCGGCGACTACTCTTCAGGCTTCTACTGGTAGGCAGCAAGATGTACCCAGAACTACTTACTCGCCGGTTCAGCCAGCCGGACCTACTGTGCATCCAAATGCCGAACGACCTCCTGTAAGCAGAGGTTTGCGTTTGGCACGAAAGTACGATGTTCTGAAGCATCTGGCCGGCATCCCGGCGAGGCTTTCCATCCTCGAGGCCCTTCGCCTGTCATCTGAAATGCGTGAGGCACTTGCCGAGGCCCTAAGGGGCCCCCTCCAGTTCGAGACACAAGTGGCGGCTGCGGAAGCCTTCCATACCGAGACGATTGAAGGCGCCGAATGTCAGGCAGTTATCTCGTTCTCCGGAGAAGATGAAGACCCTCATATACAGGGGCACATTCGCCCACTTTATATCACTGGCCACTTCAACGGTGCGGAAGTCCGCCGATGCCTCGTTGACACGGGTTCTGGAATCTATCTAATTCCGACTCGGATGTTGCGAAAGCTGGGTCTGTCCGAAGGTGATTTGACTCCCTCTGACCTCAGGATCTAGGGGTACGACAGGACAGAGCAAACCCCGGTCGGCAAGATCCGTCTGAAGACCCTGTTCGGTGGCTTAATTGCCAGCACCGTGTTTATGGTTGTTTCTCAGGACACCGCCTACAACGCATTGATGGGCAGGCCATGGCTTCATCTGCATGCAGCGGTTCCCTCGTCGTATCACCAGTGCCTTAAGTACTCGCTCAACGGTCGAGTAGGCATGCTCCAAGGAGACGCGTCCCCTTTCGCTTCTTGTGAGGCCCGCTATCTGGATGCGGGTTATTACAAAAGTAAGGACAAGAAAATCCTGGTAAGCGAGGATGAGCCCGCCCCGATCACAAGTGATCCTTGGGCAAGCATGGACGACGCCTACATCCTCCCGATCCACCGGTTGGAGGCCACGACCCCCGACATGGGACAATGTTTTGTTGTTTCGGGTACGCAAGGAAGGCATGTTCCCATGTCCAAGTGACGGCGGAAAATCACCTCGTACTCCTACATCAACCAGGCTCGGGTCATCCAAGAACCTCCTACCCCTGTACGGTACCGGGACGTCAAGCTGATGGCAATGGCGGTGCGCCATACGTGTCTCTTTCGCCGGGCCGGAATTAACAGACTCAGGCCGACACATCACCACTGCTTTGATATCATTAAGCGTGGCCCCTTAGGCCGAAGGCCAGATGGGATCGGATCAAATTCATTTATTGCTATGGTCTCAACGACAAGTGAGTCTCCTGATATGATGACCGCTGCTGCCCAAGCCGGCACCAGCTGCCCCACGGGTTTTGAGATCCCAGAAGCATCTTCTGTCGCAAGAAATCCCTCCACGGCTGGGGAGGAAGACTTGGAGGATGCTCCCCCAGCCTTTGAAGAAGGCGTCTCTACCACGGTTGATGAACAGGTACAGGTGAACCTTGGTAGCGAGGCAGATCCAAGACCCACATTGATCAGTGCAGCCATGTCCCTCGAGGAACGGCAACAGTATGTAGACTTCCTCAAACAGCACCGCGATGTGTTTGCCTGGAGTTACGATGAGATGCCAGGGCTGGATCCCCAAGTGGCCATCCACCATCTGGGTCTCCCGGCAAAACACCGTGGGTTCAAGCAGCCTCCCAGGAAAATGCACCCTTCTCATTGTGCTATGGTCGAGGCCGAAGTTGACAAGCTTATCAAAGCCAACTTCATTAAGGAGGTCCAGTACCCCAAATGGCTCGCCAACATTGTGCCGGTTAGGAAGAAGAATGGGCAGATCAGAGTCTGCATCGACTTCCGCGATCTCAATCGCCACTGCCCAAAGGATGACTTCCCACTCCCAGTGATGGAGCTGTTGATTGACTCCACGGCCGGGTTCCAAGCCCTCTCTTTCATGGATGGGTATTCCGGGTATAACCAGATCCGGATGGCCCCCGAAGACGAGGAGTCCACTGCCTTCAGGGCTCCCCAGGGTACCTTTTTCTACCGGGTAATGCCATTCGGCTTGAAAAATGCAGGTGCCACTTATCAGCGGGCCATGCATCGCATATTCAAACCGATCCTCAGGACATTGGTGGAATGCTACGTGGATGACCTTGTAGTCAAATCGCGCCAGCGCCAGGACCATCTCAAAGATCTTGAGAAAGTGTTCGGTTTCCTCCGTTCCCGTCACCAGAAGATGAACCCGCTGAAGTGTGCCTTCGGAGTCACCTCCGGGAAGTTTCTGTGCTTCGTTGTCAGATACCGAGGAATCGAGATCGACCCGGAGAAGATCAAGGCCATCAGCCAAATGCCTCCCCCGAGCAACATTCGAGAGCTACGAGGCCTGCAAGGCCACTTAGCCTATATACGCCGATTCGTTGCGAATCTGGCCGGCAAGTGTAAGCCCTTTTCCCGGCTCATGAAGAAAGACGCTGCCTACGAATGGGATGAGGAGTGTCGGGCCGCCTTCGAGGAAATCAAGCAGTATCTGCTCCAACCTCCGGTCTTGATGCCACCCATCTCCGGAAAGCCGCTGGTCCTTTATGTGACCGCCCTGGAGAGATCCCTCGGTGCGCTGCTCGCCCAGAAGAATAACGAGGGCACTGAGAATAGTCTCTACTATCTCAGCCGCATGCTTCTCGATACGGAGGTCAGATACTCCCCCATCGAAAAGAGCTGCCTTGCGCTCGTCTTCGCTGTGCAGAAGTTGCGGCACTACCTGAAACACCACGAGGTACAATTGATCTCTCGGGTAGATCCGCTGAAGTACATCCTGAACCGCCCCATGCTGACTGGCCGACTAGCACGGTGGGTGGTGATTCTCCAGCAATTTGATATTAGGTTTGTGCCTCAGAAGGCCGTTAAGGGACAAGCGTTGGAAGACTTTTTAGCTGACCATCCAACCTCCGAGGATCAATCCCTGGACCTGGATTTTCACGACGAGACAATCCTCTCAGTCGATCATGCTGCCCCATGTTGGCAAATGCATTTCGACGGTGCCTCCCGGAGCCCCACCGGTAGAAGGCTCAATGACCCCAAGCTCAACAGAGTGGGTCTGGGCATTGTTTTCATTACCCCGGCGCAAGCCGTCCGGCCGTACTCGTTCCTGCTGTCAGAAGGTTGTACGAACAACGAGGCAGAGTACCAGACTCTCATCACCGGCCTCGAGTTGGCCCTTGAGATCCATGTTCCCCATCTACATGTGAAGGGAGATTCCGAGCTGGTGATCAAACAGGTTAATGACGACTACGTCGTCAGGAAGCCAGAGCTTGCACCGTTACTGGAGTACACCCTCCTCCTAATGGCCCAGTTCTCTCCTTGGCCAGAGGTTACCCATGTCCCAAGATCGCAGAACGGACAAGCGGACGCCCTGGCTGGCTTAGCCGCGTCGCTCGCAGAACCCGAGCAAGATGATTTGGTCATACACGTGGCCCACCGGAGAGTCATTGCTCCTGTCACCCAAGAGGACCGTGATAGCCTGCGGGTAAGTCATCTCACCGTCGGACCCTCCATATCGGGAGTCCCGGGTTCGTCAGACGCAGTGGTTGAAACCACCCCCGACTGGAGAGCACCTTTTGTCGAGTATCTCCAAAATGGTCGGCTCCCGGACGACCGGGCTGAACGCGAGCGAATACGACGCCGCGCGTTGCAATTCACCCTCTAGAGCAGCCCCTGTCTTGAGCAGGCCCTCTATAAACGGAGTTTCGATGGTGTCCTCCTCCGTTGCATCCGAGGAGTAGAGATACCTCAAGTTATGCAAGAGGTTCATGCTGGTTCCTGTGGCGCCCATCAAGCTGGGCCGAAACTGTCCCAGCAAATCCAGAGGTTAGGGTACTTCTGGCCTTCCATGATCCATGATTGTATTGGGTACGCTAAGAGATGCCACGCGTGCCAAGTACACGCCAACTTCTTGCATCGGCCGCCAGAACCCCTCCACCCAACCAAGTACTCTTGGACATTTGCGGTATGGGGACTCGATGTAGTGGGACCGTATCCACCGGCAACAGCCCGCCAGTGTAGGTTCATCCTGACTGCTACAGATTTCTTCTCCAAGTGGGCAGAAGCAGTTCCGCTCAAAGAGGTCAAGGCCCGTTCCATCGTTGACTTTGTGAGCTCCAACATTATCCACTGGTTTGGAGTCCCTCACGCTGTCCTCACCGATAACGGCACCAACTTCCGAGCAGCTGAATTGAAGAAATTGTACGCTAAGTACGACATCCGTTCGAACCATACCTCCCGCTACCATGCACAGGCGAATGGGTAGATCGAGGTGTTCAACAAGACCCTCTCTAACATTTTGCAGAAGATGGTTGGTCAGAACAAGAAGAGTTGGCCGGACAAGCTCCCCAACGCCCTTTGGGCTTACCGGACGACGACTCGCAACTCTACCCAGGTGACCCCATATTCCCTGGTTTATGGAGCTGAAGCCGTCCTACCCATTGAGATCCAGCTTCCGTTGCTACGCACTGCAGTTTATGATCACCAGACACCAGATGAGGTAGCCAAGATCCGTCTAGCTGAATTAGAGGCACTGGACGAGAACCGGCTCCGTGCCCTGCACAATCTGGAAAGGCATCAGGACAAGATAGCGAGAGCTTTTGACAAGAAGGTCTGTATCCGCTCTTTTCTACAGGGTGACCTGGTACTGGCCCTTCGAGCGCCAATGATCCCCGGTAGGAAACCACCCAAGTTAGAACCCAAATGGGAAGGGCCTTACATCATCCATAAGGTTTACCCCAACGGAGCATACTCCTTGGTGACCACGGATGGAGAGCGTGTAACCCCTCCCACCAATGCCAAATTCCTCAAGCGATACTTTGCCTAGGGCAAAAAGTGGTCATGCACGACCCTAAACTGCCAGAGGGTCCCGCACGACATTAAACTGCGAGAGGGTCCTGCATGACTCTAAACTGCGACTTGGTCCCGCATGTCCTTAAACTGTCTCTCCGTCCTCACTGCAAGATGTTAAACGGCAAGCCAGGCAGGTCTTCCTGACCGAGGCCCGGCCTCAGGCCTCTTGGCCTCCTTGGGCCCCTGGCCCCGTCTCCACCGCGGCTTGGCCTCGGGCCCCCCTTGGTCTTTCCCCGACTTACCCTCTTGCGGGATTGTACGGCATGGTGTGGGACTATGTCCCCGTTCACGTCGGATTACTTTTCGTACCATACATATCCCCAAAGGAGGTGCTTCTCACCGTCCCGCATGACGTTAAACTGCATGCCAAGAACTACGTATGGCTTGATTCCCATCTTCATGGGATACGCAGGAACGCTCGGACGCCTCGTCTTGAGCCCAGCCCCAAGCTTTTCTCTTCCTCTATTCCCCCTGGGATAGTCTCCTTGGAGGATCTCTGTGTATCAGGGAGTAGGCTTCCTTGGCCCCACTCATGCAACCCCAATCGCGCAAAGATTGTAAAGGTCGCACCATGCGCCCACTCCCGTTCTTCTACCCTCCCACGTCCTCACCGCATGACGCTAAACTGCATGTCTTCCAAGAACTACGTATGGATTGATTCTCATCCTTATGAGATACGTAGGAACGCCCGGACATTTCGTCCGTTGGCCTAGACCAAAAGCCAAAATCTTCCCCTCGGGTCAAGACATGGCAGGGTGCACACTTTTGCCTCGACCCACGTCGAGCAAGCCCCGACCCGGCTGCACATTTCCCCCTGGAGGTGTTTTCCCCTTTCGTGGATGAACGCAACTGAGCTTCACCCACTCCTTGACTGGGATTCTATCAACTTTTCACACCCGGAGGGACCCCCGATAACGGCCTGGATACAATGCCCAAGGGCTCTCCTACCGATACGTGCCAACGCCCCCGAGGGTTTCCTTAAGCAACAAGTCGATACAAGTCCCGCGTTGCGAATTTGGTCAAGCGGTCGACGCTCATTTGTTGCCCCCATGCGGGTCACCATAGGAACGCTGTGTTTCGAATATGGTCAACAGTGTCCTGGATCTTCGGGTCCACCCCGAGATGCCCCAGGCATCAAGAACAGTGATCCCCTCTGCCCCATCCCAAGGTGACAAACTTCCCCCATGTGGCGCTGGCGATCCGGGCCACGGCCCAGGATTCCTCATAAGGGTGTACGGTGTGATGTGGGACTACGTCCTCATTCACGTCGGGATCATGTACCATGCCCTACGTCCTCCCTTTACGAGGCTCAGCCTCAGGCCCCTTGGCCTCCTTGGGCCCCTGGCCCCTCGTCCTCATGTAAGACGTTAAACTACAAACCAGTCAGACCTTTCTGACTGATAACTTCCCCTTTTCTCCGGGCCACGGCCCAGGATTCCACATAAGGGTGTACGGTGTGGTGTGGGACTACGTCCTCATTCACGTCGAGATCATGTGCCGTGTCGTGCAACTCCCCTTACGAGGCCCAGCCTCAGTCCCCTTGGCCTCCTTGGGCCCCTGGCCCCCCGCCCTCATGTAAGACGTTAAACTGCAAGCCAGTCAGGTCTTCCTGACCGAGGCTCAGCCCAAGGCCCCTTGGCCTTTCCGGGCTGCGGCCCGAGACCTCTGTTATAGGATTGTATGGTGTGACGTAGGACTACGTCCTCATTCACGACGGCTTCTTTACCATTCCATACACCTCCCGTGTTTAGGGGTATATTACTCCCCTCCTCATCCAGTATGACGTTAAACTGCATTTCAAGAACTACGTGTGGCTTGATTCCCATCCTAATGGGATACGTAGGATCACCTGAATGTCTAAGCTTCGGGTCCAGCCCCATCTCTCGGGAATCCCCATCCCATCTTGGCCCCTTGGCCCATCCTTCCTCCATGAGGAGATCATATGGTGCGGTGTGGGATCATGTCCTCATTCACGACGATCTCGTAATGACTACACCATGCTCCCACCCCCCTACTGAGCTGTTTCTTTGATCCTTTTTCTTCGGCGGTTCACCAATGTGCTTAAGAGTACTCTGGTTTATTACCTGGAATGCCAAGCTTTACTTGGACACGTCTGCATCCGCTTTCCAGGCTTTGCGTATCCCCGCATCAGGGCTTTCATCATCTTTCACACCCGGAGGGATTCCCAAGAACGGCCTGGATACAATGCCCAAGGGCTCTCCTACAGATACGGGCCAACGCCCCCGGGGGTTTCGGACAACAAATCGATAAAATCCCGCATTGCGAATATGGTCAGCGGTCGATGCTCGTTTGTTGCTCCCACCTCAGGCTAACGTGATACAGACGCTGTGATTCAGTCATGGATAACAGTTTTCCTCTATCGTCACGCCAAACCATTAGGCCCAAATGTCGGGTACACAATTCACACCCTTCATCACTTCCTCATGTCCAAGTAGAGTCTCGGGAATCTTGGTACTTTTCCCCCGTACACGTTTGCGCGTTCGAGGAACAAGCTACATCGAAGGTGTCCTTCGGAATTCTCTGATGAATCCCCTTTGATGGATTCCCCAAGTATTGCGATGAGGATACCCCCCTTGTTTCCCACACCGAGTTTATCTCACGTGGGCTTAGGGATTGGGTTGACATCTGTGATTACTCGGGAGTTTTCACCATCCATGGTCCGAGCTCTAAGACCATAAACTAAGACACTCATCTAGAACTACGTTCAAGACCCCTTGCCTTCGAACCCAGCTTGAGTTCAGCGAATTTACCTCTCTAATCTTGCCTTCAGGACCCTGATCGCAGGACTGCGTGGCGCAGTGTGGGACTACGTCCTCATTCACCTCGGGTTTGCAATAGCTGCACCACGCACGCCCCATTCTGAGGTTCAGTCCTCCTGATTTCCTGTCCTGCATGACGTTAAAAGGCACCTTCCAGAACTACGTGTGGCTTGATTCCCATCCTAATGGGATACGTAGGACCACCTGAATGTCTAAGATTCGGGTCCAGCCCCACCTCCGGGAGGTCTCCTGATTTCCCGGTCACCTAGGCCACTTGGTCCGTCCCTCTCCAGCGGGGGGGTGTGTAGGTATGATACAAGGTTTTGGGCACCATGCCCCCTTCCCATGGGAATCTGCCATCTCTCGATCACCCTCAAGGTTGAGTCCCTTGGCTCCCTGCAGTGGTTCACCCATGTATTAAGAGCACTCTAGTCTAGCACCAAGAGTGTCAGATTCAACTTGATCAAGTTCCTTCCACTTGTCAAGCTTCGTGTTCCCCTCTATTCGGACTTCCATCATCTTTCACACCCAGAGGGACCCCCGAGAACGGCCTGGATACTACGCCCAAGGGCTCTCCTACCGATACGGTCCAATGCCCTCCAGGGTTACGGACAACAAATCGATAATATCCCGCGTTGCGAATATGGTCAGCGGTCGATGCTCGTTTTGTTAGTCCTCATTTCAGGATAACGCGACATGATGCTGTGTTGCGAACATGGTCAGCAGTAATCCTCTATCGTCACGCCATCCCCTTCAGTCCTTGAATGTTGGTTGCATGATTCACATCATTTTCCACCCCATCGTGTCCAGGTGGAATCTCGACACTTTTGGCGTTATCCCTCAGTGCACCTTTGCGTGCTGGGGGGACAAAGCTGCAATGTGGCGCCCTTTGGGGCTCCCATGGTCCGAGCTCTAAGACCATAAACTAAGATCCATTCGGGACTACGTTCAACTTGATTCCCATCCTCATGGGATACGTAGGACCGCCCAGACGCCCTGTCTCCGGGTACAACCCATTCAGGAAGCCAATCTCTCTCCCTGTTTCACCTCTGTATAGGCCCCTCGGCCTAAGGTTTCCCCCTCCAAATGGCGTACAATCTGATGTGGGATCATGTCTCCGTCAATTGTGTTTTATAACACTGCGCACATTTCCTGCCTAGCATCGTCTCTGCTACGTCTGCGCTGCATGGCGATAAAATGCATGCTTGGTCCTATCATACGACCCTAAACTGTGACATTATCGTCCTGGCCGCACGATGAAAAACGGCACCACATTGTGGTGACCTCGCTGTAGAGAACATCACATTGGGTACTGGCCATGCACCATGCCATTTTTCAACGCCCATCACGGCTTGATTCTTGTGAAGACATCACGACCTACAGTTCTAGGCATGTCGCTTCACAAAAAAAAACCATTCACCTCAAAGAACAAACAAGATACATCAAATTCCGCTTCTTTTAGTGCAAGGGCCACGTCCGCACTTCCCCTTTCCCCTGGAACTGGTACCTTACCCTGCCACCTTCCAGAACTACGTATGGCTTGATTCTCATCCTCATGAGATACGTAGGAGCGCCCGGGTACTTCCCCGCAGGCCCAGCCTAACCCTTGAGTTCGGTCCCTCGACTCGGGCACTTCCCTAGAGAATGCATGGTAAGAGGGACTATTTCCTCATTCACGTCAGGTTGTGATGTCATGCATCCCCTGATCCCTTTTTCCAATCCATGGTCCGAATTCTATGACCATAAACTAAGATCTCCCCAAGGGAAAGGAATCTGCTCCCTCTCTCTAATACGTTTCGTTGACGTATTCAGATGTGTTTTGACCAAAAGCCCGAAGCATGGGATTTTCACAGGGACATTCCCCTCATCCCATGACCAAGCTTCGTGAGCTCACTATTTGGATCCTCATCCTCTTCCACATCCAAATGGACCCTCGGATGACGTGGATACTAAGCTTAAGGGCTCTCCATGAATGCTGGACCTAAGGGCCCTACAATCGTTTCGGGCCAACGTCCCTACGGATATTTGACAACATTTGTGACACGGTCCCGTGTTTCGAACATGGTCAACGGTCGACCCTCATTTGTTTGTCCCCATTTCAGGCTAACACGATAGGATGCTGTGTTGCGAATATGGTCAGCAGTAGTCCTCCATCGCCACGCCGCCACCATCGTGATCCGAATCTCGAGCGTCATGATTCACACATTTCCACTCCCTCATGTTCAAGTGGAACTCCACCATACTCGGCTCTTTCTCTTCGCGCATCTAGGTGCACTGAATGATCGTGTTAGTGTCATTGGGCCTGTAGTCACCGAGCATCCCTTTGCCCCAACCTGCCCCTCTCTGCGTCGGGAAATTCCCACCACTACTACTTGTTTCCCACACCGAGCACGACTCACGTGGGCTTAGTAGTTTTGGCTGGATGTGTACCAACACGGTTAGGCTGCTCCTCGTCCAGTACGACGTTAAACTGCGCTTCCAGAACTACGTGCGGCTTGATTCCCATCATCACGTGGGATACGTAGAGACGCCCAGGCATTTCGCCTAGGGTTCAGCCCCAGGAATCACAAAATCTTGTTCCTCCCCATTTCCAGCCCTCTGGCCTGACCCCTCGGGGAGAACTATGTAGCTACAATTTTACCCTGAACAAGTTTTGGATGCCCCAAGATCCCATTGGGAAGCGATAGATCCCCTCGCCAGAGAGGCCCTGTCCCCAAAAGGAATGATCCATGATCAGACCGAGGCGCCCATCTGTCGTACTCCCACCACGGTGGTGCAACTACCGAAGTGTTGGATTCTGTTTGAACAAACCACCACTCCATGTTCCACGCTTTTTGTGTCCGTTATTCGGACCCTCATCCTCTTTAATGTCTAAAGGAACCCCCTAACGGCCTGGTCTTGTGCCGCATCGGCTCACCTACCGTCCTGGGCCAACGTTCCGGAAGACTAGTCATGTCTGGATGGATCCCCTAAGAGTATGGATGTCTGACCTATGGTCCACCAACTGTCCTGGGCCAACATCCTGAAAGATTGATCGACAACAAATTGATAAAATCCCATGTTGCGAATATGGTCAGCGGTTGATGCTCATTTGTTGTCCCCATTTCAGGCTAACGCAGTCAGGATACCGTTTGTCCGCCACGGTTAGTGGTTGTCCTTTATTGTCACGCCATCCCCACAGTGTTCCGAATTTGGGCATCGTGATTCACACTTCCCATTTTCATCTGTTTGAACCGATTTCAGCGCCCCTGGTGTTGCCCCGTTCGTGCATAAGATCACGTTGGAGAAACGGTAATTCAGCTATCCTGGAAGTTCCTCCTCCGATCAAGCCATCCCCATCTTTCGGGAATCTGGACTGGTTTGAGGGAATTGTCGTCAAACGTCCCGCAAACATTGTAGGGATGCAACAAGGCAATTCAACAGTGGAAATCGTTCGTGCTGCGGAACTCAAAACAAAGGAGAAAGAAAGAGTTGGATCACAAAAGTGTTAATAAAAGTTTCTCTCGAGTTCGCTACAATACTCTGGGGTTGACTTCCCCCATGGACGGGTTGACTCCGTCAAAAGAGCGTTGCAGCTCCGCCACCCGTTGACTTGCGGCGTCCAGAGCCTATTGCCGCTAATTTAACTCCCGCTCCTCTTCAGCAGCGGCGGGGCGTAATCTGTCAACCCTGGCCCGGGCCCTTTCCACCTCGGCCTGGACGACAACCATCCTTCCAGAGGTCTGCTCCATATGCTCCTTAGCCTCTGCCAGCTGGGCCTTCAATCGTAAGACCAGCACAGACTGTGCATCGAGAGTGGCTGAAAGCTCGTTGGCCCGGATCTGCATCTGTTGGACCTCGCCTTCAGCCTCCTGGAGCTTCCTGATGCTGGTCGCCTTCCTCTGCTGCCATCCCACGCTCAGCCCACGATCATGCTCCCAGATCTTCTCAGCCATGAGGTCTCGGATGAGCGCGTGAGGGCGTTGGGCATCCACTCCCTCGGCACACAGTTCGCGCAACCGCGAGCGGAGCCTATCCATTTCGGCCAGCCATTGTGCTTGGGGAGTGTCCCTGATAAAGCGCGTGATCAGATTCCACGACCGGCGGCGGACTATGCTGCTGTCTTCCTCATTAGAGGATGTTTCGTCCCAATCCGCGCGGTCGGCAGGCTCGTACACAGGATATGCCTGCAGGAATTCCTCAGCGGGATTTGCATCTGGTGTTGAGTCTGGTACGACACCTGAAGCCGGCACAGGCACGACAGGACTGGGACTGACCGGTTGATCCTCTTCCTCGGAGTCCACCTCGATGACTTCAGGTATGACCCTGCTGGTGGTCCCGCCAGTGATGGTGCACGCTGCTGCTTGAGGAGTTGAAGGGACTATCGTCACCATCACCGGCATGCCCCTGGGAGGGACACCGCCAGACATCCCAACCAGCCTCGCTGCAGCAACCCACGCCAGTCGGAGAACTGTATGACAGAAAGAGACATAAATGTTAGTCGACATGGCCCACGTGTGGCAACGAAGAGACCGGTGGAGGAGACTTACGAAGATCGACTTCCGAGCGCTGCTCCTGGGCCGGTACTGACGGGACTCCGAGACGAGGCCCCCCGTATACTGTTGGAAGGTCTGGAGATTTCAGAGGAGCCACCTCAGACCCCCTGGTCCCACCAGACGTAGAACTGGACGCAGCCATAGGCGCGGGTTCTGAAGGTCCCGCATCGTCACCCACCAAGGAGCGAGAACGAGGCCTACGAACAAGTTCCTCCTGTATGACCCAAACATTGGTGAGAAGTCCGTAGGGATTCAAGAACAGATCGTAAGAAGAGAAGTTCGGAATGTTACCTCGAGAGCCTCGGCGAAGTCGTCGGATTCTGAGCTTCAGTCTCCGACCTCGCCCTCCTCCAGCAGGCTCCCCCCTCCAGCCTCATCCTCCCGAGAAGAATCCCCTGATTCCTCTGCCAAGGGGAAGCGCTCCCTCAGATCGGCAGCCGATAGCTGTGGATGGACCGTCTGATTCAACAGTACCCTCACCCGGTCTGTCATTGGGCGAGGGACACCACTGGAGTGGATGTAATCCTACAGCTCGTTCAAGTATTGCTCCGCCTCCGCCGGAGACACCATGAATCCAGCCCGGACTGGGCCTATGCCCGGCAGTCTCATCCCGAGGCGATTCAGGTGGGCCCACATCTCAGGTGGGCTGAAGAATTTCCGGTTGACATCCCAGATGTCCTAAGCTTCCGGAAAGACATCATCTTCTGCCATGTCAATGTGACGCAGCCGCTTCCCCGGAGCCTGAGCGGATATCTGACGAAATGCCCTCGGTGCCCGCCCCTCCGGATGACCCTGCTCTCCCGGAACAACCGGATCCGCCGCTGCTGCCATACCCTCGGCCGGTGCGGGTCTCTCTTCCATGGCATCCCCGCTGCCGCGGGCGGCCCTAGCTGCCCTCCGACCTCGACCTCGAGATAAAGGAGGCCCACCGTCACCAACCCGGATCGTTGGCTGCTTCAGCATCACCCCGGGATAAGCGGCCTCCTAGCTGATGGCGTACTCCTTCACTAAGCCGAAGGCGGCGGTGGATGGAGGCAATGTGATCTGCATCTTTCCATCCTCACGTGTGAACATGAGCCACAGCTGCCTCATCACACACGGGTTCTCCTCGTGACGCACCTCCCAGTATACCTGCGGGGTCAGCCGCTGGAGGCACCAGAACTGCCTCGCAAAACGGTGCGGGGTGTACGGTTCACAGATTGGCTCACGATCTATCCGAGCCACCAAAACGCCACCTCGGAAGGCCAGGAGGTAAGCCCGATGCTCTTCCGTTCCCCGTCCATCATCAGTAAGCCTCGCCGTCGGCAGTGGAAAGGGATGAAAGTTGAACTCGTCCGCCCTCCACACCCTATTCAGCACCATCGGAACGGCCAGTTTGAATGGGAAGCTCCCAACTGCGTTTAGAATGGAAGGGCGAAAGTCTGATCCTGGCGGCGAAATGGGGTTTGGATACTCGTAAATCCCCCTGATATGCGTCGCGATCCACCCATACAGGAGGTGGAAGGGCCCGCATATTCTTGGCGGCTTCTTGCCCTCACTAATGCGCCGCAACATTCTGTATAGTTTGGCGAGCATCGGGATCCCCAGGTTGATCCGCTGCCCCATGGCCAGCATCGATGCCATGATGAATGAGCTGGGTCGTTCCCCCATGCTTGTATCTCTCACCGGTAGGATCCACCCACAGATGAGAGCCGCGATGAACGCCGCCAGCCTGACTATTGGCTGTTGTTCGGTGCTGACGCTGAAACCCCAAGTCTTCCATTGGCTGTCCTCCAAAACCCGCCAATACGAGTGCCCCTTGCCCCGCTGGGCTGCCCTCGGACAAGTTCGAGGCCTTGGAGGGAACTCTCGATTCTCTGGAAAGTTCAGGAAACACTTGAACCACCTCTTGAAGTGGACGTCCCTCACGGCCTCCTTGTCCTCTCCAGGGACAAGCGCCATCAGCGCTGACGCTAGCCGTGGCATTTGCTCAGCATCTCCCCACACGCTGACAACGGGGAGGAACTCGTCATACATGGCCCCCAAGATCGGGACCCTGGAAATCTGGTGGACATCCCACAGGCTGATGCCCACCTCCCCGTGATGCAGGTGAAAAGTGTTGGTCCTGGACGACCATCTACTCAGCAGTTCCGGCATCAGCTGCTTTGGCTGGTAAATGTGGAACTGGGATGCCCATGCTGCCTCATACAATCCCACTCTCCTCAGCTCGGCCTCGAACTCCTCGCACGAGGCGCCTACCCAGTAGGCCCAGGCCCAGTCGTCGGTAAAATTGCCTCCCTGGCGCAGGTCCCACTCATCGGACCATCCCTTATTCGGATCCTGCAGAGCCGCCTTCAGCATAGTACGGTAGAGAGGAGGGGACGTCTCCGGTGGCAGTGGCCTCCCGTCAATGTCATTTACATGAATGTAGAGGCAATCAGCGGTAACGGGTGTGAAATACTCCTGTGTATGACCATCGTCCACCCTAAACCATTGGTGTTGGCATGGTGTGCTTCTGAACCAGCAAGCTGGTTCATCCCTTCTTGCCTCAGGGATGAAGACGTCATCCCTCAGCCCGAAGCCGTACAACGACAGTTTCTTGCACTGCGGGTAATCCTTCTGACCTTCCGACAGCAGGTCTGTCAAGGAAGTGTGGTCCGAGTGGCTCCAAATCATCTCCCCCAAACCCGGACGGTTGACCATCTCATCTCGACGAGCAGCGTCTGCAAGGACCCCCAAGGCAGCTTCTTGATGGGCCATTTTAACTTTGGCCCTCAGAAAAGAATTCTTTCCGACGGATCGCGAAGCTCGGCCACGAAGCTCGACCACGAAGTCGGAACGCGAAGATCGGTCGCGAGACCAAGCCGCGAAGTCTGGCCAAGGCAGACAGAGGTTCGCTTAGCGCGGACGCGGAGTCGGAGACTCGCGGTTCGCCGCGAAGCTCGATTCGCGGAGTGCTGTCGCGGAGTACGCGGAGCGTCGCGAAATCGAGAGCACAAAAGGACAAGGAAGGTGCGTAAAGACAAAAGAACGCGGACCCCCTATTTATAGGCGATGACCCCGGAGCATCGCGGCGCGCCTCACCCGCGCGAAGCATCGCGGCGCGTCCGGACCCGCGGCCCCGGCGAGCAGCGCGGGTCCCCCTTCGCGATGACCCATCGCGAACCACCGACAGTTTTTGGCGATTGTCCCTCAGACTTCGACCCTTCGCCCTCCACGGCTCCAAGTCTGAGGGGGGGAATTTGTTGGCGCCAAAAATATGGCCTGAAAGGAAGGAACGAAAAAAGACAGCCGGCGCGCTGCCTCCTGAAGCTCAGCCGCTCAGCCCGGCCGCGGAGCCCCGCCGCGAAGCATCCCAACCTTGGCGGCCCCGCGAAGCGCCGGAGGCGGTAATCCTCCGCGAACCGGTTTGACGTTCGCGAGCCCCCGCGAAGTGCCAGAGGCGGTAATCCTCCGCGAACCCGTTTGACGTTCGCGAGCCGCCGCGAAGCCCCGAAGGCGGCGCGCGAGCCCTGCTTCGCGGCGCCCCTTCCCTATAAATACCCGACTCCCCCTGAGTCCCCAAGGAAGGACAATCCGACCCTTCGGATTCTCCTCTCCCGAATCGTGAAGCACGCTTTGCCCCGGGAATCATGAGCTCCGCGAGGTATTTTTACGTCTCGAGACGGCTCTGATGTGTTTCGTTTTGAGCCCCTCTTCCGAGAGGGATTCCCTTCGCGAAGCTCAAGGGCGTTCGTAAAGGAAGGGGATTCCCAAGGGAACCCAGGCAGCCGCGGAGCACTTGTGCTTCGCGAAACATCCAACCCATGCTAGTAATCCCTATGCCAAGGCAGGATAACTATGCATCGCGAAGCACATTGCTTGGCAGGACCCTGCTTCGCGAACCACTCCTTCTTCGCGAGGCAGTGCTCCGCGAACACTGCTCCACTTCGCGAAGCACCTCCCACTCCCACCTATGCCCCATGCTAAGGCCAAGGCACCCCACTTCGCAAAGCACACTCCCCTGCTTAGCGATTCCTCTTTCCGTGCAACCCTCCAGGTTTGCACGATGTGATTTCAAAGTCCCATGGACAACACCACCCATAGCGTTGCTTCGCCTAATGCTTCTTCGCATAGGCACGCTAACAGCTATTGCTTCTTCGCATAGCCACGCTAACGTGGACCCCTCGATGGTTCCTCCTGCGACCCCCCTTTACCATGGCCTTACCGACACCTTCCCTTCCTCAAGGACCAGAGGGTACCGGTTATGTAATCCCTAGGGGTGTGGAGTGAACCCACCTCGTCCGAGCTGCAGGACGTTAAACTGCCAAGCACCACATCCTCAACACATGACGTTAAACTGTGATCCAACCTCGTCTCCCCCACGAAGGGATTCCACAGGTCGAACAGTCTTTACACCACTCGTCTCCACGGGAATGGAACTCTTCCGCACATGGAATGAGATCCTCCTTGTCAGAGTGGTGTATGTTCACAGGGGAAGGGTCGCCTCAGAGCGTAAATCCCTAACCTGTGGTACGGATGATTTCACCCATGCATCTCGGTACTTCCCCACTACCAAGGTCAGTGGAGGACGTGATAGGGAACGAGGCACCTCCCATCGTCGGACCAAGGTCCATCTTTCCCGTGCTTTGTCGCGCCATGGGCCTCCATCCTGGAGTAAGTCCCGACACCATGGGCCGCCCAACGCGTAAGCCCCTAACCTTTGGTACGGATGATTGCACCCGTGCATCTCTGTACTTCCCCACTACCAAGGTCGGTGGAGGACGTGATAGGGAATGAGGCACCCCCCTCTGGGCCTCCATCCTGGAGTAAGTCCCAACACCATGGGCCGCCCAACGCGTAAGCCCCTCTCCGCTTCTCACGGACGCACCCTTCGCGACGTGATCGTCAGGTCCTTCCAACCTCTTGTTTCTCACACCGAGCATGACTCACGTGGGCTTAGAGTGAGCACCGACCCCGACAAACCCATCCGAACTACGAGTAATTTGATCCGTGTCAAGGCATGGTACGTAAGAAGCCTCCATGAGGTTCAAGCCATATTGCTCGGTCGTTCATTCACGTCGAGTTTCGCCCACGTCCAGCACGACGTTAAACTGTATTCCCCCGTCCAGCAAAGACGTTAAACTGCACAACCTGAACTACGGGGACTTTGATCTGTGTCAAGGCATGGTACGTAGGAATCCTCCACGAGGTTCAAGCCCACCAATAGTGGACCAAGGTCTACTTTCACGTCGGTTCGCCGACGAATCACCCACCCACCATCAGTGGACCAAGGTCTGCTTTCAAGTCGGTTCGCCGACAAACCCATCTGAACTACGAGTTCTTTGATCCATGTCAAGGCATGGTACGTAGGAAGCCTCCACGAGGTTCAAGCCCACCACTAGTGGACTCACGTGTCTACTTTCACGTCGGGTCACACCCACGCCCAGCATGACGTTAAACTGCACACTCCTGTCCGGCACGACATTAAACTGCACCCCGGTCCAGTGGTAAGCCATTGCGACCCATCACCATTTGAACTACGAGGACTTTGATTCATGTCAAGGCATGGTACGTAGGAAGCCTCCACGAGTTTCAAGACCACCCGTCATTTCACGTCGGGTCTCACCCCCATCCCGCACGATGTTAAAAAGCACTCCGGTCCAGTGGTAAGCCATTCCGACCCATCCAACTCACCTGAACTACGAGGACTTTGATCCGTGTCAAGGAATGGTATGTAGGAAGCATCCACGAGGTTCAAGCCCACAAATAGTGGACCAAGGTCTGCTTTCATGTAGGTTTACTGGAGAAACCCTCCGAACTACGAGGTCTTTGATCCATGTCAAGGCATGGTACGTAGGAAACCTCCTAGAGGTTCAAGCCCACCCATCACCCAATTCACGTCATGTTCTATTTTCGTCCAGCATGACGTTAAACTACATTCTGGTCCGGTGGTAAGCCATTGTGACCTAACCCCGTCCGAACTATGAGGACTTTGATCCATGTCAAGGCATGGTACGTAGGAGGCCTCCATGAGGTTCAAGCCCACCCGTCGTTTATTCACGTCAGGGTTCACTATCTTCCCGCATGACGTTAAACTGTATCACCTGAACTATGAGGTCTTTGATCCGTGTCAAGGCATGGTACGTAGGAAGCCTCCCCGAGGCTCAAGCCCACCCGTCGTTCATTCACGTCTGGTCCCATTCTGGTCCAGTGGTAAGCCATTGTGACCCACCATTTCAACTACGAAGTCTTTGATCCATGTCAAGGCATGGAACGTAGGAATCCTCCCAGAGGTTCAAGCCCAACTCCCATCGGACCAAGGTCCGCTTTCACGTCGGTACGCCGACGACATTCATTGGGCAAAGGTCCGGCTTCACGTCGGTTTACCGGCACCACCCGAACTACGCGGACTTTGATTCCCTGCCACAGGGATACGTAGGAAGCCTCCTCAAGGCTCAAGCCCAATTTCACCGTCTCCCCCCTGCGATGATCCCATTTCATCATCCTCCACTTCACTCATCCATCCATCACCCATCCTGATTCTCACCCGGGCCGCCACATCCCGGTGGAGTCATGCCATCCACCTCCTCGCTGCTCCTAGCGGCGCCTGGGCCACTTTCCCTATGTAAGTCCCATCATATCTCCGGGTCGCTGTCCTCTGTGTACACCCCAATTCATCACCCTTTTCCCTTATAGGGAGTGCACCACCTCGGATCCGTCCTCATTGGGCATTCTGATCCGTCGCTATGGGACCATAGCCGTCTCTATGCGATACACCAATCTGATCCGTCTCTATGGGACGTTCTGATCACCCTCATCCATCTCCGCTGGACGTTAAACTCGCGGCATACCCTGTGTTGAACACGGGAAGATGAGGAAAACCTCAGATACGTGTCTATGACATGTAATTACCCGCGCTCGATGTGGGATGCCTCGGGCTTCCACGCCCTAGAGAAGCCTTGTGATCAAGGATAACGGACAGACACACCAGGTTCCCCAGCATCCAGACACGCTACTGATGTCTCAACGTGACTAATCCCCTGACCGAAGGTTGTTGCCCTGACTGGACCCTTTGGAATGTCCCGACAGGAGCAGCATAATTAACCGGGGCCCATGGAAACACGGCACTGGGAAGAGTTTCACGAACTACGTATTAAATCTATAAGGGAGACCCGGACTAGGTGACGAGTTCTGAGGAGGAATCCACAGGAGGAAGAACAGACATCCCATCATCCCGTTTCGATCAAGGAGCAGACGTCCTTGAATAAGTAACGAATGCCGCCCGCCTTTGGAAAGCTGGAATGCGGGGCAACAAAGCCGCGCGTCCCCCCCTGACAGACAGATGCGCGCGCGCCCCAACAAAAGCGTCGGAAATAGTAATCTATAGGAAAATGTATATGTATAATTAAAAAAATAGCCTCCCCCTTTTTTCATTATTCCAAAAAATCCTATTCTATATAATTTGTTAATGGATTAATAATAATAAGTATCTAATCCATTACATTGAACCACGCATCCAATTTATCAGAAAAACATCCATTACTAGACTTATTAAAATTAGAGAAACAATGGAATCCTACAAATAAAAAACCTCCATGTATGTGGATATCATCCCACATTCATAAATAATCCATGGGTCCCTCCAAAACATGAATATGGATCTCTCTTAGGTCATCAAAAAGTGTCCCTTCCTAAGAAGAAAACATAATCCAAATAAGCATCTATAAAAGGAAATATATGGTTGGGGATAATGGCTACATTAATAAAACTAAAATTGTGGTTGTATTTTGATTAAATGATTTTAGATCATTGGGAAACGAGGTTATGAATTAGGTGTCATCCATTATTTTATAATAGATAATAGATGATCATGGGCTTGTATTTGTTGCCCATAAACAACAATTATTAGAGATACATTTATTATCTAGAGCCATCTAATGAACTTTTTTTCATTGTTAAAACCCATAAAAACATAGCAATGTGTGGGATAATTTGATCTAAAACAATGTTGGTTATCTAATATAAATAAATTTTTTAATTGGAATCGATTTATACACATATTATATAAGTTCTTCCATCCTTACATAAGGATACCCTTAAAATTAAATCCCATATTTTTGTCTAAATAGTCAAAACATCTCAATTGAACTGGACATTTAGTATTGATTAAAAATCATAGGGATGAAATTATAATTATTCTGATTATAAACCATCATAATACACTAGGTTCATAGAAGATCATTATTTCATTAATATGTCTCACATGTGTAGATGAGTATTTATGATTTGGAATAATCTACTAATTATGGGGATTCTTTCTCGAATTTTTGGAGGAGTTGGAAATTTTATATGCCTTCATAAATATTGGACCATTAAAAAAATAAATCATACATAAAACAATATTTGATGTGAAATAATTTCACATCATCTATAATCCACCCCCATGAAATATGGTCACTTTATCATCTATGTAAATTAAATTAGAAATATCACCAGCCATCAAGGCACAATTAAAAGGGGAATGTTGGTCCCCATATCCGAACACCATGGTATTGGTGTTACATTGAGAGAGTTTTCCACTGATATTGAATGTGATAGAGACCCCAAACTTTTTTTATTTTTTAGTTGATGTAATTAATAATGTATGGAATAACAAATTGTAATTTTCAGATTCTAAATTTTTAAATGAAATTGATCTTCTTAATTTTAGTTGAATGTATTTTATTATGAATTATTGAAATATTATGAAATATTATCTTTTTATTGATTAGTCAATATTATAATAAACAATTGATTCACCCAATCCCGCATTTGAGAACATTCAATCATACTAATTGAAGGGTAAAGAATTTTTAAAATTGATACATAAGAAATTAACTATATAAACCACTAATGAATCATGGAGTAAGATTTTTCATAATCTTTAAATACCCACTAAGACAATTTTAGTTTGTGATGAATAACCAAAAAAAGTACAATAATATTCATGATATTGAATACCATAACATAGGGTTTTAGGTGTTTTATTCTTCCAAGATGTTCGAGGGGGAGTGGAAAGAGTGGTCGACTATTGTGGTTGAGCCGGAATGGGGAAAAAATAAGTCCCCTTTGTGTTGAATTTATTTTACCATGATATTTTTATCAATTCATTCCTACATATGCAGACAAATATGAGTTTTATCAGCATGAAATTAATAACAGCTATAAAAGATAGAATTTATCAATGCAAAAATATTTCACTAATAAAACCTATCTTTATGAGTGCGAAAATTATAGATGATAAAACCTATATATATCATCACTAAAATTATAGAGTTTGTATATATAGTTTATATTGGAAATTTTCTTTTTTATTAGATAAGAACAATTAAAAATGAAATAAAAAAACAATAAATGAATATATATTTAAAATTAATTAATCCATAAAATATTAAAAAAAATAACGTCTTTAAATTATATAAAATATAAAATGGATGATTCTGAAAAACGACTGAAATTGAATAATAATAAAACAATTGACTACAAAATATTAAAAAATTATAAGTTTTAATAAATATATTAAATATGTTAAAAAATTAAAAATGAATATATATTAAAATTACGATGAATACATATTAAATATATTAAAACATAGTAAATAAATAAAAAAATGTATTTGTATGAATAATTACATAAATTTTGAACATGTACAAAAAATTGATGAAAATATTAAAAAAAATGAATTTAAATAAATAAAAAATATATATTTCAAAAAAAATAAAAAATACTAAAAGATAAAAAAAATTTGTACGAAAATTATTCATATAAATACAAAAACATGTTCACAATAATAAATTATAGTAAGCAATTATGTAAAATTTGAAGGATTAAATGAATCAATTGTAAACACATTCAAAAATTTATAGAATGTTTACAAATGAATCTATATAAATTAATTTTAAAAATATGATGCATATTAAAGTAAATACAACTTAATACATTATATTGAGAAAATATAATTCATATAAATAAAAAAAAAATTATAATATTAAGACATATTAAATAATAATGCATTAATAAATATTAAAAAAATGAATAACTGTATTAACATTATAAAAATTAATTATTTCATATTAATAAAAAATAGTGAATGAAATAATATTAAATAAGAACAAATAAAATTGAATATGTTCAAAACTATTAATGTGTGAACCTGTATGAATGATTAAATCAATTTAAAAAATTTGTGTTCAAATCCTAGAATTCCCCAATGGGGATTTAGATCACATGTTATGATTTAGGTAAAAATTGGTGTTGGCATGATTCAAGGATGTGGTGATGCAGGCATGACACATTCCTGGTGATGCATATATGATGATGTAGTTATAATGGTATGTTGATCCAGCGGTCCACGATCATAGGCCACATGCCCTTGGTAATATGGGCTATGTAACAAGTCATCCTCTACCCAGATAGATAATGTCCTTGTCATTAATGAAAAAAAGAAATAACATATACATAAAAAATTAATAAAAATGAAAAATAATTTATACATATATATATATATATATATATGGTACTTGAGGATGAAAACACATCAAAACACACACACAACTCACCCACCGACAAATTAGAATGGTGTAGCCCCCATCGGATAACTGACCAATATTCAATAGGCCAATATAATTAATTTTGTATTGATATGGTCCCTAAGACCCATACAAATTATGCCCAAACCACCATGGAACCTATTCTCCATCATTATTGTGCACTAATATTGGATTTATCACGATCTATTGTGACTCTGCTACAAAAAAATGATCTAAATGCGATGCACATGACATGTGCTTCTGTTATCACACCGAACATCGTGGCGGGTTGTCATAGATGACTATCAAATGATCTCCCTCACAATTATTTTTTTTTTCTACCATGCCAATCAATTGTCAACAAATACTACAAAAAACCCATCCCTTTGAGGTTCACACACACATCTACCATGCATCCAAAGCTATTTCTCGGCACCTGCAACACCGACACTGCCACAAAAAATATGTAGTCATCAGAAATGGAACGTCTCCATCCTCAGTGTCGGTTGTATCATCATGCCACGCCCAAATCATTAGTGATGAATATTTTTCTCCCCACCATCATCAACAATCCAAGCTTCCCAAGAGTTCTCCACCATACCTGAGTCCTTCTACTCGAGGACAAATGTAATTCTTATGCTCACACGACAATCCAACACTCACCATCTCTCGATGGCACACACTGTCGAGACAACAAATCATGACCATCAACGACCCCATCAGTCCTTACCAAACATCTTGAAGCACATTCTAATCATTTGTGTTTGTTTACATAAACTCCTAAATAGTTTTATGGATGTCGTACATTGTGGATCGATTACATCGAAATTGTGGGTGATATGGTCCTATATATACCAATTATATATATATCAAACATAATAAAATATTAAAACATAAAATATAAATATGAAAAAATGTTAATCATATAAATTAAAATCATATTAAAAATATTAAATCAAATTAAATAATATATATAGTATTTAAAATTTTATAAAATTCGAAATATATTTAAAATTATTAATTATCGAAAATGAAAAAAAATAATTAAATATAATTTAAAATGAATAAATTAAATAAAATAAATTAAAAAGTATAAAAATAGAATTGATATAATTAATTACATGAATTTAAAACATTTAAATTTAAATAAAACTAAATAAATAAATAATATTATTAATAATAATGATTGAAGTATGTAGTGTATTAATTATATAATGAAATTATAATATTTGAATAACATTTATAATTTTTAATAATTATGTAAATTTTATTATTTAATCAAATATATAGACATATAAACAAGTATTAATAACTAAAAAATGAATATATTAAAATAATATTAAATGATTATATAATAAAAATGATTAAATTGTTAAAAAATACTGAAAATTGAGTGATACAAAATACTAATATATAATATTAAACCAATAAATAGACATTCATGTACACACATCCATACAAATAGACATATATGTACACATAAATACACAATATAAGTATACACATATATAGAAGCACATACACATACACATACTCACAGGGATATGCATATAAGCATAAAAATACTTGTACACACACATACACATACATAGAGTAAAATACCCCTGCATGCACATACATAAATATCTTTAAATAAGCATATATTAATACACATACTACATAAAAAATATATATATATATACATACACAAACTCATACTCACACACATGTACATACACATACAAATGTATATGCATATACATACAAACGCATTTGCATATACATAGCCATCCATACAATTAAATACATGTGCATGAAAATACATACAAATCTATACATATGACTATACACACACATGTACACATATGCATGCACATACACTTGTACATACAGATAACAAAATACATACACATATGCATGCACACACAAACACATTACGATGCATATACAAAATCACGGTGAAATGTGCATACACATGTATATACATACACAAACGTATATTTACTGTCATTAAAAATTTATAAATACTGACACATACACATATGCTTACATACATTCACATACACATACATGTACACATATGTCTAACATACACATACAATTACATACACTCTAATATACATATAAATACTCACACAAACAAACAAAAAACGAAAATAAACACCCACACACACAACAAAACACAACAAATGCATACAAAAATGAAAAATATATAAACACACACATACTGACACACATATGCAATTGTATAAACATATATTTTTTAATAATATAATTCGAATATAAATATAAGAAATCTAATAGGAATCACATATTTAAGTAAATATATGAATTTATATATCATATATTTATTTCAAAAAAAATATTAGTAATTCATATTTATATTAATTATATATAAAAATAAATAAATTTATATAAATATACTATTAAAAAAATTATTGAGTAATATATTTTTTATTATTTTTTAAATATAAATTTAATAAAATATAATTATTTAATTATTTAATTTTATTTAAACCATTAATATGTATTTTATTAACATATATATACATTTAGAACTCTAAATATTATTTATAAATATAATATATATATATATTAACACATTTAATGTAATATATAGATATAATAAAAATAGTGCTCAGAATTGAAGAAAATTTATCAGAGTTTAAAAAATGCATAATGAAATGGAACCCATTTATTAGTGCTTTTTATCTCTATAGTGTTGAATATTGCATGATATTTATTATTGTAACATGATTTTAAAAATATGTAATTTTTAATGGGTGTAATCTTAAATTTATTTTGATAGATTAAATTAAACCAGAATAAGAATTAATATTAATTTCAAAAACATAATGAATTATAATATTATAGTTAAATATACCACATGTAATTAAATTAGTTATTTATATCACTATATAAATAAATCCATTAATTACTACAAGTGTTTGTTTAGGTTATACAACTCAACATCTGATATCTTTTGATTGCCACTGTGTGTTTGGAGGGAGGGAGCTGTCGCAAAATTACCACATTTACCTCATACTTTATTAGTCATTTCATATATAGACCCAAAATTTTATACACCTGATATCAGTGTGATTCATCATCCGTAGTGTTAAATGATAGGTAGGGGATAAGAGCTGAGTTTCCAAACACATCTATCCTAATGAGTTTCTTCTGGTTTGGGGAATTACACACCTAGGGGCGGTGACCATCACATCATTCTTCCACCATTTGGGATGGTAGGTGTTTTGTAAGCGGGGAAATGGTATTCTATTGGAGAAATGGCATTGAGTGTTGTTTGTTTTGAGGATGGGGCACCATGGTAGAACGTATGAGTAAGGGCGATGACGATGGGTGGGGATTGTAGATGGATTTGTCGACGGGCCGTCGTGGCATATCATCTAAGAAAGGGAAATGATAGTGTTATGTGATATCGATGCGGAATCATGGATGATTTAATTATAAATGTAGATAAAGACCATATACATCTTCCCAAATTCTTTCATGGTGGGAAATATGGATGGGTCTCCATTACAGGTCGTGGAGGTGACTGTCCAGGTAGGCATTATTAATAGTGGACTATGGCTACTAGAAATGGTTGTGAAGGCGATAGGAATTGTCAATAGAGTGTCATGGAAGGTCATTTGGGAATGGGTAGTGATATTCATATCTTTCATCCCCCTTTATGTCCTAGTATGTATTGTTGATGGGTCACTATGGAAGGTTTTTTGGGAATGGGCTGTGACGTTCATATACATCATCCACCCATGTGGCCTCATTGGCATTGTAAATGGGGTGACATGGTATGTCAAATGAGGGAGGATAGGGTAACCCAAGGGGATAGTGGGAAATATGATACAATGGGACCTATGTTCATGGAATGGTGACACAACATGATGTATCATAGAAAGGGGGTTTGAAAACCATATATAGATCATTTTTAGGGACAATAACTACTTCATCAGACTCGTCTAATGAATCATTCATTTGTCTACGAAATATATGGTTCATTATAGACAAAAAAACTCACAGAGTGGATTTATTATGGTATCCCATGTCCCATATGTGTGTGTATATACACATCACGAGTCAATGTACCAGTGTTGACTAATTTCAATGTCGTTATTACATTCTCAATTATTAATCCTCCCCATTTTTTGACTTGATTTGTTTCATTTCATATTACAAAGTTTTTTTTCCTCCTTAATATACATAGGCATTTTTAATTACATTATATATATGTCAAGTTTCTATACATATAATCATAAAAACTCATTGGAACAGCATGTCAATGTTTGGTACACAAAACATCCCTTGACTTAAATATTTTTATTTATAAATATAATAGATTCTAAATTAGTTAATATTTAATAAATTAATTATGAAATATAAATGTAAACATTAGACATTATAAATAAAATATGAATCTTAAATCTTTGATAATATATATTTATAATGAAAATATAACTTATTTTAAAATTTTTATATTTAATAAATCAACTCTAATATTAATTAAAAATATAAATATATAATTAATTATGTTCAAAATTATAATACGTAGAAATATCATATTACATAAATAAACATTTTAATTGTTTTAAAATATAATAATACAATGTGTGTCCAATTATATTTATACACTATATTATAATCATTTTAACAGAATTCAGTACATATAATTAGTTTAAAAAATAATATATTTTATTATTATAAAAATATTTATTATAAATCTAAATGGATAATATTTAGGCATAAAATATTAATATTATAAATTTATAGTTATTTATGAATAAATTAGATCAAAAGAATTATATACATGATGCATATTTATTTATTAATGAATTATTTATAGTTACAACCTAATATATCGATGTAAATTTATTATATTTATTTCCCTTATATATATAATATTATATCAAAAAATTAATAAATAATATTCCAATTAAATAATTTTCATCATAAATGTTATGAATTATCATTAATGGTGTGGATATCATAAATGAAAATGAATGAGGTCTATTCATTACCCATCATATCTCTTCATATGGCCAAACCATTTGTATTCACCCCGTTAGATTGGAATTAATCTCTTCTACTAGATCACCCCGTTTGTAATCTATAAATACAGTGGAATGATAATGGGAATGTGGGTGATTTTGTGTGTCCATATACTTTTGTTATTTCTTTCATGTTCTATTTTGATTGAGACGTTTTACTTTGCCATCATTATTCTAATGAATCAACCTCATCATACTCTTCCACTTTGCTTCTCCTTTAATAGGCGAATTTCACAACACGTTATCATCACAACTGCTCTGCGAAGTAAAAAAGGTTAGTCATCCCGGTAAGATAAATTTTCCCATGGTGAATATTGAAAAGCTTGGATTTCTACCTCTTGATATATTTCGGAGGAATTACTTTTCATGGATTCTGGATACAGAGATTAACCTTGATGAAAATGTCCTCAGCGAAGCAATTAAAGTTGGAAAACATGCTTCCTATCAAGACCATTCCCGATCCCTAATAATCATATACCCTCACCTCCATGAGGATATGAACAATGAACACCTCACGGTGAAATATTATTTGGTGATGTGGAAGAATATCAAGGATATGTATGATCACCTTAGAATTGTAATTCTACCATGAGCAAGGTTTGAGTGGAGTCATTTGCGATTCCAAGATTATAAATCTGTAAGTGAGTACAACACTAAATTGTTTCAAATAACATCACAACTCAAATTTTGCAAAGATACTATCACTGATACAGATATTTTGGAAGGAACGTATTCTACTTTTCATATCTCAAGTGTGATTCTACAAAAACAATATTGTGAGAAAGGTTTTACAAAATACTCTGAATTACATTATTGTCTTCTTGTTGTTGAAAAAAATAATGAACTCTTGATGAGAAATCATGAATCCAGACCTATCGGTGTGACTCCATTCACTAAATATAATGTGTCCGCTATTAATCAAGGTCATTGGAAGAATTGATGCAATAGAGGCCGAGGAAATTCATTTCCTCTAAGTGGTCATACACCAAATGAGAAGAGGAAGGGGCACCACCAGAAGCGGTCCAATAATGAACAACCAAAGATGAATAATGAAAAGAGAGATGAAAGTAAATGCTTTCAATGTGGCATGAAGGGGAATTGGTCACAAACCTGTTGTATGCCAAAGCATTTTGTTGATCATTATCAACAATCTATCAATGAAAATTAAATTAATGTTGAAGCGAATTTTGCTGACCAGAAATTAAAATATGATGATGATATTACAAAATCTGATATTCCCGAGTATTTTTCACACCCTGAAGGTGATGAGCATATTGATCAAGCATGAATGATCATGACAGAATCAAATATTCATTTTTGTTTTTTGTATTCATGTGGATGAAATTATAAATGTTTTTATGGTTTTGTAATATAAATAAAAATTTCAAGTTTGAATTTGATTTCATTTATTTATTCCTTATATGCATGTTTATATTCATTACTAGAAATGGATGATATAAATTGGTCAGTTGAGAATAGTTTCAATGATGAAGATATTTGTCTCGTCAGCAGTGTAACGACACACACAATTATTAAACATGATAAATATTTTATCACCATTAAATTGGGTATTCCTTATGTGTGTACTTTAACCAGTAGTGAAGAATTAATCGAAGGCTTCAGAAGAAAAAGAATATGCCTACCCGATGGTACACAAATTATTATTAATAATTCATTATTTTCTTCCAAGTCTAGATGAAATTTTTTATGTTTTAAAGATATTCATAATAATAGATATCACATAGAGACAGTATATGATGGAGGTGATGAATGCCTATACATAACAATCATTAAAAAAGAGAACAAATTGATTCTAGAGAAGCTTTTGAGACATCCTTCCGGATTGTACATTGTCAATATTTGTACAACTGAATCAATCATGGTAAACTCTATGTTTACCAACCATGGTACAATTATTGTCTGGCATGAGCGTTTGAGTCATCCGGGGTCAATAAGGATGATGAAAATAATTAAATACACTCATGGTCATCCATTGGTTAATAAAAGGGTTCTTACGCCCCATGATTTCTCATGTGCTGCTTGTTCTCAAGGAAAATTAATTATAAGACCATCACCATCAAAGATTGGGACCTAATCCCCGATGTTCATCGACAAAATTCATGGTGATATCTGTTGACCAATTCATCCACCATGTGGATCATTAAGATATTTCTTGATCATGATTGATGAGTCAAATCGATGATCCCATGTGTGTTTATTGTCAACTCTCCGCCAGGAATTTGCGAAATTACTTTCCCAAATAATAATGTTATGGTATCATTTCCCTGATTATTCTATCAAGAATTTTTGGATTGACAATGCTGGTGAATATTCATCACATTTTTTTAATAATTATTTTATGTCATTGGGAATAAGTGTTGAACATCCTGTAGCTCATGTTCATATATATAATGGTCTATCTGAATCATATATAAAGTGATTAAAACTTATCGCTAGACCATTAATTATGAAAACTAAATTTCCCATTTCAACATGGGGATATGAATTTTTTCATGCAGCAACACTACATCAAATAAGTCCATCATGCTATCTAGATTATTCCCCTTTTCAATTAGATTGTGGTCATGAACCAAATATTTCACACTTAAGGATATTTGGTTGTGCTGTATACGTTCTTGTAGCACCCCCACAATGAACAAAAATGGGACCCCAATGGATATTGGGTATATAAATTGGTTTTGAATCCCCCTCAATCATTAAATATCTGGATATTATAACAAGAGATTTATTCAAAGCAAGAATCGCATATTGTCTTTTTTATGAAAAATTATTTCCAACACTCAAAGGGGGAAATGAATCGACTTCAAAAGAAATATCATGGAAATACACTTCTTTGTTACATCATGATCCTCGTACAAATACAAGTTAACATGATGTTAAAAATATCATTAATTTGAAAAATTTATCAAATCAATTTCATGATGCATTCAATGATTCAAAATAGGTTACAAAATCATATATACCTACTATGAATGCACAAATAAGAATTGATGTCTTAGAAGGACAATCTGATGATATTACCAACATCACTTCCATCCCTCTCCTAACATGTGGGAGACTACTTGGTTCAAAAGATAAAAATTCCCATCAAATAAAGGGGAAACAACCTATAGTGGTTGACGATATGAATTAATTTGATGAAGAAGAAAATTTACCAGAAGTACATGAACATGGTCTAGAGGAAATTTCAATAAATTTCACCAACACTGGAAGATATGGACCCGAGTTGAGATCATTGTTGATGAAACATTTTCATACAATGTAGTTCATTAAAATATGGATGTGGATCAAGAACCTAAAACTATTAATGAACGTCTTTAATGGCCAGATTGTGATCAATTGAATGTTTCAATCCAATCTGAGCTAAACTCACTTGCTAAATGTGAGGTTATTTGGCCGATCTTGAAAACCCCAGAAGGGATAAAGCTTGTTGGATAGAAATTGGTTTTTTTAGAAAATGAAATGAAAATAATGATTTCATGAGATATAAAATCACGACTAGTTGCTCAAGGATTCTCACAATAACCTGGGATTGAATATAATGAAATATAATCTCCTGTAATGGATGCAATAACCTTTTGGTACCTCATGACGTTAGTTGTACATGAGAAACCTGATTTACAATTGATAGAAAAAGTGACTGCATATCTTTATGGTGATATTGATAATGATGTTTACATGAAAATCCATGAAGAATTCAATATTCCGGAAAAATATCCTAGATCTCGAGATCATTATTCGGTTCAGCTGAATAAATCATTATATGGAATAATGCAGTCAGGTCTTATGTGGTATAACCGTCTCAGTAAATTTTTATGATGGATGTTTGTAAAAATGATTCAATTTTTCCATGTGACTTCATTATGTTGAATGTATCTGATTCTGTTATCATTTCAGTATACGTTGAAGATATTAAAATAATTGGAACTAATGATGAACTTTCCAAGGCAGTGGAATATGTGAAGAATGAATTTGTAATGAAAGACATTGGAAATACAATGTTCTTCCTTGGATTTCAAATTGAGCATCTTAAGAATAACATTTTTGTTAATCAATCACATTATACTGCTAATGTCCTACAATGATTTAACATGAATGAACCTCATGCATTAATTACATCAATGGCTTCATGGTCTCTTCATCTTGATAATGATCTTTTTAAACCATGATTAGATGATGAATAACTAATTGGTCTTGAAGAACCATATTTGAGTGTTTTGGAGTGCTAATGTATCTTTAAAATGATACAAGACCTGAAATATCATTTTTTGTGAATTTATTGGCAAGGTATAGTTCTTATCCTACTCATCGGCGATGGAATGGAATCAAACTTGTATTAAGATACCTTCAAGGGTCAAAAGATAGAGGGTTAATTTATTCCAAATCCTCAGAACCAATGTTGGTTAGTTATGTTGATGTTGGATACTTGTGTAATCCACACAAAGAAAGATCTCAAACTGGATATGTATTTACATATGGTGGAACTTCTATTTCTTGGCGTTCTACAAAACAAACAATTACTGCGACTTCTTCTAACCATGATGAGTTGATTTCTATTCATGAAGCAAGTTGAGAATGTGTTTTCATGAGATCAATGATTAATCATATTCTAAATTTTTGTGGATTAGATATGAATAATAATATTCCAACCATATTATATGATTATAATACTTCATTCATAGCAAAATTTAATGGTGAGATTGTTAATGTTGATAGAACAATGCATATCTCACCAAAATTATTTTTCACCCATGACTATCAAAACAATGGTGAGATTGATGTCCATAAAATAAGGTCTTGTGAAAATTTCTTGATTTGTTCACAAATGCATTGTCAAAATCAACATTTGGGAAATTGGTTTATAAAACTACAATGTGAAGACTGAAAATTCTATCGTGACTTTATGAGGGGGAGTTTGGAATGATATACTCTTTTTTCATTAATCTGTTTTTCTCAATGGGTATTCTGATAAGGTTTTTAATGAGGCAGCATATCATGGAATCATTATAATTTTGATTCACTTGATTTTACCAAAGTGTTTTTATTATGTGAAGATTTAAATTAGATTCCATGGGATTATGACATCCAAGGGGGAGGGTTATGAATTATCCTCAATGAAGTGGATGGCATAAATCATAAAGAATGAGGTATATTAATTACCCATCAATTCTGTTCATATGGGTAACTCGTTTGTTTTACCACTGTTAGATTGAAGTTAATATTGTCCATTGGATCACACCATTTGTAATCTATATATACGGTGGCATGATAATGGAAATGTGTGTGATTTTTTGTGTCCATATATGCGTGTTCTTTATTTTTTGTTCTATTTTTGTTGAGATGTTAAAATTCTCCATTTTCATTTCAATCATTTGACGTTTCCATATGTTTTCGCTTCTCTTTTCCTTTAAACAACGAATTTCATAATAATAAATAACTTTTTAGTGTTTTCATAAACTCCATTTTTAATGGATAAGTGGAAACCCCCACAATGACCCAACCTTAAAAAACAATAATTCAAATTCAAACACAAAACAAGAAAAACATGTAACAAGTATTTTTTTGGATTATAAACATATCCAAGATATAGGGTTGGTGGGATTGTGTTATTTATACTATGATGTAGATAGTGATTAAGATAATGGTTCTAGAATTGTATATTTTCATAGAAATTTATTTGGAGTGATATATGATAGGACAATGGTACACATATATGGATGATTTATCATGTCTTGAACATGATAAAATATTATACACCTTTTTGTATTTTTATTGGTGTTTTTGGTTGGTAGGTATTCGGATTAATGCATATCATAGTCATTATATGATATATTTTGGCACAAATGTGTTTTATAAAGGTTCTATATGTATCAGATGTGTCTGGTAGGTGAATAATTGTAATGGTATTGATGGATTTTATTCCTCATTCAAAAATTGTACAAGTCGTAAACATCGTAACAAAAAAATTCAATCAAATATTTATAGAGTAAACTCAATATCATATAGAGGATATTATTCAAGATAAATTTTTTATTAGTTTAAATCATATCATATGAAATAATACCTCTTCATAGGATCCATCCTAAACATATTAATTTATAACACATTACTCATGACACACCCTATGTATCCATGTTCACTGGAAACTATACCATCATGTTTTTTGAAATACATTACAATTCATGAGTCCGGATGGACGTTAATAATATTCTTAATGAATTATTACCATTACACACACTGATGGATAACAATATCCAATGACACAAAAGCATGAACAATTCTTACAAAAGGGTCTATTTTCATAATCTCCCATATTGATTTTTTTAGTATAAACCTCTAAGTATGTTAGTGGGTTGATAATTCTTTATGTGAATAATGATATAATATATATATATAGAAGATTCAATTCCATCCTCAAAATAAATTTTAGAAGCGAATTATGGTGGAAGAGGTGTCAATGTCACATTATTTTCCCTTTCACAACTTACACCAATTATTAACAAAACCCAATGTTCTCTATTTATGTCTTCCAACATAAATTACTAACAAATTTCCCATCATATTTAATGTAAATTGTCTTATCCAATAATAAAGGGAAAAAATTCTATTTGATAGCATCTAGATCACAGGGATACATGTATGGAATTACATAAAACTATTCAATGAATTCACATCATGGATCTGGAGAAAAAAAATTCACAGACATTTAACATCCCAATAATTTTAGATTTTTAGGATTCAATAACCGTTCATATATTTAGACTAATATATTCTAAAATAAGACTAAATTCTGATATTATTAATAATATCTCATTAAATGTATGTCAAATATATATCAAATGATTTTCCATAATCCTACTAGTGTATATAGGTTGATACCTGATTATCTGAATATCCAATTTGAGATTCCCAAAAAAGAGATATATATACATAAAATTTTGAAACATGTTACTAAAATATCAGATTATTCATTTGAGATAAAAGAATATATGGGATTTATATTTATATAGACCATTAATTTTCATGTACCTAGTGGAATTATATGTGCATTAGATTATCCACCATATGTGTGTTTTGTCAAATATTGTTTATTTGAAGCATCTAAACTATCGTATAGTAAATTGGATTTCAAATGTTTTACAATAAAATAGTTGGAACCATACCATTGATAATATATGTGAATATCGATTTGATAATTTAATTTTACACCACAAATGATGAGATGAAGGATGAGGGTGGTATCTTTTAATTTTTATATTAATATCTATCACTTATCTAAAGGATGATTGATTATAAAAATAATAATCCATGTATCTTTTAAAAACAATTTATTTATCCCCATATAGTCCTGAAGAAATTTCATATTAATACTAAAATGTGGAGATCATGAAAAAGCACATATACTTGGTCAGAGTTACTTATAATAATGACTCCATGTATAATGACACTATTATTGGTAATTGACTTGATAATGATCTGAAAAAATTTCATATATAAAAATTGTACATATATCATATATATAAGATTTAATTTTTGATTGAACTCATGATTTGATGTTTCTGTTCAAATTTATTATAGTGGAAGTTCTGAAAAATTAAATTATTAAATATATTTTCGATCATCATCATCAAAAGGATAAAATATGTAAATAATTTTTTATTTTTATCTCTGGGTGAAGTGAGGATACATAGGACGTAGAGTGCATTAAAAAATGCAGATAATATTAGAGGAAGTAATAGTAGGGGGATAAATGTTATATTTCAATAAATTTTATTATGGGGATTTAGATATTCCCATTATTCATCTCCTGAATTCTGTAATTGTCACATATTTGTCCCATATTATGAATATAAATGCATTGGTTCTTTTTTGGGTAGATTAATATGAAAAGAAATGTTATGATTCCTGAAATGATTCTATCATGTGTTAAAGAGGGTAATTAGTTGATGGTTTATTATAAAAATAGTCCAACAAGAATAATATATTTCAAACAATTTTATGTTCCCCATAGTGGGGGAGTTTTTTAAATATGGATCAATTCTTGTTGAAAATTAATTTATTAATTGGAAATGCAATGATACTATAACAATTGGATAAAAAAAATTCTAATTGAAATTTGAGTTAGTTTTGAATTTAGAATATCATGTCTCTCTTTTTAGGAAAATCTTATTAAATTTTAATCCTCCTCTACAATTAAAATTATAAATGATGTCTCATAACCTAAAAAATAATGCTAGATGATAAATTCCTAGTTCTAAAAGTACCATTAGATTTTGGTGATTTATAATTATGTATGGATCACCACAAAACAAATCAGTGAAGTGACATTCAATGATGACAATGATAATATAATAATATTTATTCATATGATGATGAAAACAAGTTTTATATCACTGTAGTGGGATTTATTCAAGACATTCATCTAGTTTTTGATTAACTGAAATTTCACCTTAATAATCCTTTTTCTAAATAACGATTTTATTATTATTTTTAAATGAATAAAAAATTATTGGATTCTAAATATATGTTCATAATGATTCAGAATAAGAAATTCATGAATTTGAAATAGAGATATTTTTTCCCAGGTGATTATTTTTAATTTCATCTTGAATTACTCCGCTTTAGGTAGGCGTTTAATGGATTTTAATTGGTATATTAGAGGTTATATTGGAACATCATAGTCTCATTAAAAGGGATTTTGTGATAATTGGTGACATCATATATTATAATTTTTCAATTACATGATGAATATAATATGTTTTTTGTATGTGAAAATTTGAGTAAAACTGCTCGCACTATGCATCTAATTGATGTGAAATTGATTCATAAAAATTCATGGATTGGTTTTGGAATATTGATCTGAAGAATCAAAATAATATGAGCATGTTTGGCATCATTTTAGTGAGTGAAAAAAATAACTAACATTTCATTTCTAATTTAAAATCACATGTATTAAGTCATACATATCTCATCATTTGTTTGGTTGATGTTTTATAAAGTACTACACATAGAAAATGACTTATAGATAAATTTCCTAAAGAATTAAGAAAATATAATAATCTTTATAAGTTTTTTAGTGATTGAAACATAATATTTACTTAAATATAAATTTTAAAATGAATAAACGCATTTTATATCATTTTAATCACAGCATGTGTTACATTACATTTTGGAATATCCATTCCTATCAAAAATGTCATTTGGGTCATTTTTTTAAATTTAAGAAATAATTTGAATGAGTTTTCTAAATATTGAGCTTGTCGCATGCCTGTTTTTAAAAAAAACTAGTACTTACCCAATGAATTCGCATGGAAATATGTTCAATGGTTAATTTGAAGAAGACAAAATTATACTTCAATATTAATAAAGAACATCAATACTCTAGATACTGAAAAAAATAGTGATACTTGATATTGAACTATAATAGGATAAAATATATAGAATTGAAAACATAATAAAATAAGAAAAAGAAAATTACATAGATGGATATGTAGGATAATATTGAAAACATATTAGAGTATATATCATAATACATAATAAAATCATAAGTATACCATCACTGTACAAAATCAACCATACAAATGCATTATGGAGAATATAAGGAAATAATATAGTAGAATATATAAGGAAAGAAAAATTATTAGAAAACATATAAAACATAATGGATAATATAGTGGATAACAATCAATAGAAAAATAAAAACAACATTTTTGAAAAACAATGAAATGAACGTTCAAGAAAACATTAAAGCATAAGAAAAATTAAATTGCTCACGATGGAGGAAAATGCATAAGTATTAATTTTCAAATACATGAATAATAATAATAAATGGACAGTAATCAAAAAAGTACATGAAAAAAAACATGAATGAAATCAAATAAGTATTAATGTCAATGAGATATTATGAAAAGTACATGAAAGAATTATTATACACTAATTCTATAAACAACACAATATTCCAATGAAAATGAATTAAAAGAACATTGAAATGGACAATTAAATTTTAAGACATATATCAGAAGTCTTTATGTAATCGAGAAACTATGTCACAGTGTACAAATATCCAACTTCAAATGCCTAAAAAAAATTTCTACAAATAAATAAATCCTTACAATAAGTACCCATGAATTTGTAGAATAAAAAAATGATTACATAATTGTAATAATTAGAAATAAAAAAAATAAGTCACAATTTACCTTTTGAATCCTACAATGAAAACTAGTGTGCTCCTTCCATGCATGCCCTTAGCTGGTTGAGTGCCACTGATACATAATGCACCTCACGGGCCAGTGATACCTAATGCACATCACATGCCAATAGAGAAGACAATAAATGATGAAATGATAGAATTAGATCAAAATCATGGACATCAGTATTGAAATGTTTCTTCCAGGAAATCACATCATTATTCTCATGTTTCTGCCAGGAAATCAGATAACTGGGCCTACAAACTAAATGTTTAAGATAAAATTGGATCAGAATAATTGGTAGCTCACACATGACAATCAGAGATTTGAAAAAACATTCACACTCCATCTAAGTACACATTATAACAGACTCCTTGACAAACCACAACCAATTACATCAACTTCAAGGGGAAAAATAAAAAAAATGAAAAGGAATAATTTGAAAATACCACATGAAACTTGGCTAAAAATATGATGGCTTGGTCAAAGTCAAGCAAGGCATTCTAATTTCAAATTATCTAATCTCAGCCAAGCAATGCATTTGAGTAGAGTGAGATGAAATCAGATAATCTGAAATGTGTGGTCATTATGAAACCCACTTCTGTAAACCATAATCTTCATTTAATGATGGTTCAAAAAAAGAATTTAAATGAAATGGATAGTATACAGCCCTCTATATGTAATGTATACAAGCATGTCACATTCAACCAGCTATATGTACTCTATGAATTTATAGAAATTAAAAAATTCTTAAAGTTCAATGTATACAACAATGTGTAATGTTTGTATTTATAGAAATTTATGGATATATTTATGTAAATCTGTAGCAAACATGAAAATTGAAAAAGTTCAGTGTATACAACACTCTATATGTACTATATACAACCAGGACACATACAACCAGATATATGTACTGTATTCAATTATATAACTTAAAAAATTATTAAAGTTCAGTGTATATAGCACAATGTATTGTATGCAGTTATAGAAATTCATAAAAATCATTTATTGAAACTTGTTGAAAACAAGAAAATTTTAAAATTTCAATGTGCACAGTATATCTGTAATCATACATGAACTAAAAACAATTCGAGGAACACATATTAACATAGGAATAATTCAAAAGACGGAAAAAGAAAGCAAGGTTTTATAAGAATCAGTACCTCCAGTACTGTTTTTTTCCTAGAAATGGAAACTAGAAGTGAGATTACAGTTTGACGATGCACGACTGACATTCATAGCACCACCATAAATTGAAGTACAAACCAAAATGTAAATAGAAACCTAGGAAACAGGACCATATCTAATTAAAGGAACAACAAACCTATTAGATGATGATAATCCACCATGGTTTGATGATCGAAGATAAATAAAAAAAATTGATATAATACAAGGTCCAATAAGACATATATCATGGAAATAGAAACCAGGTTACATGTTTCACTATCAAATAAATCCCAATAGATTCAATTTAGGGAAGCTTAGATTTAGGCATGCAAACACCCATGAAATACCATAAATGAACCCATATAGAAAGAAATACAATCAGTCATGAATCCAAACATAATCAAACCTAAAATCATGCCTTTGAACAATGAGCTATATCAGCTATAATAATTTGTACCAAAATAGTTGAATATGTACATATCTTACATTCAACTCTCATCTCAATGCTTCTACCTGCTGGCACATGCAAGTTTTCTCTTTCAATAGGAGTTGAATCTATACATAATGGAAACACCCATGGAATACCATATTTTGCTAGGAAAATGATTCATTGAACTAATAAAACACCTAAACACGTCTTGAACAAATAACATGATACAATACCCCAAAATAATGCATGATTCACATGCTCAAACAGTGTTAGTCAAAGTAAAATAAAGATCTGAAATTAAAATTGACATATTTATTAATTCAATGTACTTTAAACTATTCAATTGTAAATAGTATCATGTCATTTAAGTATAAAAAACCCCCAAACTTGGATGTTGTTTGCACTAGAATATTTGTGTTCAAAACCAGAAGGACAGAAGGATTAATTATAAAATGTGAATATAACCAAAGGGAAATAAATACTATTGATTTATCAAAGTTAAACAACCATATGTATACTAAATTTTAAGAGTGATCATACTATTCAACTGGAAAAATTATAGTTGTCTCCAAATATGGTTGTTTTTGGTACCTCAATGAAAAAATCCCTCTGAAAAAATGGAAAACGACATGTTATCCAAATGATTTAGTATTCATAAAACATGTTTTGACCTTAGAAGAATACGATGGAATGCACCCTGAAAAATAATGAGACCATAATTAATTTTGACTATCATCCAAACAGCAATTAAAAACATAAATAGAGAAACATATCCCTAAAGATCCTTGAAAACCGATACGATAACGTATCTAGATTACATAACAGTTATGTATCCAAAAAAAGACCAGATCATAATTTTTCAATATAATATACTGAACAGAATGTTCCTTAAAAAGGCTTCAGGGAGAAGTTGTCGAATGGCATTGGTAGACATCCATATGAAGAGGCAAATCCACACTACAATGCACAGAACCAATTAATCACCAAAGACAAAAAATAAGCAATGTAATATAATTAAATAAAGATAGCTGGAAATGAAACAAAAGAATAAAAAATCGAAATTCTTCATTTCTCGAGAAAGAAGAAAACCTAATTAATATAGAAAACATCATGCTACATCAAATACCAATGCTAATGAATGAGACAAACCAAACATAAGTAAACCAATTATATATTACAGAATACAGTAGTTACTGCACTTTTGAGATATGAAAAATAAACAAGCCGATAAAGAACACTTACTGAAAAAGGGTTTACAAACACAACCTTAATAATGTTTATAGACTTGACAAGAATTATGTAAGGAGTTAAATTTGTAATGGAAATTTCAAACTATTAGATAGAGTTAGTTGCATAAATTACCTTAATTTAGGCATATATACATTTATTCTAATTTGGCTGTTTTTTAGTTTCTCATTTCCACCTTTTGGAGATGATGTTCATTGGCAAATGATGATGCAGGCTTTGGGTCTGGAGATAGGGAGCCTTCCACAGGAGCTTCAACATCGAAATCAGTCATCATTTTTTTCTATAAGAAGGATTAATTATAACGAATGAGAAGAATCCAATGCGTATTAGTAATACCAATGTAACATGATATTATTTTTTAACAGATAGAAAATAACCAAAAATAGAGTGTTATGAAGATTATAGGTAATAGGAAAAAAATATGAAGAAATATACTTTAGTGTATTAAACATGTACAACATTAGTGTTACAGAGTTAGAATTTTGAAAATTTATACCTTGGATGAAGAGACAGTAGTAGTACATATATCAACAACATCACATATGTTCATGATGAGTCCTGAAGAAGAAGTGATTTGATGTTCCTAAAAAAGATTTTTAAAATAGGTTAGCACATTTCAAGTATGGGGTCTATGTTTTGTTTAAAAATTAAATTGTAATGAAGTAACTATAAAAACATTATTGTTATGTAATATTCAGCATACTTCCTTGAAATTCTTGTGGAAGATTGAGACTGAATACCTAGTTGTGTACAGAACTCTGATTATATTTTATCATATAATCTTCATTATCCCGGATGAAGAGCACCATGTATGTGTTCTTTTCGGAACTGCATTTTCAATTTTGAATTTTGTACTCTGTCACGTCATGTAACAGCAGAACATTCTTTGATTTGAAAACATTTAACTCAGTGGGGGGGGGAACCAAACTCATCATGGTCCTATGTTATAATAAAATGGGAAAGTGAGTTAAATAACATTTTTTACATGAAAAAAATAGAATGGTGAAGAATCTTACTTGTATCATATCATCTCTCAACTGTGAAGATGATTTTCTTATAAACTGCTTCACTTGCTTATCAAAGAGAATTACAGATATCGAGTCCATATCATCTTTAATCATCAGTTGTACTCTAAACCTGATATGTTTATATTTGTGTACTCTTTTTACAACTTCTGTCATATAAGAACAATACTAATGAATAAATAGTTAGAAAACATGGTAGAAAGTAGATGAATACCTGGGAGTATTTAAGGATGTTGTTATCTTACAACTTTGGCACCAAAATTTTCCATCGGATACTTGTATTTTTTTGTGAATGAGTTGCATGATTCAAAATACCAGTGATGAGTGATTTGATGTTTTACTATTGTCGCATCAATCATACACCATGTCGGCTATGAAAGAATTAGTAATATTAATACAGTTATCAAAGAAGATATTACATGTAGTGCATCATAGTTCACATACTGAAATAATGGGAACTGGATACTATACTTACCTGTAGTATTTTTTTAACATCATAAATGTGATTTTTTTTGTTCCAATATGGAATCATTGTAATGCATCTGTTTGATCTTGTTGATGGAGGACTTTGAAACTGGGAATGATTTATGAAGCCAGTTCTAATTAATTAAGTAAAACCATTATTCAGGAAGAGAAATAATGTTAATTTTAGACATATGGAACTTAGTTGAAGGAAGAATAAGTTCACATATAATGGCAGTTGATAGTTTACCTGCTCCTAAACTCATGGTCTACTGGGATGTCACGGTTGAGTAGTATTTTCGATGAATTAATTGATGTTGTGATAATAACATATGATGGGACATGCAGAACAAAATGTGACCGAAATAAAGTTTTCATATTAAGAAAAATACAGTTCATTAAGTGAAACAAGAAACAAATTTTTTTTAACACATAGATAGATTTCATACATCTCAACCACTTTGCCCTGACAATCTGCAAGATCACTACTGTAGAGGATTCCATGTTGTTCTCCAAGCACACTTATATGATGTTCGCAAACTCCCCCCACAAGATAAAATTTATTTTCAATCCTATGGAACAAATCATTGTAGATGTTTTGGTAATAACAATAATATATGTAAATTGTAGAGGGAAGAGAAGGATGGAAACCTGTCATCCTCCAAAATGACATGAAGCTTTTGTTTTGTAGTACTAGCAGAATGTGTGGGGTATGATTTTCATGGATGTCCAATAATTTCTAAAAATGGTATGAATTATTTTGAAGGAGTAGTTTTTCAATAAGAGTGCATCACTGTTACGTAATGTATCAATACAATTGAATTTAAGTAAATTTAATAGAATTAGAAACAACAGTTTCTATGAAAGTAAATAATTTCAACATGCATGAACAAATTTTCACTATATCACAGAATTTAATACAGAATTGGAGTTATTTAATGTACCTATTAGATGATGTTCCAGAACTGATTTGTTGATGATGTCATCAAAATTAATGAAGTCAAAAAAGAAGAATGGTAACTAAGCATCTGTTGATCGAACAAATTTTGTTTTTGTGAAAAATAATCTGCAAGCATGTCTTGTCCCCATGTAACTTACTTGATGAGGAGCAATCTGGATGTTTTGTATAATGTAGCAAAGGCCTACTTATAGGACTGGTTTCTACTTGTTGATTGAATGGTGGTTGTTAATTTCACACTGTATTTTTGTCTACTACATAAAATAATAAAATTTCAAGGTGAATATTTAAAAGCCAGCTGTAACATTTATGAGAGATGAAAAAACATACTACAGAATAAATACATATTGTTGGTGTTATGGAAACATTACATGAACTGTATTTTTTGCAATGGATACACTCACTTGGGCATCATAGATAATCAGATCGATAGCCAAAACACCGTATTCGGGTGAGGAGTTCAACAACAAATTCAATACATGCACTTCTATTTTCAAATTTTCATAAGCATCAACAGTAATCTCATTCAGATGCCAGATTCTACGTGACATGCTTACAGTTATGCATGATTACAAATATTGTACAGATATGACAGATGAAGCATCCATTATATTTTTTTGTGATGATATATAATAAAATAATCGAAGCATCGATTTTTTTTTAATTTAAAATGAAAAGATACTTACCATAGGTTATCAAAAATTTCCCTGTAAACAATTTTTTCTTTAAAGTTAGTGGTGTGTTTTTCTCAATCATCAACTAAAATTTTTAAACCACTAGCTGACGTCACTCTAGATACGGAAACATAATTTTGTCCTTGACAAAACATAGGCTTGTGAAGATACAAACATATAGAAGATAGAGACTGTCCTTGACGTTTATTAATAGTCATTTCATAAGAAACATTTAAAGGATATTGTCTTCTTTGTAATTTGAAAGGCCATCTTATATCATTATGTGTCATATTTATTCTTGGGATGAATGCAAGATATCTAAAATGATAGCCGGTTAATATCTATTCTCCAATGACATGGTTACCCACATTTCTAACGATAATATGTGTACCATTGCATAGCCCCACTGATTGGTCAACATTTCGAAGAAACATAATGGGTACTCTGATTTTCAAAGTAATTTTATGTCCAAGTAACCCAGAGGCAGTGATACCATTCAAGAAATCAGTTGTATATATGTTCTATGGATGATCTATATCAAAACTGGTATTGCAAATATAATCACAGCTGAAATAATATTTTCCTTCAGAAGTAGTAAGATATAACATGTAGTAATTGATTTCCTGCACAACATCACGTGTTAGTGCTAATATAGCACGACCTTTCAAATACGAAACATCTGAAATGTTTTCAATGAAATATGGGTAAGGAAATTCTACAGATGTTTTTAGAGGGGATTTATTTGTTACAAGAAAGTAGGAGGATGGTATTTCAATGCACGCGCCCCCATTAGCATGCTCTCCAATGTGATCATCACCAATGTACAAAATCCACTTTGCAAAATCTCGAACTTTGGTTGAATCGTCTATAGTATCAAGTGATTTCAACCTCATGTTCTGATTCAATGTTAAAACCCTATAGTGCTTCCAGAGATATGATGATCGTATACTTTCAAATAAAATGTCACTTCACTCTCCTCTAGGGATCACTAGTAGTATTTTCTGAAATCTCCACCCTGGACCACTTTTAGACAACCAAAAGTTCGATTAGAAGATTTTTCATTTTTTAATGACATAATATCTATTAATTTATGATCAAGAGCTTCAAAACGATGTTTATTAATCATTGGAGCCTCATCCTAGATAATCAATTTGGTTTGTTGTAGTAGTTGTGCAACATCACTCCCCTGTTGAATGTTACAGACTGACTGATCATTTATAGAAATTGGTATTCGAAATTTTGAATAAGATGTTCTTCCTCCAGGTAAGAGTAATGATGCTATTCCTCTGGAGGCAACTGCTTGAACAATTTTTCCTTCGGACCATAGTAGACATGTTAAAACACTCCAGATGAAAGTTTTACCCATACCTCCAAATTCATGGAAGAAAAAGAAGCCACCATCAGGACAAGATAACACATACATAATTTCATAGATTACATTTCATTGTTAATCAGTATGCATATTTTCTAATGTTCTGTATTCAACATGAATATTTTCCCTATCGTACTTATGCTCTTCCGCAATAAGTTGATTCGGTTTAGGAGACAATGTATACTCTAGAAGGGGAATTGGATGATAACACTGCAGAGATTTTCCATTGATGTGAAGAATGTTGTATATTTTAGACAATGCATACATTTTTTTTGATGATCTTTCAATGTCAATTCTAAAATATAGTGTATTAATGTTAGAAAGAACTGCAAAAATTTCAATATATTACAGTCAAAAAAGTAAGATGTTTATACCTTGTAGTTGTAGTCATTGTTGTTGGGCATATAAAATGTCCTCTGTTAGGATTTTCCAGGTTGAAAACCAAACAATGTCAGGTCGAGAAACGAAATTTGAGAATACCTTTTCAGTGAATAGTCTTCTCAAAAAATATCCCATTCCCAAAGAAGATACATCTTGTAGTGCTTGTATGAATTTGTTGTCTTTAGATAGAAGTCCCATTGCTGAACATGTTTCTCTTAATGTAAGATGAGTAATGTTTTTCACTATTCTGATAGATTCATATGAAGCATATCCTCTGACCATTGATAATTGAATACACAAGTAATGTAGTTCCCCAGAAGAGGGTAACACATAGTATAGTCTCCCAATACTATTGTAACACCCCAGGTAAATAAAGAATATGACATTTCATATTTATCCATATTTGTGAATAAAATATTTAAATAACTTTAAAGGGGACGCTATGATCAATGGCGTACCCAACACGCAACAACGAGTTTCTTGGGAATCTTACGTTGCACTCTAATAATAAAATAATATTATTTTAAATGGTAGTTAACATGTATCTGTTGTAATGGCGGGAATGGATAGAAATAACTAAAATATGATTATATATGTTTTTAAATGTTTTTACATTTATCCAATAAAAGATAATGGCTTAAAATACGGAAAGAATTCAATTTTAGGCGTATATGCCCTAGTTTTCACTAAAGGTTCACTTATCACCTTTTGATGGAGAACCGTCATTAAATATATTTTTGATCACTCTTATACATTATTTTGGACAAAATAAAACTCTTATTATGAATCAGGACATCAAAATTTACTTTGTGTAATTTTTTGGTATCTTTCCGATAAAGTTCATTTTTTTAATGAATAGTGTAAAATGTTGTATTTTAATTCAAAACCACTTTTTAATCTAATTTATTTATATGATTAGATTATATTTTGAATTGGTTTTAAAGTGAAATTAGAAAATATTTTTACCATTAAATCCAATAGTGTTCATTGGAATCAATTTCACTTTGAAATCAGACTTAAACTACTGTCAATCTTTTGATACTTATTGTTTCATAAAACACGCTATTTGACATGACAGTGGGAATTAATTATTAAATTAATTAATGTGACTTATATGTTTTGAATTTTTTAAAATGGACTTCATTTTTGAATTCAGAATATCAAATATAGCTTAGGGTGAATTTTTTGGATTTTTCTAAAAAACTTCAATTTTTGATGAATAGTGAAACCACTAAGTGGTACTTATAAAAACTGATTTTCCGTTTAAATGAAATTTTGCCATCATTGTGTTTTGATTTTAAAAAATCCGACATACATGGTTTTCATTAAGAAGTAAAATGTGGTTCAATGAGATTAAAATAATTTTTTTGTGAATAGTAACTTATTAAGTTTTTAATTGCGATTAGTGGTAATTAGTGTAGTTTAAGGTAAAAATAATTCTTTAATAAAATGAGATGATCTTGACACATGTCTTACCCTCATTGGTTGTATCCTGGCCGACCATGAAAAGCCATGGGTATACTTGGGGACCCCATGTATCCACTTTGGTTGGGAAATGACATAAATAACATTTTATTTAATGTAAAAGTAAAATTGACACAAACATGATATGTTTTACTAAAACAATTTTTAAGTGGGGTTATACAAGTCATCTTTTTGATTATAAATATTAATTGGAATGATAAAAAGATTTCCTAAATCATAGTATTTTTTTTATAATTTTTAGAAATTAAATAAATTAAATTATTTATGACATAATAATGATGCAGCGATGACATCATTATTTGACGATTTAAATAAAACGGAAAGATAATGTATAATCAATGAACTACACATGTCCAAAACTTATTGGATGAGTGGATTTCGAATTCTTATCACCTTATCCACGAATTAGATCAATGTGGGACCTTTTGAAACAGAAACACATTTTCAAATAAATTAATATTTATTTACTTTCCAAAAGTGCCCCTCCTCTCCTCTTATAAAAGGCCCCCACCTCTACCTCATTTAACACACTCCTCAAGCATTTGGCTCGGCCAAAACCTGCCCATTTACTCTCTCCACATCCCTGTACTCATCCTAGAGGATTCCCTTTGGGCAGAATCCTTTCAAAGGAAGCCTTTAGGCTCAAATCAAAAGGAGTTACACTTTTAAAGGTAATTCATTCTCTCATGTTCATTTGTTTTATTTTGCTTCTCCAACCCCCTAAACTCTTTTTATTTACTTCTTTTGTAAAAACACCAGTATTTTCAATATACTAGGATTTTGTTATAAGATTTATTCGAGCTACACTCTCACACAACTACATCAAATGGTTAAAGAACATACGGTTTCCGTGGATGGTGAAATTATACCTCCCGAAACGATGATTGTTCAATACTCATTTAACACCCTCAATGGTGGCCATTATGATGTCACTATTTTTATATATGATATATAATATGTTTATGTTTTATTTATGCTTCTGTATTTTTCATTTTTGTCTTACCTTTATGGCTTCCATTATGGGTATACGCGATATCTTCAATTAAGGAAGTGCGGACTACCGCCCCCTCAAAGTGATTTGATTCATTAAATACCATATGTGGGATGTATAAAGGATGGGAATGTGATATTATATATGATATTATACTGGAATTATAATATAACTTTATATAATTATTATTCCATTCTATAAAATACGAAATAGAAATGAAAGTAGCGTTCATGCGTACGTACGGCTTACCGTCTCCATGAACGGTGCATTTCATTTCTTACCTATAAATGATTATGTAATGTTATAAATGCATGAATGTACTGGATATATATGACATATATGATAACTACATAATTAATACAATTCTGGATATAATAAACATTTGGATACATGAACAACATGTAATTGTAGGAAGTCCACTTTCGACTTAAGAACCAAATATCGGCAAAATAAATATTATTAACTTAAATGATTACATAATTTTTATGACATGGTAATAAGTGGTATAAATGTAATAATGAACTTGAAAAAGGTTCTTAAGGAATTAGAAATTAACTCAAGTTTATTATTAAGGAGATTAAAGAACGATCGAGTCATGTCGGACCCGAGGTAAGGGATCCTACTCCTCTCTTTCTTTTTAAGTACACACTTTTATGTCATTCCTTTTAAAGCTCATCTTTCTTGTTATTGGGATGATCATTTATATTACACTTACTGTAATTTTTATTTTCATGTGATGAGAGACCCTATTCTCTCTCATCAATCCATTTTGGAAGTTTTGAGTGGCGCCGTTCGGCTGCCAAACTTTCGTAAGAGATCTAACCTCTCTCTTCTTTTTAAGTACTCTCCTTTATGTCACTTCTTTTAAGATCCTCTTTGTAATGTTAGGGGATGTTATTTTATATTCTTCTTGCAGTACATTTTATTTTAATGTGATGAGATACCCTATTTGATCTCATCAATCCATATTCGGAAGTTTTATGTGGCGCCGTTAGGCTGCCGAGTTTTCGTAAGGGATTTTTCATCTCACTTTTATTCCCGTGAGATTTATGCTACATTTGCCATAAATTCCATTGAGTGGTGTATGTACTGCCCATTATTCTACTCTTTGTGTAATATACTTTCGTTTATGAGTATTTACATCAATTATCTTTTGTCCTTCTTTCATGGGGTGAATGTTTTGAAAGATACCCAAGTCGGTAAAGGAACCTTTCACCCTCCTCTTTTTTAAAAGACTTCTTTTGTTGGTTATTTCAATTTACATATCGTTATGTAGGGATATGTTCTCATATATCCTTATTGATGTAAATTTTATGTCCAAGTGATGAGATACACTTTTTATCTCTCATCAAATCATTTTGATGTGATGTCGTTAGGCTGTTAAGGGAACTTTTTAACCCAATTTCGATTTCTTTGGGTTCAACTTGTAGTCATTGAATATGTCATCCATTTAATATGTGTGAATGACCTTTCATTGTTTTACACTTAATATCCACTTATATTGGGTGTATATATATTTGTCACACATATTTTTTGAGATTTATTTGTCCTTAATTTAACGATACCTTCTTTATAAGGGATTTCATCACATTTGACATTTCTATCGAGGGCTCATTGATGTTATGCACCAATTCACTCTTATATGGTGTGTATATTGTCCTTTGGAGTATTATATCTTGAATCCTTTTATTCTCATGATATTATAAAATTCTGACTAAATGTTATTCCTCGATTATTGTATTCAAGTGTCTCTAATTTTGGTAAAACCCCTTTAACCAAAATATCGTTTTAAATGTTTTAATTATTTGTTCTTATTAATATCCATGTTTTCAAAATGGTTTTATGGATTTATTTATATGGATATTAATGGTTTAAAATGTTAAAAGCTTCAAGGTGGTATGGGACACTTTGATTCAAAAATCTCTTTATTAAATGTTTTAAATGGTTTTAGAAATGGTTTCTTTTTGAATGGATTCAATATTTCAATATACTAAAATGTTATATTGTGATTGAAATGTGAAAATGTTATGTTTACTTTATGCATGTTTTATGTGACACATTTATGTTATGGTTCTTGGGAATTGTTATGAAAACGGGTGGTTCCGTGATAAACTAAGGGCGGATGAGCCCGTTATAGCTCTCCAATGCATTGGGTAACGCGAAGGAGTGAAACGTTAAGGTTTCTCCGAAGAGATTTAGGGAATATACTGTGATGGGTATTCCAAATGTAACAAAGAGGGTTACTCCCCACGTAAGAATGTTATGAATGCCTCAAGTTACCTTTATGTCTTATGTTTTCTATGATTTATTCATGGTTTGATGAGGTATGTTAAAGTGGCTATGTTTTATGGGTAAAGTATGATTTCATTCTTATGTATATATGAACTCATGTTTCCTTTCCATATTTTTATAACCCTTACTAAGCTTTTTATGCTCATCCAAAGTTTTTGAAATGTTTTTCACAGGTCAAGGGAAAGGTACATGATGTGATGATAGTGACAAGGATGTTTCAAGAAAGAATCCGTGTTATATTTTAAATATGTTTCTGTTGATGGGAAGAATGAATACTGTCTTTTATGTAACCACTTTGTTTAAATGTGGAATGTAATTCAAGCTTCATGATCTAATTATCTAAAACTCTAAACCTGAAAAGATCCTCAATGTGTAATCTTTTAATTACTCAATATTAAGTAAGGTTTAAGGCTGGGGCCTTATAGTTGGTATCAAAGGCCGGTTTAGAAAACTTTAGAGGTTAGGGTATTCTTTAATCATAAGTGACATTACCATAATGGTTAGGATTTCATAAAGAGTCCTAGTTTTAGATAAAGTGAATGAGTAAGTATATCTTAGTGTTTACCTTCCTCGTTAGTACATTATGGTTTTGTTGATATACTCACACTGACCTGTTTGGTTTTAGTAAATGGCTGAATCTAGCAGGCACCAAAGTGACAATGGGTTTAAAGGAAACTGTGGTGGTTCTCTGATTAAGATACTCGATGAGATGGGGGATTCAATGAGGAATCTCATGGTTTTTCTAAACCAACTATCAAGGAGTCATGATCATCCACTTGAACCTTGGTGAGCTCTCTAATGCATCATGTACGAGATGGCCAACTCAATGTGGAAATTCAGGTAATAATTATTAAGGTAACCATTAGGGTTTATATGATCCTTACTTTTGAGGTAATTATGGGTTATTATATGATATGATGAAAAATGAAGGGCATGAGATAAAATTGATGTTAAAATATGTTATGATTATTCTTGAAGATTTTATCTCATTTTGGGGAATGTTTTAAGAATAATATAGTTTTGGAAAAAGGACAACACGCAGACCGTGTGACATCCCATCGCGTCGGACAAAGCTGCGGGAGTAAAACCCACAACCAAAGTGCGACTGGTATTTATCCCCTACCACAGGACTACGTGAAGTACCTGGTTAGTTTGACCGATTCTTTTTAGTTATATGATTTTATGAATTAAGAGTAAGTTGATTTTGGAGGGTATGTGATTAGGATAATTACTTTTCAATGTGAGACTTTAGGAGCAACTGATGATGTTTGGAGATAAATGTTACAATTTAACTTGGTAGACTATGTGACTAAATCCTTCAATGATTTGGGATTCAATCTTAGTTTGGTTTACTTTGAAGAATTTTATGGACAAATGGTCCTCGTGGAACTTTGGGTTTTGTTGGACAAATTTTGGAGATTAAGAATAGATTTTCTTTTTATAAAGGGTTATCCTTTTCTGGATTATCTGATCTTGTACTAGCCTTTTTGGTTTTGGTTTTGGTTAAATACATGGGAAGTATATAGTTCTATTTTGTGGATTAGGTGATTCTCTAGAAGTTGATTATAGTACTCTTAATGTGAACAAGTCTTCCTAAATACTCGTCTTTTGGAGAAAATATGAGTTTGTGTAAGGAATCTAATAAAAGTTGAAAGTCAATGTGATAAGTGATTATGTTTCCTTATGAATAAATTCCTCAATAAAAAGTAACTTAAAACAAAAATGTTGTCTATTAACTTTTCCTACTGGGGAATCGAATACCGTTTAACCCATCACAAGTTTGTGATTTTCTCGTGGTTAACTTTCTCCTAAACATGTTTTCTATCACTCTCCATCAGAACATGACCCTTTGTTTTTTCCTCCATGTCCATATTTTCATACTTGGAATCCTAGTATGGGTTAACTCGGGTGACCTTTGTACTTATCTCTCTTTATTTTAAAGTGTTTGTTTTACCGACTTTTGTTCCGATGTGGGACTTTCAAGGATGTTTCCAAGCGCAATTTTAAAATTGCGAGGACGCAATTCCCAAAAGGGGGGAAGGATGTAACACCCCAGGTAAATAAAGAGTATTCCATTTCATATTTATCCATATTTGTGAATAAAATATTTAAATAACTTTAAATGGGACGCTATGCTCGATGGCGTACCCAACACGCAACAACGAGTTTCTTGGAAATCTTACGTTGCACTCTAATAATAAAATAATATTATTTTAAATGGTAGTTAACATGTAGCCGTTTTAATGGCGGGAATGGATATAAATAACTAAAATATGATTATATATGTTTTTAAATGTTTTTACATTTATCCAATAAAAGATAATGGCTTAAAATACGGAAAGAATTCAATTTTAGGCGTATATGTCGTAGTTTTCACTAAAGGTTCACTTATCACCTTTTGATGGTGAACCGTCATTAAATATATTTTTGATCACTCTTATACATTCTTTTGGACCAAATAACACTCTTATTATGAATCGGGACATCAAAATTTACTTTGTGTAAATTTTTGGTATCTTTCCGATAAAGTTCATTTTTTTAATGAATAGTGTAAAATGTTGTATTTTAATTCAAAAACCACTTTTTAATCTAATTTATTTATATGATTAGATTATATTTTGAATTTGTTTTAAAGTGAAATTAGAAAATAGTTTTACCATTAAATCCAATAGTGTTTGTTGGAATCAATTTCACTTTGAAATCAGACTTAAACTAGTGTCAATCTTTTGATACTTATTGTTTCATAAAACACGCTATTTGACATGACAGCGGGAATTAATTATTAAATTAATTAATGTGACTTATATGTTTTGAATTTTGTAAAATGGACTTCATTTTTGAATTCAGAATATCAAATATAGCTTAGGGTGAATTTTTGGGATTTTTCTGAAAAACTTAAATTTTTGATGAATAGTGAAACCACTAAGTGGTACTTATAAAAACTGATTTTCCGTTTAAATTAAATTTTGCCATCATTGTGTTTTTATTTTCAAAAATCCTACATACATGGTTGTCATTAATAATTAAAATGTGGTTCAATGAGATTAAAATAATTTTTTGGTGAATAGTAACTTATTAAGTTTTTAATCGCGATTAGTGGTAATTAGTGTAGTTTAAGGTAAAAATAATGCATTAATAAAATGAGATGAGATTGACACATGTCTTTCCCTCGTTGGTTGTATCATGGCCGACCAAGACAAGCCATGGGTCAACTTTGGGACCCCATTTATCCACTTTGGTTGGGAAATGACATAAATAACATTTTATTTAATGTAAAAGTAAAATTGACACAAACATGATATGTTTTACTAAAACAATTTTTAAGTGGGGTTATACAAGTCATATTTTTGATTATAAATATTCATTGGAAATATAAAAAGATTTCTTAAATCATAGTATTTTTTTATAATTTTTAGACATTAAATAAATTAAATTATTTATGACATAATAATGATGCAGCGATGACATCATTATTTGACGATTTAAATAAAATGGAATGATAATGTAAAATCTATGAAATAAACATGTCCAAAACATATTGGATAAGTGGATTTCCAATCCTTATCACCTTATACACGAATTATATCAATGCGGGACCTTTTGAAACCGAAATACATTTTCAAATAAAGTAATATTTATTTACTTTCAAAAGTGCCCCTCCTCTCATCTTATAAAAGGCCCCCACGTCTACCTCATTTAACACACTCCTCAAGCAATTGGCTCGGCAAAACCCCGCCCATTTACTCTCTCCACATCCCTCTCCTCATCCTAGAGGATTCCCTTTGGGAAGAATCCTTTCAAAGGAAGCCTTTAGGCTCAAATCAAAAGGAGTTACACTTTTAAAGGTAATTCATTCTCTCATGTTCATTTGTTTTATTTTGCTTCTCCAACCCCCTAAACGCTTTTTATTTACTTATTTTGTAACAACGCCAGTATCTTCAATATACTAGGATGTTGTTATAAGATTTATTCTAGCTACACTCTCACACAACTACATCAAATGGTTAAAGAACATACGGTTTCCGTGGATGGTGAAATTCTACCTCCCGAAACGATGATTGTTCAATACTCATTTAACACCCTCAACGGTGGCCATTATGATGTCACTATTTTTATATATGATATATAATATGATTATGATTTATTTATGCTTCTGTATTTTTCATTTTTGTCTTACCTTTATGGATTCCATTATGGGTATACGCGATATCTTCATTTAAGGAAGTGCAGACTACCGCCCCCTCAAAGTGATTTGATTCGTTAAATACCATATGTGGGATGTATAAAGGATGGGAATATGATATTATATATTATATTATACTGGAATTATAATATACCTTTATATCATTATTATTCCATTCTATAAAATACGAAATAGAAATGAAAGTAGCGTTCATGCGTACGTACGGCTTACCGTCTCCATGAACGGTGCATTTCATTTCTTACCTCTAAATGATTATGTAATGTTATAAATGCATGCATGTACTGGATATATATGACATATATGATATCTAAATAATTAATACAATTCCGGATACAATAAACATTTGGCCACATGAACAACATGTAATTTTAAGAAGTCCACTTTCGACGTAAGAACCAAATATCGGAAAAACAAATATTATTAACTTAAATGATTACATAATGTTTATGACATGGTAATAAGTGGTATAAAAGTAATAATGAACTTAAAAAAGGTTCTTAAGGAATTAGAAATTAACTCATGTTTATTATTCAGGAGATTAATGAACGATCGAGTCAAGTCGGACCCGAGGTAAGGGATCCTACTCCTCTCTTTCTTTTTAAGTACACACTTTTATGTCATTCCTTTTAAAGATCATCTTTATTGTTATCGGGATGATCATTTATATTACACTTACTGTAATTTTTATTTTCATGTGATGAGAGACCCCATTCTCTCTCATCAATCCATTTTGGAAGTTTTGAGTGGTGCCGTTAGGCTGCCAAACTTTCGTAAGAGATCTAACCTCTCTCTTCTTTTTAAGTACTCTCCTTTATGTCACTTCTTTTAAGATCCTCTTTGTAACGTTGGGGGATGTTATTTTATATTCCTCTTGCAGTAAATTTTATTTTAATGTGATGAGATACCCTATTTGATCTCATCAATCTATATTCGGAAGTTTTATGTGGCGCCGTTAGGCTGCCGAGTTTTCGTAAGGGATTTTTCATCTCACTTTTATTCCCGTGAGATTTATGCTACATTTTCCACAAATTCCCTTGAGTGGTGTATGTACTTCCCATTATTCTACTCTTTCTGTAATATACTTTCGTTTATGAGTATTTACATCAATTATCTTTTGTCCTTCTTTCGTGGGGTGTATGTTTTGAAAGATACCCAAGTCGGTAAGGGAACCATTTACCCTCCTCTTTTTTAAAAGACTTCATTTGTTGGTTCTTTTAATTTACATATAGTTATGTTGGGATATGTTCTCATATATCCTTTTTGATGTAAATTTTATGTCCAATTGATGAGATACACTTTTTATCTCTCATCAACTCATTTTGATGTGATGCCGTTAGGCTGTCAAGGGAACTTTTTAACCCAATTTCGATTTCTTTGGGTTCAACTTGTAGTCATTGAATATGTCATCCATTGAATATGTGTGAATGACCTTTCATTGTTTTACACTTAATATCCACTTATATTGGGTGTATATATATTTGTCACACATATTTTTTGAGATTTATTTGTCCTTAATTTAACGATACCTTCTTTATAAGGGATTTCATCAAATTTGACATTTCTATTGAGGGTTCATTGTTGTTATGCACCAATTCACTATTATATGGTGTGTATACTGTCCTTTGGAGTATTATATCATGAATCCTTTTATTCTCATGATATTATAAAATTCTGACTAAATGTTATTCCTCGATTATTGTATTCAACTGTCTCTAATTTTGGTAAAACCCCTTTAACCAAAATATCGTTTTAAATGTTGTAATTATTTGTTCTTATTAATATCCATGTTTTCAAAATGGTTTTAAGGATTTATTTATATGGATATTAATGGTTTAAAATGTTAAAAGCTTCAAGGTGGTATGAGACAATTTGATTCAAAAATCTCTTTATTAAATGTTTTAAATGGTTTTGGAAATTGTTTCTTTTTGAATGGATTCAATATTTCAATATACTAAAATGTTATATTGTGATTGAAATGTGAAAATTTTATGTTTCCATTATGTATGTTTTATGTGACACATTTATGTTATGGTTCTTGGGCATTGTTATGAAAACGGGTGGTTCTGTGATAAACTAAGGGCGGGTGAGCCCGTTATAGCTCTCCAATGCATTGGGTAACGTGAAGGAGTGAAACGTTAAGGTTTCTCCGAAGAGATTTAGGGAATATACTGTGATGGGTATTCCAAATGTAACCAAGAGGGTTACTCCCCACGTAAGAATGTTATGAATGCCTCAAGTTACCTTTATGTCTTATGTTTTCTATGATTTATTCATGGTTTGATGAGGTATGTTAAAGTGCCTATGTTTTATGGGTAAAGTATGATTTCATTCTTTTGTATATATGAACTCATGTTTCCTTTACATATTTTTATAACCCTTACTGAGATTTTTATGCTCATCCCATGTTTTTGAAATGTTTTTCACAGGTCAAGGGAAAGATACATGATGTGATGATAGTGTCAAGGATGTTTCAAGAAAGAATCTGTGTTATATTTTAAATATGTTTCCGTTGATGGGAAGAATGAATACTGTCTTTTATGTAACCACTTTGTTTAAATGTGGAATGTAATGCAAGTTTCATGATCTAATTCTCTAAAACTCTAAACCTGAAAAGATCCTCAATGTGTAATCTTTTAATAACTCAAGATTAAGTAAGGTTTAAGGCTGGGGCCTTATAACTATGACCCTATTTGCGCGGTTACCATTTCTTTTGATGACAGTGGTAGACAAACCGTGTTTGAAATTCTGCATTAGTATGATTTCTGCCCTCTGGATACAATTGATTTGCATTAAACCATGCTGTGAAGATGGTATCAGAAATGTTGGACTTATTCAAGATATCTTCAATTTTATCAAAGTCTGTATATGTGACATTGTTTTCTCTTGGTAAATGAAATTGCAATCTACCAACTGGAGGAAATCTATAGTGGATGTCATAAGAGATAATCCTCTAATAAGCATCATAAGGTGAGATGTACCGGCAGTCATAATACATTTTAATCTCATCGACAGACTTGTACTGTAGATCTTTATTGCTGCTATAAAAGAGTGCTGCGGTAACATGATCATGCCCCTTGCTAATATATTTAGAAAGGTATTTGATAAAGGAAGATTGATTGAAAAATTCGATATTGAGATGAGCTTTATATTTTAATAGCAAAGTAGGATTGTACGACACCAAAAACTGATTTTCCAATGGTAAACCATTTTTCGGAACATTACAACCTGTATTTCTTTTCTGATAGAGGACATAACCGTCCTCATCCGATGTTTTCTGGGGAAAAATATTTTTTGGATAATGCTTTGAGTATTTTCCACTCCTCACACAAGGTGAGTGACGGTTGGCTTCAACACAAGGTCCATGGATCAAAAAATTGCCGATTGCTACATGTAATTCTGGGAAGTCACATTTGTTTGGTATTTCTGCAGAAACAATTCTGTTAATGTCTGATGGAGTGACGACCTTGATTTATTGACAAAGAAATAATATAATGTTCACATGCGGGAGTCCTCTTTTTTGAAAATCTACTGTACGAACAACTACATTGAAAATTAAACAAAAAAAGAAAATTTAAAAAATATTTAACTAATTCTGGTTGAGGGAGTAATTCGAAAACACGAATATCATAACGACCTAGTTACACACCTGCATGAGAATTTCCGAAGAAGGATCCTTCTCATAAATCTTTCATGAGTTGTAGGACCTTTTTGTTGAAAATTCGCGACAGTATTTGAGGGTAGTCCGATGGGCGCAAGTTGTTTACATTAACATATCGAGAAACATCAGGCCACATTGGATTGCATGTAAATGTTAAAAAAAGATTAGGATACCCTGCCCCAATTACAGATTGAAATTGCATCTTGATAATTCTGAATCATATATCTTGGGCCACCTGTAAATGTTGAAGGTAAAATGATACGCTTCCCACAAAAGGAACCATCCTGATCACCCTAAAGGAAAGCATATTGCAACCCATTGTATAGTTTTGACCTTAAGCATTTCTAGTTGTAGAGAATAAATGTTAATATCTGAGACTCAATCATTGTGTATGCATCTATAATAAACTGTTGAAAAAGCCACTAAGAGAATTGAAGGCTAGAAGAATTATTGTAATGGGATTGAAGGTTAAAGGAGAAATATTCTCGCATTGTAACATTCCTGACTTTTTCATTGTCATTAAACAGTGTAGTGCGATGTGATATATTGTCAACATATTCGTCCTCTCTACCCATGAAAACCAATGGATATTGAAGAGGAAGGTACAGTGGGTGATGCTCATCAATTCATTTATAGCCTCCATCTTCGCCTTGAATGATGATATCTCTTTCATTATTTAGATCTTCCATGTCGCTGACAATGAGCATTGAAATAAAAGAATTAGTTAGTAAGTTGTATGTATATTCATCCCTTCCTCGTCTTCTAAGAAGTCACATTTTTAAATTTTTAATTCCCTGCGTCTCAATAATATCCCTTGCTATTCTGAAATGATGTGATAAACTGTTATGTTCACGAAGCATTTTCTATATCTTTTGAACAATACTGACATTAATAATAGACTCTTTGTTTCTATCATCAAAACTGCATAAGATAGTGTCAAGTAGTGGTGAGATATGCAAGATACAATGTTTATGTATTACCATATACAACATTACATACCTGATATCCATTACTCTATTATGAGATTTATTTGTAGTATCGTATTCATAGGGTTGAGCAAACTAGTTTGGTTGTCCATCAGAAGTAAACAAACTACCAATGTGATGGTATTTTTGTCTGTTTAATCGAAATATATTTGCAGACCAACCACAATTCATAGAATTGTCTACTTTGCCTCCCATTGACGTGAATGCAAACATAGAGTTTTATATGTGCATGTGATCTTGGAATGATTTAGACGTTTGACAGCTTTTACTGAATAGAAAGTTTCTAAGGTATTGGGGACATGCAGGCAAAGGCTGTAACGATATTTTTCCCAGTGAGAAACATATTGAGTAACGAGGGACATGCTTACGGCTGTATTTTTTATTCCTCCCTTCAATCCAGAAGGTAGAACCTCAGTTTTCGCATATGTTCAAAGGGTCTCCACAGTCGAAATATTCTGAAGAGAAAAGGATTGGAATAGATAATATTAAATAAAAAATATAGATTATGTTTAAATTTAAATCCCATAAGGAATATGTGTAGTAATTAATGATTTTAGTTAATGTAAACCACATGTTTGTTCAACAGTTTGATGATGTATTGGCATAGCTGCATCATTAATCATAAATTCAGTTGTTGTTGGTGAATATTTAGTATTTTTATAAAGAGTTAAAAAGTGTAATATTGGTAATAGTCTGTCCATGTTGACATACCTTCGTTGTTGATTGCAGGATAAATCTCAGAGGTTGTTGAAGGAGTAGTATCCATGTATGTACCTATCATTGAAACTTGTTAATTAGTTCTTTCTGTGAATCCTACATGGTTGGTAATATCTCCTTTGGATTAAATGATATGTTAATATGTTAGATGATATAAAAAGGGCGTATATATGAAGGGATTTATACATAATAAATGTGATATGATAGTTGTAATGAGAAACATACTTTTGGATGAGAGATGTATATAGTTTTAAGTTGTAGTATAATTAGCATTGTTTGAAAAAGAAGATGTATTCGTAAGAGTGAATATTTTACCATATAGAAGACTACACATAGTGGGTTGCTTCGTGCGTACTGTGATGATGATGCATCATCGGACCCCCTAATAGTACATCAAATAGAATCTGTACCTTGTAAGATTGGAATTAGGACTGTAAGTTGTGAAACTGTAATGTATAGTAATCACAATAAATGTAACAGATGTTTAAATGAAGAAATGTTTAATGAATGAAATCCCATGTTGTATCGTGGAGTTTGTTCATTTTTTTGTTCTTTGAGCCACCGTATGTCATTGATAGCTCTGAATAATCTCGAGGGACTATGGAACAAGGAATGGAATAGTTTTAGGAATACATGGTTAGTATATTTTCAGATAGTAATCATAAATAATTTAATGGGAGATAGTAAGAAGAACTAACCGTTGATGGATATAGATGAAAATGGAATGCGGAGACGTAATACAGTGTCAGTAAATGGTGTGACAAGTTCTGGTGTAAAAAAATTTCTTATAGGCATTATTAATGTAAAACATTCATTACTGTTGGATTATACCTTTTCAGACATCATTGAATTTTTTTAAACATTTTGAATATAATTTTTGGCTATATTGATCAGAGTTGAAAAGGTAACGGGAAATGAAGACATACCACTTTTTGTTTGTCTCTGCCCATATGGCGTCACAGGTTCAGGTGCAGTAATGATTTCAGTGGTCATTATACTTGTCGATTTGGTAATATAGTAAACATGTAAGTTGTTGATTATTAAATAAAGAAACTATTTAAGTAGTGGACAATATTTAGAATACAACCTTATTGATGTTGTTGTCGTAGTAATCTTCTTTGAAATCGTGCGACATTATATCTTGACGGGGAGTGCATATTTATTCAGTGTATCTATTTATTTACCTGTTATGAAACTGAACAAAACCGTATAACCATGATAAATAGTGTTGTCATCTCTAACAGAATATGTATAATACATGGAATATAATGTAAAACATTATAGTAACAATTTTTCAAAGAAAAATCGTCGGTTCTGCTATTTCTGTATAATTAGTTGTTCTAATGTGCATAGAGCATAGAGCATTTAAAAATCATCAGTCATGTAGTACATAGATTGTGCTTGTAGTAAGTGCTATGGTTAGTTGTACAGTTGTACACACATACTTAGAATATAAGAACATAGATGCCTTAAAAATGATACTTAATCTCATTGTAGTAAGATTAAGTACTATGATAGTTTAGTAAAGTTATGTAAACTTGTTAACAATATATTATAGTATTGAAAGGATATATATTCTAATGGGCATAGATAACATACCTTGCAGTAGGTACCATAGTTTTTGAACCAACGATAGCCTGGGTAAATTTACCATTTATATTAGTACACATTCCAAAGGATTAACCATCTTAAAAGAGAAGAGTACTTTATCATGCTTACCCTTACTTTCATAGCCGAATAAATTTTTGCAGGTCAATATATTAATGCAGACATATCCATAATTCACTAGCATCCTCATTTGATACAAAGAAAGTTAATGTCCTAGTTGTGATGTTGTGAAGGTATGAATAAATGTAAGGTTCAATAAATAACTAATTACATTGAAATTATAACAATAATTACAATAGAGAAATAGGACTCCATAAACAGTGAACATTGCAGAATGATTAAGCAAGAGTAATTTGGAACAGTTGGAAAACAATTAAATAGGGATAAAAAAATAAATAATTTCATGGGAGAAATTAAACGTTATGATGTGTATACTGATGTATACACAGAAATTATCCGCATCAGCTTCCAGGAAGATGAGTTTGTAAGCAGTGAAGATGGAGATACAAAAAATAAATTCAAATCGTAGATTTTTGTCGGGTTAACCAACAACGGAATACAGAATACTTCTCACGTGCATAGTGCAGGAGGACGATGCACGATGTACCTTCCCACCTTCTGAAAACATGACCAACTGTTTGAATATACTAATCACAGGTAGAAAACTATGATCAGAATTGATGGGATAGAGTTTAGATCATACCGTCAAGGCAGAGGTTGCCACAGATATGCAAAATTTGGATTTTGTTGGAGGATTTGAAACCCTATTCGTCTGTTAGTGGATACGCCAGAGGTAATCCAAGGTGAGTGGATACGCCAGGGAGTTGGGGGGTTGGAGTCAGGGAATGTGGAGTAGTAAATTTTTGAGGATCATAGGTAGTCGCAGAAATGCAAGAGACGAGATTCCGCAGAGGAGGAGAATCCCTAAAAGACAGCCACTGCATACGAGGGAGAAAAGCATCGGCCAGTGGTTAGGCAGGAGTGTCGGGGGATGGATTTATGGATTATGGAGGAGGTAAGTCAGGAATTTCGGGCCTTTTTTAGAGGATCTGTAGGTGGAAGAACTGAATGAATAGGAACCGAAGATCGAGCATGTGGAGCGAGATGTTTTGACCACAACAAAGGATGATTGGAGTTGTCGATACCAGATATTAGGGAGAGGGAAGTCACGAGAGGGGTGAAGGTGGATAAGACAGAGTATGGAAGTGGGATGGAGGTAATTCTTATGGAGGTAGGTATGGAAGGAAAACGTGAGCGGCAGCGGGAGAACGCGAGCAGTGGAACCGTAGAAGAAATGGCGAGAAAATGCGAGTGGTGGATCGAGGCAGTCAGGATAGCCAGATATTGTGAGGGTGGAAGAGAGGTTTTTGGAGACGTGGCTTCCTATGCTGGTGACACATCAGCCGGAAAATGCCAACTTTAGAGGATATATAGATATACTTTTAAACTAAAAAATAGACATAGTCATTTATAAATCGAATTCACACCAAAAAAACATAAACAGGTCAAAATGATATGCTATTATGAAGCGAACAAATATTGTATGAGTGCATCACCAATGTTATGTACATTCTTAATAATTTATTGACATTCATTTTTTCTGTTAAGATAGCACAAATGGTTAAATTAAAATCAAATATTAAAAATTTTATTTCTTCATGATTGTTATGAAAATTAACAATATAATTATTATGTAAAAATGATATGGAATTTACCTAAAAAAATTAAGTAATATAATGGGAAAATTTACTAAAGATGTTTTAAAATTACATCTCATCATGATGTTTAAATATATTCTGACTCAATTCTTGTAGACCATTAATTTATAAAAAAATTAAATTAACACTTTTAAATAATTTTTATAGTATTTTTATTACTAAACAAACATAAAAAAATCATTAATAAGTTTTTAAATGAAATTGTAATTATCCTAAAAAATACATCATTGAGGATGAAATTTTATTGGGAGAATACAATATCTTTCATAAATTTCTAATTATAGTTCCCAAATTGATTCCAATTTGTTTTATAAAATGCATTAGAAAAAAAATTAATAGTAATTTATTTTTAATTAAATTTTTAAAGAGAAATATTTTTATATTTACACTAATAATTATCATCCTTTAGATGTATATAGGTTTTTTGTGCTCAAGGACATTCCATGTGAAATTATTTTGATTATATTTAAAAACTAAAGAATCAAAATTAATTAATAGACCGTAATAATAAATTTATAAAATTATTTTTAGTTGAAATTTTTTTAATATAGTGAATTTAATATTCATAAACATCATCACATGTGGTTGGTTTTGAAGATCCTATGTGATGTTTTGTTTTAACAAGGTTTTTTTTAAATGAAAATTAAATTTTTATAAAATAGTTACATTGTAAATTTAGTGAAAGAGGTGTTGTAGGATGTATTTCAATTTTTTGTTGATATTTTTATGAAATTATGGACAATGAATTTTTAAAATGGTGGTGATCAGATGAAAATGTAACAACATAAAATTCTTAAATAAGAACATTGTATTATATAGAACATGAAACATATGAAAATAAATATTGAAGAAAATATAACACATTGAGACATTATGAAATATTTATTTTCAAAAATAATAAATCTATTAAATAATATTCACTATATAAAGAACAAATTTTATCTTGTGTTACACGCGATGCACTATTTAGTAGCAATACATGGAACTATTTGTTTAAATGAAATAAATGATATATTATTAATATATTATTATTCAATATAATAGTTATAGCCTTGCTATTAAAATTTAGCTATGAATATTAATTGAAATTTTTGATAATTATGTTTATCTATTTTGTAGGAATAATGTAATCATCATTTTAAATATAATTAAATGTTTACTAGGAAATTTTTTTTCTCTATAAGATGATTTAATAATGATTAGTATGCATATTTTGAAATTAAATATTACCACTTTAAGAAAATTTATTTGAGAAAAAAATAATTTTTTAAATTTGTTTAAAAAAATAATATGTGGGTGATTTTATTATTTATTTATTTGAGAAGTATTATTTTTAAAAAATATTTTAAAATACTGTATTTTTTTAGAAAACATGTTTATTATTCATTTATTCGTAACGATTAATTATATTTTAAATTTAAAATGGTTAAATAATATATCATTTAATCCAATTTATTTAATATTAATCATTTTCATGTCGAATTTTGATAAAAACATTTTATTCTGTTGAATATTTTTAAATTAAAACCTCATTTTCGCATCACATCCACGAGATTAATTCGTTATTAATAATTTCTACTTCTATTAATTGAAATTTGGAAATAATCATCAATATTTGGAATTATAATAATATATTAGTTATAATTTTGTCACCTTATTTTTATATTTCCAAAATAAAATGGAAATTTAATGAAAAATAATTACTACGGTTAAGTTAAAAATTGAATTATTGGGGGGTTATACATACAATATTAGGGATAAAAATGATCGAATAATATATACAACACCCATTATAGGGATATATTTTTACATTATCTATTCTAGGTCTGAGAATTAACTATTTTCAAAACATTTTTCTTCAAGAAAATCGTTTGTATTGTTGAATATTTATAAAAAAATTTCAATTATTCCACTCACCTCACTTATAGAGGGGAACCTCTCAACTCAATTATTCACAACATCAAATAAATAAAATCCATCCAATTCACTCCCAAATCATCTCAAAAATTCCCTCTCATCATCTTAAAACCTTATTTTAGTTTTAAAGTCATCCTATGATGGATTTGGTGTAAACCTAAGGGTGATACAAGATGAAGTGGTAATGTTCATCAACAAGAATCTATATATTATTTTCTATCTGTCTCCATAATTTAAAATTATAATATTATTATATATTTTATAAATTATCTAAAATTACTTTTATCTTTACATAATATGTTTTTGATATTATAAAATCTCCAATTCTATGAAATGGTCATTGAAATCATTGTTCGTGTGTACGAAAAACTACTGCCTCATAAAGAGTTGTCATTCATTTTATCATCACCACCTCTATAGGTTTGTTATGATGATATAGAAATAGAATATATATTGTATTTAAAATTTTTTTATACCTCTGGACTCATTATATAATTTATTTCTCCATAACATTTATTTGGTATGAGAAATAATAATGTCTCCCATCTGTATGATTGACTACCACTTCACGAAGCAATGGGAGTATTCTTTAAAAAACACTCCACAAGTATTGATATGGAAATATTTTTAAAAATTAAATGACATAAAAATGAAATAATTATTATATTCATGTCATTTTTATCACCAAGCCATATGGATTATGTATATAAAAATATAATGTTATATTTATTAGATTATGATGTGTAATTTCATATTATAACATACATAAAATAATTAAATGTATATCATTGAAAAATTTAAATGTTACTCATCTGTATGTAGGATCTAATATATCTATGATCATAATGTACATCATTTTTCAAAACCATATTTTATGATCTGTATTAATATTAAAATTCATCACTAAATATGACCATTATTTCATTATTATTATTATTGAAATTATTATACTTAGTATAATGTAAAAAATGCTGCTTTATGAAAAAACAAGCATATGAAAACCAGGTAATTGGCATAAAAATAAGGAAAATAATGAATGATTATTGATGAATGTGTCATGAGATATAATAAAAAAATTATATGTTATATAATAAATAGTAATATGGTTCTCATATCAGTTTATAACATTTATAAAATGACTATAAATATTTTTAATGATTGTTCAATCAAAAGTAAGTTTGAATAAAAGAATTCCATAACTCAATTTCCATTCATTTGGATAAAATTCTAAGGCATGGATTATTCCATTATCAGATTATATAGATAATTCATTTTATTAACATATGTTACATTTAATTTTTTTTATGTTTATTGATGAAGTATATAATAGATTAATTTATTAACTCTCATTTCAATTTTATGATAATTGTAAATTCTTATTTCATAATCATATTCTTATTGAGATTGATTATTCATGAATTTCAATTTATGAAAATCTATTTTCTTCTTAAAAAAATGTTATCCTAAAATGGTCTCAAAAATATTATTAATACTATAAATATGATTTATAAAGGTATATTTACATATTTTAACTTTAAATTATACTAAATGTTTTCTATTGTCGATTTTTAAAAAAAAATACCTATTTGATTTTATCGAATATATGAGAGGAATATTATGGTAATTATGAAAACATGGAACTTTAATTAACTTTTATAATACAAATGGAATTTTAATTTTGACACGTAAAAAATTTATGTAATTATCCAATATCATGATCTTCATTTCATTTAAACCGAAATAGATTATTTATAATGTTCATTTTGACGAATTTTTTTCCCTAGTATTTTCAAAACCCTAATTTTTTTAAAATTTATTTTCCAAGATAAAGATAAATAAATTCTCCAAATGAATATTATATTTTCCCCATGATTGTTGTAAATATATTTTTCTACTGAAGAGTTAGAAAACAATAATACCATTCATTAAACAAGAAAATCGACTGTTTCTCCTTCAACGACCGGTCAAACCAAATAAATATCTTATTCATATTGAACTATGTTATGTTGATCACGTTATTTGGAAACAAAGGGAATTATCTCGTGTTCAACTTGTTCAAAAGAACCACTCCTTTCTGAGACATTTTCACAAAAATATACCATCTAGGATTCGATGGGAAAGTAACAAAGAACCCATATTCAACATGGGATGTCAAAATGATAGGTTCATTATCATCTCCCTAATTTATGTATAAAATATAATTAAAATTCAATAATGGAAACTTATATTGATCAACATTACTTCCAACACTAGATAAACCCAGTTACACTTTAAAAAAATAAACTTCAACCCATGTGCGTATACATCTTCAATGATGTATTTGAATTGGCCATGGTAATACTAGAATATATGAATGGACAACAAATTCCACAATTTTTTGATGGTCATCTTTAATCTACATCATTAATGAGAAATCAAAATCCTTTTGAATTTATAGATTTATAACGAAAAGAAATTATAGTTGGACCCTCATCTAGTTGGATAAATTCTATAGTTAGTGTGGTGTCACCTAAATCTCCTAGGTTATTAACCAACATAATTCACCTAATTCAATAATGATTTCTACAGATAGAAAGTAGTATAATACCTCACTCGTAATGAAAAATCAATTAATATGTACAATTTCCTAGCACCAATAATAAAAATACCCATAATGAGATTATTTAATTTGATACTCAGTCGCACAAAACATATCTATTTTAGATTAGTGAGGTTTTTTCAAAAAATTATAATGTGATGTTTAAATGATGATCATATGAGAACAAAACATATATAAGTTAAACTATAAAACTGATAAGACACATACTGCATTTATGGTGAATCATATGAAGTATTTAATAATATATATCGATGCGCTTCTATGCACTAAATGTTTTCAATATCAAATATTGTTAATTCTCCAACTAGACCATCATGAATTCGAGATGTCTTATCAAATTTTCTTACAACATCCATAAGATATTCTTTCCCAAAATTAGTACACTCGTCTATTGAATAACCATATGTTATTGATGCCTCTGGATGATCTCTATTTCATTCCAAGCGTTTCAATGTATTCAGATACAGTTAAATATGATACATCCACTAGAATTGGATTAGAATAGTAGCCATTAATTCATCAGTTACATGGACTTTCAAGTGAACAATAAAATAGAAAAAAGGGTTGAGGGGTAGTTTCTCAAATTTAAAAAGCGTAACTACAATTCGGTTTGAAAACATTTTAAAATCACTAATTCATTTATTTCATAAACAAATACATCAAAAAATTACTCATATCAATCATCGGTGGAACGAAAATGATGGATAAACAAAAAAATGGTATTTGAATAAACAACTGAAGTAGTATGTGATTGTTAGGACTTTTCAACACATCCAATTCCCATCTCATTAGATTCAAAAACATTAAAATATTAGATAGGTAACCATCAAGAACCTTTAGCATCTTCAATATGGAAATAAATGTATCTTTCTCAATTAATTTCATTATATACTGTGCAATAAGCATACATGCCATGTTTCCCTCAGCTAACAATAAATAAAACTATTTACATAAACCCATTTCATCCAACTCACGATGTGCACTAAATGGTTCATTTATTTTCCACTAACACATAAAATGGTGCACACTAAATTTCCACAATAATAATTTTCAACGTGCATGACATCCAAATTATGCCTTTTCATGTTTTTTTTCTTATAGGGGAGATTTAAAAAAAATACATTTCTTTTTCTAATAGTGACTGTGTTGTCTACCATGACCATGAATATTTTGTAATGGATTAGCCAAAAAATCCTAAAATTCATATACCGTGTAGATTTTTGCATCCTCAATATGCGATAACATTTCTTATCCTATCATGATCATATGTGTTGGGATGAACTCTCTAGATCCATCAAATGTCACTATGTCCTTTGGGATCCTGTGTTGAGAGGGGAGAAAGTGTATGTAACCCATCTATGCCCATTTTCTGGAAGGAAAAAGCAATACATTTTTTTTACATTTATTGAAACAAGGAAAAGTAAATTCCACATTCATACTCCATCCTGATAAATTTGTATAATCCATGAATTCTATGATTGTCCACAATAAAAATCTTGATGTTTTAACATTTAATTCGTTTCACAGTCATAAATCCTGAAACCATCTCCACAAAATTTATTTAACTCATCCGTTAATGGATGAAGGTAAACATCAATCCTATCCACCAGTCTTCTATGCCCACCAATAAGAGTGGAATCTAATATTAATTGTTTCTTCATTCAAAGACTCATAGAACGATTATATAGAACCAACACCATGGTCCATGATCTATGAGCTTCACCAACCATATACTTGAATGGATGGAAACCATCTACTAACACACCAATCAGACATTACAGTCATTTTTAGCAATGTCGGGGTGTCTCTTATCAAAATCCCTCTATATACAAGAGTCTTCTAGGTGGGATAACAAATTACTTTTCCGATTTAATTCCTCATACAATAATATTAAATAAGAATCGTTAGATGATGTAAAAAATATTTTCAAACACATATTTATGGGAATGTTACACATTTTATTTACGGCAATAGACTTCCCCAGTTTTGTAGTTTGAATATGATGAGTCTCATACCCGTTATTCTCTTTCTACTGTGATGTTCCACAGACCGTACCAACAACATGTTTGGCAGTTTTTTTTAAAACATACAGTTGTTTTTCCATACATCTTTGTAATCATATCAAAATCCTAGGTTCTCTATCAACATGTCGTCAAAGTAATATGACTATGGAATCTTATCATAGAAAGAATGAACATTTTTCAATAACACCAATAACATGTCAAACAATGTGTCTGACCACTATTGTGATGTCTTTAAATGCAGCAACACCATGATAAATGTCAATTTATTGTAATTAGTATATCCAAGATAAAATTTCGTGTTTTCATCATCAAGAACATCATAAAACCTCCTTGAATAATGATCTTCACCAGGGAGCAGATTTATCCATGTCATCTAAACATTATAGATGTCAATCCCTTCAGGATCCAATCGACGTTCCATTTATGTAAGCATTTCATTAATTGATTTACTCATCCATACATCAGCATCCATATGAACTACATCTGTATTATGAAAATGAATATATTGTTCCCCTTGACGAGTCCAAATCTTATAATTTTTCAAAAATCCATTACATAATAGATGCTCCCTCATGGTATCTCATGTGAATTTATATCTTTTTTCACATTATCTTCAAGGACAACAAATATAGTCACTTTTAAATCCTCTATCGAACTTTTTAAAATGAATAATACCAAGAAATATTCTCTATATTCAATTAATATGATCATTCCAACTCTTACCCATAATAATATCTTTATAAAAAACATATACACAAGACATCATATTACATTCATTTTTTATATAAAATATATTTAAAATAAATACGGTAAAAGTTCATTTAGACCGTTGGTAAATAAAAGATTTTTATATATGAATATTAAATTAGAGAATAGATAATGGAATGGAAGTGAAAGCCCATGTTATGTATCAAATGTTGGTATAGTTAATATAATGATGATTCTATAATCAAGAAACAATATTATGAATTAATTTATTCTATAATTTACCATAGAGTTAAGCATTTTCATGAATGGAATATTTTAACCTTTCTGTTTTTTAGGAACATGAAAAACATCATCAAATACCAATCATGAACAATCAAAAATAGAGACTATGTCAAAACCTACCCTTAAATGAACTAATATAATTTTTTATGAATGTGCCCAAAATATATTATTGATGAATATTCTTTTCAAACATAGAGAAACTATATAATTTGTACAAATAATTTCTCACTGCCTCTTGGATATACTGAGAAATGCATTCAAGAGCATGTATGGCATTTTTTTTGTTTTTAGTAATTCAATTTCGGTTGAAAAATTCTCTAGAAGTGTTTATGGCCATGAGGAATACCATCTTTCACCTGTATTTAGATCATTTTGTGGTGGTGTTTGTGGAAGACATCTTGGTGTAATCGAAGACTCATGAAAATGATACCAAACATTTTGACACTGTCTTGGGTACACTTAGAGAGCATCGAATATATTCCATGCCATCTACAATTCAGTTTTATATTTATAGGGTACACATTTTGGGGAACATCATCTCAAATGATGGTGTGAATGTGGAGCCAGAAAAAATTCAGGCAATGGTGTCTTGGGAACAGAAAAAACTTTTGTTGATATCTGAAGCCTTTTCGGGTTATCTGGATATTACTGGAGGTTCTTCCAGTACTTTTCTAGATTGGGGGTACCAGTTATTTTTTTGACCACAAGAGGTATCAATTATTTTTTTATAGAAACATGAGATAATTCATTTCAAGAATTGCTGATGTTATTGAAATCTGCCCCAATTTTGATTTTACCTAAGATGGGTGAGGAGTACAGAGTGTATTGTGATGCTTCCAAGATCAGACATGGAAATGTGTTGACGCATAGAAATAGAGTCATTGATTATGGGTCATGGTAGTTGAGGAAACATGAACAAAGTTATCGTACACATGACCTCAATTTGAAGACAATATTTTATTCTATTATGTTTTTGGTGAAACTATCATTAGGGTCAATATTTTGTAGTTTTTACAGATAAAAAATGTCTAAATAATATATTTTCACTGAACAACATGAATATTCAGTTGAAAAGATGGGTAGATAGAAGACGATGACTCTATTTTTTGTGGTAGTTGATTCTACTATCATGAGACTTATAATGGATAGGTAGTATGAGGATACAGTTTGAATAGCCATAAGGGAAATCCTTATTGGAGGAGAGACACCTTCAAAATAAATGATAGATGGGTTTGAGATCATCTATCTGAAAAAATGGGTTGTTGCGACAACATGTATGCAAGAGGGTATCATGCATGAATTTCATGCTTCAAAGTTGGTGTTACATCCTATGGTGGAAAACTACACCGTGACCTATGATGATAGTCTTGGTAGATCAGTATGAGAAAGGAGATATCATGGTTCATGACCAGATGCTTCACCTCTCAATAGGTGAAGGATGAGCATCAATGTCCTGATGGTCTACAACAGACATTACCTATTTAGAAATGGATATGGGATGCAGTGGCTATATTTTTTTTTGAAGGATATCCAATGACTCATAGGATGAATGATGCTATTTGGTTCACTATGGATCATCTAACGACAATAGCACATTTCCGGACTATCAAGTAATTCTTTAATGTAGAGCAGCTATGAGAGATATATGTGAGTGAAAGATATCAATTTCTTGTGGTGCCACAAACTGATGTTTCATGTCATGATTAACTCATAAAATCACGATTTTGGAATTGATTATATATGGAAATCTTTACAGATGTTTTGTTATGTATGGCAGTCCAGCCACATACATATGGGTAGTCGGAGCACACCATAAATATGCTACAGTATATGATACTATAATGTGTTCATGACTTTGGTGTTTCATGGGAGAAGCACTTCAATTTACAGGAGTTCACCTATAATAATAATTATCCAAAAACAATACATATGGAACAATATAAGGCTCATAATTGTAGACCCTATTGATGTCCAATATGTGGGTTAGATTCATGTGAGTAAGAGATGTTGGTACCAAGTCTCATTCATGAGACATCAGAGCAGGAGCAGTTGACATTGAAATAAATGGATACAACCTATAGTAGACAGATGTCACATGATGATAGAAGGAGATGTCCCTTAGAGTTTACAGAGGTTGATCATGAATTCATTCAGGCATAGCTTAGATTATGTCACCACTGTATACAAAGGAAGGTCGTGTAGGTGACTAGGTTTGTAAGAATGTTTGAGGGGCTGGAGAGAATTGAACTCGAGGCATACCAATTAGTACTTCCACATAAATTCTATTCAATGTAGGATATTTTCCGTGTGTCACAAATATTGCGATATGACATCATCCTTTCTCATGGGATTGATATGTAAGAGGTTTACCTCATGTTATAGGTGTCCATTAAGGAGAATCTAATATGCGTGATGAGTCGTAGTGAGAACGGTTTTCCGGGAAAGACTGTGGAATTTTTTATTGTTTTATACAAACAAGGAATTGTCAAGATTAAACATTCGAATTGGAATAATACATGAAGACATAATAGACCAATAAATATGGCTCAAAATTTGTGAGATGTTCGAGAGTGCGTCTCGATGACAAGTTATTATAATTTGGGAAGATTATAAGATCCCATCCTTTAATTGAGTTATCTCAAAAGTGTTATCAGTCACATTATGTTGTTATTTAAGTTCCATTTTGTTGGGGAATGACATTGGGTGTGTTTGCGTGATGTTATAATGAAACTGGGGATGACATCTGTTTGTCACTGTTTGCGAACGATTTGGACAAACCTTACAGACAGTGGAGGACAGAATAGTTGAAACACAGTTTTCATAACCATAAAACATTAATAAATGATATGGGTTGAAGAATATATGGTTGGTGTACATTTTTCCTTATCCATGTGTCCTCCCATGATGAACATTGTACACGACCCAGTTTATTCCAATAAATTTGTTTTATAACCACCCGATCCAACAACGCTCTCTAATTTAAACTAGGATCTGGCTTGGAAATTTTTAGGTGTTCCCAAATCCATCAAGAGGTGTTCCGTGGAAATATGAACAACGTTATTCTAGATCGAAATCTTGGATTGATGATACATTATCATCCTGGTAATAGGATTTCATCCCGAATAGATGTCCATTCTGGAGTTTATGGCGTTCTATGCTTGATGAGGAACACCAAATGATATATAATGTTATAGGAATGGTTACCTACCCATAATGTTTTGTCAGTTCTAGGCATGAATACCTACATCAAACTAATGATAATAATGAATGATAATTTAAATGATATTTTAGGGTGTTAGGAATTGATACCTACACTGAATGAATGTTAATATTCAATTATGATTCAATTAGGAAACATGAATAGAAACTAGGACAAATGTGATGATTAACGAATAAATGAAAATGTGATAACTGTTTATATTCTGCATTTTATTTAATACATCATAAAACTGCATTCACTATCTTTTTACTGGACTTGTTTTAGACACTGTGGTGGTGGTCAACTGAGTTGTACTAAAACCATATTCGGGCGGCCGGATCAGCACACAAGTAGACTTTGTTGTTCCATGACATTATAATGGAAAGGCCATGGGTAAAATTTATATTTTGGATTGAATCATGTGATAGGGTACCAAATGTGGTTCCTTTACTATTTTGGAGTAATTGTGTCTTTACTTTTAGTTTCATTATAGACACTTGACACTTGAATTTTCATATCATTATTAACCTTTCAAAATAGTATTATTTTTTCTAGTATTTACTATCATATGTTATGGTATTTTAGTGGTAATTTATTTGTTTCCACATTAGTTTTTTGTTGTTGTCATTGGTTCTTTATTCTGATAAAAGAGGTTATAGACTCCCCAATAATAACTTTCCAGATCGTCTTTCATAGATGGAACCCTCTGGCTTACTAGGAGGAGTCCTTGAAGGAATGTGGCCAACTGGATTGGGGTGATTCTCTTTATTACCTAGGTCAGTATGTCACAATATTCATTGGACAAAAGCATTATAATTTTTGGCGTTGCTGATAATTCATTATAAAATGAATTTGTTCTTAATATAGCACAAAATTGTTAAATATATATTTTTTGATGTAGTTATTTTATCAGGATCATTATAAAAAATACTACATAAGTATCATGTTAAAATTATAATGAAATTAACTAAAAAGATTAATTAAAAGGTTGATAAAATATACTATTTAAAGTGTAGAATGTATCCTCTTCGTTATATGTACATAAATTCAGAAACAATGTCTTTTGGTCATTTATATATTAAAAAATATATTTATGAAAAAATATAATCAAATATCTTTAAATAAGTATTTTAAATGAAAGTTTATTTATCATATAAATTTCTTCAACGGGGTTGCTATATTATTTATGGAATAAAAAATCATTCACAAATTTTGTAATTTAATACTATAAATAATTTATTTTAGTATATTTATATTCTCAAATTACATTCAAATATATTTCACCTTCAAAAATTATATATCACATATTAGTGTTGATTGTTTCATAACTTTTTCCAAAATCCATTTGAATAATTAAATCATATATCGGTATTTACGTATTTAGGGTAGAAATCATTGATTTCCTTGAAACAAAATCTTTGATGAATGTTTTAATGTAACAGAGTGTGTAACTTGTTCACAAATAGGGAAACAATGTGTTCCTCTAATATTATATCTTAAATAATTACCACAGGCAAAAAATCATTAATCATCCCATATCGCATATCATTCACAATTAAATATTTTTATATGTAAGAATCATACAAAATAACAACTAATACTAACATTAATTTCTAATTTAAAATCAATGGAACCAAATAAATATCAATATCAATATCAATTTTTTCCTTTTATAGGAAGTTACAACATATTGTATTTTTTCATCATGCTTAGTCAAGTGGGAAAGTTATAATTTTCATATATAACATTCCATATACTGTGAGAAATTATATGAAAATGAAAAGGATTCACTACATTATATGATGAAAAAATATGATTGTTTCTCAAATCATTACTAATTTTTGGATACTCTTGATCAATAATTTTTCATAGAATATAGTCTATAGTGTGAATTATTTTCCAATATTTTTATATTTTATCTATGACCTAGGTTAATTTCCAGGAAGTACCCTCACATTTGTATAGGTGACTAAACCATGGATTGATTGGAATGTTCCACAAAACATTTAATGGAATTGATTAATCATTATTATACTGAGATGAACCATACATTTTTAATTTTTTAAGTGATTCCTTATATTTTAAAAATATTATACAATCACTTATACAATAATTTATCATTCGTAGATCATACCCATTGAATAAAAAATTCATTTAGATAAATATGAATTTTAAGGATTCTTTTTTTATTATGTTATCAAATAATACAATAGATAATCGTGTTTATAAAATTTGGTGTCAATACATACTTTTTTAACATTTACACTATATAGCTTCATTATGGATTATAATGATGTATATTTATTATAACTAGTATACATTGGCGTCTTTTGAAAACACATTAACTTCAAAAATTTGTTGTTGATTGTGAATTTAATCTTCATTTGTAATTTTATTTTAATCAAATCCATATTATCGATCAAAACAACAATAATAAAATGTTTAATATAGTCATCATCATTATTCAAACATAAAATTATACATGATTATCCATAAAACACAATGTTGTCCTAATCTGTAGCTATATTCAAATATTACCTATATTAATTATCACATTTGTACAATTTATCTATTCTATAATAGATCATGTGTTCTTCCAACTATTCTAGACTAATTAATTTTGAATAATAACATTTTTAACACATAAAAAGTATTTTATAAGGGGTATATTTATGTTCCTTTTCAAATTATATTATACCATTCCTCATACAATTTTATCATATTATTAGCATCCCATCATTTTTTATTCATATTAATCACATTTTTTTCAAATATATATATATATATAATAAAATAATTAAATTCATAAAATGTATGAACTTATAACCCTCTAAGGTTATTTTTAAGGAATTTTCAATGCAACATAAAACTTTTTTTTATGATAATTAATTATAAATGATGTTTATTGAGATTATTTTGTTGTGTTGGAAGTCATTAATTAATGGGAATGTGTGATATCAATAATGTAACAAATAATATAATTAAATTTTTATATATTGAAAATAAAAGAGAACATGGATTGTTTCTATTGGTTTTATTGTTAGGAGTAATTAAATATAGAGGATTTTAAGTTCATACATTTATTTACAAGGTACATAGTTGACCTGGTGGTATTTCAATGATAGTATTCATATGTGCTTATGTTGATCATTTATCCTACAATAACAACATTTATAGGGCCCAATAACCTAGCCTATAGAATGTCGCATTTAATGGGACTCTTGAAATTTGACTCGTATAATGAATAATATTTTGGGTTTCCCTCCATGGAATGAAATGAAAATGTTTACTAAAAAAGATCAAACTGATGACATAATAGTCCAATAGTTATGAGAATGAATTCAATGGTGCCATGAGAAAGTACACATTAAAAAGAAATACCCACCTAAAAATTGGAGCTGAGTATGGGAAAAAATTGGAGGAATCCTCAATGGGGTCATCAAGAGAATGCTATGACTATGAGTTAAAATTTACAGAGCTTGTCCTTTAAGGGAATGAAATTTAGTATAATAGAAATCTATAATAATAATTATTATGGAAACTCAACATCATTATGACAAATTAATTTTAGAGGGAAAAAATATTATTTTGAATACATAACTAGAATGTTCACATTTAATTTCTATTTTACAATATTTTTTAAGAAATAAATTGCATTTTAATAAAGTGACGTAGATAAAAAATTATAGGTGATATCACACATCAAGTAATTTCCTCCTTCCAAACAAGAATCTCTTTAGAGAGATCAGTCAAGGTAATCAAATGGGACACCCTATTACCTTCTATTATAATAACTTAGAATGAAAATGAATATAAGGGGATGATATATTCATGAAAAATCTAATACCAATGTTTGAGAACCATTTTTATAGTCTAGAAAACTTTTTGTAATTTTCATACCAATGGTTTGGGGACCATTGTACTAACTTTCATTTGTATAGACCTATAAAAATTATTGTGGGAAAAAGTTGGTATAATTGGTATATTATAAATATTTAAAATTATTTTGTATATGTAATATGAAATACCTATAACAATATTTTTCAAAACTGTTGATATAGTTAATTCAAATATACCCTTTTTGTGTTTTGATCCCTACACCACCGAATTATATGTCAAATACATATCCACTAAATACAATGTTTTATAGAAAAATAATATGATAAATAATTTTATTAATTTGTCTATATTTTTTATTTATTCATTGTTCTTTTATAAAATGATTGATTAAAAATATGAAAACCATTATCATGTGTTTGGAAATCATTGTTATAGACCTATACCAATGGTTTTCCAAGAAATTGATATATTTATTTTGAATATTGTGAACTTTATGAATGTTTTTGGAAGAATGATTAGTATAAGTTAATTAAATGAATGATTTACTGAGTCTTTTATCCAAACTATTTGTATAGTCATCAAATATAAAAACATATTGGGGAAACCACTTTTATAATGTCATCTAATTAAAAACATACCAAAACGTTGTATACAATATTTGGAATAGCTTTGAAAATTACCAATAGATTTATTCAAAAATATTGTAATACGGTCATAAAATGGTTTTCATACCAATGGTTTTGGCTAAACACTTGGTATATGTTCATCTTATGGTACCAATATCAACGGTTTCTCCAAAACCTTTGGTTTTTGTCCAGTTTCTTGTAGTATAGATAAAGGATTGAACCACCATTACCAAAAATCCGAATGATTAGAGACCACATTATGATGCTCTAATACCATTAATAATGACAATATTGTCAAATACCATGTTGTCTTTTTTCCATCCTCTTTCAAGGGAGAACATAAATCCAATGAATAAGTCATTAGCATCATCCAGTATAGGATCATAAAAATAATGGATTAAAAATTGCATGTTGTGATAATGAGACACATAATATCATGTACCAAAATATCAAATTGAATCATAACTATTAGGAATAATCCACATTAATCATAAACACATTGGATGGATGGAGCTCCACTACAAATGCAAGAAGACAGTATGGGGTTATCTAGATGAATCTCATTATGCTTGCAAAACTCCATCCAAGATACAAACATCTTGATCCTAATGTTTTCATGTTTTAAAATCCCATTAAAAACAATATCATATATTATCACCCATATAAACCATTATGTGGTACAATTGAAGTATATTATATCAGTGGAGATTCAAAAAAGTACACTTTGAGAATAATTACACAAAATAGTTAACAACATCCACTTTCAAATCAGCATTTGGGTTTCAATGCATATCAAATGTTCATATCCCCTTGATGAAATAAAATTACATGTGTATGAGTTTCTATTCACTAATGAGGTAGGATATAAAATTATTCACATTAATATGTCATTACAGTAGGAACTAATTTAAATGGAGTGTTACCATGAAATATTTTAATAAGAAATTTCAGATCTCAGGCGAGACTGGTAGGTTCCAAAGGTATTTCCCAGAATCATCGTTTTATATTATATGTAATCTATAGGGAAATTTATATGTATACTTTAAAAAATAGCCTCCTAGTTTTTCATTATTCCAAAAAATTCCTATTTTATATAATTTGTTAATGGAATACTAATAAGAAGTATCTAATCCATTTTATTTAGCCATACATCCAATTTATCGAAAAAACATCCATTAATAGACTCATTAAAATTAGAGAAACAATGGAATCCTCCAAATCCAAAACCTCCATGTATGTGGATATCATCCCACATTTATAAAAAATCCATTGGTCCCTCCAAAATATGAATTTGGATCTCTCTTAGGTCTTCCAAAAGTGTCCCTTCCTAAGAAGAAAACATAATCCCTATATGAATCTATAAAAGAAATATATGGTGGGGGATAAGGGATGCATTAATAAAACCCAAATAGGGGTTGCATTTTGATTCAATGATTTGAGTTCATTGGGAACCGAGGTTAAAAAATAGGTTTCATCCATTGTTTTATTAGAGATAAAAGATGATCATGGGCATGTATTTATAGCCAATAAACAACAATTATTAGAGATATATTTATTATCCAGAGCCATCTAATGAACATTTTTTCATTGTAAGACCCATAAAAACATAGCAATGTGTGGGTAAATTTGATCTACAACAATTTTGGTTATCTAAAATAAATAAAATTTTTAATTGGAATCGATTGAGATACATATTATATAAGTTCTTCCATCCCTACATAAGTATTCCCTCAAAATTCAATCCCATATTTTTTTTCTAAATAGTCAAAACATCTCAATTGAACTGGTCATTTAGTAATGACCAAAAATCATAGGGATGAAATTATAATTATTCATATTATCAACCAGCATAATACCCTAGGTTCAGAGAAGACCATTATTTCATCAATATGTCTCACTTTTGTAGATGAATATTTATGAATTGGAATAATATACTAATTTTGGGGATTCTTTCTAGTATTTTTTGAGGAGTTGGAAATTATATATGCATTCATAAATATTGGACCATTTGAAAAATAAATCTTACATAAAAGAATATTTGATGGGAAATAATTTCACATCTTCTATAATACACCACCCATGAATTATGGTCTCTTTATCATTTATGTAAATTAATTTAAAAAAATCACCAGCCATCAATGAACAATTAAAAGGGGAATGTTGGTCCCCATATCCGAACCCTAGGGTATTGGTGTTACATTGATAGATTTTTCCACTGATATTGAATGTGATGGAGACACCAGACTTTTTTTATTTTGTAGTTGATGTAATTAATAATGCATTGAATAACAAATTGGAATTTTTTGATTCTAGAATTTTAAATGAAATTGAACTTCTTAATTTTATTTGAATGTATTTTATTATGAATAATTGAAATAGTATGAAATATTATTTTGTTATTGATTAGTCAATATTATACAAGACATGTGATTCACCCAATCTCGATTTTGATAACATTTAACCACACTCATTGAAGGGTAAATAATATTAAAAATGGTTACATAAGAAATTACCTTTATAAACCAATAATGAATCATGGTTTAAGAAATTTCATAATCCCTAAATTCCCACTAAGAAATTTTTAGTTTGTGATGCATAATCAAAAAACTACAATAATTTTCATGATATTGAATAACATAACATAGAATTTTAGGGGTTTTATTCTTCAACGATGTTCAAGGGGGTGTGGAAATAGTGGTGGACTTTTGTGATTGAGCATGAATGGGGAAAAAATAAGTCCCCTTTGTGCGGAATTTATGTTACCATGATTTTTTTATCAATTCATTCCTACATATGCAGATAAATATGAGTTTTATCAGAGTGAAATTAATAACAGCTAGAAAAGAAAGATTTTATCAATGAAAAAATATTTCACTATTAAAACCTATCATTATGAGTGAGAAAATTATAGATGATAAATCCTATATATATCATCACTAAAATTATAGAGATTATATATATAGTTTATATTGGAAAATTTCTTTTTTATTAGATGAGAACAATTAAAAATAAAAAAAAACAATAAATGAATATATATTTAAAATTAATTAATCCATAAAATATTATAAATAAATAACATCTTTAAATTATATAAAATATAAAATGGATGATTCTGAAAAAAGGCTGAAAGTGAAAAATTAAAAAACAATTGACTACCAAATATTAAAAAATTTATAAGTTTTAATAATTAGATTAAATATGATAAGAAATTAAAAAAGAATATATTTTAAAATTATGATGAATACATAGTGAATATATTAAAACATAGTAAATAAATAAAAAATGTATTTGTATGAATAATTACATAAATTTTGAACATGTACAAAAAATTGATGACAATATTAAAAATAATGAATTTAAATAAATAAAATATATATATTTCCTAAAAAATTAAAAATACTAAAAGTTAAAAAAAATTCTATGAAAATTATTCATATAAATAAAAAAACATGTTCAAAATAATAAATCATTGTAAGAAATTATGTAAAATTTGACCGATTAAATGAATTAATTGTAAACACATTCAAACATTTATATAATCATTACAAATGAATTTATATAAATTAATTTTAAAAATATGAAGCATTTTAATGGCAATACAACTTAATACATTATATTGAGAAAATATAAATAATATAAATAAAAAACAATTTTATATTATTAAAACATATGAAATAATAATGCATTAATAAATATTAAAAAATGAATAACATTATTAATAAAATAAAATTTAATTATGTCATATTAATAGAAAATATAGAATGAAATAATATTAAATAAGAAAAAATAAAATTGAATATGTTAAAAACTATTAATCTGTGAATCTTTATGAATGATTAAATCAATTTAAAAAATTTGTGTTCAAATCCAGGAACTCCCCAATGGTGATTTATATCGCATGCTATGATTTAGGTAGACAATGGGGATGTGGTGATGCATGCATAACGCATTCCGGGTGATGCATATATGATGATGATGGTAGGATGGTTTGTTGATCTAGCGGTCCACTATCTTAGGCCACTTGCCCTTGGTAATATGGGCTATGTAACAAATCATCCTCTACCCAGATAGATAAAGTCCATATCATTAATGAAAAAAAGAAATAACATACACATAAAAAAGAATAAAAATGAACATAATTGTTATAAATATAAATATATATATATATGGTACTTGAGGATGAAAACACACCAAAACAAACACACAACTCACCCACCGACAAATTAAAATGGCATATCCCCCATCGAATAACTGACCAATATTCAACAGGCCAATAGAATTAATTTTTTATTGATATTGTCCCTAAGTCCCTTAAAAATTATGCCAAAACCACCATGGACCCTATTCCACATCATTATTTTGCAAAACTATTGGATTTATCAAGACCGATTGTGACTCCGCAACAAAAAAATGATCGACATGCCATGCACATGCCTAGTGCATCTGTTATCTCACAGAACATAATGGCGTGTTGTCATATATGACTATCAGATGATCACCCTCACTATTATTTTTTTGTTCGCCCATCCCAATCAATTATCAACAAATACTACAAAAAAACCATCACTTTGAGGTTCACACAAACATCTACCATGCATCCAAAGCTATTTCTCGGCACTTGAAACACCCACATTGCCACAAAAAGATCTAGTCATTAGCAATGGAACATCTCCATCCTCAGTGTCAGTTGTATCATCAAGCTACACCCAAAGAATCAGTGATGAATTTTTTTCTCCCCACCAACATCATCAATCCATGCTTCCCATGATTTCTCCACCATACCTAAATCCAGCTACTCGAGGACAAATGTAATTCTTATGCCCACACCACAATCCAACACTCACCATCTATCGATGGCATGCACTGTCGAGACAACAAATCATGACCATCAACCACCCCATATGTCATTACCAAAAGTCTCGAAGCACATTCAAATGATTTTTGTTTGTTTACATAAACTCCTAAATAGTTGTATGGATTGCGTACATTGTGGTTCGATTACAGTGAAATTGTAGGTGATATGGTCTTATATATATAAATTATAGGGATATCAACCATAATAAAATATTAAAACATAAAATATAAATTCGAAAAAATGTTAATCATATAAATTACAATCATATTAAAAATATTAAATCATATTAAATAATATATATATTATTTAAAATATAATTAAATTCAAAATATATTTAAAATTATTATTTTTCTAAAATGAAAACAAAATATTTAAATATATTTTATAATGAATAAATTAAATATAATAAATTAAAAAAGTATAAAAATTTAATTGATATAATTAGTTACATGAATTTAAAATATTTAATTTTGAATAAAACTAAATAAATAAATACTATTATTAATAATAATGATTGAAGTAGGTAGTGTATTAATTATATAATGAAATTATAATATTTGAATAACATTTATAATTTTTAATAATTTTGTAAATTTTATTATTTAATCAAATATATGTATATATATACAAGTATATATAACTAAAAAATTTAATATATTACAATAATATTAAATGATTGTATAATAAAAATGATTAAATTATTAAAAATACTGAAAATTGAGTGATACAAAATACTAATAAATAATATTAAACCAATAAATAGACATTCATTTACATACATCTATACACATAGACATATATGTACACATAAATACAAAATATAATTATACACATATATAGAAGCACATACACATACACATACTCATAGGCATAGGAATATACGCATAAAAATACTTGTACACACACATACACATACATAGAGTAAAATATCCATGCATGGACATACATAAATATCTATAAATAAGAATATATTAATACACATACTACATAAACAAATATATATACACATACACAAACTCATACACATACACATGTACATACACTTACAAATGTATATGCATACACATACAAACGCATTTGCATATACATAGTCATCCATATAATTAAATACATGTGCATGAAAATACATAAAAATCTATACATATGACTATACACACACATGTACACATATTCATGAACATACACTTGTATATACAAATAAAAAAATAAGTACACATATGCATGCACACACAAACACATTCCCATGCATATACAAAATCACGTTGAAATACACCTACACATGTACATACATACACAAACGTATATTTAGTGTCATTACAAATTTATAAATACTGACACATACACATATGCTTACATAAGAACACATACACATACACATACACATAAGTCTAACGTACACTCCAATGTACATATAAATACTCACACAATCAAACAAAAAATGGACATAAACACACACACACACACAAAAACACAACAGATGCATACTAAAATGACAAATATATAAACACACATATAAAGACACACATATACAATTGTATACAAATATATTTTTGAATAATATAATTTGAAAATAAATATAAGAAATCTAATAGGAATCACATATTAAAGTAAATATATGCATTTATATATCATATATTTGTTTAAAAAAAATATTAATAAATCATATTTATAAGACTTATATATAAAAAATTTATTTTATATAAATACACTATTAACAAAATTTATTGAGTAATATATTTTTTATTATTTTTTAAATATAAATTTAATAAAATATGATTAATTAATTATTTAATTTTATTTAAACCATTTATATATATTATATTAACATATATATACATTTATAACTATAAATATTATTTAAAAAAATAATATACATATATATTAACACATTTAATGCAATATTTAGAAACAATAAATATAGTGCTCAGAATGGAAGAAAATTTATCAGAGTTTAAAAAATGCATAATAAAATGGAACCCTTTTATTAGTACTTTTTATCTCTATAGTGTTGAATATTGCATGATATTTATTATTTTAACATGCTTATAAAAATATGTAATTTCTAATTGGTGTAATATTAATTTTATTTTGATAGATTAAATTAAACCAGAATTAACAATTTATATTAATTTCAAAACATAATTAATTATAATATGATAGTTAAATATACCACATGGCAATAAATTAGTGATTTATATCATTATATTGATAAATCCATTAATTACTACAAGTGGTTGTTTATGTTATACAACTCAACATCTGATATCTTTTGATTGGCACTACGTGTTTGGAGGGAAGGAGCTGTCGCAAAATTACCACATTTACCTGATACTTCAACAGTCATTTCATATATAGAACCAAAATTTTATACACCTTATACCCGTGTGCTTCATCATCTGTAGTGTTAAATGATAGGTAGCATCCACGAGGTGAGTTTCCAAACACATCTATCCTAATGGGTTTCTTATGGTGTGGGGAATTACACACCATGGGGCGGTGACCATCACATCCATCGTCCACCATTTGCGATGGTAGGACTTTTCTAAGGGGGGAAATGGTATTCTATTTGGGAAATGTCATTGAGTGTTGCTTTCATTGATGATGGGGCACCATGGTATAACGTATGAGAAAATGCGATGATTTCATTGTAAATGTAGATGAAGACCATATACTTCTTCCATAATTCTTTCATGTTTGGCAATATGGATGGGTCTCCATGACAGGCCGTGGAGGTGACTGTCCAGGTAGGCATTATTAATAGTGGACTATGGCTGCTAGAAATGGTTGTGAAGGTGATAGGAATTATCAATAGAGTGTCATAGAAGATCATTTGGGAATGAGTACTGATAGTCATATCATTCATCCCCCTTTTTTTCCTAGTAGGTATTGTTGATGGGTCACTAAGGACGGTTTTTTGGAATGGGCGGTGACGTTCATAGACATCTTACACCCATGTGGCCTCATTGGAATTGTAAATGGGGTGACGTGGTATTTCAAATGAGGGAGGATAGGGTAACCCATTGGGATAGTGGGGAATAGGATACTCTGGGGCCAATGTACATGGAATGGTGACACAACATGATGTAGCATAGAAAGGGGGTTTGAAAACCATATATATATCATTTTTAGGGACTATAACTACTTCATCAGACTCGTCTGATGAATCCTTCATTTGTCTACGAATTCTATGGTTCATTATAGACATAAAAACTCACAGAGTAGATTTATTATGGTATCCAATTGCCCATATATGTGTGTATATACACATCACGAGTCTACATACCAGTGTTGACTAATTTCAATGTCATTATTACATTCTCAATTATTTATCCACCCCATTTTTTGACTAGATTTTTTTCAATTCATATTACAATGTGTTTTGACCTCCTTAATACACATTGACCTTTTTAATTACAAAATATATATGTCAAGTTTTTATACATATAATCATAAAAAATCATTGGAACAGCATGTCAATGTGTTGCACACAAAACATCCCTTAACTTCTATATTTTTATTTATAAATATAATATATTCCAAATTAGTTAATATTTAATAAATTAATTATGATATATAAATGTAAACATTAAACATTATAAATAAAATATTATTCTTAAATTATTGATTATATATATTTATAATGAAAATATAAGATATTTGAAAACAGTTATATTTAATAAATCATCTCTATTATTAATTAAAAATATAAATATATAATTAATTATGTACAAAATTATAATACTTGGGAATATCATATTACATAAATAAAAAATTTAATTGATTTAAATATAATAATACAATGTGTATCCAATTATATTTATACACTATATTATAATACTTTTAACTGAATTCAACACATATACATAGTTTATAAAATAATATATATTTTTATTATAAAAATATTTATTATAAATCAAAATGGTTAATATTTAGTCATAAAATATTAATATTATAAATTTATAGTTATTTATGAATACAATAGATGAAAAGAATTATATACGTGATGCATTTTTATTTATTAATGCATTAGTTATAGTTACATTATAATATATTGATGTAAATTTATTATATTTATTTCCATTATATATAAAATATTATATCAAAAAATTAATAAATAATATTCCAATTAAATAATTTTCATCATAAATGTTATGAATTATAATTAATGGTATGGATATCATAAATCATAATGAATGAGGTCTATTCATTACCCATCATTTTTCTTCATATGTCCAAACCTTTTCTATTCCCTCCGTTATATTGGAATTAATCTTGTCTATTGGATCACCCCTTTTGTAATCTATAAATACGGTGGCATGATAATCGGAATATGAGTGATTTAGTGTTTCCATATACTTGTGTTATTTCTATGATGTTCTATTTTGATTGTGACATTTTACTTATCCATCATCATTCTGATCAATCGACCTCAACATACTCTTTCACTTCGCTTCTCCTTCAATAGACGAATTTCGCAACACGTTATCATCACGAATGCTCTGCGAAGTAAAAAGGTTAGTCATCCCGGTAAGATACATTTTCCCTATGGTGAATATTTAAAATCATGTATTTCTACCTCTTGATATTTCTGGGAAGAATTACTTTTCGTGGATTCTGGATATGGAGAAGAACCTTGATGTAAATGGCCTCAGCGAAGCAATTAAAGTTGGCAATCACGCTTCAGCTCAAGACCATTCCCGAGCCCTAATATTACTATTCCATCACCTCCACAAGGATATGATGAATGTATACCTCATAGTGAAAGATCCTTTGGTGATGTGGAAGAATCTCAAGGAGATGTATGATCAACTTAGACTTGTAAGACAACCAAGATCAAGGTTTGAGTGGAGTCATTTGTGATTCCATGATTATAAATCTGTAAGTGAGTACAACTCTACATTGTTTCAAATAACATCACAACACAAATTATGCAGATATACTATCACTGATACTGATATGTTTGAAAGAGCAAAGTCTAATTTTCGTTCCTCAAATGTCATTATACAATATCAATATTGTGAGAAATGATTTTAAAAATATTCTAAATTACATTCTTTTCTTCGTGTTGTTGAACAAAATAATGAACTCCGGATGAGAAATCCTGAATCAATACCTATTTGTGTGACTCCATTCACTAAAGCGAATGTGACTGCTTTTAGTCAAGTTCATTGGAATAATCGGCGCAATCGAGGCCAAGGAATGTCATTTACTCTAAGTGGTCATACACCAAATGAGAAGAGGAAGGGGCACCTCCAGAAGTGGTCCAATAACGAACAACCAAAAATGAATAATGAAAAGAGAGATGAAAGTAACTGCTTCTGATGTGGCATGAATGGGAATTGTTCACATACCTATTGTATGCCAAAGAATTTTGATGATCTTTATCAACAATCTATCAATGAAAAGTAAAAGAATGATGAAGAGAATTTTGCTGACCAGGCATTAAAATATGATGATTATATTACAAAATCTGATATTCCCGACTAGTTTTTCACAACCAGAAGGTGATGAGCATATTGATTAAGCATGAATGCTCGTGACAGAATCAAATATTCATTTCTGGTTTTTGTATTCTTGTGGATGAAATGAACAATGTTTTTATGGTTTTTTAATATAAATAAATATTTCTGGATTGAATTTGATTTCATTTATTTATTCCAAATATGCATGTTTATATTTATTACAAGAAATGGATGATATAAATATGTCAGTTGAGAATAGTTTCCATGATGAAGATATTTGTCTCGTCAACAGCGTAATGTAACACACAATTATTAAACATGACAAATATTTTATCACCATTAAATTGGGTAGTTCTTATGTGTGTTCTTTAACCAGTAGTGCAGAATTAATCGAAGGCTTCAGAAGAGAAAGAATATGCCTACCCAGTGGTACAGAAATTATGATTAACAATGCTTTATTTTCTTCCAAGTCTCAATGCAATTTTTTTTGTTTTTATGATATTCATAATAATTGATATCACATAGAGTCAGTGTATGAAGGAGGATCTGAATACCTATACATAACAAGCATTAAAAATGAGCACAAATTGATTCAAGAGAATCTTTTGAGACATCCGTCTGGATTGTACATTGTCAATATTTGTACAACTAAAAAAATCATGGTAAACTCTATGTTTACCAACCATGGTACAATTATTTCCTGGCATGACCATTTGAGTCATCCTAGGACAATAAGGATGAGGAAAATAATTAAATACACTCATGGTAATCCATTGGTTGATAAAAGGGTTCTTACGCCCCATGATTTCTCATGTGCTTCTTGTTCTCAAGAAAAATTAATCATAAGACCAAAACCATCCCAGATTGGGACCTAATCCCTGATGTTCATCGACCGAATTCATGGTTATATATTTTGACCAATTCATCCACCATGTGGATCATTCAGATATATCATGATCATGATTGATGCGTCAACTCGATCATCCCATGTGTTTTTATTGTCCACTCTCAACCAGGAATTTGCGAAATTACTTGCCCAAATAATAAGGTTAAGGTCTCAATTCCTTGATTATTAAATAAAGCATATTTGGGTTGACAATGCTGTGGAATATTCATCACATTGTTTTAATAATTATTTCATTTCATTGGGAATATGTGTTAAACATCCTGTAGCTCATTTTCATACACAAAATGGTCTAGCTGAATCATTTATAAAGAGATTACAACTTATCTCTAGACCATTAATTATGAAAACTAAATTGCCCATTTCAGCATGGGGATATGAAATTTTTCATGCAGTAGCATTGCTTCAAATAATCCCATCATGTTATCATGATTATTCCACTTTTCAATTAGATGGTGATCATGAACCAAATATTTCACACTTAAGGATATTTGGTTGTGTTGTATACTTTCCTGTAGCACCCCCACAACGAAGAAAAATGGGACCCCAATGGATATTGGGTATATATGTTTGATTTGAAACTCCATAAATCATTAAATATTGTGATATTATAATAGGATATGTATTCACAGCAAGATTCAATTAATTTTATTTTGATGAAAAATTATTTTCAACACTCAAAGGGGGGAAACAATCGACTTCAAAAGAAATATCATGGAAATCAACTTTGTTATTACATCATGATCCTCCTAAAAATACTAGTTATCATGAAGTTCAAAGGATCATTAATTTGAATAATTTAGCAAATAAATTTCATGATGCACTCAATGATTCAAAATGGGTAAGAAAATCATATATAACTACTATGAATGCACCAGTATGAATTGATATCCAAGAAAGACAATCTGATGATATTACCAAAAATTCTTCCAACCCGGTCCTAAAGCGTGGGAGACTACATGGTTAAAATGATAAAAATCCCCATCAATGAAATGGGAAACAACCTATATTAGTTCACAATTTGAATTAATTTGATGATGAAGAAAATGTACCAGAAGTACATGAACATGATCTAGAGGAAATTTCAATAAATTTCACCAACATTGGAAGATATGGAACCGAGTAGAGATCATTGTTGACAACACATTTTCATACAATGTAGTTCATTAAAATATAGATGTGGATCAAGAACCTACAACTATTAATGAATTTTATGAAATTCCAGATTGGGATCAATTGACTGTTTCAATCCAATTTGAGCTAGACTCATTTTCATAAAATGAGGTTTTTTGGTCGATCATGAATACCCTGGATTGAATTATTCCTGTTGGATAGAAATTAGGTTTTTTGAGAAAAAGAAATGAAAATAATGATGCCATGAGATATTAAGCACGACTGGTTGCTCAAGGATTCTCACAAAAACCTGGGATTTATTATGATGAAACATAATCTCCTGTAACAGATGCAATAACCTTTTGGAACCTCATGACATTAGTTATACATGAGAAACCAGATTTACTTTTGATAGATGTAGTGACTCTATATCTTTATGGTGATACTGATAATGATGTTTACATGAATATCCCTGAAGGATTCAATTTTCCGGAAAAATATCCTGGATCTCGAGATCATTATTCTATTCAGCTGAATAAATCATTATATGGAATAATGCAGTCAGGGCTTATGTGGTATAACCGTCTGAGTAAATTTTTGATGAAGGATTGTTTTAAAATGATTCAATTTGTCCATGTGTCTTCATTATGAATAATGGATCTGGTTTTGTTATCATTACAGTATAAGTTGATGATATAAATATAATTGCGACTAATGATGAACATTCCAAGGTAGTTGAATATCTGAAGAATGAATTTGGAATGAAAGACATTGGAAATACAATGTTCTTACTTGGATTACAAATTGAGCATATTAAGAATGACATTTTTGTTAATCAATCACGTTATACTACTAATGTCCTACAATGATTTAACATTAATGATCCTCATACATTAATTACACCAATGGTTGCATGATCTCTTCATCTTGATAATGATCCTTTTAAACCACGATTAGATTATGATGAACTAATTGGCCTTGAAGTACCATATTTGATTGTTATTAGAGCACTAATGTATCTTGAAATTAATACAAGACCCGATATATCATTTTTGGTGAACTTATTGTCAAGGTATAGTTCTTCTCCTACTCATCGGCATTGGAATGTTATCAAACATTTGTTAAGATACCTTGAAGGGTCAAAAGATCGGGGGTTAATTTATTCCAAATCCTCAGAACCAATGTTGGTTGGTTATGTTGATGCTGCATACTTCTCTAATCCACACAAAGCTTGATATCAATCTGGATATGTGCTTACATATAGTGGAACTACTATTTCATGGCGTTCTACAAAACAAACAATTACTGCAACTTCTTCCAACAATGATGAGTTAATTTCTATTCACGAAGCAAGTTGAGAATGTGTTTTCTTGAGATCATTTATTAATCATATTCGAAATTTCTATGGATTAGATATGAATAATAATATTCCCACCATATTATATGATGATAATTCCGCTTTCATATCACATTTCAATGGTGAGATTATTAATGATGACAGAACAATGTATATCCCACCAAAATTCTTTTTCACCCATGAATATCAAAAGAATGGTGAGATTGATGTCCATCAAATAAGGTCGTGTGAAAATCTTCTGATTTGTTCAAAAACGCATTGTCAACATCAACATTTGAGAAATTGGTTTATAAAATTGGAATGGGAAGACTGAAAATTCTATCATGATTTTATGAGGGGGAGTTGGGAATGATATACTCTTTTTTTCTTAATCTGTTTTTCTACTAGGTTTTCTGATAAGGTTTTTAATGAGGCAGCATAGCCTGGAATCATTATAATTTGGCTTCACTTGTCTTTCCCACATGGTTTTTATTTTGTTTAGATTTATATTAGATTCCAAGGGATTATGACATCCAAGGGGGAGGGTTATGAATTATCCTTAATGGTGTTGATGTCATAAATAATAATGAATGAGTTATATTTATTACCCATCAAGTCAGTTCATATGGATAACCCGTTTGTTTTAGCACTGTTAGATTGAAATTAATATTGTCCATTGGATCACCCCTTTTATAATCTATAAATAAGGTGGCATGATAATGGAAATGTGTGTGCTTTTTTGTGGTCATATACTTGTGTTCTCTATTTTTATTTCTATTGTGATTGAGTTGTTTTAATTCTCCATCGTCATTTCGATCATTCGACGTTTCCATATGCTTTCGCTTCGCTTCTCCTTCAAAAAACGAATTTCATAACAATAAATACCTTTTTTAGTGTTTTCATAAACTCTATTTATGATGGCTAAGTGGAAACCCCCACAATGACCCAACCTTAAAAAACAATAATTCAAATTCAAACACAAAACAAGAAAAAAATTTCACAAGTATTTTTGGGATTATAAACTGATCCAAGATATTGGGTTGGTGGGAGAGTGTTATTGATCCTATGATGGAGATAGTGTTTAAGAGAAAGGTTCTAGAATAGTATATTTTCATAGAATATTATTTGTACCGATATATGATAGGACAATGGTACTCATATATGGATGATGTATCATGTCTTGAACGTGATTAAATATTATTCACCTTTTTGTATTTTTATTGGTGTTTTTGGTTGGTAGGCCTTAGGATTAATGCATATCATAGTCATTATATGATATATTTTGGCACAAATGTGTTTTATGAAGGTTCTATATGTATCATATGTGTCAGGAAGGTGAATAATTGTAATGGTAAGGATGTATTTGATGCCTCATTCACAAATTTTACAAGACTTAAACTTCATAACAATAAAATTAAATGAATATTGATAGAGTAAATTCAATATCATAGAGAGGATATTATTCATGTTAAATTTATTATTAGTTTAAATCATATGATATGAATTAATACCTCTTTTTAGGAACCATCCTAAACATATTAATTTATAACACATTACTCATGACACACCCTATGTATCCATGTTCACTGGAAATTGTACCATCATGTTTTTTGAAATAAATTACAATGCATGAGTCTGTATGGACATTAATAATATTCTTAATGAATTAGTACCATTACACACACTGATGGATACCAATATCCAATGACACAAAATCATGAACAATTCATACAGAAGGGCCTATTTTCATAGTCTCCCATATTGATTTCTTTAGTAAAAACATCTTAGTATGTTAGTGGGTTGATAATTTTTTATGTAAATAATGATATAATATATATATATTCAATATTCAATTCCATCCTCAAAATAAAATTCAGAAGTGAATTATGGTGGGCGAGGGGTCAATGTCACATTATTTTCCCTTTCACAAGTTACACCAATGGTTAACAAAAACCACGTGTTCTCTATGTATGTCTTCCAACATAAATTACCAAAAAAATTCCCATCATATTTAACGTAAATTGTCTTCTCCATTAATAAAGGGAAAAAATTCTATTTGATAACATCTAGATCACATGGATACATATATGGAATTACATAAAACTATTCAATGAATTCACATCATGGCTCTGGAGAAAAAAAATTCACACACAATTAACATCGCAATAATTTTAGATTTTTAAGATTCAATAACCTTATTATATTTAGACTAACATATTCAGATATAATACAACATTCTGATATTATTAATAATATACCATTTAATCTATGTAAAATATATATCCAATGATTTTCCATAATCCTACTAATGTGTATAGGTTTATAGATGATTATTTGAATATCAAATTTGAGTTTCCCAAAAAGAGATATATATACATATGATTTTGAACCAATTTACTAAAATATTAGATTATTCATTTGAGATAAAAGAATCTATGGGATTTATATTTATATAGACCATTACTTTTCATGTAGCGAGTGTAATTCGATGTGCATTAGATTATCACACCATATGTGTGTTTTGTCAAATATTGTTTATTTGGATCTTCTAAACAATCATACAGTGAATTGGGGTTCAATAATTTTATAATAAAATTGTGGGAATCATACTATTGATAATATATGTGAATATCGATTTGATAATAAAATTTTACACCACAAATGATGAGATGAAGTATGAGGGTGGTATCTTTTAATTTTTATATTAATACCCATCATTTATCTAAAGGATGAATGATTATAAAAATAATGATCCATGTATCTATTAAAACCAATTTATTTATCCCCATATAGACATGAAGAAATTTCAGAATAATCCTAAAATATGGTGATCTTGAAAAAGAACACATACTTGGTCAGAGTTACTTATAATAATGACTTCATGTATAATGACACTAATATTGGTAATTGAATTGATAATGATCTGAAACAATTTCATATATAAATATTATTCTTGTATCATTTATAGAAGATTTAATTTTTGATTGAACTCAAGAATTGATGTTTCTGTTCAAATTTTTTATAGTGGAAGATCTAAAAAATTAAAATATTAAATGTATTTTCGATCATCATCATCAAAAGGATAAAATATGTAAATAATTTTTATATATTTATCTCTAGGTGAAGTGAGGATACATGAGACATAGAGTGCATTAAAAAGATGCAGATAATATTGGAGGAAGGAATAGTAGGGTGATAAATGTTATATTTCAATAAATTTTATTATGGGGATTCATATATTCCCATTATTCATCTCCCGAATGTTTTAATTGTCACATATTTGTCCCAAATTATGAATATAAATGAATTGGTTTTTTTTTGATTGATTAATATGAAAATAAATGTTTTCATTCCTGAAATGATTCTATCATGTGTTAAAGAGGGTAATTAGTTGACGGTTTAATATAAATATAGTCCAACAACAATCATTTATTTCAAACATTTTTATGTTCTTCATAGTGGGGGGAGTTTTTTAAATATAGATGAATTCTTGTTGAAAATGAAATTATTAATTGGAAATTCAATGATAATATAACCCTTTGAAAAAAAGGTTCTAATTAAAATATGAGTTTGTTGTGAATTTAGAAAATCAAGTATCTATTTTTATAAAATTATTATGAAATTTGAATCCTCCTATACAATTAAAATTATAAATGATTTTTCCTAACCTAAAAATAATACTATATGAGAACTTCCTAGTTTTAAAAGTACCTTTAGATTTTGGTGTTTTATAATTAGGTATGAAGCACCACCAAAGAAATCTGTGAAGTTACAGTCAATGATGACAACTATAATATAATAAAATTTATACATATTATGATGAAAACATGATTCATATCACTATAGTTGGATTTATTCAAGACATTCATCTAGTTTTTTATTATTTGAAATTTGACCTTAATAAACCTTTTTCTAAATAACGCTTTTATTATTATTTTTAAATGAATAAAAAATTATTAGATTCTAAATAGATGTTCATAATGATTCAGAATAAGAAATTCATGAATTTGAAATATAGATATTTTTCCCATGTGATTATTTTTAATTTCATCTTGAATTACTCCGCTTTAGTTAGGTGTTTTATGGATTTTCATTGATATATGAGAGGTTATATTGGAACATCATGGTCTCATTAAAAAGGATTTTCTGATTATTGGTGAGATCATATATTATAATTTATAAATTACACGATGAATACACTATGTTTTTTGTCTGTGAAAATTTGAGTAAAACTGCTCACACTATGCGTCTGATTTATTTGAAATTGATTCATAAAAATTCATGGATGGATTTAGGAATATTGAATTGATGAATAAAAATAATATGAGCATGTTTGATATCATTTTAGTGAGTGAAAAAATAACTAAAATTTCATTTCTAATTTAAAATCACATGTATTAAGTCATACATATCTCATCATTTGTCCGGTTGATGTTTTATAAAGTAAAACACATAGAAAATGACTTATAGATAACTTTCTTAAATAATTATGAAAATATAATGATTTTTATAAGTTTTTTAGTGATTGGAACATAATATTTACTTAAATAGAAATTTTATAATGAATGCATGCATTTTTTATCATTTTATTCACACCATGTGTTATATTACGTTATGGATTACACATTACTCTCAAAAATGTCATACGGGTCATTTTTTTAAATATAAGAATCAATTTGAATGTTTTTTCTCAATATTGAGCTTGATGCATGCCTGTTTTTACAAAAACTAGTACTTACCCGTGCATTCACATGGAAATGCATTAAATGGTTAATTTCAAGAAGAAAATATTGTACTTCAATATTAATAAAGAACATCAATACTGTAGATATTGAAAAAAATAGTGATACTTAATATTGAACTGTAATAGGATAAAATATATAGAATTTGAAAACATAAGAAAATAAGAAAAATAAAATTACATAGACGGATATGTATGATAATATTGAGAACATATTAGAGTATATATGATAATACATAATAAAAACATAAGTATTCCATCACTATAAAAAATCAACCATACAAATGCATGATGGAGAATATAAGTAAATCACATAGTAGAATATATAATGAATGAAAAATTATTAGAAAACATATAAAAAATAATGGATAATATAGTGGATAACAATCAATAGAAAAATAAAAACAACATTTTTGAAAAACAATGAAATGAACGTGCACGAAAACATTAAAGCATAAGAAAAATTAAATTGCTCACGATGGAGGAAAAATACATAAGTATTAATTTTCAAATACATGAATAAAAATAATAAATGGACAGTAATCAAAAAATTACATGAAAAAAAACATGAATGAAATCAAATAAGTATTAATGTCAATGAGATATTATGAAAACTACATGAAAGAATTATTATACACTAATTCTATAAACAACACAATATTCCAATGAAAATTAATTAAAAGAACATTGAAATGGGCAATTAAATTTTAAGACATATATCAGAAGTCTTTATGTCATCGAGAAACTATGTCACAGTATACAAATATCCAACTTCAAATGCCTAAAAAACATTTCTACAAAGAAATAAATCCTTACAATAAGGACCCATTAATTTTTAGAATAAAAAAATGATTACATAATTGTAATAATTAGAAATAAAACAAAAAGAAGTCACAATTTACCTTTTGAATCATACAATGAAAACTAGTGTGCTCCTTCCATGCATGCCCTTAGCTGGTTGAGTGCCAGTGATACATAATTCACCTCACGGGCCAGTGATACCTAATGCGCATCACAGGCCAAAAGAGAAGACAATAAATGATGCAATGATAGAATTAGATCAAAATCATGGACATCAGTATTGAAATGTTTCTTCCAGGAAATCACATCATTGTTCTCATGTTTCTGCCATGAAATCAGATAACTGGGCCTACAAACTAAATGTTTAAGATAAAATTGGTTCAGAATAATTTGTAGCTCACACATGACAATCAAAGATTTGAAAAAACATTCACACTACATCTAAGTACACATAATAACAGACTCCATGACAAACCGCAACCAATTACATCAACTTCAAGGGGAAAAATAAAAAAAATGAAAAGGAATAATTTGAAAATACCACATGAAACTTGGCTAAAAATATGGTGGCTTGGTCAAAGTCAAGCAAGGCGTTCGAATTTCAAATTATCTAATCTCAGCCAAGCAATGCATTTGAGTAAAGTGAGATGAAATCAGATAATCTGAAATGTGCAGTCATTATGAAACCCACTTCTGTAAACCATAATCTTCATTGAATGATGGTTCAAAAAGAGAATTACAATGAAATGGATAGTATAAAACCCTCTATATGTAATGTATACAAGCATGTCACATTCAACCAGCTATATGTACTCTATGAATTTATAGAAATTAAAAAATTCTTAAAGTTCAATGTATACATCAATGTGTAATGTTTGTATTTATAGAAATTTATGGATATATTTATGTAAATCTGTAGCAAACATGAAAATTGAAAAAGTTCAGTGTATACAACACTCTATATGTACTATATACTACCAGGACACATACAACCAGATATATGTACTGTATTCAATTATATAACTTAAAAATTTATTAAAGTTCAGTGTATATAGTACAATGTATTGTATGCAGTTATAGAAATTCATAAAAATCATTTATTGAAACTTGTTGAAAACAAGAAAATTTTAAAATTTCAATGTGCACAGTATATCTGTAATCATACATGAATTGAAAACAATTCGAGGAACACATATTTACATAGGAAGAAATCAAATGACGGAAAAAGAAAGCAAGGTTTTATAAGAATCAGTACCTCCAGTACTGTTTTTTTTCCTAGAAATGGAAACTGGAAGTGAGATTACAGTTTGACGATGCACGACTGACATTCATAGCACCACCATAAATTGAAGTACAAACCAAAATGTAAATATAAACCTAGGAAACTGGACCATATCTAATTAAAGGAAAAACAAACCTATTAGATGATGATAATCCACCATGGTTTGATGATCGAAGATAAATAAATAAAAAAATTGATATAATACAAGGTCCAATAAGACATATATCATGGAAATAGAAACCAGGTTACAAGTTTCACTATCAAATAAATACCAATAGATTCAATTTAGGGAAGCTTAGATTTAGGCATGAAAACACCCATGAAATACCATAAATGAACCCATATAGAAAGAAATACAATCAGTCATGAATCCAAACATAATCAAACCTAAAATCATGCCTTTGAACAATGATCTATATCAGATATAATAATTTGTACCAAAATAGTTGAATATGTACATATCTTGCATTCAACTCTCATCTCAATGCTTCTACCTGTTGGCACATGCAAGATTTCTCTTTCAATAGGAGTTTAATCTATACATAATGGAAACACCCATGGAATACCATATTTTGCTCGTAAAATGATACATTGAACTAATAAAACACCTAAACACGTCTTGAACAAATAACATGATACAATACCCCAAAATAATGCATGATTCACATGCTCAAACAGTGTTAGTCAAAGTAAAATAAAGATCCGAAATTAAAATTGACATATTTATTAATTCAGTGTACTTTAAACTATTCAATTGTAAATAGTACCATGTCATTTAAGTACAAAAAACCCCCAAACTTGGATGTTGTTTGAACTAGAATATTTGTGTTCAAAACCAGAAGGACAGAAGGATTAATTATAAAATGTGAATATAACCAAAGGGAAATAAATACTATTGATTTATCAATGTTAAACAACCATATGTATACTAAATTTCAAGAGTGATCATACTATTCAACTGGAAAAATTATAGATGTCTCCAAATATGGTTGTTTATGGTACCTCAATGAAAAAATCCCTCTGAAAAAAATGGAAAACGACATGTTATCCAAATGATTTAGTATTCATAAAACATGTTTTGACCTTAGAAGATTACGATGGAATGAACCCTGAAAAATAAAGAAACCATAATTAATTTTGACTATCATCCAAACAGCAATTAAAAACATAAATAGGGAAACATATCCCTAAAGATCCTTCAAAACTGATACGATAACGTATCTAGATTACATAATAGTTATGTATCCAAAAAAAGACCAGATCATAATTTTTCAATATAATATACTGAACAGAATGTTCCTTAAAGAGGCTTCAGGGAGAAGTTGTCGAATTGCATTGGTAAACATCCATATGAAGTGGAAAATCCACACTACAATGCACATACCCAATTAATCACCAAAGACAAACAATAAGCAATGCAATATAATTAAATAAAGATAGCTGGAAATGAAACAAAATAATAAAAAATAGAAATTCTTCATTTCTCGAGAAAGAAGAAAACCTAATTAATATAGAAAACATCATGCTACATCACATAACAATGCTAATGAATGAGACAAACCAAACATAAGTAAACCAATTATATATTACAGAATACAGTAGTTACTGCACTTTTGAGATATGAAAAATAAACAAGCCGATAAAGAACACTTACTGAAAAAGGGTTTACAAACACAACCTTAATAATGTTTATAGACTTGACATGAATTATGTATGGAGTTAAATTTGTAATGTAAATTTAAAACTATTAGATAGAGTTAGTTGTATAAATTACCTTAATTTAGGCATAGATACATTTATTCTAATTTGGCTATTTTTTAGTTTCTCATTTCAACTTTTTGGAGATGATGTTCATTGGCAAATGATGATGCAGGCTTTGGGTCTGGAGATAGGGAGCCTTCCACAGTAGCTTCAGCATCGAAATCAGTCATCATTTTTTTCTATAAGAAGGTTTAATTATAACGAATGAGAAGAAGCCAATGCGTATTAGTAATACCAATGTAACATGATATTATTTATTAACAGATGGAAAATAACCAAAAATAGAGTGTTATGAAGATTATAGGTAATCAGAAAAAAATATGAAGAAATATAATTTACTGTATTAAACATGTACAACATCAGTGTTACAGAGTTAGAATTTTGAAAATGTATACCTGGGTTGAAGAGACAGTAGTAGTACATATATCAACAACATCACATATGTTCATGATGAGTCCTGAAGAAGAAGTGATTTGATGTTCCTCATAAAGATGGTTAAAATAGGTTAGAACATTTCAAGTATGGGGTCTATGTTTTGTTTAAAAATTAAATTGTAATGAAGTAACTATAAAAACATTATTGTTATGTAATATTCAGTATACTTCCTTGAAATTCTTGTGGAAGATTGAGACTGAATACCTGGTTGTGTACAGAACTCTGATTATATTTTATCATATAATCTTCATTGTCCTTGATGAAGAGCACCATGTATGTGTTCTTTTCGGAACTGCATTTTCGATTTTGAATTTTGTACTCTGTCACGTCATGTAACAACAGAACATTCTTTGATTTGAAAACATTTAACTCAGTGGGGGGGGACCAAACTCATCATGGCCCTATGTTATAATAAAATGGGAAAGTGATTTAAATAACATTTTTTACATGAATAAAACAGAATGGTGAAGAATCTTACTTGTATCATATCATCTCTCAACTGTGAAGTTGATTTTCTTATAAACTGCTTCACTTTCTTATCAAAGAGAACTATAGATAGCGTGTATATATCATCTTTAATCAGCAGTTGTACTCTAAACCTGATATGTTTATATTTGTGTACTCTTTTTACAACTTTTGTCGTATAAGAACAATACTAATGAATAAATAGTTAGAAAACATGGTAGAAAGTAGATGAATACCTGGGAGTAGTGAAGGATGTTGTTATCTTACAACTTTGGCACCAAAATTTTTCATCGGATACTTGTATTTTTTTGTGAATGAGTTTCATGATTCAAAATACCAGTGATGAGTGATTTGATGTTTTACTATTGTCGCATCAATCATACACCATGTCGGCTATGAAAGAATTAGTAATATTAATACAGTTACCAAAGAAGATATTACATGTAGAGCATCATAGTTCACATACTGAAATAATGGCAACTGGATACTATACTTACCTGTAGCATTTTTTTAAAATCATAAATGTGATTTTTTTTAATTCCAATATGGAATCATTGTAATGCATCTGTTTGATCTTGTTGATGGAGGACTTTGAAACAGGGAATGACTTATGAAGCATGTTCTAATTAATTAAGTAAAACCATTATTCAGGAAGAGAAATAATGTTAATTTTAGACATATAAAACTTAGTTGAAGGAAGAATAAGTTCACATATAATGGCAGTTGATAGTTTACCTGCTCCTAAACTCATGGTCTACTGGGATGTCACGATTGAGTAGTATTTTCGAAGAATTAATTGATGTGGTGATAATAACATATGCTGGGACATGCAGAACAAAATGTGACCGAAATAAAGTTTGCATATTAAGAAAAATACAGTTCATTAAGTGAAACAAGAAACAATTTTTTTTAACACATAGATAGATTTCTTACATCTCAACCACTTTGCCCTGACAATCTGCAAGATCACTACTGTAGAGGATTCCATGTTTTTCTCCAAGAACTCTGATATGATGTTCGCAAACTCCCCCCACAAGATAAAATTTATTTTCAATCCTCTGGAATAAATCATTGTAGATGTTTTGGTAATAAAAATAATATATGTAAATTGTAGAGGGAAGAGCAGGATGCAAACCTGTCATCCTCCAAAATGATATGAAGCTTTTGTTTTGTAGTACCAGCAGAATGTGTGGGGTATGATTTTCGTGGATGTCCAATAACTTCTAAAAATGGTATGAATTATTTTGAAGGAGTAGTTTTTCAATAAGAGTGCATTACTGTTACGTAATGTATCAATACTATAGAATTTAAGTAAATTTAATAGAATTACAAACAACAGTTTCTATGAAAGTAAATAATTTCAACATGCATGAACAAATTTTCACTATATCACAGACTTTAATACAGAATTGGAGTTATTTAATGTACCTATTAGATGATGTTCCAGAACTGATTTGTTGATGATGTCATCAAAATTAATGAAGTCAAAAAAGAAGAATGGTAACTAAGCATCTATTGATCGAACAAATATTGTTTTTGTGAAAAATAATCTGCAAGCACGTCTTGTCCCCATGTAACTTACTTGATGAGGAGCAATATGGATGTTTTGTATAATGTAGCAAAGACCTACTTATAGGACTGGTTTCTACTTGTTGATTGAATGGTGGTTGTTAATTTCACACTGTATTTTTGTCTACTACATAAAATAATAAAATTTCAAGGTGAATATTTAAAAGCCAGCTGTCACATTTATGAGAGATGAAAAAACATACTACAGAATAAATACATATTGTTGGTGTTATGGAAACAGTACATGAACTGTAATTTTTGCAATGGATACACTCACTTGATCATCACAGATTATCAGATCGACAGCCAAAACACCGTATTCGGGTGAGGAGTTCAACAACAAATTCAATACATGCACTTCTATTTTCAAATTTTCATCAGCATCAACAGTAATCTCATTCAGAGGACAGATTCTACGTGACATGCTTACAGTTATGCATGATTACAAATATTGTACAGATATGACAGATGAAGCATCCATTATATTTTTTTGTGATGATATATAATAAAATAATCGAAGCATCAATTTTTTTTAATTTAAAATGAAAAGATACTTATCATAGGTTATCAAAAATTTCCCTGTAAACAATTTTTTCTGTAAAGTTGGTGGTGTGTTTTTATCTATCATCAACTAAAATTTTTAAACCACTAGGTGATGTCACTCTAGATACGGAAACATAATTTTGTCCTTGGCAAAACACAGGCTTGTGAAGATACAAACATATAGAAGATAGAGACTGGCCTTGACGTTTATTAATAGTCATTTCATAAGAAACATTTAAAGGATATTGTCTTCTTTGTAATTTGAAAGGCCATATTATATCATTGTGTGTCATATTTATTTTTGGGATGAATGCAAGATATCAAAAATGACAGACGGTTAAAATCTATTCTCCAAGGACATGGTTACCCACATTTCTAACGATAATATGTGTACCATTGCATAGCCCCACTGATTGGTCAACATTTTGAAGAAACATAATGGGTACTCCGATTTTCAAAGTAATTTTATGTCCAGGTAACCCAGAGGCAGTGATACCATTCAAGAAATCAGTTGTATATATGTTCTATGGATGATCTATATCAAAACTGGTATTGCAAATATAATCAGAGCTGAAATAATATTTTCCTTCAGAAGTAGTAAGATATAACATGTAGTAATTGATTTCCTGCACAACATCACGTGTTAGTGCTAATATAGCACGACCTTTCAAATACGAAACATCTAAAATGTTTTCAATGAAATATGGGTAAGGAAATTCTACAGATGTTGTTAGAGGGGATTTATTTGTTGCAAGAAAGTAGGTGGATTGTATTTCAATGCACGCGCCCCCATTAGCATGCTCTCCAATGTGATCGTCACCAATGTACAAAATCCACTTTGCAAAATATCGAACATTGGTTGAATCGTCTATAGTATCAAGTGATTTCAACCTCATGTTCTGATTCAATGTTAAAACCCGATAGTGCTTCCAGAGATATGATGATCGTATACTTTCAAATAAAATGTCACTTCACTCTCCTCCAGGGATCACTAGTAGTATTTTCCGAAATCTCCACCCTGGACCACTTTTAGACAACCAAAAGTTCGATTAGAAGATTTTTCATTTTTTAATGACATAATATCTATTAATTTATGATCAAGAGCTTCAAAACGGTGTTTATTAATCATTGGAGCCTCATCCTAGATAATCAATTTGGTTTGCTGTAGTAGTTGTGCAACATCACTCCCCTGTTGAATGTTACAGACTGACTGATCATTTATAGAAATTGGTATTCGAAATTTTGAATAAGATGTTCTTCCTCCAGGTAAGAGTAATGATGCTATTCCTCTGGAGGCAACTGCTTGAACAATTTTTCCTTCGGACCATAGTAGACATGTTAAAACACTCCAGATGAAAGTTTTACCCATACCTCCAAATACATGGAAGAAAAAGAAGCCACCATTAGGACAAGATAACACATACATAATTTCATATATTACATTTCATTGTTAATCAGTATGCATATTTTCTAATGTTGTGTATTCAACATGAATATTTTCCCTATCGTACTTATGCTCTTCCGCAATAAGTTGATTCGGTTTAGGAGACAATGTATACTCTAGAAGGGGAATTGGAGGATAACACTGCAGAGATTTTCCATTGATGTGAAGAATGTTGTATATTTTAGACAGTGCATACATTTGTTTTTGATGATCTTTCAATGTCAATTCTAAAATATAGTGTATTAATGTTAGAAATAACTGCAAAAATTTCAATATATTGCAGTCAAGAAAGTAAGATGTTTGTACCTTGTAGTTGTAGTCACTGTTGTTGGGCATATAAAATTTCCTCTGTTAGGATTTTCCAGGTTGAAAACCAAAAAATGTCAGGTCGAGAAACGAAATTTGAGAATACCTTTTCAGTGAATAGTCTTCTCAAAAAATATCCCATTCCCAAAGCAGATACATCTTGTAGTGCTTGTATGAATTTGTTGTCTTTAGATAGAAGTCCCATTGCTGAACATGTTTCTCTGAATGTAAGATGAGTAATGTTTTTCACTATTCTGATAGATTGATACGAAGCTTATCCTCTGACCATTAATAATTGAATACGCAAGTAATGTAGTTCCCCAGAATAGGGTAACACATAGTATAGTCTCCCAATACTATGACCCTATTTGCGCGGGTACCATTTCATTTGATGACAGTGGTAGACAAACCGTGTTGGAAATTATGCATTAGTATGATTTCTGCCCTCTGGATACAATTGATTTGCATTAAACCATGCTGTGAAGATGGTATCAGAAATGTTGGACTTATTCAAGATATCTTCAATTTTATCACAGTCTGTATATGTGACATTGTTTTCTCTTGGTAAATGAAATTTCAATCTACCAACTGGAGGAAATATATAGTGGATGTCATAAGAGAAAATCCTCCAATAAGCATCACAAGGTGAGATGTACCGGCAGTCATAATACATTTTAATCTCATCGACACACTTGTACTGTAGATCTTTATTGCTGCTGTAAAAGAGTGTTGCGGTAACACGATCATTCCGCTTTCTAATATATTTAGAAAGGTATTTGATAAAGGAAGATTGATTGAAAAATTCGATATTGAGATGAGCTTTATATTTTAATAACAAAGTAGGATTGTACGGCACCAAAAACTGATTTTCCAATGGTAAACCATTTTTCGGAACATTACAACCTGTATTTCTTTTCTGATAGATGACATAACCGTCCTCATCCGATGTTTTCTGGGGAAAAATATTTTTTGGATAATGCTTTGAGTATTTTCCACTCCTCACACAAGGTGAGTGATGGTTGGCTTCACCACAAGGTCCATGGATCAAAAAATTGCCGATTGCAACATGTAATTCTGGGAAGTCACATTTGTTTGGTATTTCTGCAGAAACAATTCTGTTAATGTCTGATGGAGTGACGACCTTGATTTATTGACAAAGAAATAATAGAATGTTCACATGAATAAAAAGAAGAAATGTATAGTAATTAGAAACGTACAATAAAAATGAACATGAATGAAATTAAATATGTATTAATGTCAATGAGATATTATGACAAGTATATGACACAATTATTATACAATAATTCTATAAACAACACAATATTACAATGAAAATGAATGAAAAGAACATTGAAATGGAAAATTAAATTTCAAGACATACATCAGAAGTCTTTATGTCATCGAGAAACTATGTCACAGTGTACAAATATCCATGTTCAAATGCCTGAAAAACATTTCTACATAGAAAAAATCCTTACAATAAGAACACCTGAATTTGTAGAATAAAAAACGATTACATAATTGTAATAATTAAAAATAAAAAAAAAAGGAAGTCGCAATTTACCTTTTGAAGCCTATAATGAAAACCAATGTGCTCCTTCCATGCATGCCCTCAGCTGGTTGAGTGCAAGTGATACATAATGCACCTTATGGGCCAGTGATACCTAATGCACCTCACAGGCCAAAAGAGAAGACAATAAATGATGCAACGATAAAATCAGATAAAAAACATGGACATCATTATTGATATGTTTCTTCCAGGAAATCAAATCATTATTCTCATGTTTCTCCCTGGAAATCCGCTAACTGGGCCTACAAACTAAATGTTTAAGATAAATTGGTTCAGAGTAATTGGTATCTCACGCATGACAATCGGAGCTTTGAAAAAACATTCACACTCCATCTAAGTACACATAGTAATAGACTCCTTGCCGAACTGCAACCAATTACATCAACTTCAAGGGAAAAAACAAATAAAATGAAAAGGTAAAATTTTAAATACTAGTTGCAACTTGGATAAAAATACAGTCACTTGGTCAATGTCAAGAGAGGCATTCAAATTTCAAATTATCTAATCTCATCCGAGAAATGCAATTGAGTAGAGTGAGATGAAATATGATAATCTAAAATGTGTGCTCTTTATGAAACCTACTTCTATCAAGCAGAATATTCATTGACTGATGGTTCAAAAAAATAATTGAAATGAAATGAATAGTATACATCACTCTATATGTAATGTATACAAGCAGGTCACATTCAACCAGCTATATGTACTCTATGCATTTATTGAAATTCAAACATTCTAAATGATCAGTGTATACATCAATGTGTAATGTATGTATTTATAGAAATTTGTGGCTATATTTATATAAATCTGTTGCAAACATGAAAATTGAAAAGGTTCAGTGTATACAACACTCTATATGTAATATATACAACCAGGACACATACAACCGTCTATACGTACTGTATTCATTTATATAACTTCCAATATTATAAAATTACAGTGTAAACAACACTATATACTGTATGCATTTATAGAATTTCAGAAAAATCATTTATAGAAATCTATTGCAAACATGAAAATTTTAAATGTTCAGTGTGTACAGTATACCTGTAATCATACATGAGATGAAAATGATAAGAAGAACACATATATACATAGGAAAAATTAAAAAGAAGGAAAAATAAAGCAAGGTATTATATGAATCAGTACCTCCAGTCCTGTTTTTTTCCTAGAAATGGAAACTAGAAGTGAGATTACAGTTTGAGGATGCACGACAGACGTTCATAGCACCACCATAAATTGAAGTAAAAACCGAAACATAAATAGAAACCTAGGAACCAGGACCATATCTAATTCAAGAAAAAACAAACCCATTAGATGAAGATAATCCACCGACGTTTGATGATCAATGATAAATAAATAAAAAATTGATAAAATACAAGGTCCAATTAGACATATATAATGAAAATAGAAACCAAGTTACAATTTTCACTATCAAATGAATCCCAATAGATTCAATTTAGGGAATCTTACCTTTAGAAATGAAAACACCCAATTAATACCATAAATGAACCCATATAGAAAGAAATACAATCGGTCATGAATCCAAACATAATCAAACTTGAAATCATGCCTTTGAACAATGAGCAGTATCATCTGTAATAAGTTTGTACCAGAATAGTTGAAGATGTACATGTCTTGCATTCAACTCTCATATCAATGCTTCCACCTGCTGGCACATTCAAGTGTTATCCTTCCATAGGAGTTGAATCTGTACATAATTCAAACACCCATGGAATACCATATTATTCACAAAAAATGATTCAATGATCTAATAAAACACATAAACACTTCTTGACCAAATAACATGATACAATAACCCAAAATAATACATGATTCACATGCTGAAAAAATGTTAGTCATAGTAAAATGAAGATCAGAAATTAAAATATAACTATTTATTAATTTAGTGTACATTAAACTAATGAATTGTAAACATCACCATGTCATTTAAGTATCAAAAACCCCCAACCTTGAATGTTGTTTGCTACATAATATTTATGTTCAAAACCAGAAGGTCAGAAGGTTTAATTATACAATGTGAATATAACCAAAGGGAAATAAGTACTACTGATTTATCAAAGTGAAACAGCCATATGTATAATACATTTTAAGAGTGATCATACTATTCAACTGTAAAAATTACATTTGTCTCCAAATATGGTTGTTTATGGTACCTCAATGCAGAATCGCTCTGAAAAATTGGAAAATGACAAGTTATCCAAATGATTTAGTATTCATAAAACAAGTTTTGACTTTAGATGAATACGATGGAATGCACCCTAAAAAATAATGTAACCATAATTAATTTTGACATTCATCCAAACAGCAATTAAAAACATAAATAAAGAAACATGTAAATAACGATCCTTGAAAACTGATATGATAACGTATCTAGATTACATAACAGTCATGTATCCAAAAAAGTCCAGATCCTAATTTTTCATCTTAATATGCTGAACAGAAAGTTCCATGAAGAGGCTTTAGGGGGAAGTTTTCGAATGACATTGGTATACATCCATATGAATATTCAAATCCACACTGCAATGCAACGACCCAATTAATCACCAAATACAAACAGCAAGAATTACAATATCATTAAATAAAGATAGATGGAATGAAACAAATGTAATAAATAATAGACATTCTTCATTTCTCAAGAAAGAAGAAAACCTAATTAATATAGCATACAACATGATACATCACACAACAATTCTAATGAATGAGACAAACCAAACATAATTAAACCATTTATATAGTACTGAATACAGTAGTTACTGCACTTTTGAGATATGAAAAATAAACAAACCGACAAGGAACACATACTAAGAAAAGGTTTACAAACATAACATTAATATAGTTTAGTGGATTCACATGAATTATGTATGGAGTTAAATTTGTAATGGAAATTTCAATCAATTAGATAGAGTTAGATGAAAAACTAACTTGGGTTAGGCATAGATACATTTAGTCTATATTGGCTGTTTTTTTTGTTTCTCATTTCCACTATTTAGAGATGATGTTCATTGGAAAAAGATAATGAAGGCTTCGGGTCTGGAGATAGGGATCCTTCCATAGTAGCTTCAGCATCGAAGTCAGTCATCAATTTTTTCTACAAGAAGGATTAATTATAATTAATGAGAAGAATCCAATACGTATTAGTAATACCAATGTAACATAATATTTATTTTTAACAGGTGGAAATTACCAAAAATAGATTCTTATGAAGATTATAGGTAATAGGAATAAAATATGAAGAAATATACTTTATTGTATTAAATATGTACATCATCAGTGTTATGGTGTTAGAATTTTGAAAATTTATACCTGGGTTGAAGAGACAGAAGTAGTACTTATATCAACAGCATCACATATGTTCATGCTGAGTCCTGAAGAAGAAGTGCTTTGATGTTCCTAATAAAGATGGTTAAAAGAGGATAAAACATTTCAGGTATGGGGTCCATGTTTTGTTAAAAAATTGAATTGTAATGAAATAACTATGAAAACATTGTTTTTATGTAATATTCATCATACTGCCTTGAAATACTTGGGGAATTTTGAGACTGCATACCTAGTTGTGTATAGAACTCTGATTATATTTCATCATATAATCTTCATTATCACTGATGAAGAGCATCGTGTATGTGTTCTGTTCGGAACTGCATTTTCGATTTTGAATGTTGTACTCTATCACGTCATGTGACAACAGAACATTCATTGATTTGAAAACTTTTCGCTCAGGGGGGAAACCAAACTCATCATGGTCCAATGTTTTAATAAAATGGGAAAGTGAGTTAAATAACATTATTTACATGAAAAAAACCGAATAGTGAAGAAGCTTACTTTTTTCATATCATCTCTCAACTGTGAATCTGATTTGCTTATAAACTGCATGACATGCTTATCAAAGAGAACAACAGATATGAGTCTATGTCATCATTAATCAGTAGTTGTACTCTAATCCTGATATATTTATATTTGTGTACTCACTTTACAACATCTGTAGTATAAGAACCATACTAATGAATAAATAGTTAGAAAATATGGTAGAATGTAGAGGAATACCTGGGAGTAGTGAAGGCTGCTGTTTTCTTACATCTTTTTCACCAAAATTTTCCATCGGATACTTGTATGTTTTTTGTGAATGAGTTGCACGATTCAAAATACCAGTGATGAGTGCTTTGATGTTTTACTATTGTTGTGTCAATCAGACACCTTGTCATCTATGAAGTATTTAGTAATATTAATACAGTTTTCAAAGAAGATATTACATGTAGTGCATGATAGTTCACATCCTGAAATAATGGTAACTGGATACTATACATTCCTACAACATCTGTTTAACATCATAAATGCATTTTTTGTTATTCCAATAATGAATCTTTTTAATGCATCTGTTTGATCTTGTTGATGTAGGACATTGAAACTGGGAATGACTTATGAAGCCAGTTCTAATTATTTAAGTAAAACCATTATTCAAGAACGAAAATAATGTTAACTTTATACATATGGAACTTATTTGAAGGAGGAATAAGTTAGGAAATAATGGAAGTTGATAGTTTACCTTCTCCTAAACTCATGGACTACTGGGTTGTCATGGTTGAGTAGTATTTTTGAAGCAGTAATTGAAGTGGTGATAATAACAGATGCTGGGACATGCAGAATAAAATGTGATGGAAATCAAGCTTGCATATTAAGAAAAATGCAGTTCATTAAGTGAAACATGTAACAAATTTTTTTAACACATAGATAGATTTCTTACATGCCAAGAGCTTTTCCCTGACCAACTGGAGGATCACAACTGTATAGGATTCCCTGTTGTTCTCCAAGTACTCTGACATGATGTTCGCAAACTCCCCCCACAAGCTACAGTTTATTTTCAATCCTTTAGAAGAAATCACTGTAGATGTTATGGTAATAACAATTCTATATCTGAACTGTAGTGGGAATAGTAGGATGAAAACCTATCATCCTCTAAAATTACTTGAAGAATTTGTATTGTAGTACCAGCAGAATGTGTGGGGTATGATTGTCGTGGATGTCCAATAATTTCTAAAATAGGTATGACTGATTTTTAAGTAGTAGGTTATCAAGAAGAGTTAATTACTGTTAAGTAATGTATCAATACTATAGAATTTAAAGAAATTGAATAGAATTAGATACATCATTATCTATAGAAATTAAATAATTTCAACCTGTAGGAACAAATGTTTTCTGAATCATAGACATTAATACAAAATTGGAGTTATTTAATGTACCTATTAGATGATGTTCCAGAACTGATTTGTTGATTATGTCATCAAAATTAATGAAGTCAAAAAGAAGAATGGTAACTGAGCATTCATTGGTCGAAAAAATGTTGTTGTTGTGAAAAAAAATCTGCAAGCATGTCTTGTCCCCAAGTAACTTCTTTGATTAGGAGCAATCTGGAAGTTTTGTATAATTTATCAAAGGCCTTCGCATTGGACTAGTTTGTACTTGTTCATTGCATGGCAGTTTTTAATTATACACTATATTTTTGTCTCTTTCATAAAATAATAAAATTTCAAGGTGAATATTTAAAAACCAGCTATCACATTTATGAGAGATGAAAAAACATACTACAGAATAAATACAAATAGTTGGTGTTATGGAAACAGTAAATGAACTATAATTTTTGCAATGGATACACTCACATGGGAATCACATATCATCATATCGATAGCCGCAACAACATATTTGGGGGATGAGTTCAACCACAAATTCAATACACGCACAACTATTTTCAATGTTTCGTCAGCATCAACAGTAATCTCATTCAGAGGACAGATTCTACGTGACATACTTACAGTTATGTATGATTACAAATATTGTACAGATATGACAGATGAAGAATCAATTATATTGTTTTGTGATGATATATAAGAAAATAATCAATGCATCTAATTGTATTAGTTTAAAATGAAAATATACCTATCATATGTTATAAAAAATTTCCATTTATACAACGTTTTCTGTATAGTTAGTGGTGTGTTTTTCTCTATCATCAACTACAATTTTTAAACCACCGGGTGATGTCACTCTACATACGGCAGCATAATGTTGTCCATGACAAAACACATGCATGCGAAGATACAAACATGCAGAAGATAGAGACTGTCCTTGACTTTTATTAATAGTCATTGCATAAGAAACAGTCAAAGTATATTGTCTTCTTTGTAATTTGAAAGGCCATCTTATTTTATTTTGTGTCATATTTATTCATTGGATGAATGCAAGATATCCTGAATGACAACCAGTTAAAATATCTGCTCCAATGACATGGGTACCCAAATGTCTAACGATAATAGGTGTACCAATGCATATCCCCACTGATTGGTCATCATTTCGAAGAAACATAATGGGTACTCCGATTTTCAAAGTAATTTGATGTCTAGGTATCCCAGAGGCAGTGATACCATTCAAGAAATCAGTTGTATATATGTTTTGTGGCTGATCTATATCAAAACTAGCATTGTAAATAGAATCAGAGCTGAAACGATATTTTCCTTCAGAAGTAGTAAGAGATAACATGTAGTCATTGATTCCCCGCACAACATCATGTGTTGATGATAATATAGAATGACCATTCCAATAAGAAACATCTGAAATGTTTTCAATGAAGTATGGGTAAGAAAATTCAACAGGTGCTGTTAGAGGGGATTTATTTTTTGCAAGAAGGTAGGTGGATGGTATTTCAATGCACACGCCCCCATTATCATGCTCTCCAATGCGACCCTCGCCAATGTCAAAAAACCACTTTGAAAAATCTCGAACTTTGGTTGGATCGTCAACAGTATCGGGTGATTTCAACCTCATGTTCTGATTCAATTTTAAAACCCGACAGTGCTTTCATAGATATGATGATCGTATACTTGCAAAGAAAATGTCACTTCTCTCTCCTCCAGGGATCACCGGTAGTATTTTTCTGAAATCTCCACCAGGGACCACTGTTAGACCACCAATAGTTAGATTAGAAAATTTATCATTATTTAATGACATAATATCTCTTAATGTACGATCAAGAGCATCAAAATAGTGTTTATGAATCATTGGAACCTCATCCTATATAATCAATTTGGATTACTGTAGTATTTGTGCAACATCACTCCCCTGTTGAATGTTACAGACTGATTGGTTGTTTATAGAAATTGGTATTCGAAATTTTTAACAAGATTTTCTACCTCCAGGTATGAGTAATGATGCTATTCCACTGGAGGCAACTTATAGAACAATTTTCCCTTAGGACATTATTAGACATGTTTAAACTTTCTAGATGAAAGTCTTACACATACCTCAAAATCCATGGAAGAAAAATTATCCACTATAAGGACAAGATAACGCAAACATAATTTCATGGATTAAATTTCTCTCTTCATAAGTAAGCATATTGTCTAATGTTGTGTATTCAATATGGAACTTTTCCCTATCGTAATTAATCTCTTCCACAATAAGTCGATTAGGTTTAGGAGAAAATGTATACTATAGAAGGGGCATTGGAGGATAACATTGCAGATATTTTCCATTGATGCGAAGAATGTTGTCTATTTTAGACAGTGCATACATTTGTTTTTGATGATCTGTCAATGTCAAGTCTAAAAGATAGTGTATTAATGTTAGAAAGAACTAGAAAAATTTCAATATATTTCAGTCCAGAAAGTAAGATGTTTTTACCTTGTAGTTGTAGTCGATGTTGTTGGGCATATAAAATGTCCTCTGTTAGGATTTTCCAGATTGCAAACCAAACAATGTCTGGTCGAGAAACGGAATTTGAGAATAACATTTTGGCAAATAGTTTTTGAAAAGAATATCACATTCCCCAAGCAGATAAATCTTATAGTGCTCGAATGAATTCATTGTCTTCAGATAAAACTCCCATTGTTGAACATGTTTCTCTTAATCTAAGATGAGTAATGTTGTTCACTATTCTGATAGATTCATGCGAAGTTGATCCTCGGTTCTTTTGTTAATAGAATATTAACGTAATGTAGTTCCCCAGAAGAGGGTGCCACATAGTATAGTCTCCCCATACTAAAACCCTGTTTGCATGGGTACCATTTATTTTCACGATAGTGGTAGACAAACCGTGTTGGAAATTCTGCATATGTAAGATTTCTGCCCTCTGGATACAATTGATTTTCATTAAGCCATGATGTGATCATGGTATTAGAAATGTTGGCCTTATTCAAGATATCTTCAATTTTATCACAGTCTGCAAATGTGTCATTGTTTGCTCTTGTTAAATGAAATTGGAATCTATAGACTGGAGGATATCTATAGTGGATATCATAAGAGAAAATCCTCCAATAAGCTTCACAAGGTGAGATGTACCGGCAGTCATAATACATTTTAATCTCATCGACTCATTTGTCATGAAGATCTTTATTGATGTTGTCAAAGAGTGTTGCGGCAACACGATCATGCCCCTTGCAAATATATTTAGAAAAGTATTTGATATAGGATGATTGATTGCAAACGTCAATATTGATATGAGCTTTATATTTTAACAGCAATGTAGGATCGTACAGAACCACAAATTGATTGTCCAATGCTAAACCGTTTTTTAGAAAAGTACAACCTGTATTTCTTTTCTGATAGACAAAATAACCATTATCATCAAAAGTTGTCTGGGGAAAAAATTTCTTTGGATAATGATTTGAGAATTTTCAACTCCTCATACAAGGTGAGTAACGGTTGGCTTCACCACATGGTCCATGGATCATAAAATTGTCGACCACTACATGTAGTTTTGGGAAGTCACATTTGTTTGGTATTTCTGTAGAAACAATTCTGTTAATGTCTGATGGAGTGACAACCTTGATCTATTGACTAAGAAATAATAGAACGTGCACATGCGGTAGTCCTCTTTTTTGAAACTCTACTGTATGAACAACTACATTGAAAATTAAACAGAAAAAGAAATTTTAAAAAACATTTAACAAATTCTGGTTGAGGTAATAATTAAAACACACGAATAGCATAGCGATGTAGTTACACACCTACTCGAGAATATCCGAAGAAGGATCCTTCTCGTAAATATTTCATGAGTTGTTGGACCTTTATGTTGAAAATTCAGGACAGTATTTGAGGACAGTCTGATGGGCACAGGTTGTTTACTTTAACATATCGAGAATCTTCAGGCCACATTGGATTACATGTTAAAGTTAAAAAAAGATCGGGATACCCTGCCCCATTACAGATTGACATTTCATCTTGATAACTCTGAATCGTATATCATGAGCCGCCTGTAAATGTTGAAGGTAAAATGATAATCTTCCCACATAAGGAACCATCTCGATCACCCCGAAGGAAAGCATCTTGCAACCAATTGTATAGTTCTGCCCTTAAGCACTTCTGGTTGTAGCGAATAAAATACAATCTCTGAGACTCAATCATTGTGTATGAATATACAATAAACTTTTGAAGAATCCTCCTAGAGAATAGAAGGCTGGAAGAATTATTGGAACGAGATTGAAGGTGAAAGGAGAAATATTCTCGCATTGTAACATTCCTGACTTATTCATTGTCATTAAACGGTGTAGTGTGATGGGATATATTGTCAACATATTCGTCCTCTCCACCCATGAAAACCAATGTATACTGAAGATGAAGGTATAGTGGGTGATTCTCATCAATTCCTTGATAGCCTCCATCTTTTCCTTGAATGATGATATCTCTTTAATTATTTAGATCTTCAATGTCGCCGATAATGAGAATTGTAATCTCAGAAGTAGTTTGTAATTTGTATGTTTGTGCATCCCTTCCTCGTCTTCTAAGCAGTCACATTTTTAAATTTTTAATGCCCTGTGTCTCAATAATATCCCTTTCTGTTCCGAAATGATGTGATAAACTGTTATGTTCAAGAAGCATTTTCTGTAACTTTTGAACAATACTGACATCAATAATAGACTCTTTGTTTCTATCATCAAAACTGCATAAGATAGTGTCATGTACTGGTGAGAAATTCAAGATAAAATGTTTATGTATTATAATATACAACATTACATACCTGATTTCCCATACTTTATTCTTGAGATTCATTTGCAATATCATATACATAGAGTTGAGGAAAATTGGGTGGTTGTCCATCAGAAGGACAGAAACTACCAATGCGATGGTATTTTTGTCTGTTTAATCTAAACATATTTGGAGACCCAACACAACTCATGGATTTGTCTACTTTGCCTCCCAATGACATGAATGAAAACATAGAGTTGTATATGTTCATGTGATATGGGAATGATTTAGAATTTGGACAGATTTTACTGAATAGAATGTTTCTAAGGTATTGGGGACATGCAGGAAAAGGCTATAAAGATATTTTTCCTAGTCAGCAACATATTGAGTAACAAGGGACATGTTTAGGGCTATATTTTTTATTCCTCTCTTCAATCCAGAAGGTAAAACCGCAGTTTTCGCATATGTTCGAAGGGTCTCCGCGGTAAAAATATTTTGAATAGAAAAGGATTGGAATGGATAATATGAAATGAAAAATATAGATTCTTTTTAACATTAAATCCCACAAGGAATATGTGTAGTAATTAATGATTTTAGTTAATGTTAACCACATGTTTGTTCATTAGTTTGATGATGTATTGAAATAGTTGCATCATTAATCATATAGTTAGTTGATGTTGGTGAATATTTAGTATTTTTATAAAGAGTTAAAAAGTGGAATATTGGTAATAGTATGTCAAAGTTGACATACCTCCATTGTTTATTGTAGGATATATCTCAGATGTCATTGAAGGAGTTGTATCCATGTAAGTACCTATCATTTTAACTTGTTCATCTGTTGTTTATGTGAATCCTGCATGGTTGGTAATATCTCCTTTGGATGAAACGATATCTCAAGATGTTAGACGATATAAAAAAGGGAATATATATGTAGGGATTTATACATAATAAATGCGAGACAATAGTTGTAATGTGAATCATACCTTTGGATAACAGATGTATACAATTTTCAGTTGTAGTATAATTATCACTGTTTGAAAAATAAGATGTATTCGTAAGAGTGAATATTTTAACATATAGAAGACTACATGTAGTGGGTTGTTTGGTGCGTATTGTGATGAGGATGCATCATTGGACCCCCTAATATTACAGCAAATAGAATATGTACCTTGTAAGATTGGATTTAGGAATGTAAGTTGTGAAACTGTAATGTATAGCATTCATAATAAATGTAACAGAAGTTAAAATGTAGAAATGTTTTCTAAAAGAATGTCCATGTCGTATCATGGTGTTTCTTTGTTTGTTTTTGTTCATTGAGCCACCGTATGTCATTTATAGCTCTTAATACTCTCAAGGAACTATGGAACAGGGAATGAAATAGTCGTACGAATACATGGGTAGTATATTTTCAGATAGTAATCATAAATAACATAATGGGAGACAGTAAGAAGAACTAACCGTTGATGGATATAGATGATAATGGAATGCGGCGACGTAATACAGTGTCAGTAGCTGGTGTGACGAGTTCTGGTGTAAAAAAATTTCCTATAGGCATTATTAACGTAAAACATTCATTACTGTTACATTATACCTTTTCAGAAATCATTGAATATTTTTAAACATTTTGATTTTAATTTTTGGCTATATCGATCAGTGTTGAAAAAGTAATGGGAAATGAAGACATACCACTTTCTGTCTGTCTCCGCCCATATGGCGTCAGAGGTTCTGGTGCAGTAATGTTTTCAGTGGTCTTTCTACTTGTCGATTTGGTAATATATTAAACATGTAAGTTGTTGATTCTTAAATGAAGAAACTATTTAAGTAGTGGATAGTATTTAGAAGACAACCTGATTGACATTGTTGATGTAGTAATCTTCTTTGAAATCTTAGGTCTTTATATCTTGACAGGGAGTGCATATTTGTCCAGTGTATCTATTTATTTGCATATTAAGAAACATAACAGGACCACATAACCATGATAAATAGTGTAGTAATCTCTATCAGAATAAGTATAATATGAGGAATATAATGTAAACCATTATAGTAACAATTTTTCAAAGAAAAAATTGTCGGTACTACTTTTTCTATATTATTAGTTGTTCTAATGTGAATATATCATAGATCATGTGAAAATCATCAGTCAAGTCGTACATTGATTCTGCTTGTAGTAAGTTCTACAGTTACTTGTACAGTTGTACTCACATACTTAGAATATAAGAACATATATGCCTTCAAAAAAATGAGACTTAATCCTATTCTAATAGGATTAAGTTCTATGATAGTTTAGTAAAGTAATGTAAAACTATTAACAATATATTATAGTATTGATAGGATATATATCCTAATGGACATAGAAAACATACCTTACAGTAGGTACCACAGTTGATGAACCAAGGACATCCTGAGTAAATTGTCCATTCATATTAGTGCACATTCCAAAGGATTAACCAGCTTAAAGGAGCAGAGAAAATTATCAGGCTTACCGTTACATTTTTAGCTGAATGAATTTCTAATGGTCAATATTTGAATACAGACATATCAGTAATGCACTGGCATCCTCATTTTCATACAAAGAAAGTTAATGTCCTAGTCGTGTTTCTGTGAAGGAAAGAATAAATGTAAGGTGCAATAAATAACTAATTACACAGAAATTATAACAATAATTACAGTAGAGAAATAAGACTCCATAAACAGAGAATATTTCAGAATGGTTAGGCAAGTGTAATTCGCAACAGTTTTGAAAAAATTAAATAGGTTTAAAAAAAAAATAATGTTGTGGGAGAAATTAAACGTTCCGTTGTGTATACTGATGTATACACAGAAATTATCAGCATCAGCTGCCAGGATGATGATTTTGTAAGCAGTGAAGATGGAGATACATAAAACAAATTCAAACCGTAGCTTTTTGATGGGTTAACCAACAACGGAATAGGTAATACGTATCTGGTGCGTAGTACTGGGTGGCGACTCGTGATGTACCTTCACACCTGCTGAATACATGACCAACTATTCGAATATACTAATCGCTGGTAGAATAATATGATCAGAATTGATGGGATAGAGTTTAGATCATACCGTCGAGGCAGAGGTAGCCACAGATATGAAACTTCTGGATTTTGTTGGAGGATCTGAAACCCTATTCATCAGGAAGTGGATAAGCCAGAGGTAATCAAATGGGAGTGGATACACAGGAGTTTCGGGGGTTGGAGTTGCGGAATTTGGAGTAGCAAATTAAGGAGGATCAGAGGTTGTCGCAAAAATGCAATAGACGAGATTCTGCGAAGTTGGAGAAACCATAAAAGACAGCCACTGCATACCTAGGAGCAATGCGTCGGGCAGTGGTTAGGAGGGAGTGTTAGGGGTTGGATTTTCAGATTATGGAGGAGGAAAGTTGGGAATTTCGGGCATTTGTTGGAGGAGATGGAGGTGGAGGAACTGAATGCAGAGGAACCGAACATCGAGCATGCAGAGCGAGATGTTTTTACCATGACGAAGGATGATTGGAGTAGCAGATACCGAAGATTATGGAGAGGGATGTCGTGAGAGGGGTGGAGGTGGAGAATACAGAGTAGGAAAGGGGGATGGAGGTAAAGCTTGTGGAGGCATGTGTGGAAGGAAAACACGAGCGGCAGTGGGAGAATGCGAGTGGTGGAACCGTAGATGAAATGGAGGGAAAATGCGAGTGGCGGATCGAGCCAGTCGGGATTGAAAGAGGTTGTGAGGGTGGAAGAGAGGTTTTTGGAGACGTGGCTTCCTATGGTGGTGACACGTCAGCAAGAAAATTCCTACTTTAGAAGATATATATATATAATTTTAAACTAAAAAATAGACAGAGTCATTTATAAATCAAATTCACACCAAAACAAACATAAACAGGTCAAATAATAATGATATACTATTATGAAGTGATCAAATAGTGTATGAGTGCATCACCAATGTTATGTACTTGCTTAATATTTTTTTGACATTCATTTTTTCTCATAATATAGCAAAAAATGGTTAAATTAAAATCAAATATCAAAAAAGTTATTTCTTTATGATTGTTATGAAAATTGACAATATTATTATTACGTAAAAATGATATGGAATTTACCAACAAAAATTAAGTAATATGATGGGAAATTTTACTAAATATGTTTTAAAATGTCATCTATTCATGGTGTTTAAATATATTCTGACACAATTCTTGATGACCACTCATTTATAAAATAATTAAATTAACACTTTTAAATAATTTTTAAATAGTATTTTTATTACTAATCAAACATAAAGAGATCATTAATATGTTTTTAAACGAAATTGTAATTATCCTAAAAAATACAACATTGAGGATGAAATTTTATTGGGAGAATACAATATCATTCATGAATTTCTAATTATAGTTCCTAAATTGATTTCAATTTGTTTTATTGAATGCATTAGAAAAAAAATTTATAGTAATTTATTTTGATTTTTATTTTTAGAGAGAAATATATTCATATTTACACTAATACATATCATCCTTTAGAGGTATATATGTTTGTTGTGCTCAAAAACATTCTGTGTGCAATTATTTTGATGATATTTAAAAACTGAAGAATAAAAATAATTTAATAGACCGTAAAAATAAATTTATAAAATTATTTTCAGTTGAAAAAGTTTTAATGTAGTGTATTTAATATTCATAAAAATCATCAAATGTGGTCGGTTTTGAAGATCCTTTGTGAGGTTTTGTTTTAACAAGGTTTTGTTTTAAATGATAATTATATTTTTATAATATAGTTACGTTGTAAATTTAGTGAAAGAGGTGTTGTAGGATGTATTTCACTTTTTTTGTTGATATTTTTTTTATAATATGGATAACGAATTTTTAAAATGGTGGTGATCAGATGAAAATATAACACCATAAAATTCTAAAATAAGAACTTTGTATTCTATAGAACATGAAAAATATAAAAATAAATATTGAAGAAAATATAATACATTGAGACATTACGAAATATTTATTTTGAAAAATAATAAATCTATTAAATAATATTCACTATATAAACAATAGAGTTTATCTTGTGTTACATGCGATGCACTTTTTAGTAGAAATACATTGAACTATTTGTTTAAATAAAAAAATGAAATATTATTAGTATATAATTATTCAATATAATAGTTATAGCCTTGCTGTTAAAATTTAGCTATGAATATTAATTTAAAATTTTGATAATTATGTTTATCTATTTATTAGGAATAAAGTAATCACCATTTTAAATATAATTAAATCTTTACTAGGATATTTTTTTCCTCTATAAGATGATTTAATAACGATTAGTATGCATATTTTAAAATTCAATTTTACCACTTTAAGAAAATTTATTTGAGAAAAAAATAAATTTTTAAATTGGTTTACAAAAATAATCTATGGGTGATTTTATTATTTATTTATTTGAGATGTATTATTTTTTAAAAATATTTTAAAATATTGTATTTTTTTAGAAAACATGTTTTTTATTGATTTATTCAGAAAGATTAATTATATATTAAATATAAATTTTTAAATAATATATCATTTAATCCAATTTATTTAATATTAATCATTTTCATGTCGAATTTCGATAAAAATCATTTAATAATTTTGAATATTTTTTAATTTAAACAACATTTTCGCATCACATCCATGAGATTAATTCGTTATTAATAATTTATACATATATTAATTGAATTTTGGAAATCATCATCTATATTTGGAATTATAATAATCCATAATTTAAAATGTTGTCACTATATTTTTATTTTCCCAAAATAAAATGGAAATTTAATCAAAAATAATTAGTACTATTAGGTTAAAAATTGAATTATTGGGGGGGGGGGTTAAACATATAATATTGGGGATAAAAATGATCGACTAATAGTTACAACACCCATTATAGGGATATACATTTAGATTATCTCTTCTAGGTCTGAGAATTAACTGTTTTCAAAACATTTTTCTTCATTAAAATCGTTTCTATTGTTGAATATTTATTAAAAAAATTCAATTCTTCCACTCACCTCACTTATATAAGGGAACCCCTAAACTCTATTATTCACAACATCAGATAAATAGAATACATCCAATTCACTCCCAAATCATCTCAAAAATTCCCTCTAATCATCCTAGAACCCTTATTTTAGTTTTAATGTCATCTTATGATGGATTTGGTGTAAACCTAAGGGTGAAACCAGATGAAGTGGCAATGTTCTTCATGAAGAATCTATATATTATTTTTTAATTGTCTCAATAAATAAAAATTATAATATGATTATGTGTTTTCCAAATTATCTTCAATTTACTGTTATCTTTACATAATAAGTGTTTGATATAATAAAATCTATAATTATATGAAATGGTCTTTGAGATCATTGTTCGTGTGTACGACAGACTACTTCCTCATAAAGCGTTGTCATTCATTTTATCATCACCAACTTTATATGTTTTTTATGATGATATAGAAATAGAATATATATTCTATTTATTAAAATTTTATACCTCTGGACTCATTATATAATTTATTTCTCCGTAAAATTTATTTTGTATGAGAAACAATAGCGTCTCCCATCTGTATGATTGACTTCCACCTCGTGAAGCGATGTGAGTATTCTTTAAAAAACACTTCGCATGTATAGATATAGAAATATTTATAAAAATTAAATGACATAAAAATGAAATTATTATTATATTCATGTTATTTTTATCACCAATCTGTATGGATTATGTATATAAAAATATCATTTTATATTTATTATATTATGATGTGTAATTTAATATTATAACATACATAACATAATTACATGTAGATCATTGAAACATTTAAATGTTACTGATGTGTATCTATGATCTATTGTATCTATGGTCATAATGTACAACATTTTTCAAAACCATATTTTATGAACGGTTGTGATATTAAAATTCATCACTAAATATGACAATCAGTTCATTATTATTATTATTGAGGTGATTATACTTAGTAAAATGTGATAAAATGGATCTTTATGAAATAACAGGCATATAAAAACAAGGTAATTGACATAAAAATAAGGAAAATAATGAATGATTATTGATGAATGGGTGATGAGATATAATACAAAAATTATATGTTATATAATAAATAGTAATATGGTTCTCGTATCAGTTTATAACATGTAAAAAATGACTATAAATATTTTTAATGATTGTTCAATCAAAAGTAAGTTTGAATAAATTAATTTCATAACTCATTTTCCATTCATTTGGATAAAATTCAAATTCATGGATTATTCCATTATCAGATTATATGGATAATTCATTTTATTAACATATGTTACATTTAATTTTTTTATGTTTATTGTTGAAATATATAACAGATTTATTTATTAACTCTCATTTCAATGTTATGATAATTTTAAATTCATATTTCATAATCACATTCTAATCGAGATTGATTATTCTTGAATTTCAATTTATGAAAATCTATTTTCTTCTAAAACCAAGTTATCCTAAAATGGTCTCAAAAATTTTATTAATACTATAAATATGATTTATAAAGGTATATTTACATATTTTTACTTTAAATTATACTAAATGTTTTCTAATGTCGATTTTTTAAAAAAAATACCTATTTCGATTTTATCAAATATATGAGAGGAATATTATAATAATTTTGCAAACATGGAACTTTAATATATTTTTATAATAAAATTGAAATTTTAATTTTGACATGTAAAAAATTTATGTAATTATACAATATCATTATTTTCATTTCATTTAAACCGAATTATATTATTTATAATGTTCATTTTGACAAATTTTTTTCCATAGAATTTTCAAAACTCTACGTTTTTTAAAATTTATTTTCCAATATAATGATTTTAAAAAAATTATCCAAATGAATATTATATTTTCCCCATGACTGTTGTTGTTATATTTTAATGTAATTTATAATCATTAGTGACATCAACAAATTATTATACTAATAATCATTTTGGGATAAGTTCAATTGATATCATTCTTATTAATTCTACAGTTTTTTTATCATCAGTTTGATTGTGGATGTGCTATATTGATAGAATTATCCATATTACATTGGATGGATTATGATTTGGTTTATTTTATTAGGGTAGGGACTATCATTTGATATGTTACCATTAAATATGAATTTTTTAGTTTGACTATGATTCTCCCATTTCATTTAACAAATGCATTAGACATAGTAAGTGTCCTTTGGGGCCTGGATACGAATAGACTATCAATGTGACAATATATATAAAGAAAAAAAAAACCTGTTTTTGAAATTCTATTATTTGTTACCAAATATTTTTTAATTTTACTATGAAATGTCTTGGTAGTATATTTCATTCAAATAGACTTGAAAAAAAAGAGTTTACCAAACATGATGTATTTGAAACCAGAAAATTTACACTATTTTGTGGATGATATCTATAGTAAATTTCATGTGAATGATATTGATTGTATTATTCTGATGTCTGACATTAAACATTTCCACATTATGAATTATGTCATAAAAATTACATGTTATTATTCTATTAGTTATAAAATAAATGTTTATGTGGTTATTTATATGGAATTATTTATTCATCATTAATTCCTTCCATTTTATTCTGATGTTACATTCTATGTAGAATTTGATTTAGTTCATTACCTTTCCATATTTATTTTTACATTTTAATTCATAGCCTTTGTTATACATGTACCTTTAAGAATATTTTAAAATCACCCATTTCGTTTCCCCCCCTGAAACATAGGTCGATTTTATAATTGATATGTAGGGATATGATATATGTAATAATGATATTCATGAAAAAATATTGTGTTATAATTTATGTAATCAAATGTAATATAGGAACCATGAATATATCAATTTTTTCAAATAATACTAAAATTTTAGGTACATTGGGAAGTGATACCTTGAATTCTATACCAATGTAATAAGGAAAACAATGGCTCTGGATATTTTTAGTATGAGCTATTTATATTTCTATCTTAGTATGTTGAGTTGAACCTAAGGGAATAAGATTCAGAAAAATATAGTTAGGTATCACAACCTTATCAAAGAATGTGATTATAAGAATATAAAATCATCCTTATGTTTTGTTAAGGTATATATTATGTGGTTTTCATTGAAATACATCCATGTATGTATATTAAATAATATTATGTTATTTCTTTGTTGTCCCTTGGGGATATAACTATGAAAATGAAGCATTGGGATTCACCTGATTGTCATAGGACCAAAAAGATCCTTATGATCGCATAATTTGACTAACTTGGGTTATATTCATAGGATAATTATCAACTTCCATAGAAACCATTATTATGAATTTGAAATAGTGATATCGCCAAATATCCATAATCATGATTTTAATATTAGTTATAGTGATGCTCATAGGAGGAATATCCCCATGACCTGATAGTGAAGAGCCTTGAACCATCCCTTCCCCCTTGATGGGGGAGGCCCCTTTATAATCTCTCATATATTCTCGACCCAATTATTTTCCCCTATTTTCTATCCTTGACTACTTACCTACTTTCCCTATGATCCCTCTTATACCCAATGTCAATGACTTATGTGAAGGTTACCAAAAAAATATGATCTCACCGTCTATGTTCATATATTCATCAACATTTCTGTATTTGATGTTGATTTTACAATTCATGAACAAAAATACATCAAATGGTTATTTTTTCAACTTATTTCTCAATATTGGTATTTTCAAGATCGAGCAATGGTGGGCCTCCCAGAAAATAGTCACATCATTATATTCATTGCATCATAGAGTAATTTTCCAATTTCCTGGTCCATCAATCCTTGTTCTCCAACAAATTTTAGTACTTCCATTTTTAGTGGACCTAAAACATCAACCTAAAATATGATTCACTAATGTTGACTATTTTTGTGAGATTTCATAAACTCTATCATCCTTTTCAAATCCCTTCAATTCTTAAAATTTTTGAAAACTTTTTAGGCCATTATCTTCTATTGGAATGCTGGACTAGTTACCTTTTCCATCCAATATCCATAAAAATATACATTGAAGTGGATGTTTTGAGACTTCAATTTTAATTAATTAGTTTTAATGTTAGTGATGAATTATGATAAATGTAGTCAGTTTTATTCAAGTGTATTTTCAATGGCATTCCCTCATGAATGAAATTGGGGAAATCCTTATTTGTGTGTAGAGATGGGACCTCAAATTCCATGGGTCATCTGATTTGTGAACAATTAGTTCTTCCCTGACATGATACATGTCAGAATGAAGAAATTACAACCTGGGAGTAAATGGATAGATGTACCTATTCTATGGTTTTTCATGCTATATAATAAGAGGAAGGGGAGCTAGATGAGAATTTGATTCTTGGACCCCATGATGAACACTCGGTTTTGTGTGGGCCAACATAAGAGATATCTGACTACAATAAGAGAGATAAATTATCTTCTGATTCAATTGTTTTTTACATAAATTGACGATTATTAAGTGACCTAATATGCACGATAGGAAATGTAGAGTTTCAATCTATAGTTACACCAGAGGTGGAAAGATAAGAAGTTGTGGCTATAGAGAATCAACTAGTTAGTTCTACTGGGGTAAAAACATCTGGTGTTTTAAATTCCTTATCCTGAAATTTAATTGAGGTATCCTATAGTGGGGATGTAAGATCTAGTACTATTATCATCCATTAATTATAACGGAATATGGATGTTTAGGGTCGAGTAATGGCTCTCAAGCCAACTTCATACGGAGATGTTATGTTTTTAGGTACCAAATCACATGAAGAAAGTGTTTCCATGAGACCGAGTCTGTGAAATTCTATTCACTAGTGAATAATATAAATTGTTGGGTGTTCCATTTCATGGAATGGGTCCAGATCCATCGATATTGAGTATATGATTGACAAGGTAAATCCTAGAAAGTAAATTTCATGATATTAAACATAGAAATATATTCAAATGATTTTATATTGAAGGGAGAAACTATGAGTATGATGAAACTAGAGAAAATAACTATATTTATAAATAGGCATCCTCTATGGTGTGTTCAGTTATGAGTGTCATTGTATATTCTAAGGAGTGACTAGTGACATGCCTGGAGGTATTGGGCTTCTCATCCAGATAAGGATGTAGTGTTAGAGATGAAACATGAAGGGTTGAATAGAAAATTCCTATTTACCCCTATCAAGGGAGACAAAAAACTCCTAATGGATGATATCCATGATTATGGATAATAAAATCATGGGTTTTGGAATTTCTAATCAGACTGATGTTATAGATCACATGGATGATCCCTTTGATGGTGATATAATTGAACAACAATGGGATACATGTGTAATTTCATAGAAAACTCTGGAATTTCTCATGCATTCTAGGGTAAAAATAAATTTATTTTTCATATAATAGTTATGAATTAATCATTTCACATGTTTAAGGGTGGACCTATCATCCATAATAATCTTTTTTATTCCATTGATTATAAATGGATCGTAGTTTAATGAATGGGAAACACTTCAATGTATGTATTACAAAGAATAAGAATCAGAATTTCATTAATTGGTTTAATCCAACTTATCAAAGGGAACTACTCACCGAAATATATTCTTTATATGATGACATACTATTATGGGACGAAAAGTATGAGATATAATTTTCGAAGTATTATGGCTTTAAATGGAAAAATAAAATAATAGGAAAGTGGAAAAAACGTGGTTTAATAGAAAAAAGGGGTTTCCCACATGTGATAGTTAATAAATTAATTACCCTTTTACATTATTAAGAGTATTTCATGTTTTATAAAAGATTATAGAGAATGGAAACATTCCATGTGATAGTACGGGTAGGAAAAAAGATACCATGGTACAAATCATTAACTGTATAGATTTAGTAAACTACACAAATTATTGTCTGAAATATCAAAGGAATATAACCAAATAGAATCAAATGAATCATAGTAAATAGTATATTAAACATAAGAACATGAAACTTAATAATATAATTGTTTTTTGAAGTAATAATTAAGTAATTTCAATATTTTTTCAATGATATCATAGTGATAAGAATTCGGAAATTTATAAAGATTGTACTTTAGTAATTTTTTTTAGGATATGTATTTTTATATTGAAAAATTATATTGGAAAATAAAAATGATTTATTATAATTTTGATATTCTAGTAAAAAAAAGATTTATGGAAACATATCCCTTAACTAATTCATGGATTTTAGATTATGATGTTGGGATACAAAGATGATTGATATGGATAAAGTAAAATGGATGGTACTGACTACATTTAAACTAATTAACATTTCTAATATAATGTTTTTCAGGATTTCATTGTGGGATTAAACAATATATTGGTATTTATGGAATATATCTAATAATTTATTTATTTTTTTTAAGAATGGGGAAGCATGAATGATTACAGTGATGTTTTTTTTGTATTTTAGGTTTTTTTTCATGTTTTAGGAGTTTACATAATGAATTTATTAACATGATTTGTATGAGATGATTAATAAATAATTCATGTTGTTTTATGGATTAGTGAGAAGAAAAAAATATAAATTTATTAGTTATATTTATATGGTTTTTAATATCAATATTTGGTTGGGGTTATATGTATTAACTCTCATGACCCAACCCACTAATTTCCTACTTATGACTACCCCTAGCACAACTCTAATAGGATAGTGCCTCAAGACCAGTGATGAGTTGGCATATCACATAATTTGGAGTTATTATCCTAATCTAACCATTCACATACACACATACCCAATATCAAAAAATAATGAAATGTAATTAAACTAAAACACATGAATCCATTCATATATGATCCCAAAAAACAGTACGACAGTAATGTACTAAAAGTGGAAAATGAGGTAAATTTCAAGACAAACTAAAAACTAGAAAGGGTATAACCTACTCCATTCGAGAATAATATTGTTAAATGCATGATCCTATGAATCAACTCATTATTAATTGGTCAACATATGCACCACCCACTCCTTATCCTCCTAGGATGTGGCCAAATGGGCTATTATCTGCATAAGACATGACGTGTTCCAAAAAACCACATGTAGGAATGAGGATAAAAATTCAATTTAGGGAAACTAAAAACAGTAAACAAAAAGAACCCTTTATATTATAATCAATAAAATATATAAAAATTCCCAACAAAATATCCAAGATATACTAAGGAATGACATGATGGCACTAGGCGGTCATAACCAACTTCCATCCATATAATTATCATAAAAACACTAGTTTTAGGGGGTACTTATTGAGACTTTATATTATTTTTGTCACATGAACATGATGTTTAGATCATTTAGAACATCCAATGAATCTCACAAGTCTATGTATATCCTGATAAACAGATAATGGTACAAGCCCAAAACCACTAGAGGACACCGTGGACCCAATATGTATCCACCCTCTCTATAGGGGATCATATAATAATGATTTCATGATCCATAATGATATGACATGAATAATATAGGATTACCATCATTTCTGTGGAGGTCACACTGATTAAAAAAACCCCACAAAGGTAAAAATACGTTAGGGGATCATGAAATAGTCTTATGGAGGGAAACCACCACTAAATTTGAGACTCGACCTCTAAAGTGGATTTCAATCATTTGATGTTGAAGAAATGACACATTGTATCCTCAATTGAATGGAATAACGGAACTCACTCAATAATTATTTTCCCAAAATAAGAAAAGGAAGAGAAAAAAATTCTATTGAAGGGGGTTTATGGAATGTACTAGTGGAAAACCTGGATTACATATATCATTAAGTCTTCCAATTGTGGTAAATCCTCACAGGACATATAAATGTCAAGATATACAGAGTTTAGAGATAACTTGGATCCATACTATGTTATGGTAGATATGTTTTTGTAATTTTTCAAGCACTTTTTCTATCCTATGTATAGGTGGTCAGGTTCATGTACACCTAGACATGTATGTGTCTAATTACACTATGTGCCTATGTTTATTTACATTTTCTATTGTCCATGTACATTATAAAGTAAATATATAGTTGACACAGATGGTTTGAATGCTATCTGATAGGGTCACACACTATGTGATCATTAACCTCATCCTAAAATACTTGACAATATTTGGATCTCTCCACATGGCTTATAATATTGAAATACACACTATCTTTATCGGGATTTTCTAGAAACCCCGGTTCTTTTCTGCATCGTCCTCCACAACACCAGAGCCTCTTCCAGCACCATAATCTCTAGATTATGGGACTTCCAATATTCAAATAGCTAAATATTATAGATTATAGTATCAAATAAACTATGTAATCATCCATTCACCCTATCCATAGTTGTTTCATGGGTCTCCTAGAAAAAATGAAAAACAAGTTATTTAGTCTCATTTTACATTGATCTATCCATCAACACCATTGATTCAAGAAATTAAAACTTCAACACATGTCTTATGTGTATTTTAAATTATTTAAAAAAATTACAGTAACACAACAATAAGACACCATGTATTTGTCAAACCATTAACCAAAATAACCACCAATGCAGGTATTACAACGATATAGGAGAGAAACCCATAATCCATAATACATAATGAATAAACCTGCTACATTTTCCATTTTTCCTTTATTCATTTTCATATAAGAAGACATAATAAGTGGGATAAAAACCAATAACAAAATAAAAATTTCTATCCATTTAATTACAATGATGATGTACATTTCAACTCAGTTTGTGGAATTGATATGTATTTGTAAAAGATTAATAAATATGATAAAAAATAAACAGTCAAGCATCCTAACATGTGTTTGGATTTATCATTCATGATGTACTATTTTGTCTCCATTGTTGATGAGATCAAAAAACTTTATTGGTGAAATGATCCATAATCTGGTCTAGATTTGATATTGTTCACCAATAATTCTATCTAATGGTAATATAAATATCTAGATATTGAGTATTAATCAATATAGAAATTTTATTAGCGTATAAAAAGATTATAATTATGTCATTACATCAAAATAAACACAAAAAATAAATAAAATTTGTTTTCTATTTACATCCACCATGAAATTTTTCAATAAATTCCCACTCAAAAAATTATTATGTATAACCTACGTAAAAACCTGCATTCTAAATACAACTGTACAGTCATATTTTTCATATGGTCACCCATTTAGGAGAAATTCTACTTTTTAATAAAAATTTAATGACTGTGACTTTTAATATATTTAATATATTTCTAAAACAATTTCGAGAAAAAAAATAATATGTTTTCCGAACACCTATTCTTGAAAATAATCCATATAATATCCAAACATAATTCATAGAAAATATGATTCATTACATTCTACCCATATTAGCGGATTTCATCCATAAAATAGAATAACCTACTAAAAAATATGATGGTAGTGAGATCATATCCCGTTCACCAACTCTGAGGTATTCCCACTAAGATAACATTGCAAATATTTGATGAGAACAAGGGGAATAAAATTATAATGAAGGATCCTCTCATTCCAATCTGAAATAAAAACATGGTAATTAGAAAAGATAGATAAATCCTTGATATCCTACTCACCCTAATAGATAATTACAAATGGGTCATGCACATTTTTTGTTAATTATGACCGGTAGAAAATGTTGTATACCCGTTCCAAATAAAGTTGTTGATCTAAGAGGTACTGAATTTGGAGAAATATACCATAAGTCTAACAGGAAATACATTGCAATGTACTATAAAAAAGTGTACCAAAACCAGAAAAATAGGGCATGTATCTATAGACGCATCACACCAAGTCCACATATCTACAGTTTGATCCACCTCTAGTTGATCATTTTCCCCTACAAGATCCTAAAAGTATATAATCTACAATATCCTGAAGGCATATGCTGGGTTTGAAACAATGCAAAATATAATTAAACCTAATGATTCCATGAAAACCTCAAAATATCCAATTAGACAGGAAAGTGATTTCAAATCATGGTTACACTAAATTGGAATTTCAAATTAATATACAATAAAATCATTCTTTACAATCCCTATTTAAAAATATATTATAAATTCATACATTAAATTACGAATTATCAAAATACTTCTCAAATTATTGAATTACCATTTAAATTATGTGTTTTAAACAAATCAAACTTTTCAAAAATTTCTACAAAAAAATATTTACATAAAAATATTTTATATAAGTCACAATGAATGTCAACTAATATACAACAATAGAACATATACATTATAAATGCAAACAAGGGAGCAACATTATTATATTCCAAATTAGGTACAATGTTTATAGCATATAGGGACACAACTCTATTAAATGAAAAATATGTACATATGCCCCTTTAGGCCTAATTCCAAGGAGTTCTCACCATCACATCCTAATCTACATAATGTGATGATATGAGGTTTTAAAAAGTTGTAAGTCATAATGTGCCACATAAAATAACTCACAAACATACCAATTCTTGAATGTGTTTTAGTACAAAATAAATATGAGGTGTTTATTTTATGTCTAAAAATAAATTTAATAAAATCCCATTTTTATTTCAAATACTCCTAATTTTTCATTAAATATTACACAGGTTTTCTAATAATAATCATATCTTATCACCATGGTTAGACCCCATGTTTTCTATCCAAAACCATTTATGCAATTTTTTACAAATACGCATTTGAAACCAATAATTAAATTTCACAAAAAAGTTTCAAAATTAAATTCAAATATTATATTTTAAAAAAATAGAATCTTTATCATAACCATGTCAAATTAAATAGAAATTTGGGTTTTTATATTTTTTAACAAAAAATCCATTCCTAAATTAAATTCTTCAATTAAATTGAAATAATTTCAATCAGACACCGAAATTAATTTCAGCGATTTAAATCTATCAAAGTTCCATAAACATACATATATTCAATGAAATTGGTGGTTTTAAATTTCATACCAAACCCCCATTTGCCATTATAACCCAAAATCCACTGAATTAGGTTATTTCCATGAAATTAATCAAAATACATTTAATAAGAACCAAATTAATTTCATTTAATACAAACATTTAAATTAAAAAAATGAATTTAGGATTAATTATTATTCAGAATCTGAATGGAATTACATAACATAGGTAAAACAGATCAAAAATATCAATGGATTATATAGAAACAAAAATATAGAATAATGACCAAATGGATCTAAAAAATAATCCAATATTTAGATTCCAAATATTATCTATTAGATCCTCAAATAAATATGGGTATTCATGGAACCTTATATAGAAAATGTGACCCCGTGTGAGAATAGGAATAGATAAATAAAACCTACTGGTTTATGATAGAAGTCATCCCTCATGCTCTAGACCACATCCTAGAGGGATTCTAGAAACCCAATATCATTCGTGAGAGATCCAATGAGGGGAGAAACAGATAAATCATGCAAAAGATATGCACCAATTATAAATTGGTGGAATAGTTTCTCTATATTGGGTGATATTTTCTGTAAATCATGAAAAATCCATGTGAAGCCCATTATCTAATTTATCTGAAATTTTGTAGAAAGGCACAAGGATTGGATAACTCTGAGGCAATCATGATGTTCCAAAAAAACATAAAAAAAATTTAAAATTTCACTCAATGAAAATCAAAACAAAACCCTTCAAAATAATGTTCAAATGGAGGGGTCTATGAATACTTGAACATAGTAATAGGATTTTACACCCTCCCCAACATGTATACTTTTTTTCATTAGAAATCCTAGTATATTGATTCCATATCTAAAATATGAGGCCACTATTATATCATCAGTATGACCCTATATCATGTATCAAGAATATCTTATCTATGCTACAAGAGCACATGAAAAAAAATGTATCATCGTCCTAAAATGTTACATCATTTTAGAATCAACTGTTCTAACTGGAAATTCAATCATGATTGGAAATTCATTATACATCTATCTGGTGTTCCAGGATCCTACAATAATTTTTTTTTACAATTTTAATATTGAAAATAATAGAAATTATTTAAATAGATTCAGAATAAACATACGTCGTATGATCCCGAACACAATCTCTTGGACCCACATATTATCGTAGTGTTCTAACCTGCACGATCAATTGAACATTTACCCCCATGGAAGGGTGGAACTATGACTTGAAATCTGACAGCATTAGTGTCATCCGAGCCTCAACCAAAATCTAAATCCTCTGGTCGTGATACTACAAAATTTGGTATCCCCATTCATTAGGTCAAACAATATCCATGCCCATCACGACCATTAATGTGGTGGAATATCTCATCCCTTCACAAGGGAAGTTGTCGCTAGTCCGCTTCCAGTTCATCTAACATACAATCAAATTGATCATGTTCAATATTTAAATATATATCAATATATATGTTGATATACAAATGCATGTTTTTATTGGTAGTGATTACAAAAAATTTCTATAAGTGATGCAGACTATGGATCATTTCGATCACGATTTCATATCCACACCGACATATTATTTGTTAGAGCACCTTTCTCCTGGAAATGTATACAAATAAAATATATAAATATAAAAAAACCCATATAAAACAATAAATTAAAATTTTAATAATTAATATATAAGGTAATATTTGATACACGTGATGAGTCCCAAACCAATGATGTGGTCCATGTAACCCTTGATTATCAGAATGACATTTTGACACCTCATAAATTCAATTAATAAAAACTTCAAACAAATATAATGTCACAAATTATTGAAAATATATATACAAAAATAATTATACTAACTAAATGACTTCATTATAACAATATGAAACTATGTCACGCCACTGAGATGGGAGAACCCCACTCATGATTTTTTCCAGAATGTTTGGGGCACCCACGTTTGGTAGACATGGCTTAATATTGTTATTGACATAAAAATATTTCAACATATTACGACATTTTTTCATACACACTGGTTGGAACTCATCGAGGGACAATATCATATTATTCTATATAAGTGGAAAATCACACAAGTTAATATATTTTAATCATAATAAAAAAACTGAAATAGTATTCTTATGTGAACATAACTCCAAAGCCGATCTAATGTATCCTGATGGATAGAATCTCAGTCACGTATGGTCAATAGAAATCGATGAGGGTCGCATATGAAATGACACAGATGTCAGATAAATGTTGGGGCGGTCAGCCCACTGGTTGAAATCTCTCATAAATTAAAACATTAAATGTCGTGTCTAAATTACATGAATAAATTATATGAACAGGGCCACTTTGTTGAGAGGAAGAAGCGGTCTAGTCTGATCCTCTTCAAAAAAAATTATAAATATATTTATAGATGTTCATATATATATATATATAATTATGAATTACTTAAAAAAATAAACATGGTTACATTCAATCATACCTTGACTATAAGACGTAGATTGTTCATATAGATGATGTGAATGAGTTTAATGTTCCCCTTACTTTCCTGCAGTCATATAAATCATTAGTATGGGGACCTTACAATGTTTCAAAAAGACAAATTGGATTAATTTTTAAATAATCAAACATGTAATGTTATCAATTAAAAGGGATTGAATAATTAGTTGTAAATGTATTTTAAAAAATCATAAAAATAAATGAACAAAAATTAAAATACGTACCAAAAAGACTTGTATTTGTAGGGGTCATTAATCATGAAGTGATTTGGGGGGTAGGGTGTTCAGAAGCGGGGCTGTCGGGGGGTGGGAGTGGTGGGGGGTTCTCTATAGGGGGTTGGGTGTTCTAGGGGCTTTGGGGTGGGGTGGTACTATCCAGGGGCAGTTGAATGGTATTTTTGGTGGTGGGATGTCCTGGAGGGGGTGACCGAGGGAGGTTGGGAGTGTGGGGGTGGGGGTGGGCTGGGCTAGGGTGCATTCCAAAGGGGTTTTGGGAGTGGGAGGGATGGGGTGGGTTGGGGCTGTCCAGGGGGAGTTTTGGGGGGTGGGTTGTATGGGAGGGGGGATGTCCATGGGGGGTTGGGAGTGCGAGTTAATGGGGGGATGCCCAGGTGGTGGATATGTGCATGTGTAGGTGGGGGGGGGGGGGGTCTGTCCAAAGGGGGGTTAGGAGTGGGTGATGGGTGGGGTGGGATTTCCGGGGGTGTTTTGGGAGTGAGTTGTCTTGGAGGGGGGATGTAAAGTTGGAGGGGTTGTGAAAGTTGGGGTGGGGGAGGAGGGGATTTCCAAAGTGGTGTTGGGAGTTGGAGTGGGGGCATGACTAGGTGGATGTGATATGTTGGTGGGTGGGGTAATTCAATCGGATTGGTGTGGGCTCTTCATTGGGCTGGGGATGGGGTTGTCTGGGGGGAGTGGGTGGGGATGTCCAGGGACTGGGGGTCGGGGGGCTATCTGGGTGAGTTTTGTGGGGAGGGTTGTCTGGTAGGGGGTTTCCAGGTGGATGAGAAGTGTAGGTAGGTGTGGGTAGTCTGGGGGGAGTTGGATGGGGTAGTCCAGCTGGTGGGGGAGGATGGGTTTTCTGGTGGGGTTTAGGGTGGTGGGTTGTCAGGGCTGGGGGTCCATGTGGGGATGGTAGTGGGGGTGGGGGTGTCCATGTTGGGGTTGGGCATGTGGGGGATGCGCATGTTTAGAAGGGGAAGTATAGGGGATTTGGGGGGCCTGTCCAGGATCAGGGGTTGTCTAGGATGAGGGGCAGTCCAGGTGGGGGTTGGGGTGGGGTGTATTCCAAATGGGGTTGGGGGCGGTTCAGGTGGAGGGGTTGCGTAGGTGGATGTGGGGCTATCCATGGGGAGTGGGGTCGGGCTATCAAGGGGTGGGGTGGGGGCTGTGTCGGGGGGTTTTGGGGTGTGCCATGAAGGGGGTTGGGGTTGTACACAGGGGGTTAGACCAGGTGGAGGGGTTTTGTAGCTATGGGTGGGGCTAGCTAGCGGTTGTGGGGTTGGGTTGACCTGAGGAGGGGGTTGGGGGTTGTCTGGGGGAGTCTTTGTGGGCAGGTTGTCTTGGAGGGGGGTTGAATAGTTGGAGGGGTTGTGGCATGTAGGGATAAGGATTTTAGGGGGTAGTGGGGCATGGATTTTTATGGGGTCATTGTGTTGGGGAGGGGGTTTGTCCGAGGGGAGTTTTTGGGGGTGGTTTATCCAGGAGTGGGGTTATCTAAGGGGGGTTGGGAGTGGGGTGGGGCTATTTGGGGGATTGGTGAGGGAGTGGTGGGGCAGTCTAACATGAGATTCAGGGGGATATACGGGAGGGCTATTGTCCTAGTGTAGGGGCTATGCAGGTGGGTGTTGGGATGTCCCAGCGGACTGAGGGTTAGGTTGTACCTAGGACCCCTGTGTTTAAGGAAATACCAAGGACAAACTCCTCTATCTATGTCCATCAACATCACCTAACTGGGACTTGTGAGAATTCTAAACCATTATATCTTACATGAAACAATAAAAACAACACATGTTGGCTCAATGGAATTAATTCATCTAGCGACCCTATAAATTAAAAACCCATAAAAATATTGAAATCATACATGATCCACATATACGAAACCTTATTTATGTCCATAAGCTAGATGTTCTTGGTATGGGGTTAGTATATATCATTATAACGACAAATGTGTGTGAAATATGAATATTTCAAGCACAATGTAAAGTCATCATTCCATATAAAAATAACAAACTGATTAAAAATTACCGTAAGGATTTAAGGTATACAGAAGGGGATATGGGGCCTTATAGTTGAATCCATAAGGTCACAAAACATTTCAATACATTTAAAATACCATATTTTTCCATTTCCCAGAACATGGGAGAAACCACATTATTTAAAAATTTCTTTTACTCAATGTAATCAAGAATTTAAATTACATCTAGAAAAACAGTTATTAAACCAAATAAATATACTTCATCTAAAATAATATACAAACATAACCATATACAAGAATCATGGATCACACAAGCTGTCGTGTAAATATATAAAAAATTATTGAACATAATGATAAAAATATTGTCCCTAATAATTATTCTCATATCTAATAATCATGTCCCATAATGATAATGAGATTTGGAAAAACCTCGATATTGAAAAGAAACTAGCATCACATTATCAATTAAAAGGATCATCCCCTGGAATAATATCAAAAAGTGGATTTATAAGTAAGAGAAACACAATATTATTGGATATGATAACACAGAAAAAGATTGATGTAATCATCAATTGAAAATAATATACAAATTGATCACTTACTCAAAGTGGGGTAGGGGATAGGAGTTTTTTTGGGGGGGGGGGGAGGGCGTGTTGTCCAAGGGGGGTTTGGTGTGGGGGCTGTCTGGGGTTAGGGGGGATGGGGGTTTCTCTATGGAGTGGTTTATTATGTCTAATAATATATAAAAATTCATTTGTAAAAAAAAATTGGGTTATTTTAATCAACATTAAAAAAGGCTATAAAATGATGACTGGTAATACAATTATACATTTTATTAAACATGAAAATCGATTGTTTCTCCTTCAATGACAACTCTAAACCAATAAACATATTCTTCATGTTGATCTGTGGTATGTTGATCAACATATTAGGAAACCATGCGAACTGTCTCAGGTTCAACTTTTTTTAAAAAATTACTCTTTGTCGGGATTTATTCAAAACAAATTACCAACTATGATTCGATGTCAATGTAACGAAGATTACATATTCAATAGGTGATGAAAAAATTAAAGGTTAATTTTCAATGTATTCATTTATGTATACAATATAGTTAAAATTAATTAATGTAAACTTATATTAATCGACTTTAATTCCAACACTAAATCAACCCAATTACACATTACAAATATTTACTTCAACCCATGTGCATATACAAATTCAATGATGTATGTCAATTAACGATGGTAATAACCAGAATAAATGAATGGACAAAGAATTCCATTGTTTTGTGTTTTCCATTTTTTGTCAACATCATTAATGCAAAATAGAAATCCACTAGCATCTAAAGACTTATAATGATGATCCATTATATATTGTCCCTCGTCTAGTTGGATAAATTCTTTAGTTTCTGTGTGGTTACCTAACTCCCCATGTTTTGGATGCTACATAATTCACAGAATTCAATAATGATTTCTACAAAAATATATTAGTATAATACTTCATTTTTATTGAAAAATAAATTTATACATAAAAATTTCTTGAACAAATCATGAAATGACACATAATGATATTGTTGAATTTCATAATCACTCGCACAAGACGTATCTTCTTTTACCACATTAATGTGTTCACCAAACTTGATAACAAGATGTTCAAATGAAAAAATTATGGAAACAAAAAATGAAACATTTAAACAATAATAGTGATAAGACAGTTACTAAATTAAGGTTGAAACTTATGGAGTGTTGAAAAAAAAATATCAAAGCACTTCTATCCACTTGATGTTGTCCATAACAAATATAGTTCCATCTCCAACAAGACCATCATGATTCTGAGATGGATTTTCAAATTTTGTTTCAACATCCATAAGATATTATTCTCCAAAATTGTTACACTGATCCATCAAATAACGAATGGGTATTGATTCATTCAGATGATCTCTACTGTGTACAAATCATTTCATTGTATTCATATACCACTAAATACGATATATCCACCAGAATTGCATTAGACTCGTAGCCATTAAATAATTACATAGATTCACTTTCCAGTGAACCATAACTTCAAAAAATGTGTGTGGAACAATTTCTACAAGTGACATAGCGTACAATCATTTTGGATCTGAATTTTTTTTAAATGACTCATTTGTTGATTTCATAAACAAAGTCGTCAAAAAATAACTCCTCTCAATAAAAGGTTGAACAACATTGAGGGACAAGAAATAAAAAATTGGTATTGGGGGAAGCAACCATCAAATCCAAATTCCCCCATATGGCATAGTATACGATACTGATGGGACCCCAGGGAAAATCTTATGAGAAAGGCCACTGAAATTGGTAGGTGTGGTCGAAGGGGTGTCATTGAAGTTCGATTGAGATTGTTCGGTGATGGAGGGTGGTAACTGTGGTAGGATATTTTATTGGGGGTGTCATTGAATATTGTCTGAGAAATGGTGGTGATGGTGTTATGTGTTGTCGATGGTGAATCGTGAATGATTTTCATTGAATGGACATTGATTTCCATATTCATATTCCCTCTTTATGTCCATGTAGGCATTGTGCATTGGGCACTGTGACAAGTTATTGTTGTGACTGTCCTATTAGGCATTGTTTATGGGGCGATGTGGAAGGTAGAAAATGTGATGCTGGAAGTAGGCAATGTCGATGGGGTGTCGTGGAATGTCATTTAAGAATATTCAATTATATTCATATCCATATTACCCCAATCTGGCATGATAGGTGTTGTTGATTGGGTGCCACCAAAGGTTTTATGATAATTAGTGGTGATTGTCATATCCTTCATCCCCCCATTTTTCCTAGTAGGAATTTTCAATGCGGGGTCGTGGAAGGTGGTCTGAGAGAGGCTGGGGTAACTCATGTGGAAAGAGGGAAATATGCTATGTCTTGGCTTGCATAAATGAAACGATGACACAACATGTAGTAGAATGGAATGGGTGTTTGAAAAAATCATAAATAACATTATTCAGGGACACTAACTTCTTATTCATGTTTTCCTAATGAATCATTCTTTCTTCAAATAAATCTATGGTATGTCATAGAAACAAATTCTCATATAATGGCTAAAATCAGGTAATCATCAGAAAGAGTCTGTTTATATAAAGTCCTAATGAGTCAACATGAAACTAATTTTAATTATTTCATTAGTTATAATATTATTTTTTCTCTCCAGTATTTTCCTTAATTTCAATTTCCATCTTATGTTTGTAAAGTCCCGGAATTTCCATGGAATTGTTTTTTCGTAAATACATGGGAATTTTACGAGTCTGAGGAAATAAGAGGTGCATGATTCTGGGGCCCAGTGTGCCCGCAATCCATTTCTGATGTTTTTTTCAGGTACATTCAGTAAACATACAAGTATATTTTACAACATTTGAACCAGTGATCGGAATTGAAATATGAGGGCACCGTTGAACCCGCATTGTCGGTATTAATTTAAGAATACATTCACCTTGAAGGCAGATGGTTGAGAATAATATATTATTTTTTTGGGTTTTATGTGGGAATAATATAATATAATAAGTGTGTGTCTTATTTTATTCTATTTGTTACAACCACCATGTGGAGGTTGGAGGTGTGGACCACCACACCTTAACCTCCCATTAAAGGTTATGGGGGTGGGGCCCACCCAAAACCAAACCACTATTCATATAAATTTTGGTGGGGACCACCTGGGATTTTAATCCCCTTGAAACACCCCATTAATGGAGAAACGCTAAAACATCCATTATGTGTTGGGGAGCCTCTTCAAATCCTGAACACTTAATGTGCCTTATCCTTATAGTTAATTAAAATATCCAACACATTCAATTAATTAATTAAAACCATTTTATTTTTATGTCAAAAATTTAATAGGATATCATAATCTATTATTTTCTCATTTGCATTCATTAATATTGAGGAGAGGGGGGGGGAAGAGAAAAAATACTCTCCAATGAAGAATGAAGAACACGTTCTTCCAAAGAAGAACGCTGGCGAGGAGAGTCTATGACTTCCTTCCTCAGAACCTCCATTGACGTAGGACACGTTAATCTACAATGAATCAACATCCACCATTCTGTGACATTGTCAACGAGCATCAAACCTATGCAGGTGTCCGAACATTGTTTTGATCCTCGTTATTCATTTTCCATCATGGTTACAATTTGAATCCCTTTGATTTCACGCTCACGTATATGGTGCATTCCAAACAAAAATGGTTGTGGAATTTGATGGTATACATTTCAAGAGTCCGGGATGAGAATTACTCATCAAAAAATGGTTGTGGAATGATGGAGACATCCCGAGGATTGCGAGAAAACTTCATGATCGAGAATCTGGCCACCGAAACTAATCCAGTGACCTGCGGAAAGTTCGCTGATGGATGGAACGACAATTGTCAACGCAGAGACAGATGTAGCTCAACCGCGTTGTCAGAGGAGTAACCCGGGGTTGATGGGCCACAGAGATGCAGTGCCGTCCCGCACAAGCATGAACGTGAAATAAACCAGCTACCCTAGACATTGGGTCAACGGAGAAGGTGTTGTGCACCCGCGCCGCACGGGTGGAGTACAAGGGGGCTACAGCCCCTGGCTGTGGCAGAGCAACAACAGCTAGCACAAGGTTGGATACGAGGAACACCACCGGCCCGAGCCGCCGGGCCACCGAAGGAGGCGTGGTGAATATGCTCCACGGGGGAGTCTGCTAGCCGCTCAGCTAGCCATTTGGAGAGGGGCCCACTTTTGGGTTCCACGTGATGTGGACTGGTTCCACATGGAACCGGTTTTTCTCCCACCCAAATGGCATAACACATCCTGATTCCCAGTGGGCCACCAATCTTGCGGTCCACTGAGTCGCTGGCCGATCGGGCCACCGGGCAGGACGTAGTGCGGGCTGGGACGCCCCCACGGATCGGGTCGGTCTCACTGGGTTGGACCGCACCCCAACCTGTTTGACAAGCTTCCACTCTTTTACCTATACAATGAGCTACGAGCGTCCAATTGACAAACCGTATGTAGAGTCCTAATCCTTGGAACAATACGATTCTTTTTTATACCCTAATAGAGGTTTGGAAATAGTTGGGATATGGCTAGGATGGATCAAACGTAAATGCAACTGGGCCCTCGTAATTGAAATTCCAATAACTCCCAGACCAGGCGTCTGATTGATGCACTTTCTGCTGTGTTGATTTTCTTATGGCACAACTGATATTTTGGAGACATCATCTTTGGAATTATTGGATTTTTCTGCAATGATAGTTGGATTTAAGATAAGACCCTACCATAATCAAGAATTCTTCGTGCGGAACCATGTGGCTGGCTATGCACTGATGACTGTTCCTAGATCATGTGGGGGTTTGACAGAACTGACGACTCCTCCTAGATCTACTATGGGTTCAATAGCACTGACAATGTTTCCTAGATCATGTGTGGGTTCAACAGTTTTGAGGAATGTTCCTGGATCCTTTGTGGGTTTGATAGCTCCGATTACTGTTCTTGGATCCTATGTGGGTTTGATAGTTCTGATTTATGTTCATAGATCCTGTGAGGGTTTGACATAATATAGGATTCAATGGATATATATGATCATATCTATCTCTTTAAATATGTTGTATAATTGTTTGAGTAGAGTTCGTAAAATTGTGTTTTTCACATGAATGAGATGGATTACTTGAAAACTAAGGTATAAGTAAGGGTATATAACTATGTGGGGCTATCTTTTGAAGTCATATTATGTGGATTATCCTTGTTGGATTTTCAGAGACCACATGGGTCTTGGGTTCCCTACTGAGTATCATTATACTAACCCCAGCACGGGATATGCCCGCAATTCGTTGTGTTGGATGCAGACGACAGACATCACTGACCGATGCTGAGTGTACTAGGACTGGACTATACCCAGAGGGGGACTTCAAAATCAGTTGGTACCTGGAGGTGATTGACAAACATGGAGTACTGTGGAGGTTGTCTGTACATACCCTTCAGGTAGGATCCGTGGAGGATGATCCGAGAGCTTCTTTTCACATTTTAGTTGTTTTGTCCTTTTCAGTTGTACTAGTACTTTATTGTTGTGCTTGTATTTCCTGGCCCCTTTACTTTTCAACACTATCATGTTATACAGTATTACATAGTTGTTTGTATCCAGTGGTGTGCTCTATTGTGTGTGTTTACAGTTATAAACAAAATGCCTTCCCAGTTTAGGGATTTATGTCTTCGTTGCTAGTCCCCATCCCCTGGCCTATGGAAGGTGTGCTTTGGGTATTCACGGCACATGCCCCGGGGGACAGGTCATGACCGATTTTAAATGTGTCTGAGCTCATTATGTAACATGGAACATTTTTAATTACATTGTAAATTCATATAATTTTTCACATATAACAATAAAAAAACTAAAAAAAATCATGTCATTGTGTGCTATGAAAAACATCCATTGACATCTATATTTTTCATTATGAATATAATCCATCAAAAATTAGTTAAAATTTACTATCAGAATTATGTTTCTTTAAATATTATCTCAATTAATTATATATCACCTATGTTTCATAAATTGATTATTTAATTTTTTTAATAATACAATGATAAATTATATAACATAATTTATATTTATTAAATGAAATATAATATTTATTAAAAATATAAATATATATTGTATTATGTCCATCATTAATATACAAATATATTTTTTATTACAAAAACAATAATTTTAATTGCATTAAGTAACTGCATAAAATGTGTAATAATATATACATATTATATTAAATTCAAATTAACATAATTCAATATATTTAATTAGTTTATAATATAATATATTTCAATATTATAAAAAAAATTATTCTAAATGTTAATCAATATAATTAAGGATAATATATTTATATAATAAAATTATATAAAAATGTTAATATAGTAGAACAAATTAATAAAATATGTGATGTATTTTTAGTCATACATATAATTTATATAATTAAGTTAAAAAAATATATATGTTAAAATATGAAATTTTATTTATTTCTAAATAAATATTAAATCAGGAAATTAATAAATTATATATCAATTTAATATTTTTTTCATAATTTTTTTGTACTATTTTTATAAATACCATTTTTAATGGTTAATTGGGAACCATCACAAAAGACTCTACCATAAAAAAATAAAAATTCAAATTCAAACACAAAACCATAATTAAAATTGAAAACTATTTATATGATTTTATAATGAACCCTAATATTGGGTTGGTGGGAGGGTGTGATGTTTTTTATGATGTTGAGGGAAATTATGAGATATGTGATATCATTTTTTTATTAACCATGAAAAGTATTGGGAGTGATTCATGAAATGAAATTAGTAATAAAATATAGGTGATATATCTAATCATGATCAATATACAATAATATACTCTTAGTTTGGTTTTGGGATTTGTCCGTAGGATGGTCTTGGGATCTGAGTGACCCTTATTCATTGAATGATATTGTTTGGTTATGAGGGGTTTTATAAAGGGTTCAAATGAAATGGAAGCATATGGTGTGTGAATAACCGTAATGGTTTTTTTTGTATTCTATGTGTCAATCAGAAATTGTAAATGATGTAAATGTCCTGACTAAACAAATACATCAATTATTCACATAGAAAAGTCCATAACCCATATAAGATATTCTTCTTGTTAAATTTATTATTAACATAAATAATATGTTATTAAATAATATCTCATCTTAGGAACCTTTCTCAACATATTAATTAATAACTCATCAATAATCAATACCCCATTTTGTCAATCTTTTCCAAAAATTGTATTGTGATGGTTTATGAAATGCATTTAAGAGAATGAATCATGATGGACATTAATAAAAATCATAAATCCTTTGGACCATTACAAACACTTCCAAATAACAATATACAATGACACATAAACATGAAAAATTCCTATAATTTGGTATATTAACATAACATCTCATTTCAATCCATCAATGTACACATCTCATAATGATAGAGGGTTGATAAATATGAACGCTAATGAAAATAATATATGTAGACATATATGTTTCCCATAAATCATAAAACTAAATGATAAAATAGAATTGTAATGGAATCGGTGTCAATATATCATTATTTTCCATTTTATGAGTGCATCCAAATTCAATCATCACCACAAGGTATCTATTTTTGACATCCCTCATAAATGACTAAAATTTTTCAATCTTCAAAAAATTAAAAATTCATTAGTAACCATAAAGGGAAACATGTCTATTTGATAACATCTGGAACAACAGGATATATAGTTTTCATTATCAAACATTAATCAATGAATTAAATACATTGATGTTGAGACAAAATATTCTGAAACATTTAACATCCCAACTTGTATTTAAATTTAAAAATAATAATATCATTTATCTATGGATGAATATTTTCAGTGATAAGACTAAATTATTATTTTATGAATAATATATCATTTCATGGATGTCAATGATGGATCGTACGATTTTCCATAATCCAGCTAATGTGCATAGGATGATTCCAGATAATTATAATAGCCTACAACAATTTCCAAATAAAGGAAATTATATGAAAAAAATTGGATACATGTTATAAAATATTAGAATCCATGTTTGACGTAATTGAATCTTAATGTGTTTATAATTATATAGAAGAATAATTTTCATGTAGCTAGTGTAATTTATAGTGCATTAAAAGTTCTAACCATCTGTGAAGTTTGTGTAAAAATGATTATCTGGATTTTTTAATCATCCATACAATGAATTGGAGTTCATGTATCCATGAATATCATTATAAGAGAGATAACAATGTTAATATATGTAAATATAAATTTGATAATTTTAATTTTCATTATGAATGATGACATTTTTTATGAAGGGGATATATATTTAATTTTAGCTTAATACCCCTTTATTTATCTCATGGGTGATTGAATGGATAAAGGAAATCTTATATATATCAATTTAGTTTTTTGATCCCCAAAATCATTGGAAGACATTTATTTTTTATTTTAAATGATTATGATCTTTAAGTAGTTCACATTCATGGTGATAATTTATTATTATAATTTCTTCATGTTTACAAATGCAATTTTTTGTTACATACATAATAATGACCAAGAAAATTATTTAATTTAAACCCTATTTATTATCATTCATACACAAAGGTATTTATATATTAAAATGAGATTTGTAGATTTTGATGAAAATTACGTTTTTGGATGTTCAAGAAAATCAATATATTAAACAAGTTGTGGTTCTTCTTCCTAGAACAGTCAGAAAATGTGAATAATTTTTTTAATTTTTTCTACCAGATAAGTAAGGATACATTGAAAATTGATAATATTAATGGCTCCCGGATAACATTGAAGGATTGAAATCATTTGGCAGGTATATGTTATATTTCATTAAAATGTATGTTGGGGAATCAGATATTCCCATTATTCATCACCTAGATGCTGAAATTCTCATATTTTTCCTAAATAATGAAAATAAATTCATCTCTTCTTCTGGATTGATTTATAAGAAAATAAATATCATGATTAAGGAAATTTTTCTATCATATGAAATTGAAAGGAATTGGATAAAGATTTATTTGAACAAAATCCATATAAAGAGACTATATATCCAAAATTTATATGTTCCTCACAATGGGGAGAATTTTTGAAATATTTATATATTCACGTTTAAATTTTGTTTAATGGTTTGAGATTCTATGATATTTTATCCATTTTATAAATAAGGTGCTACTTGATATTATAGTGAGCTATGAATATAGATATGCGTTTATTTATGTTTGATAATCTAATATGAATATGGAATCCTCTTATTCCATAACAATTATTAATGAATTTTAAATACATATAAAATTTAGATAGATTAGAAATTCCCCAAGTTACATATTTCCTGATTATTTCAAGTTCTTTTTTCAAGGATGAATCACTGGAATCAAAATCAGTGACGTGATTATCATCTATAATAATTAATATATAATAGAAATGTCTTCATTTGAAGATTAAAACATGTTTCTTGGAATGATAGTGGGATTAATAAATACTATAATCTAGTTATTGATTATAAGAAATCGTCACCATAGAAAAAACATTTTCATTAAACTCATTTCTTTTTATATTTTCACAAATTAATAATTATGGGTTCTCAAACTAGATTTGAATTTTTATTCAAAAATAAATAAATTAATGAAGATGAAATATGGATACTTATCATTAGGTCAATGTTTCTTATTTATATTGAATAGTGACACCATCGGTAGGTGTTTGATGGATTTTAATTGGTAGATGAGATAATATATTTGTACTTCATACTATCATTAAAAATGAATTGTTGAAATTTTGTGTGGACATAGATTTTGAGTTATAAATTTCTAGGGGGATGTCCAATATTTTTTTTATGTGGAACTTCGAGTCAAACTGGTCAAACTATGCATCAAATTAATGAGAAATTGTTTCAAAAAAACATCATGAATGATCGAAGGATCATTGTCCTAACGAATCACGAAAATATGAGTGTGTCTGACAGTTTGATAGTGACTGAAAAATGTTTTAAACTAAAACTTCATTTATAATCTAAAATCAACACATTTTATTTCGAACACGTAACATCTATGCTACAATGTATTTTAGAATATTATTTTGATGAAAAGTTTTTTTTTCTATTATGTACTCAATTTTTTTTGATAAAATAATTCATTAATAATATGAAAACCATTACCAACTATTTTGAAAAAACCATTTTATATAATTATACCAATGGTTTTCCGAAACATTTAAATATTATTTTAAAACATTTTGGGGCATTATGAATGGTTTAGGAAAAATCATTACTATATGTTCTTTAAAAGTAAGATATAATGATGGATTTATCCGTACTGTTGTCTTATCCATCACATATACACATTTTTTTTGGAAAAATCGTTGACATAGTTTCATCATATTGAATACATTTTGTTGGATTGTATAAAAACGTTAGTATTGATCTAACCTATACCAACAGTTTTTTAATAAAATGAATGGAATTTTTCCAAATGATTGTTTGGATACCAATGGATTTGGTCAATCTCTTTGTTTAGGGTAATCTTATGGTACCTATACCAATTGTTTCTCCAATTTGATTGTATAGATACAATTTCTAGATTAGTTGAAAATGGATTGAACCATCATAAACAATAAATAGAGGGACTGGAGACCACACTTTGATGCATTAATACCATTGATAATGAAAAAATAGTCTGATTCCAAGATGACATTTTTCCTTCCTCTCTCAATGGAGAACATCAATACGGTGAATAATGAAAAAGCATCAGCAATTGGTGGATTCCAAAATGAATGGATGGATGTATATCAACTTGTGATAATGAAACACATATGATCACAAACAACATGAACAAATATGATAGATCCTATTACAAATGTTGTGGCATCAACATTATTCTTAAACACAATGGACTGTGGGGGGATCCACTTACATATGTTTGAAAACATAAAGGGTTCATTAAGCTGAATCTCATTACGCTTCCAAATATCCTTCTATTCTTGTTAGATGATCATGAACCTTTGATGGTTGAATATTTCGTGTAAAGGAGTTTCTGCTTCACTAATGAGGATGTGTAACAAATTATCCTCAATAGTATGTCATACCAATAGAAGCTAAATTAAATGGAGTATTACCATGAAATATCTCAATAAAAATATTCAGACAATGGGAATGACTACTGGAGGCCATATGCTTTAATAGAAATATTTACATACTATTATATATATTTTTCAGCCAATATACCCCTAAAATTACCCAAATAGAATCCAATGCATTCAATATTTGAATTTCTTTCCTATTCTATATATTCTATTTAAGGAATACTCATAATAACCATCTAAAAACATTTGTAGAACCATACATCCAGTTTATCAAAAAAACAACTTGTTATTGGTATCATTAAAATTAGGATAAAATAGGTGCATCATCCCAATCAGAAATCATAAGGGATGTGGACATCAACCCATATTTATAAACAAGCCATTGGACCCTCCGGATAATGAATTTGGTTATGTATCTAGTCCTCCAAATTAGTATCTATTTAAGAACACATGATCCTGAGAGGCATCTCCAAAAAAAACTATGATGGGGGCTAATGGTTACCTCTCAAAAGCCCATACGAGTGTATTATTTGAATTCAGTGATCTGAGTTTGTAGGGAACCATGTCTACGAATCAGGAACCATAATTTCTTTAATAAAAGATCAATCTGGATCATGAACATGTAATTATATCCCACACCAAAATTGGGTTTAGGGATACTTATATTATCCCAATCCATCCAATTTGATATTTTTTTTGATATTACACATCCCACAAGAACAATTAAATGCGATAATGAATTTGGTCATTATAAAATTCATGTAGCTTAAATAAATAAATATTATCAACTAGAATCGATTAAGCTTAATCCTTTATAAGTGGATCTTTCCCTACATTTGAGACACGATTAATAATCAATCCTAGATTTTTTTGGTCTAACTAGTCCATGATGCCTGAGAAAACCACTCTTCTTTTTTGACCAAAAATCACAGGAACTAAAATAAAATTATTGTTTCAATCATCCACTTGAATAATTAAGCATCAGAGAATATAATCTTTTAACAAACCGGTCTCACCCGACCTGATGGAAATATCTGATTTGGAATAATTAACCAATAATATGAATTCTTTATCATATATTTGGATAATCTGAAAAATAGATATAAATTATTAAATAGTGGACAATGAGAAAAATAAAAATACTATTGGAAAAGAAGATATGGGAAATTGGTGGAATTATTCTATATACATTCTCTTATGAATTATGTTGACTTTAGATTTCAATGAAATTAAGTTAGAAAAAACCCTAGGCATCATGACACAAAGGTAAGGTGAAAATACCCCCCCCCCACACACACACACACATGAACCCCTAGTATGGATGATGCATTGAGAGAGGGTTCCATTGATATTTATCTTGTAGGACACTCAATAAATATTCATGAAGTCGCATGAGTCAAATAATAATATTACAATTATTTGTTTATTTAAATAATTATGAATGGAAAGATAATTTGGAATTTTCTATTTCTACAGACTATAATGAATTAGAAAGTATTAATTGTAGTTGAAGGTAATTTATTTTGAATTATTCATACCGTTTCATAGATTATATTATTATTTATTGGTCCTTCTTACACTATGAAAGTGATTCAAACCTTTTTTTATAGAACATTCTACAATACTCGATGAAGAGTAAATCACAATAAAAAATGGTTCCATAAAAATTTACCTTTATAAACCCCGTATGAATCACGGAGAAAGAAATTTCATAATCCAGATCATTTTATTTCTGCATAATAAAAACCATGTTCAAGAATTTTCAATAGATTAACTCACATACCATAGGTTTTGAGTGGTATTATTCATCCAAGAAGTTATAGGCGTGTGGAGAAAGTGGTTGACATACATGAGAGTGTATGAATGGGGAAAGAATCTTGTTCCAATAGTGTTGATGTTATATGATCATGTTGGGTTTTGGAGTTATTTCCAATAATGTTTGGATAAATATGAGTTTTAATAGTGTTATATTAATAACTGCTACAAAATGTAATGTTTTACCAGTGAAAAACATTGTATTGATATACCATATCTTTATTATTGAAAAAATTATAGTAGATAAAATCTATATTTAAAATAAAATTAGGAAATATTAAATTAATATATATTTAAAATGATTAAATTCATTAAACATTAATAATAATTAACCACATAAATGAATATTTAATCATAAATTCATGATTATTAAAAATTTGTGAAATAGAATAATTAAAAAAAATAGACTCCCAAAATATTAAAAAATGTTTATCTTTTATTAATTATTAAAATTTAAATAAAAAAATAAAAGTGATAATATATTAAAATGATTAAGAAAATGAAAAAAAAAATTCAAAACATAGTTAATATATATAGAAAGAATAATTTCTATTAATAATTACCAGAATTATGAACACTTACAAAATATTAGATGAAAAAATAATAAAATCATTTTAGTAAATTAATTTTATAGATTTAAAACATTTGAAAAGTATTACAACTTAATAAAAAATATTGAATGAGTATTCATCATATAAATTAAAACATGATATGAATATTAAATCAATGTAAATAATTATGTATAATTTCAAGCAATAATTGATTTTTTTGAAACACATACAAAAATGTAGGGAATATTAAAAAAATGCATTTATGTAAATTAACTATTTTAATATTAAACATTTTAGAGGCATTACACAATAATATATGAAATTGAATAAATATTAATCATGGAAATAAAAAACATTTTTATGAAATTATATCATAGTAAATAATTATGTATATATAAATATTAAAAAATGTATAAATTCGAAAAAAATCTTAAAATTGTTAAATATTAAAAATTAAAAATTAATATTAAATGAAATAATTTGAAATATTAATTAATTAAAATTGAATAAGTTGATATCCTTAATAACTGAATCTATAAGACTAATTACAAAAGTTGCATACACATAATAACTAGTGTTCGAATTCTAGAATGCCCCTTTGGGGATTTACATCACATACAGTGACTCTGGAAGGCAGAAATGTGGGCTTGATGCGGGCAGGCAGTGATGCAAGCAGGACACAGGCTTGGTGATACAGACTGGATGATTCAGGCATGATGGTACACCGATCCTTCAAGAAATTTCTTGGGCCACCTGTTCATTGTCATATAGGCTATGTAATAGATCATCATCTACCAAGTTATAAAGAGGTCATTGAATTCACAAAAAAATAAACACAACCCACATAATTATTGAATAAAATGAATAAATAGATTATATTTATATATGGTACTCATGGTTACAAATACCAAAAAACGCACAGAAACACCTCACTCACCGGCCAATGGGAGCCGTCGCAGTCTGCCCCTTTTTGTCTGATACATCAGCTGTCGTTTCACATTGGAACTCAAACAATTATTATCCATTTTATGGTGTGTGTCATCTTCAATAGTAATGAATGACAGGTAGGGTCCAAAAGTGTCATTTCTGAAAACCTCTGTCCTAATGAGCTTCTTCTGGTGCTAGTAATTAGATAGACACATGGTTGTAGAGAACATCATATCCATCAACCTCTACAAGGCAAGGTGGGTGTTTTCGATTGGGAATCATGGAAGAATGTCTAATAAAATTTTGTCATGAAGGGAGGCGTTGAAGATGAAGTATCGTGGCAGATCGTCTGAGAGAGGGTGTTGACGGAGGGCAGTGACCATGGAAGGCAGTCTGGGTGGCGCGTCGTGAAATTTCATGGTGGTGAATGTCCTTGTAGGGGTTTTTGATGGGAGGTCGATGAAGTTAGAATGTGCAGTGACGATAGTAGGCTTTATCGATGGGGTGTCGTGGAATGTAATCTGAGAACAGGTGGTGACAGTCATATCCATCATCCCCTTCTATGTCACGGTAGGAATTGTTGATGGGACACCATGGATCGTCGTTCGATAAATGGTAGTTATGGTATTGTTCGTCTTCCCCCGGTTTCGCCTTGTAGGTTTTATCGATGGGGGTGTCGTGGCCCGTCATCTGAAAGAGGTCATGGAAACAAGTGGGGACAGTGGGAAAAAAGCTACACATGCTCCTGCGTATGTGGAATGGTGACACAACATGTTATAACACAGAACAATAATCGGAGAACCTCATATAGAACCTTTTTCGGGAACCCGAACTTCTTCTTCACACACGACAGATGCATCATTACATATTCAACCAAAACTATTATTGTCTATCGACACATAAACTCCAAGAAAGGATATCTTTTTCTAAACCACGGACCGTGAGTGTGCATATATATACACCTAATGATTCCACAAACCAGTTTTGACTAATTTTAAATTTGTTATTACTTTCTTTATAATTTCTCCACCACATTATATTCATTAATTTTTTTTTCATTTTATGGTTTTATTTGTTTTGACCTCATGAAAGAACATGGGTCGTATGTGTTACAATCCCGAAATTGTAAACATATTATTATTGTCCAAATATTTTAATAAATATATTTATGTACAATTGAAATATACTAATAATATTTTTTCGATGACTTTCTTTAAATATGAAAAATGAAATTATGATTGTAATTTAATTTGATTATTGGTAAATGATAATAAATATAACTAATTTTACCTATTATTTATATATTTCATATTTATATTAAAAATACTATTATGATTTATCATTGTTTAAATTTTTATTTTAAAATAACTAAATATTTTTTTTAATATAGAATTTTTTATAACATTAAATAAGTGTAATTTTTCAAAAAATTATTATTATTATAATGATAATATATATTATAAATATATTATATATATTATGTTTTTGTTTTATAAATTTGATAAATTACAAATATATATAATTATTATAGTAATAATCAAATCACATTATATTTTTTTTAAATAAAAAAGAAATATGAATTATTTATAGTATGAAATGATATATATATATATATTTAAAATCCATAAATGTTTATATATAAAAACAAATTTATATAAAGGAACAAAATTGATCAAACCATTATATGTATAATAAACTGCATGTTTACAAAATTAATTTTGATATTTTTTTATAATACAAAATGATAAAACAAAAAAATATGAATTTATAGTAAAATAATAAAATCACTATCATGTATTGTCCTAAAGTTAATAGTACAATAAAAAATCAAAGAGACATGATTGACTAATGAAAAGGGAGTTATGACATAGATAAAAAAGATGATATATTTTATTGACTACAACATTAATTCATAATAAAAATAAATCTAAAGCTATTATAATTTGTTTGGTTGTATTCCACTTACCATCATGACAATATACCACCAAAATTCCCAACGTCAATCTTGAAGTGCTCTATCCCTTTTCTCGGGTTGTCAAAGAATTGGAATATTTTTAACAATATTGTATAATATTTTGTTGAAATTGATAAAATTTATTTTCCATATGTTTTTTAGATTATTGAGGATTGAAATATAAAAACATATAAACACTTTTTATTTATACCATCACTTTTTACATCAAAAAAAATATCCCTCATCTCCGTATGTTCCCGCATTTTTTTTAACAATTTCCTAGAGCCACAAATACCAAAATTTAACAAAAAAATGATATGGGTTCATATCATTTAATAAAATTATTTGTTTTATGGTCGGTCTCATAAAAAAAAATAATTGACATTAAGTTTTTTAATTAATTTTATTTCTTGTTAATTACAATAGTTATAATTATTTATACCTATTATTTAGTGTATTTAATTAAATATTCTAAAGACAAACATGTTTCTACACTATTAAAATAATATTTTAAAATTACATTATTTTTTTAATTATATTTTTAAAATATAATTTTTAATCTATTATTAATTAAGGGTAAACTATGTTTATAGAAAACTATAACTATTATTAAGATTATATATTTTTCAAATATATTATATATATTATGTTTTTTTATAAAATTTATAAATTATAATTATATATAAATATTATATTATGAAAAAACAAACATCATATTTATGTTTTTAATAATAATTTCTTTTGAATTAATTATATTAAAAAAGAAGTATATATAAAAATATATATTTTTTTTTAAATTCAAAATTTTTTTATTAAAAAATATAAATTTATATTATATTCCAAAAAAACTGTTCAAACCATTATATGTATAAAAATATGCATGATTACAAAAATACATATTGATATGTTTAGATAAAATTAAATGATAAAACAAAAAATTTATGAATTTACAAAAATATAATAAAAACCAAATTATGGATTGGCCCAAAGGAAAAGGTATGTTAAGAGAATAAATATACATAATAAGAATGTAGTAATGATTTAGATAAAAAGTTGAAATATTTTAATGGTTACTACATAAATTAATAATAATGTAAAACATATGGATATTAAAAAATTTGAGGTCGTACTCGATTGGAATTCATGAAAATCTTCCAACAAAATTCCCACAGTCAATCCAGAATACCTCCACCCCTTCCCACAGGTTGTCTAGCAACTAGACTTGTTTTTTTAATATTTTATCAAATTTTATTAACATTGATCAATTTTTTCCACAATCTTCTATGATTATAGAAACTTGACATATAAAAACAGTTAAACATTTTTTATTTAATTCCTTAGTTTTCACATCAAAACATCCAACCCTCATGTCCCAATGTTCCCCCATTTCATTTTGCTCAATTTCTAGTAGCCTCAAATACCTATGTTGACCTAAAAACATATAAGTTATCATTTCATTTCAACAATTTAAATTTTTTACAATGGGTTATATATATAGGTGTATATATGTACATAAATAAACATATATAACTAAATATTTTTAGTGATTATGAAAATGGTTTATTATGTTTTCATTTTTTTTTCAAAACCTAGCCTGGTAAAAGTTCTTGGTTTGTAATAAGTATGTTTTTTTTATTTTTAGTTATATGTTTATATAAAAAATAAACAGGATATATAACCGTTGAACCAATGTTGCGGCTTCTTGACTTTTTGGGTTTTTAACTACATTATAAATACATATTTTTTTGTATAAAGAACAATAAAAATCCACAAGAAAATTTGGTCAGTGTGTGGTACACAAAACAACCATTAACTTATTGATTTTTCATTATAAATCTAATACATTACAAATATATTAAAATTTACTATATCAATTATTGATTTTTAAATATTAAATAATACATTATAAATCAATTATATTTATCACTTTTGTGATAATATTTATTTATATTGAAATGATAACTTATTTTACATCAAATATATTTATTAAATCAACAATACAATTTATTAAATATATAAATATTTAATGCATTATTTCTTCATTATAACACATATGTATCTCTTGAATTATATAAATATACATTTTAAATGATATTTATATAAACAAACATTGTTCAATAATTTTTATTTAGACATCATATTAAATTAATTTTAACCGAATTCAGTATATATAATTAGTTTATAATATAATATATTTTAATATATATTAAAATATTTATTCTAAATCATAATCAATATAATTTATTAATAAAATATTAATATAATTGAATTATATTTATTTAATAATATATATTATAAATTTATTAAACATGTGATCCATTTTTATTTATAAATACTATTGATAAATTTAATTTATAATATATTGATAATAAAATATGAAGTTTATTTTAATTATAATAAATTATTATATCTGAAATTAATATTATATATATATATTATATAATTTTTTGATCATAAATTTATCTTTAATGTTTTCTTAAATAAAATTTTTATAGGTAAAGTGGGAACCCTCACAAATAACCATAGAATAAAAAAATTTCATATTCAATCACAAATCAAAATTTCTACTTGAAATGACTTTTTGTGATATTAAAATGATCATTGATATTGGGTTGGGGGTGGGTGAGATGCATCCTATCATGTTGATGGGATTTAAGAAATATGTGATGGATTTATTTATTAGAAAATAAAATGCTTCGGAGTGGTAGATGATACGACATTAGTGCTCCGATATTGAAGATGTATCTAATCATGGAAAAGAAAATATATTTCACACATTTTTGTTTTGATGGGGGAGTTTTCGCTAAGAATGTCTTGGTCTCAGAGCATATCTTAGTCATTGGATGATATTCTTTGGTGCTAATGGGATTTTTGTATATGTTAGATGCATCATAAGTTTCTAGTTATTGAATAACCAAAAAGGTTCTATCGGGATCGATGCATCATTTGTATAATTATACAAGACAAAAATGTCATGAAAAAATATTTCCATCAAATGTTGTCATAAAATGGTCTATAACTGTCATGACCCATCCTCGGGGCCCGTGCCGTGACTACCCCATGCCCGCCTCCCATAGGCTAGGGGTTGGCGACTAGCTCCTAAGGCGTAAATCCCGATAAAAGGGAAGACATTTCCTTTATAAAGTAAATAAACACCACAGAGTATGCATGATGAAATAAACACTAAGTAAACTGAGTGAAAAGTACGTTCTGGAAAGTAATGGGAAAGAATACAAACCCAACTAAATGTAATGTACAACTGAAAGAAAGCACAGTTGCAGAAATGGAAAGCAGCAACACCGAGCCGTCCACTGGAAATCCCACCTAAAGGATGGGTACAGATAGTCTCCTCAGCTCTTCGGGTCCAGCCCTCCGCTCCAAATATGTCTCGTCCAGTGGTCCACCTCCAGGTACCGTCCAGGTCCACGAGCCTCCACCTCGATCAGCAATGTTAGTCGTCTACATCCAAAAAAACATAGTGCGGGCATTGCCCGTGCATGGGTGAGTATACGCTACTAAATAGGGAACCTCAGACCCCCGAAGGTCTCCCAGAATCCAAGAAGGATAAATCACAAAGGAATGACACAATCATTAAGTAACAACCAACACTACTTAGGTATATGACCATACATATACTTAAGTCATCAATTCCAATTCGACTATAACAACTGAGCCCATGTTCGATCTAGTCCACACAGGAAAGAAAAATCCAATCCAAATAGGATAACACAACCCAATCCACACAGGATAGAAAAACAATCATATATAAGATAGTGATTGAAAGTCAAGACTCAGCTCACACATGTATCCATTTATGAAGAGGGGCGTAGATGACTAGATGGAGCCTCAAAATCATCTCCGCTGCCGATCCCACGTAGGATCCAAGTATAGTAGTCATCGATGCCGAACCCACGGAGGATCCAAGTATATTTTTCATCGTCATCGAACCCATAGAGGATCTCAGCACAGTAGTCAAAACCACGGAGGATCCTAGTACAGTAGTCAACCTCATCGAACCCACAGAGAATCGCAGTACGGTAGTCGCCCTCGTTGAACCCACAGAGGATCCCAGTACCGTAGTAGTCCTCGTCGAACCCACAGAGGATACCAGTACTGTAGTCTTCTTTGTCGAACCCACGAAGGATCCTAGTACATAAGTCATCTTTGTCGCATTCATCTCTAGGGTTCCCGCACAAAGAACGATCGATTCCAGGAGGTTCCTCTCCACGAGCCATGGGACGATACATCCATTATCACGAAGTCCAAATTTGATGTATCAAAATGTTTCTTCTCGTCAAAAGGAACTCAATGCGACAGAAGGTGCATCAATTAGATGCCCGGTTTGAGAGTTATTGGATTTTTCGTCCCAGTGGCTCGGTTGGTTTATAAGTCAAAACCAACCCAACCGTACTCCAACTGCTTCTAATCCTCGAGAATAGTAATCCAAAAGAAACTCCCCACTAAGATAAAACTAACAAAGTCTGTGGCATGTCAATCGGGCATCCGGAGTTAATAATATAAGCGTTTCCGCTCCGATGGCCTGGTTGGTTTCGTGTTCGAACCAACCCGGCCATACCGAATGTTCTCAAAAACATTGAGTGTAATATACCGAAAGGACCATCTCGATCAAAGGATCACAACACAAATTATGGTGTGTCGATCATAGGTCTGTAACCCATGATATGGGGGTTTGAACAGATCTGTCCGGAAACATCGGGTTTGGGCCCGGTCCGACCCGGCCCAACATCCCCTCGGTCGGCCCGAACTAGGTTGGGGTTCGTCCCAGTGCGGGGATCCGGCCTGGCGCGGGCGATCCGTCCCGGCGCGAGAGGTCCAGCCGGGGGCTTCTAGTCCAGTCCCTTGCGAGCATCCGCGGGTTGAGAAGCCGTGGAAGGGTGGGGGGGGGGGGGTGGTGCTACCCCCTAGTTTATAAAATAGAGGCCCCCACTTGGAGGGGCCCGCCATTTTCGAGCCATTAGGGGTTATAACCCCTGGACATTTCTGATCCAGACAGCCGTAATGGTCGACTTGTTGTGTCGTGTGAGACCTTCTGGTCCCGCATCATGAAGCACCGACGGCCGGTGGATCCAGCCGCCCTCTTCTGCACTGCTGTGACCTTAGGCCGTGACCCTTGTCTGACCGGCACGGTGTGACTGCGCCGCGCCCCTCTGTAGCGGCACACCCCGGCCTTGGCCCTCCATGAACCTCCAGCGCGGCGCGACGGCGCCGCCTACCTCTACTGTGGCCCACCATTGGTTGCATCTTCCTTCGCCTTCACCGTAGCTGCGCGACGGCACCGCGTTACTTCGTTGCGACCCGCTCCAGCTATGCTTCCCTCGTTCCAGTGTGGTGTCGTTGCACCGCATCGCCTCTGTTCCAAAACAAAAAGATAAATCAACAATAAATGGGAGGAGTTACGACCATGTTTGTGCGGTCCGACCTCCTCCCATTATATTGATAATAGGCGTTCAAATATTCAACAATGATGCACACTAAATAAAACATTAATGATGGATTTCACCCCTACCTAAAAGAAGTTCAAGGATGGTCATGTCGCGGAATACAACGCCATGGGTGAGGTTCCGTGTATTTTGACAGTGAACCTCTGTGGAAGAAGCAGTGTCTCCCTTTCATTGGCGCGGGAAGAAGATGAAATGGTGTGACTGCGTTCTTTATCGATGTATAGATGTTCTTCGCTGGGAATATTGAGTTCTTAAAAAAGGTCAACACAAGAGATCTCCCCTTTTCTTCGCACAACAAAAACCAAACTAAAATATAATAAGTCTTTTCCTTATTTTATTTAATTATGCCAAAATTTTTGAAATTCAAAAAACCTAATTCAATTAATTAATGTTTTTCAATTAATTGACTAAAAGTGTGTTGGCATTCAGTTAATAAGAGAAGATGGGAAGTCATAAATTTATTGGGGAGTTTCCAACATTAAGAGGGTTAGAGGAGTTAGAGTAAATTGTAGGGGTGGGGCTCGTGTGAGCCCCACCTCACTAATATCCTATCAAGAGGAGTTTAGAATCAAGTTGGTCACTGCCCAACTCCAACACATGGGATATAATTACTAGTGTAGAAATAAAATAGTAACACAAATTTTTTTTCACTCATCAATTAATCCAATTTTTTTAAAAACACCTCCCGAGGAACCGCAACTCCAGAAAGGGACTTCATAAGAAATTACTGGCACTGCGGTTTCATCGGTGCCCTCAGATTTTTATTCTGGTCATCGGTTCAAAAGTTATAAAAATTTTCCCATTCATTCAATGAACGTACACAAGCTAAAAATTGGAAACTGATTTCGGGCACACCGGGCCTCAGAATCATGTGCCGTTAGAAACTGGGTACTCGTAAAATCCAAAAGAAATTAAGAAAAAAAATTCCTAGATATTCACAGGTCTTTCAAAAAACCCATAATGGATATTCTAAATGGTAATTGTTTTAAAAATTTAAATCATATCTTATGAAATGGTACCTCATCAAAAAAAACCTTCCACAAAATATTAATTAATAACATATCAATCCTGACACACCCAATGCATATATCATCTTCGTTAACTATATCATCATGGTTTATGAAATATATTACAGTTCATGAGTCATGATTGACATTAATAAAAATCATAATGGTGGATGACTATTACACATGCCGACTAATAACAATATACAATGAAACATAATCTTGATCAATTCCGATCGGAGGGTATTTTCTCATAATCTCTAATTTGAATCCATCATTGTACACCTATAAGTTTGTTAGAGGGTTGGTAAATATGTAATCAAAGGAAAATATAACACATAAACATATTACATTCCCAAAAATCTTCAAAAAATGTTAAAATATAATTTTGTTGGAGGAGTTGTAAATATCATTTTATTTTCAATTTGTAGAGTGCCTCCATTGCGGATCATCACCACTTGGTCAATATATATGTCTTGCAACAAAAATTATTACAAATTTTTCCACCATTAAAAAATTAATTTTTCTTTAGTAGACATAAATAGAAATTAGTCTATTTTGATAACATATGGAGAAATGTGATACATGGATGGTATTATAAATCATAAATCAATGCATTCAAATAATTGATGTTGAGACAAAAAATTCCCAAAAATTTATCATCCAAACTTGTTAAGATTTTAAAAAATCAAAATATATTCATGTCTAGAGTTGAATATTGTTACTGATAAGACGAAGTCATTATATCATGCAGAACATCTCATTCAATTCAATTCTAACGATTGATTAAATAATTTTCAATAATACGGCTAATCTATATAGGTTGATTGCGGATAATTATAATATCATATTTCAATATCTAAATAAGGGATATGTATGTACAATATTTTGAAACTTGTTACATAAATATTAGAATCATAATTTGACACCAAATAATTTGATTGTGTTTTTAAATATGTTGAATATTAATTTAAATTTTGGTAGTGGACTTAATGGTTCATTTAATGTTCCAACCATTTTTTTGGTACGAATAAAAATGATTCTTTGGATCTTAAAATATTTTTTATTGTAAATTGGAGTTCAAATATATAAGAATATCATTGTAGGAAATATATCCTTGTTAATATATGGGAATATAAATTTGTTTATTTTATTTTACAACACAAATGAAGATTTGTTGGATGAAGGTGATACATGTTTATTTTTAGCTTAATACCCATCATTTATCTTAGGATGATTGATTGGTAGACTGGATTCATATATGTATCAATACACTTTTTTTACCCAACAAAAAAGGACAAAATTTCTTTCTAATCATTAAAAAAGGTTTTCTCGAACTGGAAAAAAATTAATTTTGCGGATTTTGTATTATAATGTCTTCGTTTTTGCTAATGATATTATTTGAAACTACTAAACAAGGATCCAAAACATTCTATTATTCGAATCTATTTTTTTCATTCATAAAATATGGTATTTCTAACTGAAATTTGTTGTTAGTATTCTAATATTCCCATTATTCAACTTTTAGATACTGTAATTATAACCTTTTTTCATAAATGGTGAAGATAACAACATTGGCTATTATAAGATGTATTTATAAGAAAATAAATATCATGATTCGATAAATGTTTCTATCATGTGTAATGGTGGAAAATTAGTTGAAGGTTTCTTTGAACAAAATCCCTACGATATGAATCTATATAAAAAATTTGATTGTTCCTCACAATGGTAGTAATTTTTTAAAGATGGATATGTTCATGTTGAAATTTTAATTATTGATTCAGGATTATATGATATTATAACCCATTGATAAAAAAATTCTACATGAAATTCGAGTGAGGTATGAATTTAGATAAGCATGTATTTTTGATTGACAAACTCTTATTAAAATGGATTCATTATATTTCGTAACAACTAAAAATGTCTTCTCAAAACATTAAACATAATGATGGATTACGACTTCCCCTGATTAAATATTCCCTGCTGTTTTTTTGTCAGTTTAATCAGGGATGGAGCACTTCCAAGAAAATCGGTGCCAGGATTTTCATTGATAATAATTAATATATAATAAAAATTTATTTATATGAAGATGAAGAATAGTTTCATGGAATGGTAGTGGGATTTATTCAAAACTATCTTCTTGTTATTTATTTTTTGAAATATTCACCTAATAATTTTTTTTACATATAACACATTTCCTTATATAGTTCAACAAATTAATCATTATGGGTTATATAAATATATTATCATAGTTATTTTAAAAATAATATTCATGAACAAGAAATCTATCTACTTATCTTAAGGTGAATGTTTTTATTTGATCTTTAATAGTTCTAACTTCAGTAGTTGTTGATGGATTTAAATTTGTAGAGGATAGATTATATATTATCCACATAGTATCATTTAAATATGAATTTATGAATGTTGGTGTGATCATAGATTTTGAGTTATCAGTTACTATAATGATATCCTATGTTTTGTGATTACAGTCCTTAGAGTCAAACTGGTCACACTATGCATCAGATTTACTTGAAATTGATTCTAACAACATACAAAAAGACTAAAGGATAATTTTTCAAAAAAATATCTAATATATAAGAGTGTGTGATAGTTTTTTAGTGTGTGAAATATTTTTTTAACTAAAATTTCACTTATAATCAAAATTCATACACATTATATTTTAACCACATAACTACAATGAAAAAATTAATTTCATAAATATAATATGATAAATATTTATTGGTATATTTATATTTACTCATTTATTTACTCAAGGATATTTTATAAAATAATTCATTATCAATATTAAAACCATTTACCAATGTTTTGAAAACAATTATTACCGACCTATTCTAATGGTTTTCAAAACTGTTGAAATATGTATTTTGAATTTTGGTAAGTTTATTAATGATTTTGGAAATACTATTAGGATAAGATCATTAAATGTATGATATAACAAATGTTTTATACAAACCATTGGCATATACATCACATATACAATTATTTTTGAAAGAACGTATGTATAATTCCATTTTATTGAGACATTCCAAATGTTTGTATAAATCCCTATGTATAGCCATGATGTATCCCAATAATTTTTTCAAAACGAATGGTATAGTGTATTATGGTGGTTTTCATAGTAATGGTTTTGGACAAACCCTTTGTATATTGTCATATAATGTTACCTATACCAACAGTTTCTCAAAAACCATTGGTATAGGTCAAATTTAAGGTAGTGATTAAAATGGATTTATCAATCATAACCAATAATCTAATGGAATAGAAAGCACATAATGATGCATTAATACCATTAACAATGAAAATAAATCATGATTCCATGATGAAATTTTTCTATCATCTCTCATGAAAAAATATCAATCCAATGAATAATGAATATTTTTCCTCCATAGGTGGATACAAAAAAAAATTCAATGAAATAATTCATGTTGTGATAATGCAACTTAAATGATCATGTACCACAAGACACAATATAATATAATCTAGTCTGATGATTTCTCTAACCACATTGATCTGAAACACATTCGAAGGTTGGGTAGGGGGCTCCAACAACGTTTGTGAGAATACAGTAAGGCGTAATAAAGATGAATCTAATTATGCCTCCAAATTTCCATCTAATATGTAGTCTGTTTATCCAAAAAGAGACATGTTATGAAATGATGGTAAAAATAAGGTCGTATTGTGTCTCCAAAATAAACCACGATACATTATAGAGGGAGAATACTATATATATGGGGATAAAAGAAGATGACTTTGAGAATATTGACACAAAAAAATTCACCCTCTCCACAATTGAATTTGAATCTAGGTTATATGCATGTCAGATGATCTTGGACCATTGATGGTAGATCATTGAATGTATAGGTGTTTCTACATCACAAATGAGGAAGTGTTTCATTTTATCCTCTTTAATATATCATTCAATTAGGATATACATTTAATGGAATATTCCCATAAAATATATCAATTTTAAGGTTTAGACATTGGGCGGGACCGCTATGGGAAAGATGCATTTAAAGAAATATTCATTGTCTATTATATATATTCTTTGGGCCAACATAGACATATAATTCCCCAAATAGAATCTCAAATATGGATAATTTTATCATTGCATTCCTAGACTATATCATCTATTTAATGAATACTCAAAATAACCCTCTAATCCATTTTTTTAAACCATACAACCTATTCATCCAAACACTATCTATTATTAGATTCATTAAAACAGTTGAAAATAGTTGCATCCTCTCAATAAGAAGCTGCAAGAGATCTTGCCATCATCCTAGATTTATAAACAAGGAATGAGACCCTCCTGATCTCGAATTTTGATATTTATGTGGTCCTCCAAATTAGTCCTTTTTTATGATGAAAACCTGATACCCTTATGCATCTCCTAAAAATCATAGGGCAGTGACTAATGGTTACCACGCAAAAGAATATACAAGGGTAATATTTGTATTCAATTATATGATGACATAGTGAACCAGGTTTACGAATTAGGTTTCATCCATTATTTTAAAAAATATTAATCTTGATCATGAACATGTATTGATTTACCATAACACCAAATGGTTTATGGATGCATATATTATCACAATCCAACAAATGGACTTTTTCATATTTCATTCTCCACCATAACATGTCAATATGGTAGTGTATTTATTCAATCATAAATTAATTTAACATAAATAAATACATATTATCAATTGTAATCGATTTAGCTTCATCCCATATATGTGATTCCTTCCCTAATTAACAGACCCTCTTAAAATTTAATCCCATATTTGTTTTGTGTAACAGGTCCATGATGGTCAAGTAAACTACTCTTTTTTGTTTGACCAAAAATCATAGAGATCAAAATATATTTATTATGTCTATCGACCACTAGAATAACATTTGATTGTAAATAATATTCAATTATACAAGCGGTCTCACCTGAGATGATTGAAATATATTATTTCATATAATTAACCAATTATATGGATTCATTCTATTGTATTTGGATAAACAGGAAAAAGAATATGAATTATTAATGGGTGGTCCTTGAGAAAAAATAAATTCACCATCAGAATAGATGATATTGGTAATAGGTGGAATTCTTTGTTAATCCTTCCACCATGAAATTTGTTTTCATTATCTTCCAAAGAAATTAAATTAGAAAAAAAGCCAGTCATCAAGACACACATGAAAGGGGAATGTGGGTCCCCCTTTCAGAACCCCCTAGTATGGGTAAGGCTTTGTTAGAGAGAGTAAAATTGATATTGATCTTGTAGGATACTAAATAATGTTTCTTGATGTTTAATCAGAAGTATCATAATAGTATAATGATCAGTTTATTAAAATATATATGTGTTGAATAATAATTTTTATTTTTCCATATATAAAAATTATAATGAATTATAAATTCATAATATCATTTGAATGTATTTTATTTTGAATTATAGATATAGTTTTGCAGAGTTGGTTGTATTTGATTGTTCCTTGTTATACTACAAAAGTGATTCATCCAACTTTTTTATGAGAACATTGAACAATATAGGAAGATGAGTAAATCATTTTATGAAATTGTTTTATAATAAAATACTTATATATACCTTTATGAATAATCTGGAAAGGTATTTCATAAGACATTACTTATCACTAAGACCTTTTTTGTGATGCATAATAAAAAACATGTACGAGAAGTTACATGGGATTAACTAACATATCATTGGTTTTGAGTTGGTTGATTCGTCCAAGAAGTTCTAGTGGGAGTACATAAAGCTATTGAAATACATGTGAAATGATGAATGGGTAAAAGAAACATTTTAATTCATTTTTGACATTAAATGGCCAATAAGGGTTTATAAGTGCCTTAAAAAAGTGTTGATAAATATGAGTTTTATCACTGTGAAATTAAAAACCAATAATAAATAAATGTTTTATCGATGCTAAATTTTGATCTGATAAAACATATCTTAATAAATGCTAAAATTTAAGTATATAACATCTATATTAATCAGCACTATTATTATAGAGCAGATATATATAGTTTTTAAGATAAGTTTATCATTTAGAGCTGATAAAATTATTTATAATATAATAACGAAATTTAAAATGAATATATATTAAAAATGAATAATTTTTGAAAAAAATAAAAATAACTATCCTTTTTAATGAATACATAATAATAAATTCATGATTATTAAAAATGAGTGAAATTTTATTATTGAAAATCAATATAATCCAATCATATTAAAAAAAATTTCATGTTTTAATAATAATTTATATTAATTATTAAAAAATAAAAGTGAATTTATATTAATATTATGATGGAATCATGGTGGAAATTTTAAAACATAGTAAATATATAAAAATAAATAATTTCTAAGATTAATTACATGAATTATGAACACATTCAATAAAATTAATGAAAACATTTAAAATTTCATTTAAATAAATTAATTCTGTATATTTCAATAATTTCAAAAATATTACAACATAATAAATAAAATTGAATGGGTATTAATCATATAAATTATAAAAAATTTCATGAATATTAAATAATAATAAATAATTATGTAAATTTTCAATAATTCATTGAATTAATTGTAAAAAGTGATAATATTTTCGAAAATCATAAAAAATTCAATTAAATAAATTAATTATATTTATTTAAAACATTTTAATGGAATTACACCTCTATAAATAAAATTAAATAAATATTAAACATATAAATATAAAATATTTTTAATATTTTAAAACGTAGTGAATAATTATGTATAAATAAAAATTAAAAAATGAATAAATTAAAAAATATATTAAAAATTCGTAATATAAAAAAAGAGTAATTCATATTAAAATATGTCTTAATAAAAATGATTATATAAAATTGAATATATTTAAATCCTTAAAAAGTGAATTTGTATGATTAATAAAATCAATTAAATACACATAATAAACAAGGTTTGAATCCTTACATGCCCGTTGAGGGATTTACATCCCATGCAGTGACAAAGGACGACGCTGACATGGGAAGGATGTGGGTAGCTAGTGATGCAAGAATGACATAGCCCCGGTGATGCAGATTTTATGGTGTAGGAATGACGGTACACTGAGCATTTTGGATATTTCAGGGGCCACCTAGCCATGGTTCTCCAGGCTATATAAATGATCTTCCACTACCAAGAGAGAAAGAGGCCATTTCATTCAAAGAAAATAAGTAAACCATACACATAATAAATTAATAAAAATAATTAAACAATATATATATATATAAACTACTCATGGATGCAAATACTACAACAAAACATAGACACCTCACCCATGGTTATGTGGACCAAAGATCCTTACAACTTATGTACAGTCCACAGTGGCCCAAAGGCACCTACAATATTGTACACCAATATGGGAATTATAACATCCACTTGGCCCCCCTAAAAATCAATGATTGACAGGCCCCGACCATGCAATAAACTTCCCTTATATCACAGAACATCATGAAATATTGTTATATATGATCGGCAGAACACCACCCTCACTTTCAATCGTGTGTTCCCCGATCCAAATCATGGGTCAACAAATCCTTCCACCACATCACCTCTGTGAGCGTCATGTACACATTGACCTTTTTTCCAATGATGTCTCTTAACTGCATCAATTCCAATACTGCTCCTACATGATGTTGGGATTCATCACATTTATGATGAGAGAAAAAATTATTAATGGATAGATTTATATCAACATAATTGGGGATTTTCTCCCAGTATTATAGAGATTTAATTCTCAATATCAATAGATAACAGATGTTGACCGCATGATGAGATTCCAGATATCTTGAGATATCTTTTTGAGATATATTTTTCATATTTCTATTTCAATCATGATATGTGGATTATGAGAGATTATAAAAGGGGAAGCAACTGGTGGAGAAAAAAAAAGACAGAGAGAGCTTCTCAAGATGTAGTCCACCGAGGTCAAGAGTGAAAGGGCCACTGCATCTGCGGTATCCCATGTGTCTCATTGACAATGGCATACGAGACCGCGATGGTTGATCTACAATATTATGGGATACCGTGTGTGAATGTGTTCACGGCACTCCTCACAATCTTCGGGCGTAGTTCTGTTCAAATTTTACCCAGCGGTTTTAAGATCTGCAACCTTCAAAACTACTCTGATCCGATCAGCTTTCATCTACAGTGGTTTTTTATCTGATCCCCATGCTTTTTCATCTGCACTTTTTTTCGGACATCAATCTTTGGCTTTCACAATCAGATCTATTTGAGTTTTTTTTAGGTTGCGTTATTCATTTTAGGCTAGCTTCAGACTGCACCTTCTTTCTAACATTGATCCACAATTTTATTTTTGAGTATTACTTTTGAGATCCTTTTCATTTTGGGGAGTCTCTACTGTGTATCTCTTGATTTTTATTTGATCACCTTTTCTGGACTAGGTCTCGTGGTTTTCCACGTAAAAAAATCTTGCGTGTTGATTTATTTATTCTTCTGTATATCACCTATGTATTTCATTGAGTTTCTCACAAATTTTTTTGCAAGCGAGTTTTATCCCAAAGTCGGTATTCTCTCCCAACAAGTGGTATTAGTGGTGATGGTTCGAGATTGAAATTTTAGGTGAGAATTTTGGATATTTTCGACAAGTTCGATGATGCGTGCTTGAGGAAGAATATGCTATGAAAAGAAGGTTGAGAAATATGTCCCATATTGTGTGGAGATCGCAATTATTGGGGATCCAAATGTTTTTGGTTCTTGTCTTGTTCACCAGGATGAGCAGGATGGCATAGATTCAAATGTGACGAAGATTTCGGCGTTTGATTTTCTTTTTGCAGGGGGAGCTGATATTTTCATTCATTAATGTGACGAATGGGGATATTGTTGGGATTCATCACATTTATGATGAGAGAAAAAATTATTAATGGAGATATTTATCACAACATTTATTGGGTATTTTCTCCCAGCATTATTGAGATTTAATTCTCAATATGAATGGATAACAGATGTTGACCGCATAATGAGATACAAAAGATCTTGTGATATCTTTTTGATATATATTTTTCATATTTCCATTTCAATCAAGATATGTGGCATATGAGTGCTTATAAATGTGTATGAATCTGGTGGAGAAGAAAAAGACAGAGACAACTTCTCACGATGTAGTCCACCGAGATCAAGAGAGAAAGGGGCACCGCGTCTGAGATAGCCCATGTGGATCATTGGCGATGGAATATGAGACATCGATGTTTGATCTACAATATTATGGTATACCGTGTGTGCATGTGTTCACGGCGCTCCTCGCTATCTTTGGCGTAGTGTTGTTCATATTTTACCCCATTTTTTTAAGATCTGCAACCTTCAGAACTACTCTGATCTGATCGGCTTTCATCTGCGGTGATTTTTTATCCGATCTTGATGCTTTTTCATCTGAACTTTTGTTCAAACCTCAATCTCTTGCTTTCACGGTCAGATCTATTTGATTTTCTTTTTCAGGTTGCATTCTTCATTTCACGCTAGCTTCAGGTTGCACCTGTTTACTGACTTTGATCCACTATTTTATTTTTCAGTATTACTTTTGAGATCCTTTTCATTTTGGGGAGTCTCTACTGTGTATCTCTTGATTTTTAGTGGATCACTTTTTCTGGACTAGGTCCCATGGTTTTCCACTTTTTTGGTTTTACACGTTAAAAAATCTTGTGTGCTGATTTATTTATTCTTCTATATATCACCTCCGTATTTCATTGAGTTTCTCACAAATTGTTTTGCATGTGAGTTTTATCCAAAAGTCTAGATTCTACCCCAACACGTGAGGCCTTCATCAGAAATTGAGTGTCACCATAGTCGCTCATGTGTCTACAATCAATCTACGCCCAAAACAAAATAATTTTACAATTTTATCCCCTAATACATCGACAATCTTTCCATCACACACATTCACTACATCCTCTAAAACATGAAACTCATGAACCATAGTGATCTATGTATCGACACCACCATCCACCTCTGAAGACTCTCAATGGCACACACATTCGAGAAAAATATTCAATCATTTTATAAACTGATTAAATTTGAAAAATATTAAATATTATTAAATATTGATATCAAAAAAATTAGGAAAAAATATAAAAATTGAAAAAATGAAAAAAAAATTAAAATTTTAAAAATTATTATTCATAACATTAATTAAATTTTTTTAAAAAAATATAAAATTGAATAAAATTATTAAAATAAATATTATTGTTACTGGTAGTTATTGATGAATGAACTGCATTAATTGTATATAGAAAATATAATATGTTATAGAATGTTATAATTTTTAATAATTATTAAAATTTTATTTTTTAATTATATATATACACATTTAAACATTTAAAAAGAAATATAAATTCTGAATGTAATACATTAATTTTAAATGATTATTTAATAAAAATTAATAAATTATTCAAAATACTAAAAATGGATAGATTTTAAAAACCCATCAAATAATATTAAATCAATAAATAGGCATTAATATACACACATACAAACACATAGACTTATATGAACACATACATACAGAATATACACTCACACAAATATTGGAAAACACATAAACATACACATAAGAAAAGGCATGTGCATATAAACATACACATACATAGATGTACACATACACAGACATACATTTACAAATCCATTCATGCACATTCAAATATATCTATACATATTCATATATACATGCACAAATAACATAAAAAAATACATATACAGAGACGCATACTAATACTCAATCACATGTACATACACATACCAATGTATAATCATACACATACATGTTAATTTCCATATACATTCACATCCATACAATTACACACATGTGGATGCACATAGATAGAGATAGATTCATATGACTACATAAACACATACTACATTAACATAATCATGTAAAATATTTAGGCACAACCACATGTACATAAACATAAAGTCATATATACAAAGATACATACATTAACACCTGCATAAACATACACACATATATATACACATAATCATTTATATATACACCAAAATATAAAAACGAATTAGCATGTACATACAAAATGAAAAACAGATCCACATACACACATACATACATATGCACACATATATTCATACATTAAAAATTTCTAAATACATACAAAAACACATAAAAATACTCATACACACACACGCACACACACACACATATATATATATATATGTATATTTATGTGTATATACATACACATTCAAATACACGTACACAATGGTATAAGATGAAAATGTATATACATACACACTAATGCACATATGAGAAAACACACATACAATCCTTAAAAGTAGATAACCACTCACACAGACACACAAAAGAACGCAATAGATGCATACACAAAAAATAAATACATAAAAACAGACTTTCAGACACACATATACAAATGAATTTACATATATTATTAAATGTTATATAAACAATTTCTATATATCATATTTTCGTATATGTACTTTCTGAAAAATAAATAATATTTAGAAATATATATCAATATATACATATATATATTTTATAACTTATTCAATGTGTCATTTAACAATGCTAAAAACAACTGGTTGTAATTGAAGGACTTTTTAAAATGTAAAAAATTTGTTGAGACCTGAAATCCTTTTATTAGATCAATTTTAGGTGAAGAATTGAATGTTACATTGTCTAAAATATTTTACCATTAATATACCAAATCAGGAATTACTAGTAGGTAAAATTTTAAATAAAATTGTAATAATCAATTACAATTGAATTCATAATACACTGAATTATATCTTGATAGTTTTGTATTACTTATGAAAATACAATGATTTTTTTAATTCTGATACGTAAAGGGAATTAATTTCTGCAATCAGTAGTTAATGTTAGATAACTCTACATATGAAATCTAATGTCCACTGGTGTGTGTTGGGAGAGATGTGAAGGTTCCTGATGCAATAGAAGCGAAGTTTGATCAGCACCGAACAATGATTTTTATCATAATCATTGATTATATCAGGGTCAATACGACGATGACTGCCATTCTCCATCAAATATAATCAATGATTTAGATAAAGAAGTACGAGACCAAAACCATTAGGGAAGATCTAGCACATCATGTTTATAATTAATTTAATTAATTTCATAAATAATATAATACCTGGATCTAGTGGTGATCCACACGTGGTAAAATATAATCTGATTGACCCCTCGAATTCTCTCAGTGATAGCGTGTCGATGAGAGTGTATTTTGTCGGTCATTCTTGGTCACTTTTTCTTCATCCATGAAGAACATATCTCATTCACGAGAGGGGTAGGAAGAGGACATGATATAATTTTTTTTTGCTTAACAAGTCTCATTTCGGCAAGGGTGTAGTGTGTTATCTATGAAAAAATGTACATAATTTTATATTTATATTCATGTATGTTCAGTTCCAATATTTAGTTTCAAAAATTCAATAAAATAAACTCATGAACATTGATAAAAACCATGCTCATAATAATAACACCATATCATTTTTTTTTGGTGTGCTAACTAGTGAAAAACAGATTTATTAATAAAATTATGAATCATAAAATAATAGAAGTTTAAATATTATTTTAACTTTTTCCAACTAATTAAATATTTTTTTAAAATCATGAAAATAATTATTTAACTACCGAAAAATCCTTGGTCTGCTCAAAATCCACATCAGTTTATTGATCACCCGAATAAATAAGTAAATAATTTTTTCTATTAAATAATTATTTTATTTAAAACCATGTAAATTAATATTTATTAACTTTTTAATAAAATAAATAAATAAATTTTATTTAATTTATGGATCATCATAACTTGAATAAAAATTTTCCAAGAACTTGAGAATAATATTTATAATAATAATTAAATGAAAATAGAATTTAACAGATACCACAAAAAACAGTTAGTGTGTAATACTCTCGGATTCATTCTAGATGGAATTAAGGGGGCATGCCTATAATCCAGAAGTAATGTCTTGTAACGAGTCAAGGCACCCAAGAGAAAGAGCATAATGTATCAAGGAAAACATTAACATATGAAATATCACTATGTAATATAATCCAATTGAATCAACATTTCATCATGACAGATTCATGACTGTTTTATCATCCATTATGCTTGATACTTCAGTCATCGACTACCTGAAATGAAAAAATACCTTAATTCCCACCAACTGTCTGCGTGAAGGTTTTCATCAGTAAATAAAAGTGTGCGAGTCTTGATACGTATTAATGATAATCTTAATGATTTATGTATATTAAAGATGCTCTCATATATAAAAATCTGATGCCACAAAAACATGTGGAAATCATACTGGGGGGGGGTATCACCTCATAGTCTTCTATCTTGGTGATCACTAAGTGAGAAATTCATGAGAGGACGTATCATCTTCTTACGAGTACACACACCCGACGACCTACTTTCTATGTGTAACTTCATTGTATGTAATACATTTGTAGAAAAATATTTAATAATATTTTTATTGAATTTCAAGGTTCCCATCATAGTTGAGAAATATCATAACCATATGAATGAAGACAAATACTCTAGGAAATTATAATCTCATTATGATGTAGAATAATGAATACTATGATATATGATATTTAATATTTATTTAAATTAAATTTCAATGTAATCAAGTACAACCAGTTGATTCTAGGACACCCACTCATACAAACTCTCTCTTAGACTAGATCCAACTACCAAAAAATTTAGTTTTGATAGACCTTACATGGTGATAATGTTTCTGTTGAGTCAAAGAATAAGTCAACATGTACCCCATGTGGTCTTCCATAGATGTACTGCTCACCGCAACATTACCTCTCTTTGGAAAATCCTTCAAAAGATGATACTTCGGATGTATGTGCTTCATCCACTGATGTGACCGTGGCCCTTTTGTGAGAGCCACCATTGTCGTATTATCACTATACATTGTGGTGGGATATTTATTTCTATGTATCACATCTATCTTTTGGATAAATATTGACATCCAAACTACATCTTTAGCAACCTCAGATGCTTCGATATACATTGGCTTTGCGGTTGAATCTGTGACCACACACTACTTTGATCTCTTTTAGTTAATTATACCTCCATTAAAAGTGACGATGTATCATGTTTATGAAATCATGTCATCTTCATCAGAATGTAAACTAGCATATACATATCCTCTGATGAATCGATCTTCATCTCCTCAATAAACCATCAAAATATCCTTATATATCCTCAAATATTTTATGATAATATTGACTGCAATCCAATGGCGGTCACCTGGGTTATCTTGATATTCGCCTACTACAATCAATGCGTAGAAAACATCCATCCTAGTATATAGCATGTTATATATGATTTACCTAATCACTAAAGTGTATGGAATCATTTCCTTTTTCTTTCATTACTCATCTTTTAGGACACATTTTCATTGAAAATTTAATGCCATGTGATGCTAGAAGAAATTCTCTCTTCGATTGATCCATACTGAATCTACTCAGAAACTTATCAATGTATTTACTTTGAATAAGGCCCAAAAATCTGTTGGATTTATCATGATGTATCTTGATCCCGTTAATATATACTACCTACCCCAATTCAATCATTGATAAAAATTGATTCAACCATGACATAACAAACAATAGGGATAGTATCTTGTTTCCAATAAGTAACATGTCATCAACATATACTATTAGGGAAATGACCGCACTCCGACTATACCATTTTTAGACACAAGGATCATATTCTTTCTTGATAAATCAAAATTCCATTATGGATTCATCAAAATGAATGTTCAATGACCTCGAATCCCTCTTTAATCTATAAATGGATTTTTTCAACATTCATACTTTATTGGGATCCATTGGAGTCATTAACCCTTCAGGTTGTGTCATCTAGACATCTTCTTGATTGTTCCCATTAAAGAAGGCTATTTTGGAATCCATTTTCCAAATCTCATAGTCATGGTTAGTCGAAATGGCTAGTAGAATTATGATGCATTTCATCATCACAATTTGTAAAAAGGTTTCTTCGTAGTGAATCCCTTGACACTTATTGAAAACTTTTTCCCCCAGTCATTCCTTATAGGCGGTGAATTTTCATTCCATGTCCAGTTTTATCTTGAATACCCACTTCCCACAAACAAATATTACATCAACTGGAGGATCTAAAAAAATCGAAACATGGTTTTTTTAGGTGGAATCCATTTCAGAATTCATAGATTCATTCCACAGGGAAACATTTGTGGCACTTATAGCTTCCTTATAGTTTATAGGAACATTATTATCAACTAATAATGAGTCACGATCCTGTAACAACTCTTGTTTACCTTGATCCTCAACATCCTATAAGTCTATCTCGCTCCCACTCTCTCTTTTGGATATCTTCTCCCTCTCAAGGAATATGGCATCTCTTGCCACTATAACCATTATATATTATGGGTTGTATAAGAAATATCCCTTAGATTCTATAGGGTATCCAATAAATTTACACTTGGTGCATCGGGGTGTATGTTCGTTACCTAAAGTGTCCTTGACAAACACATCACATCCCCACACCTGTAAATTCAATTATATTTATTTATTTTCACTCTATAAATGTATAAAATACCATTTAGAAAATTAGTAGGTACTTGGTTTAGTATGTGTGTTACTGTTTGAAACACATATCCCCAAATAGATAATGGAAGACTCACATGACTCCTCATTGATCTCACAAAGTCCATCAGGGTGTTGTTCCTCCTTTCTCTCACACCATTCCACTGGGGTTTGTAAGGTGGATTGAGTTGGGATAGGATTCCAAAATACCATAAGTAATCAATAAAGTATTGATTATGATTATCACCTTCTTGTCCTTAGTGGATTTTCTTAATCATCTTACCATGCTCATTGTTAACATCATTTTTTTAATCTTTGAACTTATAAGATTAATCCAAATTATATCTCATTAAGTAGATATATCCATATCTAGTAAAATCATCAGAAAATTTTATAATGTAAGAGTATCCTCCACTTGGTTCAACTGAAAATGATCCACACATATTGTTATGAAATAATTAAAGAAGGTTTTTATCCCATTATCCATTCCTTCTAAAATGATATTTTTCATTTTTACATGTAATCATGCATGACATATACCAAAGGGTTAATGTTTGGAAGAATCTAAATATCCACAATGATGTAACTTTTTCAAACAATTCTCATTTACATGACCTAGTCGGTGATTCTAAATTTGGGTGCGGTATGATTAATGTCAAATGTCATTGTCCTCTATTTTAATTATATGGTTTTTGTAATCCATCACGTAAATACTATTATATAAATTTTCCCTAAGAAAAAATGATATATTATTAAAATAATAATCATTCATTTAGAAACATGAAAAAACCAATATGTATCTAATATTGTTACAAAAATAATGTTTTTAGTAACATACAATATATTATAACAACACTTTAACACCAAGATCATACCAGTTGAAACATTATGGGTAGTCCCCAACAGAAATAATAGCATGTATGGATCCAATGGATACACATAAATCTACCTCCCATCAATCAACCTTACTAAATAAACATAATTATTGTATTTGGATACATATGTGAAAACCAAAGGTGATATATAATACCGAATTTTACTGAAATATATAGATTTAATTAGATAACAAATGCACCCGATGCTTCCCCTTTATTCTTAGGATGGGTGAAGTTCTTATTCTAGTTTCCCTTCTTGCCACATGTGAAACAAACTGCCACATGTTCCATTGACTCCCATTTGTTCTTACTTTTTAAGGATGGTCATGAATAATCGTTGGGATTAATGATCTCTGCCTTCCCTTTCCTCTTATTCACCATATGGGTAGAAGGCTTTTTGTTCTTCATATCTTTTTCCCCTTGTCGAATTAGAAAAAGAAGATCATATATAGGCTTATTAATTTTGTAAATTTATAAATTGAAAACAATATTAGGAAGCACTTTGGTATTTATGTGAAAATTAGATCATTACCTAGATCATTGGGGAGTTTAAACCCTAGAACCTCCTGGAACTCAATGTTGCCAATGAGAAAGAAGTGTGGAGGCCCATCTGGGGAACCTTTCCAGGATTACTCTGAATGAGTGATTTGAGATCTCAAACATTTCATGAATTTCTCTCTCTTAGAAAAGACCACGGAGGTGATCGTGCATGCTACATGAATCCATGTTTTCATGAGACATTATGATCTCATTAGACATTAATGAAAGAATCCAACATTGATCATCAACCGCATCGTTCATATATTTTCCATCGACAGGGAAATACTAATCACCCCCCACATTGGAAGGAGGATCAGATAATGTTGACTCCAACACATTAGACTTTGGTTCATGGCATAGGATAACCCAAAGGCGTCTAAACAATTCCTAGATGTTACTGCTGGTGAGGATGCATTCTTTACCAATACTTGATCATAGGGATAGTGTGGTTGATGAGATTTTAATTTTTGTTATCAATTAAAAGAGCATACCATTAATACTTAATTTCTTACTATTTTTCAGAAATTGTTAATTTTTATTAATTCTTCCATTATTTTTTCCAATCCCAATGGCCCTTACCGATGAACTCTGAATGTCCAGTTTCCATGACATTATTGTGTAATATATCCATATTCCCCTTCTCATAACTCCATCAAGGGTTGGTGAAGCTATTATATGGTATTTAGGAAGGAAGGTCTTATCTAACTATGGCCTTGCACCTCCTTGGTCTGTTGATTTGACTCCCCAGTACTGAAATAATGACTCTGGATTTCCTCAACCCTTGCCTCTGATATTACACCATGTCTCGCAAGGGATACTACTATTGATGTAATATGGTTAATTAAACCTGAAAAGTTTCATAAGGTCATTCTTTATAAAAGTATGTGTCCCAACAAGGGTGGGTCAAAAACATATTTTAATTGCGTTTTCCCTTAATCATGCAGCAGAAGGCTTGATATGATATAATATTTTAATTGAGTGTTATTATCTCATATGTGTGAGTTTCTTATTATTATTGTCACATGCAGGTAAATATTATGTGGAACTAACTTATGTGATAAACCATGTTTGGATTATATTTTCAAATATGTATGGTTTTTTTATTCAATCATTCATGCTTGTTTAATTCATTAATTATGTGATCATGAAAAAACGTCCATAATGATAAAGAATGTAGCTGAAAGGAGTAAAATAAAGAGAATGATTGGGAACTTTTATAATTGTTAGTTTATCTAGCGATTGATAATTTATCCCTGGACTTGTGGGAAACATCTTAATCCATTTGGGTTCATGTTTATAGCATTCCTCATGTTCATATCTATATTACCTAGGTTTGGTTTCATCTCACCTCTAGCTTGAACTTACTCCACATGAATTTGAGTTCCATCTATTACATATTCCTTTTTGTAACCCACATGTTGGTGAGGGGTAAAAAGGGGTTTTACCTAAAAGAAACAATCAACACTCATTCCATACATATTAATGACAAGAATGCTCAAATGACTACAAATTTAAATTAAATAAATAAATTAAAATAATCCATAAATATACAATGGTCTTGGTCTAAATCATTATAATCCATACAAGAACAATATTTACACATAAATAAAACTAGAATTAAATTCATTAAACGTTCTTTTTTAAAATAAATCATGCTCGAATCAATTAATTTTCATCTTTAATTAATCAATCCTTTTATCATATTTCATTTTCTGAATTTCCTTGAGATTATCATCCATCATAATTTTGAAAAAAATAAATTCAGTTAAAATTATATTTTTATGTATCTTTAACTTTGGAGGCAACCTAGTGAATTCCTATTCATAACTACCCAATGAGTAGAAATTAACATAACACTGATGTTAAATTACACACATATAAAAAACACTTATCACATGTTGTTCCTCATCTTTACACCTACACGATGGTACACCTCTCGAGGGTTTTTATTATATAATAATAAATTTTAAGAAATTTACTTAATGTGAATGAGTACTTGATGTGTAGTTCTAACTACATAGTGTGATGTATTTTTCACAATACTTCTGAAGTAGACACTCGAGGAAACAATGTGTGAGAGTACTTCGGAAAAATTTGGAGTGCATGGCGTGTCCAGTAGGCCACATGTCATGTAGTTACTTGTAACATTGTCTCCATCCAAGCATTTCCTGTATGGGGTACAAAGCCCAAACATATCCCAAATAGACTACACATCATATACAGTGGGCCACACATTGTGTAATCATGAAACCACATGCCACCTATTCAAATTAAATACACATAGTCATTAAGAATTAGACAAAATACAATGAGACAGCTTGGATTGGAGGAAAAGACCCATTGGATTGATCCATGGATACACTTCGTGAACTATATAATGCACATCGTGTGTTAATGTGTTGAACGATGAGGAAGATTTTCTCTTCTGGAAGATATCCTCTAATTTATTTTAATTACAATTAAAAGAAATTTTCATTTCACTAAGGTGAATAGGAAATCAAAGAGGATGAATATATCTCAAGATTCAGATTTTTAGAAAAATTAACTTGAATTGAAACAACTTATTTATTTAATTCCTAAATCATAAAAAATATATTTAAATAGTTATAAAATATGATGTTTCCTTGATGATACAACATGATTGTTTCAGGAATAGTAGTATCGTGGTTATGTCATCACCCAAAATTGATTTTTACTATGATCAAGGATTATTCTAGGATCAATGAAACAATTAATTTCTGTCTCCACTAAATATAATCAATGATTTAGTTAAAGATTGATGTGGCATGAAACCATTTGATAAGATCTTTCACATCATGTTTATAATTAATTTAATTTATTTCAAAGAGAAAAAAATTCATGGATCTTCAGTATTCAATTTGTTGATGATTCTTATAATTTCGAATGGCCCTTTTGGAGTATCTAATTGCTATTTATGGGATCCAAACTAGATTCCCTCTAACGGTGATCCACACGTTCACTGATTTCCTCCTATCAACACCACTCGTTCTCTGGGTGCTTGCGCGGCGAGGTGATTGTCCTATGTCATTCATTGTCAATCGCCTGATCTTCAGCCTTGTAGAATGTATCCCATTCATGAGAGGGGTAGTAAGAGTATTAAATTTAGAAATGTTGTAGCTCAACAATTATCAATTCACAATGTGTGCGGTGTGTTCTTTATGGAACAAAATACATACTTGACTATTTATATGAATGGAACATCAGTGAAAATATTATTTTTCATAACAAGTATTAAATACATTCATGAACTTAGACAAAACACATGCTCATAATAATAATAGTGCTTCATTATTTATGGAGATCCAACTTTCATAAAATGTATTAATGAATAAAATTATGTGTCACAAACTAATAGCATCATCCTTATTTTTTTAACTTGTGCCAACTAGTTAAATAATTATTTCCCATATTAAAAATATTTATTTTACAACATGGCCGTTCTTGTTCCAGTTGATCTCCAAATACATTTATTGAACACCTGAATAAATTATTAAATAAATTATTATCTTAAATAAATAATTATTTTACAATCTAAAATAGAATTAATTATTAAATGATCAATAAAATTGAAAAATATATTTTATATAATTTATGTGATCATCTTAACATAAATAAAATTTCTTCAGAGTCTTGAGATTAATATTTATTTTATTAATTAAATTAAAATAGAATTTAACTAAGAACACCAGAAACACTTAGTTTGAGACCGTCGAGGATTATTTTTCGTCGGCATTAGGAGGTCTTGACTAAATTCCATGAGTACTTCCTAGCAACAAACTGCATGTGGTTAATAATGAAATCACAGTAGATAATATATCACATTATGAACATTAGTAGTAGTAAAACTATCTCAGTATGATGTCCCTAAAAACTAAAATATGTGCTATAATTAATGGTCATGTCAAAGGGAATAATAATGATCCTAACATGCCAAAATATATAGATAACCAATTTATCTATTCTGATAATGCATTAGCAAGAAGATTAATCATGAATGGCTCATATATGAAACTCACAACCAAGAATGGTGTGCGTCATCACATCATGTAGTTTAGAGATATTGTGGCTCCACTTATGAATCTTGTGGATTATATCTCTGAGCCATTTCTAGTGCATTACATTCTCAATAATACACCACATCAATATGTTCCCTTTAAAATATCTTATAACACACGTAATTATAAATGGTCATTAATGAATTAATGACTATGTTTTTTTAATAGGAGGAATGGATTGTGGTGGAAATGGGAGAAGCCAATATGCTGACAATGCCTCATAAATATAAGGGTAATGAAATTCTAGACAATAAAAATGGGAAAGAGAAATTTCATCCTAAACCAAATATTAAGATGGAAGTCATTTAATTTTTATGCAAAAGAAAAGGACATGTAAAGGAATGTTGTCCAAAAATTCAGAAATGGATTGAATGAAATGATTTTTTTTGTTATGAATCAAATATAACGACCCATAGCATGACATACATGGAAATTACATTACTTTTATTGAATACTTAAAACATAAAAAAACCAACACACAAGGACCGTAATAGTTTAGTGTCTTTGGAAACTCAGAACATAATATTAGTGTAATGGTGAAAGATCATCAACATCACCCATAAAGATCTTACCATTTTGTTTTCATACCTAAAACCTTTATTTATATCATGGGAAAACAAAAACATATAAATGGTGAGATCAAATTCTCAGTAAGGGTAAATATGGAGAAAATAAACCAAACCATAAACATTTGAACTTCAAAACATGAACATAATATTTAAACATCAAAATCTTGATCAATGACATAAACCATGGAAGTACATAGGGAATAGATCATAATGGATAATCAATAATGATAAAATAGAATGGGAATAAAATAATTAATTTTTTGAAAAACATTATGCACTTGATATGATTTCCATAGTAGCCAAGGCATTGCTTCCAAGACCATCTTAGTGGGAAAAGTCCTTACTGAATTGAGTTCACTCCTCGTTCCAGTCATGTATTACTGAACCAGATTAACATTCCATTCCGGGCATGTCTATCACATGAGATATAAGTCATTACCCAATTCATTTGAGGGTGATATAGGTCCCACCCATATCATAATGAAATCATTCTTACATGTGCCACAAAAAAACATAATTCATTCATCATAACCCAATGAATAATTTTTTTTTCATAAACAGATTTCCATCATAACATAATCCATATGAAAAAATGGAAACATTTAATCATAAGAAGAATAAAACCATGTAAATAATAGAGTCATTATACATGAAACAAAATAATAATAAATATTGTCATCTAATATTGAAAATAGTATTGACAAAACACGTGAAATGAATTCTTGAGGAAAATATCCTTTTAAAATAAATCATTTTCTTTTCACAAAAATCCATTTAATTTTAAATGAAAAGGAATATGTTGAAAAAAATCCTGAAAACTTGGAGAGGAATCCTCCTGAAAATTAGGCATTACGAATCTTTAAAAATCCGTTCATGTTGTATACATTAAAAAAAACATTCTTCATGCACTTTTGCCTAAAAAGTCAAAAAGTACCTCGTATGGTAAACAAAAGTAACATTCCGTACATACCAGGAAGTAAAAGTAAAAAATTGGTAAAAAGGACTTTTAAAAAATTGAAAATTTTTATAAAACATTGACATGGATAATAAATATAACCCCAGTAAATACTTACGAATAAACAATCTCTGATAAAAATGAGATTGGATAAGTTATCCCTTACCTTAGGTCCGATATGCCTTATACGTATCTGAACCTCCAATATAATGATTTAAATAAAGTCAATAACTTATTAAAAAATCATATTCATTGTTATGATATCATATATGGTTCACTTATTACTATACATTACCCGTTCTTTTGTAAATTCTTTGTTAAAGCAGTGTTTTGGGTAAAATCGTTTTATTTATTGTACGCATTTTTACTTGTTGTTCTTGATATTATTATTACTTATATAATGATTTAATTACATACAGAATGTATTTCATGATTTATATGTCATATATATTCAGTAAATATATATATATATAATAGATAGATAAATGAAATGAAATACATCATTCATGAAAACGGTAGGTCGTACGTACGCATGAACGTTGTTTTCCATTCTTTATTGACTTGAATGGAAGTAAGTAGATGATATATATATATATATATTAGATTTATAATATCATATATTTCATCATTATTCATCATATATACTTATAATCATTATTTAGTTGTTAACATGGAGAATGATTCACATCGCATCGTGGAGACGGTAATCCGTACATACGCACGAGTGATGATATCGTTTACATAATTATTGAACTGAATTGGAGTGGATGATATAATATCTCAGAATTATTATGATGTTATAATAACAATATATCGTTATTCTTTAAACCATTATACCCATCCAAGTAATGTGGTGGTTGAAAAACAGATTACACCACTGCGGGGAGATGGTATTCCGTACGTACACACACACGATGATTTTTTTTCCATAGGATGGATAGAAGGTGAAATGGGGTTGTTTTATATTTATAAAAAAATATCGATATATTAGTGATACTTATTTTATTACTTTATAATGAAACAACTAATGAAGAGTAAGTTGAAGAATAATGAAACCTGAAAGAATCGATAGAAGGGATTACCTCTTCTTCGACGCACCTCTTCTAAGCTTCCTCTTAAAGGACTAGAGTTGTTATTTTGAGGGGAACAGAACATCTATAATGTTTATAGGTATGTTGATATGGGAAATGTTCTGGGGTCGGCCGAGTTTGAAGGCTCAAAATTGTGTAAAGAGTAGAGGGTGGAGGTTCCCTTTTATAAGGGTGGAGTGGGGAACCTTATGAGAAAATTAAAATATTATTTTCTAATAAAGACATATTCGTTTTATAATAGCTCCAAATTGATTTACTTCTATTCTAAGGTGGGTATGGGACGAAATAATCTTAACTAATAGGTTTTATACATGTTTAGGATACTATTTTAACCTTATCTTTTAGATTTAACTCTATGTTAAATAATTTAACTTTTACTGTGTCTTTTTGTTATCATAAACTATATGGTTAATAAACATACTATAACAAGCCAAAAGAACACCATGTGGTTTATTATTAATATATATAAATCCTTATTTATGTCCTATGGTTGAACATTATATTTTTAGGAATATAATACCAATTAATAATATAATATTTGTTTAAAAAACTATTTAATGTCAATTTTGACACTTTTTGGTAATTGATTTTTGTGTTAATCATAACAGAATGATTAGTTCGAATAAAGTTAATTACATTATTACTAACATGTCATATTAACCTAAAAAATTATTCTATTTTATAAAAAGTCTCAAAATACTTTTATTTGGGTATTTATATCATCAATTATGTTACTATTTCATTAAAAAGGTAATTACTGTATCATCATTGTGTCATAAATAAATTAAATTATATAATGTATAAAAATTATAAATAAAATACCATTTTGGAGGAAATATATTTATATTTCTAATGAATATTTATAGTGGAATTTATAATATGTATACCCTATATTAAAAATGATTTAGCTATTAAACATTGATTTTACCTCTTTTAACTATTTTTTGAATTAAATAATAATAAATGTCCTAATCTTATCCAAGTGGACCTAAATGATAATATTATATCACTAAGGTTGTAATTTGTCTAATTATACATATCTAATAAAATTAGGACATTAATTAGGGTAATAATAATTACATTTTTACCATTAATTACCGTATTAACTTTTAACCGTGGTAAATAAAATTAAAATGTTACAATTCATAAAAAAATATTTTTTTTCTTATTGAACAAAATTTTTTCCCTTGATATTAACTGTGTCTCTCGGAGTTTCTATATTCTAATCATATAAGCTGTAAAATTATGTTTTACGTAAATATTCAAATTCTCTTAGGAGGTGGGTAAAAGACTTTGAAAAGTTATATAAATTTTATATATATGTAAAATTATTATAAAATTACTACAAAGAATTACATTGAAATTATATAGGTATTATGAATCAATTTTGACATAAAATAAATTTAAATAAAATAATTATTTATTTAAATAAAAAGTCGGTTTTTAAATCATAACCTAGTGTTTTCACTATTCATCAAAAAATGGAATGTTTTTAGAAAAATACAAAAAATTCACCCTAGGAAAATTTTGATATTCCGAATCAAAAAATGAATTCCATTTTGAATGATAAAATTTATAAAATTTCAAAAAGTGGGTATTACTATTAAGATTGACTAGTTCCTAATAATATTATAATAATATCTCATTTAGTGAAACTCGGTATAGTGTAATACACATGCTATCGAGGAAGGTCTTGAATGCATGTAAGGCAAGCAATGTCCGGGCTGCGGGTAGTGAAAGCTCCATTTGGTGGTGCGTATAAAATAATGAAAACTTATTTCATTTATACATTAAAGAAAATATATACTTAATTTTGTGTAGAATAATTTCGACAAAACAAACTTCAAATTGTGTGTAACACGAGCCAAGAATAGTGTTGGGTATACTCCATGATAATACATAGTTGCGTATAGTACAAGACAATGTTGGTGTAGTGTATAATAGAAGACGTCATAGAAATTAAAAATAATATATCTCATAAAATCTCCGGGTGTTACATTCTACCCCATTAAAATGAATTCCACCATTGAAATTCATCGGGGTTATAAATTGTTTACTACGGGAAAGTTTTGTTCTTAGAAACCCACATCTTAAAAGGAATCATAAAACATAATTTTAAAAAGTAATGTATGAAATGTAACAGTTAACCAAATTAACTCATAATTGGGTTTCCACAAAGGAGAACATAGGTGGGAATATGGATATGGATGAAAAATTTAACCATAATGTTCTGATAGAGTGTGGTATATGAAATGGATCTGAAAAATCCAACAATCACAAATCCATTAATTTGTGATGATTTAAGGTACCATCTAATTCATTGGATATAAGGACACTAGAACAACATTTTTTGTTTTCAAGATCATTTCCCTAAAGTTGAAGAATTATTGAATTAAAAGAAATAATTACATAATTTTGGTACAATCTTAACGTTGCCCATGCCTTGAACAACTTCCACTTCATCTCTTAATGAAATGATGTTGAATTTTTCATTCATGAAGCATTAGTAGATCATGTGATAGAATGGTGGGACACTGTATCTATCTAAAATAAAAGGTTAGAAGAAGTTATTAAATATACAAAAGTCCATCTATGATGAGATTAATCGTATATGGTTTCTAAAATGGGTGTATACTTCGTATATAATACCACATTATAAATTGAAACTAATTTATACCAACTGGGTCTTCCTATAGGCCAGGGGTATGCGATAAAGGCCTATCACACTTTGGTTGTGGGTTCGATTCCTGCATCCTTGTCTGACCCAGCGAGTTGTCACCCATCCTACGGGTTGTCCTTGTTCTTAAATTGCACTATTATTACATTCCAGAAATAATATCGAAAAAAAGTTCCATCATTGAACAATACTATCTGATGTCAAACATAATCCATTCCAATCTTTAGGCTTATCCAAAATACATATGTCAAATATCATAGTATAAAGAAAACAATTACTTGAAAGGTTACATAACATGCACCTGGATACCATCATGTATTCCCCATATATCATAAAATATATCTTGTTGGTCACATTCCAGACATGTGAATACATTAATCATGTATTCTCTTTAAAAATTAATACCCATTAAACCATAGTGAAAACATTAATGCTGTCAAAAGTTAACTCATTCCACATACCAAATACCAAAATATCCATTTACTCAAACCATGATATAACATTGTCGTTTTATTAGTTATGAGCTAATTTCATTTTCTCTTTATCCCTTCATTATTCACATATCATCTTCTTTCCAAAAATATTTCAATCACTTTCCATGGTTACTGGTACCATATAATTATTGAAAACTATGATAGATTAAAACATAAATATTCCAGTATTCCACAATACTATGTATAACATTTTTTTGGAATCCCATTACATAAACACTTAATCATTCAACCAGATCGTTGTCATATTCAACATCGCCAATAGTGATCGCATGTGACATCCTTTTGTCCTTTTCCTTATGTGGTTGCTCATGTCGATAATCATTAACCTTTGGATTAGGTATTGATTAGAATAATGCCCCATTTCCTTTCACTTGTGGCATTGATGTGTTGGTGGATCATTCTCTGTAGTCTTTTCTCTATTCACATAATTAGCTACCTTTTTCCCATTACTTCGAAACTCAACTACTCGATGACATTCTTTTCCACACATAAATAATTTTCTAGTAACTTTTATGAAATCTCCACCATGCTTCTTTCCACACTTTGATCATAAAGAAATATTCATCTTCTATTCACCATTTTTATGAGATTTCTCCTTGAACTCCATCTTCCGTTTCTTGTCAATACCATGAGATGGATATGTAACACCAACTTCTATTTCTACCTTGATAGCACATCACACAATATCATCATAGCTACTGATGTCTATTATATCTAATGACCATCGAAGACGTGGTTTTAAGCCACTGATGAATCGATCGACTTTACGTTCAGGTTGGATGATAAATCCAGATGCATACCTTGCAATCCTTGTAAAATTTGCTTCGTATATACCAACAGATTCATCATCCTTTTTCTTAATCTCAAGGAAGTCCTTCTCCATCTCTATTTGAAGAATATTAGGGATGTAATTATTGAAATACAAGTTCTTAAACTCTTTCCATTCCATGTATTCAATTTCATCTTGGGACCTTGTATTCTTAATTATAGTCTACCACTGGTCTGCTTCACCTTCTAAACAGTAAACAACTAAAATGAATTTGTCATGTTCTGAACAGAGAAATATGGATAATATATTTTCAATTGTACTGATCCATTGTTCAGAAACAAGTGGATCAAAAGACCCATTTAAAGAATGTGGACGTTGCCTCATGAAGGACTCAATTGAATATTGTTCCCTTCTCTTCTCATTCGGAAGTCCCGAATGATTCATATCTTTTCTAAGTATAGAAATAATATTTTGCACACCATCTCCCATAACATTGGTTTGTTCAGGAGTAAAATCATTGAATTTCCCATTACATTGATCAACACGGTTCCTTTGGGTTCTAGCCACCGTCAAAAACCCAAAAAGTATAGTGTAAGAGGAAAAAATCATGTATGGAAAACAACATAATAAAGGGGGAGTACTTGCAATATCTAGCATCTTAGGGATAAATATATGATAGTTACCATAATCCTAGCATTATAACTTAAACTTATACTTATCCTTAGAGACATCCCTAGACACACCATAGAAACATCTATAGATATCTCACTAAAGTTCTCGCATCCTAGTTTCCCAAGGATGACTGAACATTTCCTCTGATACCAAGAATAATGACACATAGCTTGATGTACATGGACATTACATTACTTTTTCGGAATAATTATTAGATTACAAAAACCAGCAGACAAGGACAGTAATAGTTTAGTGTTGTTGGAAACATGGAACATAGTCTTTTAATCATGGAGAAAGATATTCAACATCTCCCATAAAGATCATTCCTTTTGTTATCTTACCTAAACCTTTTTTTATATCCTGGGGAAAAGAAAATCTATAAAGGGTGAGCTCAAATGCTCAGTAAGGGTAATCATGGAGAAAATAAAACAAACCATATACATTTGAACTTCAAAACATGAAAATAATATTTAAACATCAAAATCATGAGCAATGACATAAAACATGGTCGTACGTAGGGAATATATCATAATGGATCATCAATAATGATAAAATAGCATGGGATTAAAACATGTAATTGTGGAAAACATTAATCACGTGATATGATTTCCATAGTGGCCAAGGAATTGCTTCCAAGACCATCATAGGGGACAAAGTCCTATACTGAACCGAGTTCACTCCTCGTTCCAGTCCTGTATTACTGAACCAGATTAACATGCCATTTTGGCGAGGTCTATCTCATGAGATATAAATCTTTACCCAATGAATTTGAGGTAGATATAATTCCCATCCATCTCATAATGAAATAATTCTTACTTTTTCCACAAAATAAACATAAATCATTCAATATAACCCAAATAATAAAATGGGTTTCAAAAACATCATCTCATCATAACATAATCCATATAAAACAAATGGATATAATTTCATCATAAGAAGATTCAAATCATGTAAATGACATATTCATTATAATTGAAACATAATAAAACTAAATATTTTCATCTTATATGGAAAATAGTTTTGACAAAACAATTGAAATGAATTCTTGAGGAAAATATCCTTTTTTCAAAAAAATCATTCTTTTTCACAAAATGCCATTCAATTTTAAAATAAAAGGATTTTGTTGAAAATAATAATGAAAACATGTATATGAATCCTCATGATAAATAGGTATTATGAAAAGGTAAAATTCCCTTCATACCATATATGTTAAAAAGACATTCTTCTCGCACTTTTGTCGGAAAAGTCAAAAAGTGACTCGTATGGTAATCAAAATAAATATTACTTAAATAAAATGTAATAAAAGTCAAAAATGTTTAAAAATAACATTATAAATAAATGAATTTTTTTAGAAAACATGGACATGGATGATAAATATAACCCTAGTAAATACTTATGAATAAACAATCTCGGATAAAAACGATATTGGAAAAGTTATCCTTTACCATAGGTCTGATATGCTTCGTACGTATCCAAAACTCTTGTATAATGATTTAAATAATCTAATTTACTTATTAAAAATTATATTCATTGTTATTATATCATATATGGGTCACTAATTACTTTATATTACCTGTTATTTTGTAAATTTCATGTTAAAGCAGTCTTTTGTGTAAAATAGTTTTATTTATCGTACTTGTTGGGACTTGTTGATCATGATATTATTATAACTTATATCATGATTAAAATACTTCTAGAATTAATTTCATGATATATATATCATATATATTATGTATATATATATAATAGATAGATAAATGAAATGAAATACATCGTTCATAGAGATGGTAGGTCTTACGTACACATGAACATTGTTTTCCTTTCCTTATTGACTCGAATGGAAGTAGGTATATGACATATATATATATACATAAATCAAATATCATTATAATGTCATATATTTAATTATTATTCATTATATATTCTTTATAATCATTCTTTAGTGGTTCACATGGAGAATGATTCTCATCGCGTCGTGGAGATGGTAATCTGCAGGTACGCACGAGCGATGATATAGTTTCAATAATTATTGAATTGAATTTGATGGGATGATATAATTTTCGGAATTTTTATTATGATATAATAACTATATATAGTTGTTATAGAAACCATTATACACTTCCATGTAAGGTGGTGGTGGAAAAACAGATTACACCACGATGTGGAGACAGTATTCCTTACGTACGCATGTGCCGTGATTTCATTTTCCGTAAGATTGATAGAAGTTGAAATTGGGTTGTTTCATATTTATAATAAAATATCTGTATATTAGTGATACTTATGTTTTTACTTTAAAATGATACAACTATAGAATATGATGTTGAAGAAGAAAGAAACTTTAAAAATCGGTAGATGGGATTACCTCTTCTTCGACGCACCTCTTTTAAGATTCCTCTTAAGGGACTAGAGATGGTATTTTGAGGAGACTAGAACCACTATAATGTTTATAGGGAAGTTGAGAAGTTAATTGGGCAGGGTTTGGCCGATCATGATGGATCAAAATTGTGTATAGAGAAGAGGGAGGAGGTTCCCTTTTATAAGGTAGGAGAGGGGCTCCTTAGAAAAAACAGAAAATATTATTTTATAATAAAGTCATATTCAGTTTATAATAGATCCAAATTTATTTTTTTCAATGCTAAAGTGGGTATTATTCGTAATACACTCAACCAATAGGTTTTATACAAATTTAGGTTACTATTTCAACCTTATCATTTAGATTTAACTCTATGTTAAATAATTTAACTTTTACTCTGTCTTCCTGTTTTCGTTATCAATATGGTTAATAAACATAATATAACAAGACAAACGAACACCAAGTGGTTTATTATTAATATATATATATGATTATCTATGTCCTTTGGCCGAACTGTAAATTTTTAGGAATAGAAATAAAATTAATAATATAAAATTTGTTTTAAAATATATTTTATGTCAATTTTGACACTATTTTGTAATTGATTTTTATTTTAATCATAACAGAATTATTACCACGAATAAATTAAATTAAATTATTACTAACAAGTCATATTAACCTAAAAAATTATTTTAATTTATTAAAAGTATCAATTTAGATTTATTTGGGTATTTATAACATCAATTATGTTAATATTTCATTAATAAGGTAATTACTGCATCATCAAAGTGCCATAATTAAATTAAATTATATAATGTCTAAAAATTATAAATACAATACCATTATGTAGGAAATATTATACCATTTCTAATGAATATTTATTGTAGAATTTATCATATGTATTACCCTATATTAAAAATGTTTTAGCTATTAAACATTGATTTTAACTCTTTTAACTATTCTTTGAATTAAATAATAATAAATGTCCTAATCTAATCCAAGTGGAAATAAATGATAATATTATATTCCTAAGGTTTTTTTTGGGTCTAATTATAAATATCCAATAGAATTAGAACATTTTTTAGCGTAATAATAATATCATTTTTACCCTTAATTACAATATTTACTTTTAATTGTCGTAAATAATAGTACAAATTTACTATTCAGCAAAAAATATTTTTATCTTATTGAATCAAATTTTAGTCCTTGATATTAACCCATTCTCGCGGAGTTTCGAAATTACACTCACAGAAGTGGTAAAATTATGTTTTATGTAAATTTTCGAATTCTCCTAGGAGGTGGGTAAAAGACAGTTAAAAGTTAAATAAAAATATTATATATCTAAAATTATTATAAAATTAATCCAATGAATTATATTGAACATATATAGGTATTATGATTCAATTTTGACCTAAAATAAATTTATATAAAATTAATAATTTTTTATAGAAAAAGGCGTTTTTTAAATAGTAACCTAGTGTTTTCACTATTCATCAAAAATTGAATGGTTTCAGAAAAATACCATATTTTCACCCTTGGATAATTTCGATATTCCGAATCCAAAAATGAAGTCCATTTTGAATGATAAAATTTATAAAATTTCAAAAAGTTGGTATTACTATTCATAACTGCTAGTTCATAATAATAATATAATAATATCTTGTTTACTGAAACTCATTATTGTGTACTACACACACTATCGAGGAAGGACTGGATTGCGTGTAATGCAAGCCAAGTCAGGGCTGTGTGTAGTGAAATCATCGTATGGTGTTTCGTATAACATAATAAAAACTTATTTCATTTATACATTAATCAAAATCTATACATAATGTTGCGTTGAATAATTTCTACCAAACGAACTTGAAATTGTGTGTAACACGAGTGAAGAATAGTGTTGAGTATACTGCCAGCTAATACATTGTTGCATAAATTACATGTTAATCGTGGTGTAGTGTATAATAGACGACATCAAAGTAATTAAAAATAATATATCTCATAAAATCTCTGGGTGTTACATCAAATATGGTTGAAACAATTTATAACACTTGGTGGTGTGATTCTTGTTCTACAATCCATATTGTGAATACCATTCAAGGTATGTAAAACCTATGAAAACCATTGAATATTGAGATTGGAATGTATTTTGGAAACAATATGAATCATATATCATTGGCTTAAAGATTCGTAGGGTTCGATTGAGAGGCATTCTAGGATTGTTCCCAGAACCATATATTAATTATGTCTTAGAGAGATTTTGAATGATAGACTGTGCATCATGTATAGAACCCACAATTAAAGGTGACAAATACAGCATGAACCAAAGCCCTAAAAATGATTTTGATAGAGAAAAAATGAAATCCCTCAAGTTTTCTACTTCTTTTTGTTGTTTAATTTAGACTGAGGGCTGCATAAGGCCTGGCATTTCATTTTTAGTGGTAATGATGTGGTGATATTAGAGATATCCAATAATAGACCACTTGAATTGCATGAAGAAGGTATTGAAATACCTTAATGTCATTAATGACTACATTGTTACATATAAACACAATCAAACATTATTATTCATAGGAAACTCAGATGTATACATTGCTTGTTGTGTTGATCCACGCAAATCAACATCATGACATGTATTTATAATGTCGGAAGGAGGTGTTTCATGGTGAAGTGTCAAAAGATGCTAATAACGAATTCTACTCTGTAAGATGAGTTTTTTTTCATGTCTTAAGGCCACATCCCATGGTGCATGTGTAAAGAGATTAATATTGGTCCTTATAGTCATGGATTATTCCTAGGAAATAAATCAATGAGAATGATAATGCCATCGGAGGGATCGTCAGGGGCCATATGCATTTCCATAAATCATCATTTTCTATTATCTGTATTCTATGTGCCAACATGTACCAATAATTCACCCCAAATCCTCCAACAAATCCATTAATTGGACATCATTTTTCCTACTCTATTTCTTATGTTCAAGGAGTATTCAAAATAAACATATATTCAATTTCATTAAACCATATATCGTATTTATGTTCACACCGAAATATAGTAAAATCATTAAACCAGGACATAGAAGTGGCATCCTCTAAATCAGAAACCACCAGGGACGTGTCCATCATCCCATATATATAAACAAGCCATGGGTCCCTCTAGATCATTGATTTGGCTTCATCTTTGATCCTCCAGTGGTGTCGCTTTCAAATAAGAACACCAGATCCCTAGAGGCATATCCAAAAAAATCTAGGTTGCTGACATGAGCTACATCACAAAAGCATGTATGGTTGTAATATTAAATTTCTACGATCTAATTGTATTGTGAACTTGGATTTTGAATCATTTTCCATCCATTCATTTATAAAATAAAATTATGAACATGCACTTGTATATTTATCCCATAGCACCAAAATTATTAGGCATACATAGATTATCTCATGCCAACAAATGATGTTTTTTATCCATCGTTCATACCCCACCAGAACATGGAATATTTGGAGTGAATTTGCTAAATCAAAATTGTATTTTTGTTAAATAAATAACTGTTATTAATTATATGAAGAAGAGATACATCCTATATATGCTATTTCCTTTCCTACATTAGAGAACAAGTTATATTCCATCCTTAATTTTATTTGTCTATCTTATCTGTGATGTTCGATAGAACCACTCTATTTGTTTAATCATAAATCACAGGGATAAAAATATATTTAATTGGTTTATCATTCTCTTGAATAACCAAGGGTTGGAAAATATCTTCCATTATACAGGCAGTCTCACCCATGTTGATGGACATTTATTGTTTTGAATAATTAAATGATTTTCTGAAATCATTCATTTATTTTTTGATAATTCCAAAATTAGAAATGCATTATTAATGTGCAAAACATGAGTTAAAAAATTATAAAATAAAAAACATACATAGGATTATTTTATAATATTTTCATATCATTCTTGAGTCTACCAAAAATAGGTATACATGCATAATAGTTTGAAACCCGGTACAAAAATATCAAAATTTTCATATGACAAAAATGAATTTCATGTTAGTTTTAAATATATAGAAGAATAAATTTCATGTAGAGAGTGGAATTATTATTTAATTAATTGTTCAAACCCCCTTTGTAGTTTGTCTAAAAAAATTTATTTGAAGCTTCTAATATTTCAAATAGTGAAATAGAGTTATTCAAATTTCAGAATATTATCATTGGAAACATACCCATGATAATATATAAAAATATAAATTTGAACATTTTATATTGAACCAAAAATGAAGATATATTGTTTAAGGGTGATGAAAATATATTTTTAGGATAATAAACATCATTTATCTGGGGGATGATTGACTGGAAAAAAGAATTAATGTTTGTATCAAAACAGTTTTCTTTAACCCTAGAAATACCAGAAGACATTTGATGTTAATCATAAAATAAGGATATCTTCAAATAAGTCACATACAATGTTAGTGTTTATACTTATAATTATTTCATGTATCCAGATGAAAATATTATTAACCTACTTAATTAATAATTTAAAACATTATATTATATATAAACCCTATTATTTTTTCATTCATACAAGAAGGTGTTTCTGAATGAACATAATATTGGAAGTTTGTGTAGAAATTTCCAATCATGGATGTTCAAAAAATAAAATTTTAAATGTATTTATCTTATACTTACTAGAATGGTTGTAATATGTGATGAATTGGTTTTATTTTACCCAACGGTAATGTGGGGATACATGTGACAAATATAATATTAACAACAACTTGATAATTCTGGAGGAAGGAATACTTTGGGGGTTATATATATGATTTCCTTAAAATATATTTTGGGAATTCAAATATTCCCATAATCCTCCTCCATTATCATACAATTCAAAACTTTTTGTCTTAAATTATTAAAATTAATGAATTGGTTCTTTTGGATATATATATATAACAAAATAAATATCATGATTCCAGTCTTGTTTATATCATGTGTAAAAGCGGAGAATTGGTTGATGAATTTTTTGAATAAAACTACCTACCAGAAAATACACTATATCAAAAATTTGTTTTTTCCTTGAAAATGGGTGAATAACTGAATGATGGATCTTTTCATGTTGAAATTCCATTTATTGATGGGGATTATATGATAGTATATTACATTGATAGAAGAGGTACTACTTGAAATTTTAGAGAGGTATCAGTTTACATAAGCAAGTCAGTATATTTGATAACATCATAAGAATATGGAAGCCTCCTTTTACCTAACGATGAGAAATGTTTTTCCAAATCATAATAAATATTTTTCGGTGAGAACTTCCCACGGGTAAAAATTTCTTAATGGATTGGAGTTGTTTGATCAGGGATGGAGCACCACCACAAAAATTATTGACATGACCTTCATTAATGATAATTAATATATAATATAAATTTATTCTTATGATGATGAAATCATGTTTATCATCATGGAAATGGGATTTATTCAATACAAGCGTCTAGTTATTTATTATTTGTAATAATCACCTAAGAACCCTTTTTTCATCAAAAACATTTATTTATATTTTTAAATGCATTTATCATTATTGGATTTCAAAATATGTTTTAATAGTGATTATAAATAATAATTTCATGGTGATGAAATATGGATAATGTTCCCAAGGATAACAATTTTCAATGATCTTGAATACTGCCCCCTTCATCAGGTGCTTGATGGATTTACATTGGTAGACAAGAGCATTTATTTAATCATAATAGTCACATTAAAGAAGTTATTCATGATTTTTTTTATTATAGATTTTCAGTTATGAATAATTGGATGATGGTATATGTTTTCATATATATTGAAAATTGAGACCAATTTGTCACATTGTGAGTTATATTGTTTTGAAAAGTGGTTCATACACTATCAAGAATGACATAAGGATCACTAACCTAAATAATTACAAAAATATGATAGTATTTGATATGTTTTTATGGAGTAATATATGTTTTTATCTAAAATTTCATTTAAAAATAAATCAAACACACTAATTCATATAAATCACATCATGTGATTGATTGATGTCCAACTATTTCCAAAACATCACAATTGACGTATGGATAATTTTCATTAATTATTAAGATAACCTATGAATTCTTGTTTTTTCAGTGATTAACACATAATATTAACATAAATATCGAATTTTAATGTAAAACCAATAATTTTATGTCATAAAAATAACACCATGTATCAGATTAATGAATAGATGATTCTTACTTATCGTAAAATACATATGCGACATTTTTCATAAGTACCAATACTATTTGTATGGGTTTCTACAATTTCGAATATGTCACATGAATTTATTATAAAATAAAATTTTAGAATGAGAAAATAACATTACGTCCAATATATATTGAAAAAAACTACTTAACAAATAACGATCAAATATAGAATATATACATTTATAAACTGAACAATTTGTTCATGAGTGCATCATCCTTATTGTATAAATTGTTGATAATTTTATTGTATGATCATTTTTTCACCTAATATATCACCAAATGGATTAATAAAAATCCTTTAACAATCATGTTATTTACTTAGGAGATTTTTTAATAATAACTATATATTTAACAAGTTAAAATGATATGGGAAGTAATAACAAAATAATGAAAAATTATGAGTATATTTAAAAAATATATTGAATAATTACACCTCTCCATGCCACCAATATACATTCTTACACAATTATTATAGTCCATTAATTTGTTAAAAAATCTAATTCGACTTTTAAAATAATTTTATATTGACCGTCGTTGTAGAACTATAAAAATATAAATAAAAGTGCATTACTAACTATTTTAAATAAAATTTAATTATCATCAAAATTACAATATTGTGGAGGCTGGTTTATTGATGTAATTAAATATCATTAATAACATTTAAAATGTAATACCCAAAATCCTTAACATTCTCTTTTTACATTCTAAAATGGTGATTTCAAATATTTTTCATTATCAAACAAAATTTCACCTATCAGTGTAGATGGAGTTATAAGTCCATCCAAAATCCCATTGAATAATTTCATCTAATATCAGTATTTATGCCTTTAGGGTAAAAAAAAATGATGTCATAGAATAATAGTCATTCATGAATGATTAATCCTAAATGACTGTGGACCATATTCCTAAATTTGATAACATTGAGTTCCTCTAATACTTTATATTATCAAATTACCATAACAGTAAAATCATATAACATCCCATATGATGTAGATTTGAAAATTAAATATTCTATTATTTAATAATAATACCACATAACAACTAATTCCATCATAAATATAATATTTTCAATCAATGGATCCAGATAAATAGAAATATAAATACACATTTGTAATCCTTATACAACCATATACACCATATTTTATTTTCTCTTTATGATGAATCATGGTGGAATGTTATAATTTGTCAACAGATGTGTCCATATAATGTGACTACGTCATGGAAAACCAAAACGATTCCCAGCTTCAGTAGATAGTATAAGATGAGAGTTTCTCGACTCATTTCTAAATTGAGGAAACTTGTGGGAAATTTTATTTCATTGAACATATTATACTGGGAGAATGTTCTTCCCATATTTATATATCTTATCTACATGCCACATAAATTTTCATGTTGTATTCTCACATCTGTATAGGTTCCTAAAAATTTTATTGGTTGTAATGTATCATAAATCATTAAATTGAAATGATTCCTCAATCATGTATCGAGATGCACCAAAAATTTGGAATTCATATGTGATTCATCCTATTTAAAAAATAGTATACAATCAATTAGATGTAAAAGTATTCTATGATAGATCATACCAACTCAATGTAGAATTCCATTAATGAAATATAATTGTTGGGGATGCTAATTATATTCTGGGATCCTACCATTCAGTATATAATGAAGTTATGTAAAGAAGATTTTAATCCATACATTTCTAAATTTTAATATATATTTCTTCAGTGTGGTTTAAAATGATGTATATTTCATACAACCAGTATAAATTGGTGTATTTTCACAACACATTATCTTCTAAAACAATTTTTCATGATCATGAAGTTATTATTCAATTGTAATTTTCTTTTCCTCAGTATGATATTCATCGTAATCACACCACTATTTTTATCATAAATATGGTCATTATCATTATTCACACATCTAATCATATCGTATTATCCATAAAACAAAATTTAGTTCATGTCACTAGAAATATAAATTTTTTAACAATGTTTACTCCCACATTTATAAAATTTATCTATTACATGATATACCAGTTTTCTATGAAACTTGTCCCGAATAATTATTCATTAATAATAATAGATTATACAAACAAAAATTTATTTTATAAGGAATATATGTTTGATATTTTTTAAAAAATAACCCCACCATCAAAATATTTTTACGTATGACATGAATCCATCCATTTTTTATTCATATTAATTCTTTTTGGTTAAATAATATTAATATTTAACAAAATAAAAAAATTCAAAGAATGTATGATCTTATAATAAAGAAAATTTATTCTAATTGTATTATTTACTCAGTATAAAATTAATTTTCATTGATAATAAGGGAAAAATGATATGCATTGGTAATGTTTTTTACTATTTGTGATCTTGAAAAAGGTAATGTGTTACATCAGTAATGGAATAAACAATATAAATATACATTTATCTATTGGTAAAAAAGAGATATCATTTATCTTCATTATAGATTATCTTGGTGAGATTAAAGGAATAATGTGGAGAATATGTTCATAAATTTCTTCACTTTATACATGGCTTACCTAGTAGTGTGTCTATGATTTGATACAAAAGAGAAGAATTTGATCTGTTATAAGAAGATGAAAATGATGATATGTTCCAACCACATATTCGTGATATCGTTTAAATTAACTTGACTCTAGAAATTAATAGGGTACAATGAATAAAGTATTCAGTTTTTTCTAAGGGATGGAAAAATAATGATAACAGAAAAAAGGTCATAATGATGACATAAAAAATCCAATATTTATGAGAATGAAATCCTTGGGGCCAAGATAAAACACACATTAAATAAAATTCCAAATTACTAATTGGTGACGAGGATGGGATAAAAGTTAATGGATTCCTCAATGGAATCAGTAGGTGAACAAACTACTCTGTGCGAAAATCTACAATCCCCATCCTAAGAGAGAAAATGAATTTAGGTGATGAGAATCCCATAATTTTAATTCTTACCCCATGTCAATATCATTGGGACACATTCATTTTATAGGGACAAGGGATTGTATCATTTGTTTATTTATCATTATATTATAGATATGCACCGTACATTCAGAATTTTTTTAGTGATTCATATTAATTTAAAAATTTTATAAAATCATTTATATGAACATGTATTCTTTTGTTAGTCATACCCATTAAATGTAGAATTCTATTAGTTAAATATGATTGTTGAGGAATTTAATTATATTTAGTGATCATATCATTCACTAAAGAATACAGTTCAGTAATGTTGGGTTAATCCATACTAAGCCAACTATCACACTATATTTCATCAGAATGGTTTAAAATGACATATATTTTATACAACCAATATGCATTTGTGTGATTTCACATGTCTCTATCTTCTAAAGTATTTATGGGTCATCGTGATGCTCGTCCAGAATTTTAATCTTCCTTTCCTCAATATGATAATCTCCATAATTACGCCTATAACAATATATTCAATACAATCATTATCATTGATCACACTTCTAATCATATATAATTATACATAAAACATAGTGTTATACCTGTCACACGCTATATTTATCTTTATCATATGTTTTCACTCATATTTATAAAATATATCCATTTCTTGATATTTTATGTGTTCTACCAACACCTATGGACAAATATGTATTCAATTATAATTGTGTACACACAAACAATGTATTTCAGAAGGGTTATATTCATGATATTGTGAATATTTTATGAACCCCATCCTCATCCTCATTTTTCATATCATTATAATCCATCTATTTTTTATTCATATTAATATTAATTGATTCATTAATAATAATATTTAATAGAATAAATAAATACATAGACAGTATGAAGTTATAACCCTATAATTTTTTTTCATTCAAAATTATTTATGTGGCACAAAACTATTTATATATGTTAATAAGTTATAAATGGTGTGTATTTAGTTTTTTTTGTATATTTTGAATGAATTTAAACATTGAATGTCTGATATCTATAATGTTTTAAAAAATAAAATAAAATTCTATTGTATTCAAAATAAATAAGATCATGGATGGTTTCTATAACTTTTCTAGGTGGGTGTAAAGCAATATAGAGGTGTGGATATTTATACATTTAATCATATTCTACATGGAAGACCAGGTTTTGATTAAATGATTTGATTGATATGTTATAATGTTTATCTTTTATTAGATGATGAAATCATTGAATCTGGGTATTCTTCTAGCCTAAGGAAAATTACATTTAATGAGAAACATGAAATTTATTGGGTATAATGAATCAAATTTTGGGTTTCTCTCAATGGAATGAACCAGTAATGTGAACTGAAAAGGGATAAAATGATCCCATATAAAATCCAATAGTGATGAGAATGAATTTAGTTGTGACATGATAAATAACACATTAAAAAGAAATATCCACCTATTTTTTGGAAATGAGGATGAGACGATTATGGAAGGAATCCTCAATGGGGTTAGCAGGGGAGGAAAATTCTATGAGTGAAAGCGTACTAACTGTATAATATCAGGGAAATGAATTTAAGATATTATAATCCCATAATTGGAATTCATAAATTAACTCATCATCTTGTGGAATAATTAATTATATTTGGACAAGATAGTTTTTCTTATGTTAAACTACTATGATAAACATTTAATTTATTATTTATAAACAATTATTTAATAAAATTGTTTATATTAAAATAGGGATCATAAATAATAAATTATAGGTGATATGAAATAGGTTGTGGTGTCCTTTAACAATGTAAGAGGATCTCTATAGAGACCAGATGATGTAATAAAATGATCCACCATATTACCATTACTTATCATAATGGATAATGAACATAAAAATAAGAGGATGAACTATTTTAGAAAAAATACCAATTGACTGGAACCACATGAATATCCCAAAAACTGTTGGAATATGAAATACCAATGGATTATGGGACTACTATATTTTCAATAATCATTATAGATATATATAAATTATTTTTTTAAATCAATTGAATATTTGGTCTATACCAACATTTTACAAAACGTTGCTATATGCAACATGAAATAACAATACCAAGAGTTTAAAAAAAATTGATATAGGTAATTCAAATAACCCTTTGATGGTTTTGATTCCCAATACACTTATTAATATTTCAAAAACCATACAACTGAGTAATAATTTTCATTGTAAAAATAATAGGAAAATTATGTATATGCATATTTATATGAATTTTCACTTATTCAATGTTATATAATTAAAAAATTCAATAAAAATATGAAAACATTTTAAAAATATTTGAAAAAAATGGTATAGACCTTTAAAAATGGTTTTACAAACCATTGATATATGTATTTTGAATTGTGGGACCTTTGTCAATGGTGTTAGAAAAACCATTTCTATAGGTTCACTAAATGTAATATGTACATAAGGTCTTATCCAAATCATTAGTTTAAGGTCATTTTATTAAATATATTCCTATGTTTTTTATGAACCCATTTGATTAGATATGAACTGTAGCTACGGTTTTTTCAAAACTAATATAATGGTGTCATTATGTTGTTTTCATACCAATTTTTTTTGGCCAAAACGTTGTTATATAGTCATTTTATTCCACCAATGAAATTGATTTCCCCAAAACTGTTCGTATAGATCTATTTGTGTTGGTATAGTATCTAGTACTGTTTAAAATGGGTTAAACCTTAATAACTAGTAATATGAAGTATTAGAGATCCATCTATGTTGAATTAATACAATTAATAATGACAATATAGTATGATTTCATTGTGAAAATTTTATATCAACTCTCAATGGAGAAATTCAATCCATTGAATAACGTATGGGCTTCATCTACTGGTGGATCACAAAAATATAGATAGAAATCTTTTATGTTGTGATAATTAAAAACAAATAATCAGGTACCATAATGCCCAATCCAATAAAACTTCTTCTGGTGATAGATAAATCAATATTTTCATAAACACATTGGATGGTTTGGGCACCACTAGCCAAAACGAGAAGATGATAAGGGGTTATCTATTGGAATTTAATTACACTTCCAAATCTACATCCATGATAAAACCTTTGTGAAAAAAAAGAGTCATGTTTTGAAATATTCATCAAGACAAGGTCATATATTTTCACTCATATAATCCATGATACTGTAAAGATAGAGTATAATTTATTTAATGGGATGGAGGAAGTCCAATTTTATAATAGAGAAACAAAACCATTCATTATCTAAATATTCCTATCCACATTAGGGATCAATACATATCAAATGTTTCTTGGAAACATTATGGTATAAAATTTCATGTATAAGAGTTTCCTCATCACATTTTGTGCATGTATTAATTCGAATAACACACTATTCTGTTTCATTGAACCATACATCTAGTTTATCAGATCTCTATCCGTTATTAGCATCAGTAAAATATGAGAACATAGCGGTTTCCTCCCAATTAGAAACTACCAAAGATGTGTACATCATAAATAACTTATAAAAATCCATGGGAACCTCCAAATGAAGTCATTAGAATTGTATCCAGTCAATCAATAGTGTCACATTATAAGAAGAACAACTGATCCCTAGATGAATCTCCAAATAAAAATATTGGGTGAGGTATAAAGGAAACATCACAAAATCCATTATTTGGGTAATATTTATATTCAATGATATTAGTTCATAAGTAACTATGGATTTGAATCATTTTTGATCCTTACATTTATTAAATATTTCTACAGATCATGTAAATGTATTGATATCCTATACCACCATAAGAATTAGGGATGTATAGATTATCCCAATCCTACAAAATAACATTTTTCCAATGTTCATAGCCCCTAGAACATAGAAAGGTGAGATTGAATTGGGTCAATCAAAGAGTAAGGAATCATAAATAAATACATATTATTTTGTGGAAACGATTGAGATAAATCATTTATTTGTTCTTACTTCCGTAATTTAGAGACCCTCTTAAAATTCGATCCATAATTTTTTTTTCATTCTTGTTCATAATGATTGAGACAGACACACTTTTATTTTGACCAACTATCAGATAGATAAAAATAAATTAATTATGTTTATCAACTAGTTGAATACCAGACATTGGGAAAATATCTTCTTTTCTATGAGTACTCTAACCCAAGCAGATAGAAATTCATGATTTGTAATAATTATCTCATTATATGTATACTTTCTCTTATTATTCGTTACACTAAAAATTATATATGTATTCTTAATGAGTTTCAATTTATTAAAATATATATACCAAGATAAATATGATCTTTGAAATAGGTGGAATTAAACCTTAAACCATCACCCCAGGAAATATGCTGTATTTATCTTTCACACAATTTAAATTACAAAAATCACAATCCTTTAGGACACAAGAGAAAGGGAAATATCACCCACACCCATCCGATCCACCTGGTTTGTTTGAATAATTGAGATGGAGTACCATTGATATTGATCATGAAGGTGACTAAATAATGTGTTGGGATGTAGCATCCGTTGAATAATAATATTATATCAACTTGTTGATTTAAAAAATTATGCATTGAATCACAATTTTTAATTTTTAATTTATTCAATTTATAAGGAAATATAATTTATGAAAGGTATTTGAATGTATTTTGTTGTTAAATTTTTAATATATTTTTGAAAATTATGTTGTTATTGATTGTACAATATTATACTATGCATGTGAATCCCCCAGGCTCACTTGTGAGAATAATCAACAATACTCACAAAATAGAAAATAATTTTAAAAATTGGTTGTATAAAAAATTTCCAATATAAATCACATATGAATCATCAATTATAGAATTTCAAAAACCTAAATAGCTCACCAAAAAAAATTTCATGAAATTCCTGAAAATATTACAAGAAGATTCGTCAAATTATCCCATGAAGCTTAGGTTTTGAGAGGGTTGATTCATCCATGATGATAAAGGGGGACTGGATAAAGCGGTTGATATCCATGAGAAATAATGAATGGGTAAATGAAATATGTTCCCTTAGTTTTTCATTTATATAATCATGAATGTTTTTTCATTTATTTCTAAAATTTTCTTAAAAATTTGAGTTTTATCAATGTGAAATTAATAAATTCTATAATTGATAAGTCTTACTAGTGGTGATTTTTTCACCAACAAAACCTATATTTATCAACACTATTATTATAGTAGATAAAACATATATTTATCATCACTAATTTTATATCACTTAAATATATGGGTTTAATGATATCTGTTCATTTTAGTGCTAATAAAACATATTTATAAGAAAATAAACGATGTATAAAATGAATATATATTATGAATGAATTAATTATTAAGATATTAAAAATACTTAACTTTATTAATTAATATTAAATCATAGAATCGTGATTTAAAAAAATTTAAATTCAATTATTAAAATAAATAGAAACAAAAAAATATTAAAAAATTTGATGATTTTATTAATTATTTAAATTATTGAAAAATATAAAAATGTATATATATTAAAATGATGATGAATTCATAGAAAAAATATCAAATCATTGATAATATGTACAAAAATATAATTTGTAAGAAGAACTACATGAATTGTGAACACATAAACAAGGTAATGAAACTATTAAAAAATGCATTTAAATAGATAAATTTTATAGATTTCAAATATTATTAAAATAATACAAATAAATAAAATTGAGAGTGAATTTATCATATAAATTTAAAACATGTTAAGAATATTATAACATAGAACAAAATAATGTAAAATTTTAATTATTAATTTAATTAATTGTAAGTACATACAAAAATGAAGAGAATCATAATAAAAAAATTTAAAATTAATTAATTATATAAATTTCAAAAAAATTAAAGGCATAAATCCTTAATAAATGAATTTTAATATATATTAATAATATAAATAAAATAATATTTTATAATACTAAAACAAATTAAATAATTATATATAAATAATTATTCAAAATTGAATAAATAATAAAAATTATAAATTGTTAAATATTAAAAATGAAATATTAATATTAAATGAAATAAATGTCAAAATAAATAATGAAAATTGAATATTAAAAGAATCATTAAATTGGTAATGTGTATGATAAATTACATCAATTACATAGACATAAACCCTAGGGTTCGATCATGTCATGTCCTTGGGGGATTTACATTGCATGTGGTGACTTTTGAATGCAGTGATGTGGGCGTGATGCTCGCAGGTGGTGATGTAGGAATGACACAATACCGGTGACATAGACCGGATGATTCAAGCATGAAGCTACACCACACCTTTCTAGAAACATTACTAGGCCACTTGGCCTTGGGCCAATGTTCTATGTAAAGGATCTTCTACCTAGATAAAAAGAAGAATTTGATTTCAGAAATAAAAAATAAAATACATTCACATAAAAATGAAAAATAAATGAATAACTCGATAATATATATATATATATATATATATATATATTAGCCACATGAGTAAATAAACAAAAAAATAAACTCACCTCACCCATAGAAAAATAGACAGGACTTATCCCCAAAAGGGATAGCTGACCAAAATTAAATAGGCCTGTAAACCTCTTTTTTATTGATATTGGCACTAGGACACTTAAAACATATTCCCATACCACCATATCCAATAGGCCCCAAAATTATCATGAACTGAAATTGTATTTTCACCACCAATTCACCCTCCCATACAAATCAATGTTGGAAACTTCTGGATCATGCCTTGAACATCGGTTACCTCACCGAACATCATGGTATATTTCCTTATATGACCATTGGAAAAAAAATCATCTCCATAAATCGAGTGTTCGAAGATCCCAATCACTATTCAACCAAGCCTACCATCAAATCGTCTTAATTATATTCATAGACACAACTTCGTTACGTCAATATATATCGATCATGTCCTACAACGTTAAAACTCCCACCGTGTGAATCTTTTTTCATAGATGGAGCAAAACCATCATTTTTCTTGGGTCAACCATCATGCTATGCCCACATCATCAGCAATGAAGTGTTTTCATCCCGCCTACATCCACTATCCGACCATCCCACACATTCACCACTACCCCGGAAACCTACCACTCGAGACCTATTGGGATCCCAACACCAATGCCACCATGCAACTCTCCCCATCAATAAGTGGAACCCAGTATCGATACTACTATGAAGGATGTTCAACGAATACATTTGTCAACAATTGTCATCATGAACCACATCCACATCATTTAATAATGTTTAAATAATACCCTAAATGGTGTCCAGGATAGTGTATTTTGGGGTTCAATATGAGGGAAAATGGTGTGGGATAGAGATGGTCTTATAAGTATCAATTATATGGATTTCAAATATGTTAAATACAACCTAATAAATAAAAAGGAATAAATATTAATCATATAAATTAAAAAAATATTGAAAATATTGATGATTATAAAATAAATATTTATAAATTTAATAATATGATTTTAATTTAAAAATATTGAAATTTATTAAATATAGAAAACAAATAATGAATAAATTTAAAAAATGAATAAATTTTAAGAAATATATTAGATTTTAAAAAAAAAATTTAATTCATAACATTAATTTCATGAATTAAAAAAATTTAAAATTTAATAAAATTAAATATATATATAATATTAATACTAAAAAATATTGATTTATGCACTTTTTTGATTGTTGATAATAAATATAAATTATTAAATACCATTATATTTATTAAATAAATGTTAATATGTTATTTCTTAATTAAATATATACATATTTAAACATGAAAAAAATATTATCAAAATTAAATATACATCAAATTTATTATATAATAAAAACGAATTAATTATCAAAAATAATAAAAAAGGAGAGATATTAAAAGCCAACAAATAATATAAAATCAATAAATTGATATACATGTACGGATATATATATGCATATACATACATTTACCCATACATACACAATATGCACATACAAATATTTGATAACACATACACATACACACACACATAGTCATAGGCATATAAACATACACATACATGTATTTACACATACACATACATATAGTTATATACTTATAATAGCACATACATACATATCTAGACATACCAATATATTCATACTCATACAACATAAAAAATATACATATACACATACACAAACTAATATAAATACATAATAACAAACACACACAAATGTATATGAATACACATACACATGCATTTCCATATACATACAGATAAATTAAATTACATACATGTGCATTGCAGACATAAACATCTATACCTATGAATGTATACACACATAAATCATTAACAAACACATATAAACATACGCCTACACATTCCCTTGTACATAAACATAAATATGTGCATACAGATATACATACATGCACACATAGATAAACATACACATATATTCATACACATACTCAAACCTACACACATACTCATAAAAACACATTCGAATTCTTATACAACAACACATACACATATATATACAAAAATACAAAAAATTTTGTGGATACATATACATAAAATAAATTTTTATAAATACATACATGTACACTTATACATACTCATACACGTACGCATACACATATGTATAACATACCCATACAATTACAAACATGCATATGCTCATATACGTACTTACACACACAAACCATTGATGTACATAAACACATAACAACACAAAACACAACATAACAGATGCATACACAAACAACACATACATAAACAGACACATACAAACACATCAATACCAATGCAAATACATATATTATTAATTGATGTATTTTTAATTTATATATATATATATATATATTCTTATATGTACTTGGAGAAATATATATATTATTTTAAAATATATAAGAATGTATGCATATATTAATATATGTTCCCTTATTCAATGTGTCATTTAAAAACCCTAAACAAAATCATATCATAATTGATATGAAAATGAATAGGAAATGGGAAAACTTTTGTTAGTTATTTTTAGAATCAGTGTTGAATATTTCACCATATGAAATAGCATAATATGAATATAAGAAAATAGGGAAATTATAATGGGTGAAAATATAAATTTAATGTATTGAAAAAACTAAATGTGAGTTATCAATTAGTATTAAATTAATTATACAATGAATTTTATCTTTATTATTAAATTTACAGTATTATTATAAATTATTTTTTTATCACTATAGGGAAAAATGAATTAATTTCTACTATAGGTTGTTCTAGTTAGATTAATCAACATCTGAAAGCATTTGTCCATCAAAGCAAGTTGGGTGGGGGGGAAAGGTAATATTGTCCCACTTTTTGTTCAGTACTTAGGATTCGTTTCACTATTGGACACAACCATTTTTACTTGAAGAGTTGGTGTGCTTCACACTCAGTAGTGGTGAATGATAGGTAGGGGCCGAAAGAATTGTTTCCAAACATATTTTTCCTAATTAGTTTATTCTTGTGTGAGGAATTACACACATGGGGGATGAGACCTTCATATCCAGATTACCCCATATGGACAAGAATGTGTTGTCGATGGGGCATTGTGGTAGATCATCTATGAATGGGTGGTGACATTGGTAGGCATTACCAATGGGGAATCCAAGAAGGTCATCTAATAAAGGGACATGAACGAGGGTAGTGACCGTATTAGGATTTTTCAAAGGGGAACAATGGAAGATTGTTTGAGAAATGATAGTGATAATGGTAGTCATTTTCGATGGGGTGTCATGGCATGTTTTCTGAGAATGGGTGGTTACATGAATGTCAATCTTCTCCATGTCTGGATGGTAGGAATTGTTAATGGGGTTCCATGAAATGTTTTAGTGGTGACCGTCTTCTTAGGGGCTATTGATGGGGCATCATGGCATGTATAATGGGCACTAACATTGGTATGAATTCTTGATCAGGTGCAATGGTATGTCGTTTGAGAAATGGATGTTATGATCATATCCATATTCCGAATGTCTGTACTTATATGTGTTGTAGTTGGGGAACCATTAATGGTTGTACAAAACATGGTTATGATTGTTATATCAAACTTCCCTCCATTTTTCCTGATTTGAATAGTCAATGGGGCATCGTGGTAGGACTAATGAGAGGGTCTCGGGCAACACAATGGGAAAGCGGGAAACCAGATGTTCCATGGAATTTGTTTCTTGAATGGAGACACAACATGGTATAGTATAGAATGTGGGTTTGAAAACCTCATTCATAACCTTTTTTAGGGACACTAACATCTTCTTGAGCTCATCAAATGAATATTTCATTCTTCATCAAAATCAATAGTCCACCGTAGAAACAGAATCTCACAGAATGGATGGATTATACTAAAGCATCGCTTGTGGGTGTGTATATATTAACCTAATGATTCCACATACCATTGTTGTCAAATTTAAATGATAACATTACATTCATTTTTAAGTCATCTCCACATTATTTTCCTTATTTTATTTTTAAATTTTTTGTTCAATCGGTTATCACCACATTAAGGCACATGGGTTATTTTTCATAACATTATAAATATTCCAATTTATTTATAAATAGAACAATAAATAACCCCATAAGAAAATCATTTCAATGTGTGGTTCAAAAAACAACCCTTGAATTTTAAATATGTAATTATAAATATAATAAATTTCAAATAATTTAAATAGTAATGTATCAATTATGATTTATTAAATATAAACATCATATATTATAAATCACTTTTTTCCATAAATCAAGGATAATACATATTGATATTGTAAATCTAAAATATTTTACATCAATTAAATTTATTAAATCAATAATAGTATTTTTTATACATATAAATATTAAATGTATTAAAATATTCATTATAATAAAAAAGTATCTTGTATTATAAAAATAAATAATTTAAGTGATATAAATATAAACATACAATGTTTAATTATTAATATTTATACATTAAATTAAATTCATTTTATCCTAATTCAATACCTATATTTGGATTATTATTTATTATTTTATAATATTATGAAAATATTTATTCTAAATAATTATCAATATAATTATGTCATATATATTAATATTAGAAAATTATACTTTTTATTAATATAGTAGATATAATGAATTAAATATCTGATGCAAGTTTTTTTATAAATATATGGGATAAAGATATATTTCAACATAATGATGTTAAATTATGAATTTCATTTTATTTATAAATAATCCTATTATTAGGAATTTTATATATTATATATCAGTTAATGAGTTTTTTATTCATAAATTCATTTTTAGTGTTTTCATAAATACCATCATTATAGGTATAATTGGAAACCTCACAATAGACCCAACCATAAAAAACCAAATTTCAAATTCAACCACATTACCAAATTTCAAATTGAAATGTATTTCTGTGATTTTAAACATAACCCTGATATTTGGTTGGTGGGAGTGTCTGATTATTCCTATGATGATGAGGTGATTTAGGGTATATGTTCATGAATTGTTTATTTACATAGACTAATATTTGGAGTGATAGATTATATGACATTAATACATGGAGTTTTAGGTACGAAATACTTTGAATCAGAGGAAGTCGTAGTCATTTGATGATATTTTATGGTGTTCACTAGTATTAGGAAGTTTTTAGATGCAAAATAAGCATCTGGACATGTATAACTGTAATAGTTTTGTTGGGATCGATGAATCATTAGAAAATTGTAAAACGTGTTGTATCTTGATTATATAAATATTTTAATAAAATATTTACATAAAAAGACAATATTGAATAGAGTATACTATTCTTGTTAAATTTATTATTAATTGGACTCATTTAAAAATATTTGAAACTTCATCATAGGAACCATTATAACATATTTTTTAATAACGCAGAACTCGTGATTCACCCAATGTATCCATCTTCACCATTAACAATATCATATTGGTTTATGAAATAAATTATATTTTGTGGGTCATGATGGACATTAATAAATATCATAAATCCAAATGACCATTACAAATACTAATAGATAACAATATCAAATGACAAATAAGCATGAAATATTCATATTGGATGGTCTATAAGAATATTATCTTATCTGTAATCCTTCATTATACCCATCTCAGTAGGTGATAGGGTTGATAGTTTTTGATGTGAATGAATATATAACATGTAGATGTATATGTTTCCAATAAACACTCAAAATAAATATGAAAAATAATTTTATTGGAGTTTTAAATATCACAGTATTATTCCATTGATGAGGGAATCTAAAGAGGATCAACACTACATAGTATCTATTTATTTAGTTTAACATAAAAGACTAAAAAAATTCCCATTATCATAAATGTATATTTTCATCTATAACCATTACGTTAAACAAGTCTATTTGATAAGATCTGGATAAAAGAGATACGTGGATGGCATTACAAACATTAATTAATATATTCAAATTATTTATGTTGATACAGAAAAGTACAGCACATTTAACATCTTAATATGATTATATTATTATAAATCTAAAAAATTCATATGTATATTAATATATTTCTAGAGATAAGAATAAATAATAATTTTTTTAATAGTTGATCAAATTGCATTAGAGTCAAATATGGATCAATACATTTTCCATAAACCTTCAAAAGAATATATTTTGATCCCTGATAATTAAAATACCCTACATGAGTCCCCCCAAAATGGTTATATAAGTTTAATATTTTTAAATGTGATGTCAAAATATCAGAAGCCTTTTTTGAAATAAATGAATATTACAGTGTTTTTAATTATATAGAACATTAATTTTCATGTAGTGAATGGAATTCAATGAGTATAAAAAGATAAAACCATATGTGTTGTTTGACTAAAAATGTTTATCTGGATATTCTAATCATTATTAGAATTATTTGTTGTTCATATATTTCAGAATATTATTATGGGAAACATAACCTTGATATTACTTGTGAATATCAATTTGATAATTTTAATATGCAACAAGAATGATGATTTTATAGGCAAAGGTGATATCTATTTTTGTTTAGTTTAATACCCATAATTTATATCAATGGTGATTGAAAGGACTAATGAATTCATGTTTGTTTCAAAATAGATTTTGTTACCCCCCAAAACACATCATTACATTTCTTATTAATCTTAAAATAAGTTTATCTTGAAATGGATCACATACATGGTGAGAGATTATTATTATTATTTTATCAAGTATGCAGATGAAATTATTGACATCCTATATAAAAATGATCTGAAACAGTCTCTTATATATACATTCAATTTTTTTATCATTCATATAAGAATTTAATTCCAACTGGACAAGATAATAGTGGTTCATGTATCAAATTAATGTCATGGATATTCACAAAAATAAAAATATTATAAGGGTTGTGGTTCTTCTTCCTAGATGGTTTAGAAAATGTTGTAATTTTTTTAATCATATAATTGGGACATTTTGGGTAACATGGAACAAATATCATATTAAAAACTACCTCAAAATATTTTTTGAAATAACACTTTGTGGGTGATATGATACATTTTTGTAAAAATTATGTTGGGGATTTATATATTCTCATTTTCTGACTCAATGATGTTCAAATTTTAACTTTTTTTCCATGTATTATTAATATAAATTCCATAGTTATTTTGGGGTAGATTTAGAAGAAAATAAATATCTTGATAGCAGAAATGTTCTATTTATGTGTGAAGGAGTGGAAATTATTGAATGATTCATTGAACTAAATCCACATAAACCAGAATATATATCAAACATTTGTATTCTCCTCATAATGGGGGGAGTTTTCAAAAAAATGTATCAATACTAGTAATATTCCATTTATAGATGTAGGATTCTAAGATAATATAATCCTTTGAAAAAAATTATAATATAAAATTTACTGATGTATGAATTTAGATGTGCATGTCTACATTATTGAGAAAATATTATGAAAATGGAGCCCTCCTCTACCATAAAAATTGTAAATATCTTTTCATAATAGGAAAAATAATGTTGGGTAATAACTCATATGGGTTACAAATTACCTAAATCATTTGTGTAGTTTCATCTCTGATGGAGCACCAAAAAAACACTAGTGACGTGACATTCATTGAGGATAATTATAATATAATATAAATTTATTCATATAAATATGAATACTTGTATCTTGGCATGGTAGTGTGATTTTTTAAAACATCCATCTAGTTATTGAATATTTGAAATATTCACCTTTATAAATCATTTATTCATATAACACTTTTCGAATTATCCTTAAGTTTTTTAAAAATTATTGTTTATATAACTACATTTTCCTAGTGATTCATTATAATAAATTCTGGAAATTTTATATGGTTATTGTTCCGAAGGAGAACATTTTATTTGACAATGAATATTTCCACCTTCGATATGAGTTTTATGGTTTTTAATTGGTATATGAGATGTTATATTTTAATTTAATGGTATATTTTAAAAATTAATGGGTTTAAATTGGTGAGATCATATATTTTTATTTGTCAATTACTTGATGGATGGCATATTTTTTGATGTTTTCAGACCATACAGTCAAACTCATCACATTGCACATTATATTGAAGTGTAATGCAATTATAAAACATCATGAATTAAATTAGGATAATTATGCTAAATAAGGATGATAATATGAGTGTGATAGATAGGTTTTGGGTGAGTGATAGTGGTTTTTATGTTTTGAATTGTACTTTTGTCAAAACCCGTGAATTTTTGATAAATTTAGGTTTTTATTTTTAAAAAACGAATTCTCATATTTAGAAAATTAAATAAATAAAAAAATATTTTTTTGAATCCGGATGTCAAAATTATCCAATGGTGAATTTTTCATAATTATGATAGATAGTTGAATTTTTGGGTAAAAATTAAATATCTTTTAAATATATAATGTGTTTCATGACATCATAATGAGCCAATAGTGATATAATAAAATAAAATAATATATTTTTTCGGCCTATATATATTTGAAATTTAAAAAAATGTGATTTTAATTTTTTTTTATTTTTACAATGCCTTAGTGTACAATCCAAGATGTATAAACAATTGTATCAATTTAAAATGATCTCCTTCAGTTTGTGAATCATCTTCATATAAGCATGCCTAATATATTAAAATCATCAGCCATTGTCCATATAAAATAAGTTTTTCCACTCCCCTTTGAGAAAAACTGTGGGAGAAACCATGGGTTGGTTTGTGGCTTTGATTATATTAATGTGTATTGTCCAAAACATAAATAATAAATAATTCCCTCTCATTTCATATATAAACCCACCCAATCTACCATTACCCTTCACTAAACCAGTTTGGAGCTCGAACAACCTCTTCCCTCCTCTCTCTAGAATCCTACCATGTGGCCCCAAATTCCCAATAAGCCTCCTTCATCCCTCTACCATCCCATTGAGAACACACTTCCAAATATGATATTTTTTCCTTTCTCATTTTTTACCGAATTTCTTAATGTTTTTTTTACTTTTAATTTAAATTAAAATAGTTGGGGTATGATTTCACACATCCCATGAACATCCCTCCCTATGTTTGAATGGTGAGATACCCCTTTCTCTGTAATACCCCAGGTAAATAAAGAATATGACATTTTCATATTTATCCATATTTTTGAATAACATATTAATATTACTTTAAAGGGAGTGCTATGCTCGAGGGCGTACCCAATAAGAAACAACGAGTTTCTTTGAAATCTTACATTGCACTCTAATAATAAAATAATATTATTTTAAAAGGAATTAAACGCCTAGCCGTTGTAATGGCGGGAATGAATGGAAGTAACTACAAAATGATTATATATGTTTGTCAAATATATTTACTTTTATCCAATAAATGTCAGATTCTTAAAATGCAAATGAATCCAATTTTAAGCATTAATCTTCTAATATTATATAAAAGTTCAATCAACCACCTTTTGATGGAGAACCCTTTTTAAATATACTTTTAAAAATTTTATATGTTGTATTTGACAAAATAAAATCCTTCGTTAGAATCTGTACATCAAAATTTACTTTGTGTAAAATTTTGTTATTTTTCGGATAAAGATCATTTTTATTGAAAATGTTACATTTTAATTCAAAACCTTATTTTAATCTGATTTATTTATATGGATATATTATATTTTTAATTTATATTAAAGTGTATTTAGAATATATTTTTACCATTTAATCTAATGGTGGTTATTGGAATTAATTTTACTTTGAAATTGGACTTAAACTAGTGTCAATCTTTTAATAGATATTGTTTCTTAAAAACAGGCTATTTGTTTTGACAGTGGGAGTTAATTATTAAATTAATTAATTAAACACATTTTTTTTTTAAATTTTTCAAAACAGAAATCATTTTTGAATTCGAAATATCAAATATAACTTAGGGTGAATTTTTGTAATTTTTCTGAAAAACTTCAATTTGTGATGAATAGTGAAACCACTAAGTGGTAGTTTAAAAACAGAATTTTCGTTTAAATGAAACTTTACCACTTCTGTGATTTGAATTTCAAAAATCCGACATGCATGGTTGTCTTTAGGATGTAAAATGTGGTTCAATGGGATTAAAATAATTTTTTTGGTGAATAGTATCTTTTAAGTTTTTAATCGCGATTAGAGGTAATTAGTGTAATTTAAGGTAAAAATAATGTTTTAATAATATGAAATGATCTACACACATGTCATACCCTCATTGGATGTGTCATTACCGACAAATTCAATCCATGGTTCAACTTGGGGGCCCCATGGAGCCACATTGGTAGGAAAATAACATAAATAATTTTTTATTTAAAGTTAAAATAAAAATGTCACAAGCATGAGTTGTTTTACTAAAAAAAATTAAATGGGGTTATACAAATCATATTTTTTACTATAAATATTCATTAGAAATATAAAAATATTTCGTACATCATGATATTTTTTTTATAATTTTTAGACTTTATATAACTTAAATTATTTATGACATCATGATGATGCATCGATTACCTCATTAATAAAGGATTTAAATATAATTAATAGATAATGTTAAAACTATAACTTACACTTGTCAAAGCCCTATTGGATGAGTATATTTTGAGCCCTTACCACCTTATCCTTTAAAAACATCAATGTGTGACCTTTAAAATCCGAAACTATTTTGAGAATAAAGTAACATTTTGTAACTTTCCAAGAGTGCCCCTTCTCTCCTCTTATAAAAGGCTCACACCTCTACCACCATACCCACACCTCTCAAGCCTTTGTCTCGGACAACAAATTCTCATATTGTCTCTACACATCCCTCTCCTACTCCTAGAAGCCTAATATTGGGCATATGTCTTCCAGTGGAAGCCTTTGAGCTCAAATCAAAGAGAGTTACCCGATTTTAAGGTAATGTCTTCACTTGTGTTCTTTTGTTTTATTTTGCTTCTCCAACCCCCTAAACTCTTTTTATTAATTTCATTTGTAACAACTATAGTATATTCAATATACTATTATGTTGTTATAAGAATTATTCGAGCTAAACATACACACAACTACATCTAATGGTTAAAGAACATACTCTTTCTGTGGATGGTGAATTTCTACCACACGGAACGATGATTGTTCAATATTCTTTTAACACCCTCAAAGGTGTCAATTAATATGTCACTATATTTATATATGATATATAATATGTATATGTTTTACTGAATCTTTTGTATTTTTTATTTACGGCATACCTTTAGGGTTTCCATTATGGTTAAATGCGATATATTCATTTTAGGAAGGGTGGACTACCGCCCCCTCAAAGTGATTTGATTCGTTAATACCATATGTGGTACGTATTAATGATATATTTAACGATATTATATATGATAACATACATTAATTATAATAATATTATATATAATTATGTTTTAATTCAATTAAATAAGAAATATAACTGGAAGTAGCGTTCATGGGTACGTACGGCTTACCGTCTCCATGAATGGTGCATTTAATTTCTTGCCTCTAAATGTTATGTAATATTATAAATCCATGTATAAAATGGATATATATGATATATATGATATATAAATAATGAATATAATTCTGGATATAATATATATTTTACCACATTAACAACATGTAATTATAAAGAGTTTATTTTTAACTCAAGTAGCTATGATCTACAAAACAAACATTATTAACATAAATAATTACATAGTGTTCATAACATGGTAGTAAGTGATATAAAATGAATAATTAACATTAAAAATGTTCTTAAGAAAGTATAAATTTACTCGTGTTTATTATTAAGGAGGTTAAAGAATGATCGAGTCAAGTCGGACCCGAGGTAAGGGATCCTACCCCTCTCTTTCTTTTTAAGTACACTCTTTTATGTCATTCCATTTATGCTCCATGTTCTTATGTTGGAGGAAGTTATTTAATATTAATTTTTCTGTTATTTTTATTTTCATGTGATTAGAGACCCTATTTGATCTCATCAATTCATTTTTGGATGTTTTATGTGGCGTCGTTAGGCTGCCGAATTTTCCCAAGGGGATTTTCATCTCACTTTTTGTTCCTGGGAGATTCATGCTACATTTTGCACTATTTCCTTTTTGTGTGGTGTATTTAGTGACCCTTATTTTACTATTAGTATAATATAATCTCATTTATGGTTAGTTACATCTTCATTGTATGACCCTTATTTCAGGGGGTGTACGTTTTGAATGTTTCCCAAATCGGTAAGCGAACCTTTCACACTACTATTTTAAAAAGACTTATTTTGTTATGTCTTTTAATTTATATCTTTTTATGTCGGGATAAGTTATTCTATATCCTTATTGATGTAAATTTTATATCCATGTTATGATATTCCATTTTCTCTCTCATCAATGAATTTTATGAATTTTTAAGTGGCGCCGTTAGGCTGTCGAATTTTTACCAAGTGATCTTCTTAACCGAATTTTGATTTCTTTGATTTCAACATGTAGTTATTGAATATGTCATCCTATTAATATGTGTGAATGACCCCTTTTTTTTACACATAATATACACTTATATTGGGGCTATTTATTTTTTTCCACACATAATTATGAGATTGATTTATCCTTAATTTAAGATACCTTCTTTATAAGGGATTTCATCTCATTTTACAATACTATTGAGACTTCATTGTTGTTATGCACCAATTCACTCTTATATGGTGTATATACTATCCTTTTGAATAATATAACATGAATCCCTTAATTCTCAAGATATTATAATGTTCTTATGAAATGTTATTCAAAATTGTTGTATTCGAGTTACTCTCATTTTGATAAAGACACTTTAACTAAAATATCGTTTTAAATAATTTAATGATTTATTCTTATAAATATTTCTCACTAATATCCATGTTTTCAAAATGGTTTTAATTATTTATTTATATGGATATTAATGGTTTAAAATTTTAAAAGCATCAAAGTGGTACGGGGCACTTTGATTCAAAAATCTCATTATTAAATGTTTTAAATGGTTTTGAAAATGGTTTTTTGAATTGATTCATTATTTCAATATCTTAATGAGTTATATTATTATCTCAATGTGGGAATGTTATCTTTACTTTATTCTTGAGTTATGTGCTATGATTATGCTATTGTTCTTGGGCATTGATTATGAAGACGCGCGGTTCCGTGATAAACTAAGGGTGTGTTAGCCCGATATAGCTCTCCAATGCATTGGGTAATGCGAAGGAGTTAAAAGTTAAGGTTTATACGAAGAGATTTAGGGAATATACTGTGATGGGTATTCTAAACGTAACCCAGAGTGTTACTCCCTACGTAAGAATGTTATGAATGTCTCAAGTTGGCTTTATGTCTTATAATTTCTATGATTTATTCATGATTTTATGAGGTATGTTAAAGTGATTGTGTTTTATGGGTAAAGTATGATTTCATTATTATGTATATATGTACTCATGTTTCCTTTCCATACTTTTTATAACCCTTACCGAGCTTTTTATGCTCATCCAATGTTTTTGAAATGATTTTCACAGGTCAAGGGAATTGTACATGATGTGATGATATTGTCAAGGAAGTGTGAATAAAGAATCCATGTTTTATTTTAAATATGTTTCTGTTGATGGGAAAAATGAATACTATCTTTTATGTAACCACTTTGTTTAAATGTGGAATGTAATGAATGTTTTATGATCTAATTCTCTAAAAGTCTAAACCTGAAAAGATCCTCAATGTATAATCAATTAACAACTCATGATTAAGTTAGGTTTAAGGCTGGGGCCATATAGTTGGTATCAAAGGTCGGTTTAGATAACTTTAGAGGTTAGAGTGTTGTTTAAGAAAAAGTGACAAGTTGTGTATAACCACAATGGTTAGTGTATTAGATGGATTCATCATTTTTTGAATGTTATAATGAGTTTGAGATAACTTGGATAAGTATATATTGGTGTTTATCTTCCTCTTTTTTATTTGATGATTTTACTGATATACTCACACAGACCTTTTTGTTTTTAGTAAATGGCTGGATCTAACAGGCACCAACGTAACAGTGGATTTGAAGAAAACTGTGACGGTTTTATGAAAGAAGAATTGAATGATATGGGTGCTGCAATGAGAAGTCTTGTGGATATCCTAAACCAACTATCTGGAGTCATGATTGACCACCTGAACCTTACTAATTTTTATAAGTCATCATATATGAAAGAAACAAATCCCTATGGAAGTTCAGGTAATAATAATAATGGTACGTATGTTCAAAAACCTATGTGTCAAATATGTGGAAATAAACACATAGGAAAATGTTTCAAAGGGATAGAAAGATGCAATAGATGTGGAAATGAATTCCATAAATCAAGAACCTATCATGGAAAAAAGAAGCATCTAGTTGACTATAGGAAATGGAAAGAAGTTATTTCTAAAGGATCAATTGAATGTTTTAAATGTGGTGTGCATGGTCATTATGAAAACACATGTCCTGCGAAGAATTTTCAAGAATGGGGTCACCATGATCATACAAATATTCATTTACCAATACCTAATGCTAATCCGATTGAGGATGAAGAAACTAACAATGAAGAATGAATGGTATGGATTATTTCTTAACATATGTTTTCCTATTATTGTAATCTTAGGATATGATTCATGATTTTGTTTGTAGGAAAGAAGTATTTCAGAATAAGTAGAAAAGGAATGGCTAATGGATCATGAAGAATGTTGAATGAGTAAATAGTCATCATATATGGTATTCAAGAGTTATGGTAGTTTATAGGATGGTAAAATTCTTAGATGTATTAAGTATCTTTTGATGATGGGGTTACATTAGAAGACTTTTTCTAGTAACCCTGATGTTTGATATACGAAAATTTTATTCATGGAATAATTATCCTTTCTTTTGTGGATATAGTTATAAATAACCCTTTTGGGTGTATATGATCCTTGAATTTGAGGAAATTACTGGTTAATACATTTTGGGTTGCAAAATGAAAGTTATTAGATAACCTTTGAGGATAAAATATGTTATGGTTATTTTTTATGAATCTATCTATTTTTGAGGAACATTATAAAATTATATAGTTTTTTTCAATGGGACAACACACAGACCATGTGACAACCCGTCATGTCTGACGAAGCTGCGGGAATCGAACCCACAACCAAAGTGCAACTGGTATTTATCACCAACCACTGGACTACGTGAAGTCCCTGGATATTTTGAATTATTCTTTTTGGTTAGATGATTTTATGAATTAAGAGTAAGTTTATTTTTGTTTATCAATGGAAAGGATTAGCCTATCATGGAGGATATGTGATTATGTTAATTACTTTTCAGTATGATACTGTAAGAGTAACTGATGTTATTTTGGAGAAAAATTTTAAAATTTATCTTTGGAGACTATGAGATTAAATCCTCCAGATAATTGGGTTTCAATCATAGTTTGGTTTACTTTGTAGAATTTTATGGATAGATGTTTATTGATTGGTCTTTGTTGAACTTTGGGTTTTTTTTTGACAAATTTTGGAGATTAAGAATAGATTTTTTATAAAGGATTAACATTTTTGGGTATTATATGATCTCATACTAACCTTTTTGGTTTTAGTTCTGGTTAAGGTCTAATTACATGGGACGTATATAGTTCTCTTTTTTGGATTAGGTGATTATTTAGAAGTTGATTATAGCTCTCTTAATGTGAACAAGTCATCCTAAATACTCATCTTTTGGAGAAAATATGAGTTCGTGTATGAAATCTAGTAAAAGTTGAATGTCATCATGACAAGTAAGTACGCTTCATTATGTTTTAGTTAAGATCATTAATAAATTCTTCAATGAAAATAACTTAAAACAAAAATTTTGTCTGTTAATTTTACCTACTTGGGAATCAAATACCGTTTAACCCATCACAAGTTTGTGATTTTCTTGTGGTTAACTTTCTCCTAGACATGTTTACTATTACTCTCCATCAGAACATGACCCTTTGTTTTTTTCCTCCATATCCATATTTTCATACTTGAAATCCTAGAATGGGTTAACTTGGGTGACATTTTTACTTCTCTTCCATTCTTTTAAAGTGATAGTTTTACTGACTCTTGTTCCGATGTGGGATTTTCAATGATGCTTCCAAGCCCAATTTTAAAATTTTGAGGACGCAATTCCCAAAAGGAGTGAAGGATGTAACACCCCATGTAAATAAAGAATATTAAATTTTCATATTTATCCATATTTTTGAATAAAATATTAATATTACTTTAAAGGGAATGCTATGCTCGAGGGCGTACCAAATACGCAACAAAGAGTTTCTTTGAAATCTTAATTTGAACTCTAATAATAAAATAATATTATTTTAAAAGGTAGTTAAAGCCTAGCCGTTGTAATGGAAGGAATGAATGGAACTAACTTCAAAATGACTATATATGTTTGTCAAATATTTTTACTTTTATCCATTAAATGATAGAGGCTTAAAATGAAAATGAATCTAATTTTAAGCATAAATATTCTAATGTTATTTAAAAGGTTGATTAACCGCATTTTGATGGAGAACCCTGTTTAAATATAAATTTGACAATTTTATATGTTTTATTTGACAAAATAAAATCCTTCATTAGAATATGGACATCAAAATGTACTTTGTGTAAAATTTTGTTATTTCTCTAATAAAGATCATTTTTATTGAAAATGTTGCATTTTAATTCAAAACCTCATTTTAATCTGATTTATTTATATCGATAGATTATATTTTAAATTTATATTAATTTTTATTTAGAATATATTTTTACCATTTAATCAAATGGTGGTTATTGGAATTAATTTAACTTTGAAATTGGACTTAAACTAGTGTCAATCTTTTAATAGATATTGCTTCTTAAAAACTCGATATTTGTTTTGACAGCGAGAATTAATTATTAAATTAATTAATGCAACATATATGTTTTGATTTTTGTAAAATTGAAATCATTTTTGAATTCGAAATATCAAATATATCTTACGGTGAATTTTTGGAATTTTTCTGAAAAACGTCAATTTTTTATGAATAGTGAAACCACTAAGTGGTAGTTTAAAAATTTATTTTTCATTTAAATGAAACATTACCACTTCTATGATTTCAATTTCAAAAATCTGAAATACATGGTTTTAATTATGATGTAAAATGTGGTTCAATGGGATTAAAATAATTTTTTTTGGTGAATAGTAACTTTTATGTTTTTAATCGTGATTAAAGGTAATTAGTGTAATTTAAGGTAAAAATAATATTTTAATTAACTGAAATGACCTAGACACATGTACTACCCTTATTAGATGTGTCATGGACGACCAATAAAATCCATGGGTCATCTTGGTGACCCTATGGGGCCACTTTGGTAGGAAAATGACATAAATAACTTTTTATTTAAAGTTAAAATAGAAATGTCACAGGCATGAGTTGTTTTACAAAAACTATTTTTAAGTGGAGATATACAAGTCATATTTTTAAATATAAATATTCATTTGAAAGATAAAAATATTTCCTACATCATGATATTTTTTTTAAATTTTTTTACATTAAGTAAATTAAATTATTTATGACATCATGATGATGCAGCGATTACCTCATTAATAAAGGATTTAAATAAAATGAATAGATAATTAGAAACTATAACATAAACATGTCAAAGTCCTATTGGATGAGTATATTTCTAAAACTTGCCACCGTATCCTATAAATACATCAATTTGGGACCATTAAAATCTGAAACTCATTTGAAAATAAAGTATCATTTTGTAACATTCCAAGAGTGCCCCTTCTCTCCTCTTATATAAGGCCTTCAACTATACCACCTTACCCACACCTCTCAAGCATTTGGATCGGCCAAACATTGCTAATTTTGTCTCTAAAAATCACTCTACTACACCTAGAAGCCGCAATTTGGGTAAAAGTATTCCCAAGGAATCCTTTGAGATCAAATCAAAGAGAGTTACCCGAATTTAAGGTAATGTCTTCACTTGTGTTCTTTTGTTTTATTTTGCTTATCCAACCCCCTATACTCTTTTTATTCATATCTTTTGTAACAAATACATTATCTTAAATATAATAGGATGTTTTTATAAGAATTATTCGAGATACACTTACAAAAACATACTTCTAATGGTAAAGAACATACTGTTTCAGTGGATGGTGAATTTCTGCCTCACGAAACGATGATTGTTAAATATTCATTTAACACCCAAAAAGCTGTCCATTAATATGTCACTATATTTATATATGATATATAATATGTTTATGTTTTACTTAAGCTTATGTATTATTAATTTATGGCATAACTTTATGGTTCCCATTATGGTTAAACACGATATCTTCATTTTAGGAAGTGCAGACTACCGCCCCCTCAAAGTGATTTGATTCGTTAATACCATATGTTATACGTATAAATGATATATTTAAAGATATTATATATGATAACCTACTGGAATTATTATACTATTATGTATCATTATGTTTTAATTCCATTAAATAAGAAATAGAAATGGTAGTCGCGTTCAAACGTACGTACGGCATACCGTCTCCCTGAACGGTGCATTTCATTTATTACCTCTAAATGTTATGTAATATTATATATGCGTGTATATAATGGATATATATGATATATATGATATCTAAATAATTAATATAATTATTTATATTATATATATTATACCACATGAACAACTTGTAATTATAAAGAGTTTATTTTTGACTCAAGTAGCAATGATCTACAAAACGACCGTTATTAACATAAATAATTACATAGTGCTCATAGCATGGTAGTAAGTGATATAAAAGGAATAATTAACATGAAAAAGGTTCTTAAGCAAGTAGAAATTAACTCAAGTTTATTATTAATGAGTTTAAAGAACGATCGAGTCAAGTCGTACCTAAGGTAAGGGATCCTACCCCTCTCATTATTTTTAAGTACACTCTTTTGTGTCATTCCTTTTATGATCCATGTTCTTATGTTGGAGGATTTTCTTTTATATTAATTTTTCTGTTATTTTTATTTTAATGTGATTAGAGACCCTATATTATCTCATAAATCTATTTTTGGATGTTTTATGTGGCGCCGTTAGGCTACCGAATTTTCATAAGGGGAATTTCATCTCACTTTTTGTTCCCATGAGATTCATGATACATTGGCCACTATTTCCTTTTTGTGTGGTGTATGTACAACCCATTATTTTACTATTAGTATAATAAACTCTCATTTATGGGTTGTTACATATTCATTTTATGACCCTTCTTTCATGGGTTGTACGTTTTAATGTATCCCAAATCGGTAAGGGAACCTTTCACAATCCTCTTTTAAAAAGACTTATTTTGTTATGTCTTTTAATTTACATCTTTTTATGTTGGGATATGTTCTTATATATCCTTATTGATGTAAATTTTATTTCCATGTTATGAGATACCGTTTTATCTCTCATCAACTAATTTTATTAATTTTAATGTGGCGCCGTTAGACTGTCGAATTTTTACCAAGGGAACTTCTTAACCCAATTTCAATTTCTTTGGATTCAACTTGTAGTTATTGAATATGTCATCATATGAATATGTGTGATTTAACTATGGTTGTTTTACACTTAATATCCACTTATATTGGGTGTATTTTTTTTCCACACATAATTATGAGATTGATTTATCCTTAATTTAAGGATACCTTCTTTATAATGGATTTCATCTCATTTTACAATACTACTGGGACTTCATTGTTAGATGAACCAATTCACTCTTATATGGTGTATATACTATCATTTGGTATAATATATGATGAATCCCTTAATTCTCATGATATTATAAAGTTCTGAATAAATGTTATTCCTTAATTATTGTATTCAAGTGCCTCTCATTTTGATAAAGACACTTTATCTAAAATAACGTTTTAAATATTTTAATGATTAATTCTTATAAATATTTCTCATTAATATCCATGTTTTCAAATTAGTTTTAATTAATTATTTATATGGATATTAATGGTTAAAATTTTTAAAATCTTCAAAGTGGTATGGGGTACATTAATTCAAAAAACTCTTTATTAAATGTTTTAAATGGTTTTGAAAGTGGGTTTTAGAATGGATTCATTATTTTGATATCTTAAAGTGTTATATTATTATCGCAATTTGGGAATGTTATCTTTTAATTATTCTTGTGTTATCTGCTATGATTATTATATTGTTCTTGGGAATTTATTATTAATAAGGGTGGTTCTGTGATAAACTAAGGGCGGGTGAGCCCGATATAGCTCTCAAATGCATTGGGTAATGTGAAGGAGTTAAACGTTAAGGTTTCTCCAAAGAGATTTAAGGAATATACTGTGATGAGTATTCCAAACCTAACCAAGAGGGTTACTCCCTACATAAAAATGTTATGAATTCCTCATGTTTCCTTTATGTCTTATGATTTCTATGATTTATTCATGATTTTATGAGTTATGTTAAAGTTCTTATGTTTTATGGGTAAAGTATGTTTTCATTCTTATGTATATATGGACTCATGTTTCCTTTCCATTATTTTTATAACCCTTACTGATCTTTTTATTCTCATCCCAAGTTTTTGAAATGTTTTTCAAAAGCCAAGGGAATGGTACATGATATGATGATAGTGTCAAGGAAGTGTCAAGAAAGAATCAATGTTTTATTTAAAATATGTTTCTGTTGATGGGAAAATTGAATACTCTCTTTTATGTAACAACTTTGTTTAAATGTGGAATGTAATGACTGTTTTATGATATAATTATATAAAACACTAAACATGAAAAGATCCTCAATGTGTAATCTTGTAATAACCAATGATTACGTATGGTTTAAGGCTGGGGCCTTATACTATCTCTCATTAATTTATCACACATGCACCTATTACCATGCCAATATTCGATAAGGGATTACACATTCCTCATTTAATATAAAGCAATTATTTTATAATGTTCATATAAATTACATTACATATGTTTGTAAATGTGTCTATATGAAACCATTATAGTCCATTTAATGTATATATTATTAGATACCCATTTCACTCTCATCAACCAATTTTATGAATTCTTTTGACATGCCGCTATGCTGCAGAAATTACACTGCAATTTTCCATGCTAAAGTCATTGTGTACTGAATACCATGCCCATATCCTTATCAAGAGAATTCAACATTATGTACATATAGATATTGATTATATAGTTTCAGGTATTTCTTCCAATGTTGAATGATCCCATGTAGTATGATCCAAGGTGCACACTTATGCCTGAAATGAAATAATTATGAAGGGTGTGCCCTGATATCACTCCAATGCATTGGGTAAGGATTACTATCATGATTGATAAAGTGAAATTAGTTTTACTAATTATAATTCAATTCATATGAGGGTATACTCATCATAAATTTTCAATGATTCGTGGAACATGCTAAAGTCATGGTAAATGTTGTTGCCACATTTCCGTGTTATGATAATCATGCTATATCATGCCTTTAGGATCATGATTATATTTTCTTCCATTGATATGGTATTTCCTAACTTGTACTATTTTTTTATTTTATTCATTGTTTACTCCCTCATAGGACATTGTAACTCACCCTTTTTTATATTCATGTCCTCTATTTATCCCATTCAGTGCTATGTACGAAAGAATGTGTGCTTTCATGTTATATAAGATTTCAATAAAGATGTATATTAATTGTTTTATGTCATTATTTAATGTTCCTATGATCCAAAGAAACTATACCTCTGGATCTTCTTTGTTGATCATTTTATGAATTTATTTTATAAATTATTTTTAGGTGTGTAATAAAGAGTCGGTTTGTTATATTTACTTTCAATAAAAAAGATGAAAAACCATATACAAAAAAATGAATAACAACAAAAAAAATTATTTTATATATATTGAGTAATATGGGGTAAAAATACACCAAAACACACAATGACACCTCAACCACATAACAATGTACTTTCCAAAGCCCCTTCCCACCCATGTGGAACAAACCAATTTTCGATAGCCCCCCATCACTGGCGTTGGAGCGTTATCTTCATCGCTCTTGGGTCCACCTTCATGTTATTCCATGAGCATCATTGATCAATTGTTTTCTCCCCTTAGATATACACAGTACTGATATACAATGTGATTTTTTTCAGACCAAAATCATGTTTCTCCGGACCCCTAACAATCCAAGCACCAATGCCACCATCAAACTCTCATCGTCTATCATTTGCATTCACTTTCAAGATTGAAATGCATGACCTTCAACAACCCCATGTATCATTACTGATCATCATCAAATCACATCCACATCACTTATTAAGGTTTACATATAAAGCTAAATGGTTTTAGAGATGGAATACATTACGGTTTATTTTCAGGGGAACATTGTGTGGGTTGGATATGGTCTTATAGGATTCATTTATAAAGATCGCAAATATATTAAAAATATTAATATATAATAAATAAATATTAATAAATATTATTAATATAAAATGAAAACATTTTAAAATATTTAATCTTATTAAAATAATATGTAAAATTTTTATAAATTGATTATATATCAATAATATTGAAAATAATAAAATATCCAAAAATGAAAAAAATATCATAAAAATAATATAAAAGTGAATAAAATAAATGAATGATATGTCAAAAAATTTATTTAAATACTATTCATAACAACAATTACATGAATTGAAAACATATAAAAATTAATAAAATTAATTAATTAAATATTACTATTGTTTTTAATTAATGAATTATTAATTGTATTAATTGTATATCCCTACAAGAAATGAGACCAATAGGGACGGCCATTGTCAGTCACTATTTGTAATTAAAGACCACTTTGAGACAGTCAATGGTAGTTTCATTAGTCCATTCACTTTAGGGATACAACAACTGTCAATGGGGGTCTCTGTAGGTGATTGAATGCTGAGTCGAATAGCAGTCTTTATTGGGTCTAGCTATATCGACCACTAATGGTGTTCACTACTTATAAACTAAAAATTGGCCTACAACAACATCCAATGACAGTATGTAACATGGGCATTTTTTTTAAAAATTTACTTTGTTGTGTCTCAAAAAACATATAATAATCACTTAGTATAAATTTATAATTATTGATTAATAATTTTTGTATCGAGATACACCATACATTTATAATTTTTTAAGTGACTCATTTTATTTTAAAATTAGTATACAATCACTTTGACATTAATGTATCTTTCATTGATCATAACAATTGAATAAAGAATTAATTTAGTGAAAAATATTTTTTGAGGATTCTTATTAAATTCTGGGATCATATCATTAAATAGATAATTTAGATGAGGAAGGATTCTATCAATACATATTTATCTAACAATTCCACTATATAGCTTCAGTATTATTTATAATGATGTGTATTTAGTATAACTAGTATACATTGATGTCTTTGCAAAACTCATTATCTTCTAAAAATATTTGGTTGATCATGAAGTTAATATTTAGTGGTAATTTTCGTATACTGAATAAATTATTATCTATAATCAAAACAATAATATATTCATCAATATGGTCATTATCGTTATTCACACATAAAATCACATCATAATATCCATAAAACACAATTCTATCCTTGTCATAAGATATAATTAGTTTTTACATATGTTAATTCTCAAATTTATAAAATTGATCAATTCTATAATAGATAAAGTATTCTTAAAACCCCACTAGTTTAACTTGTTTTGAATAATAACATTGAAAACACATAAACACTATTTTAGAATGGTTATAAGCATGATCTTATTCAAATTTTATGAAACCCATCCTCAGACTCTTTTATCATATAATTATCATGCATCAATTTTTTAATCATATTAATCATATTTGATCAAATAATATTAATAATTAATTAAATAAATAAATTTCTTAAATTTATAAACTTATAACCCTCAATGGATATTCATAAAAAATTACTTCTTCTAAAGAAAACTATTTTTCTATGATAATGAGGGATAAATGATGTTTATTGAGATTATTTTGTAGTGTTGGAAATCATTAATTAATGGGAATGTGTAATATCAATAATTTGACAAATAATCTAATTAATTTTTCATCTATTGAAAATAAAAGTGATCAAGGATTGTTTCTATATTTTTTATTGTAAGGAGTAGTGCAATTTGGAGGGTTTGATGTTCATACATTTCTTTACTTGGTACATGGTAGACCATGTGTTGCTTCAATTATTAGATTAATAAGAAGTAAAGTTGATCATTTATCATATGATAACAACATTGATAGGGCCCAACCACTTAGCCTTAAGAACGTTACATTTAATGCAACACATGAAATTTCATGGGTATAAAAATAAAATATTGTGTTTGACTCAATGGAATGAACCAATAATGTGAACTAAAAAAGTTCAGATTGATGACATAATAATATAATAGTGATGGGAATGAATTCATTGGTGGCAAGAGAACATACAAATTAAAAATAAATACCCACTTACTAATATGTAACTGAGTATGGGGTAAAAGTGTGAGGGATCCACAATTGGTCACTCAAGAGAATTCTACTAATATGAGTGAAAATTTACACACCCCATCCTTTGAGGGAATGGAATTTAGTCGATGCTAATCACATAATATGATTTCCTTTCAAAACTCAACATATTTTCGACAACTTAATTTTTTAGGGGAAAAAAATTATTTTTCATACAGAACAGGAATGTATGAATTTCATTTCTCGATTCTTATATATTTAAAAAGAAGAAACATCATTTTAATAAAGGAACATAGATAAAAAATTATATGTGATATTAGACAAAGAGTGAATTCCTTTAACCAAACAAGAGGCATTTTAGAGAGGTCAAACGATGTATTCAAAGAGTGAATTCCTCCCACCAAACATGTGAATTCCATCATTTATCCAACATATATCACAAGATATAAATTATTGTAAAATTCAAATAATTCTATTATATTATTCAAGTATTTTCTTGAAAGATGAATAACAATGGAATATTTATGAAAACATGAGTTCGTTCAAAAGTGAACTATTTCCAATAACCAAAAATAGTAAAAAAAATCTATATACTCAAACCATGATATCACATTGTCCCATTATCAGTCATGAGTTCATTAATAATATCAATCATATTATTTTATCCTTATCCCTTCATTATGATCATATAATCTACTTTCCAAAAAAAATTCAATAACTATTCATGGTTACTGGAACCATTCAACATAAAAATTACAATTCTCAAGGAAAAACAATAGAGTAACAATCCATTGATGCTTCATTCTTCAATAGTACAACTGAATTAATTATACAACAATAATCTTGTTAAACATGAAATAATTACACTACCTACTTAAACTATTGATCGAGCATCAAAATTTTTTTACTCCACACTTCTTTCATTTCATATATCATTTGTATTCTATTCACCATCATCAACATAAATACTAACCATATGACCATGCTGATTCTCTCCATTATATTTTCCCATAGGATATTGGATTGGATAATACTCATAAATTTAACATTTAAAACATTTAACTACTTTTGATTTCTTAGCAGTACAATTATCATTGTCCATTGTGTTAACTGAACCTTTATCTTTTCAATTATTGCCAGTGTGTCATTAATTTCCACACGCAAAGCATCTTCATGTTCCATTGAATCATTATCCTAGATATCTCTTCCCACATGATTTACATGGGGAATATGGGTCATTCTTTCCTCTATGATCATCATGAAACTCCATCATTCTCTGAATTTCTGAGTGAGGAACCTTTCCAATGTTGAGATTATTGATTATTTTATGAGATTGCTGATGAGGCATAATAATAATGTTTCAACTTAAAAATCTAGTTTCATTTTCTATCTCAGGAGTAATATCTTTCCATTGTTTATCATATTCCCCATTATCCTTAATCATTCTATTTCCATCCATTTTCTAAAACCCAAAATGAATAATTTGAGAGGCAAAATCGCACTAGGAATAAACCATAATCTGGGCGAGTACTTCCAATATCTATCATGTAAGGATTAATCCTATGTAATTCATTATATGGCCCCAGCCTTAAACATAATCTGGGCGAGTAAATGGATATTACATTACTTTTTCAGGATACTTAATACATAACAAAAACATACACCCATGGACCATTTATATGGCCCCAGCCTTAAACCTTACTTAATCTTGAGTTATTACAAGATTACAAATTGAGGATCTTTTCAGGTTTAGAGTTTTAGAGAATTAGAACATAAAACTTGCATTACATTCCACATATAAAGAATGTGGTTACATAATGATAGTATTTATTTTTCACATCAATGGATACATATTTAAAATAAAACATGGATTCATTCTTGACACTTCCTTGACACTATCATCATATCATGTACCTTTCCCTTGACCTGTGAAAAACATTTCAAAAAAACTTGGGGTGAGCAAAAAAAGCTCATTAAGGGATATAAAAATATGGAAAGGAAACATGGGTACATATATACATAAGAGTGAAATGATAATTTACCCATAAAACATAATCACATTAACATAACTCATCAAAATATGAATAAATCATATAAATCATAAGACATAAAGGTAACTTTATGCATTCATAAGATTCTTACGTAGGGAGTAACCCTCATGGTCACATTTGGAATACCCATCACAGTATATTCCTTAAATCTCTTCGAAGAAACCTTAACATTTCACTCTTTTGCATTACCCAATGCATTAGAGAGCTATATCGGGCTCACCCTCCCTTAATTTGTCATGGAACCACCCGTCTTCATAATAATTCCCAAGAACCATAACATAATCATATCACATAAAACATGCATAAAGGAAACATAACATTTCCACATTTCAATCACAAGATATCAATAAAACAAATTGATATAAAAAAACATTATGAAAACCATTTTCAATACCAAAATAAAATAAAACTAAAACATGGTATTTAGTTTTCTTTTAAAAAAAGGTATGTCTTGTAGAGGAATCCAAAACTCAAATAATGGTCACGGCGGTGGAGAAGTCGTTGTCACCTCATATGTACGACAAAAACATTCGATTTTGTCATTTAGTAAAATGTTTCGTATAAAAATGATTCCTTTTGGATAAACATAAATTTCAAAGGGGTTTATACACCGTATAAAATAAGGTTGTGTATAAAACATAATATGCCTCAATGAAAGGAGATTGAGACGAAGTCCCATACCTCGGGTCCAACTTGACTCGATCATTCTTTAATGTCCTGAATAATAAACTTTAGTTAATTTCAACTTGCTTAAGAACCTTTTTCAAGTTCATTATTCCTTTTATATCACTTATTTCCATGTCATGAACACTATGTAATTATTTAAGTTAATAACGGTCGTTTTAACGATAATTGGTACTTGAGTCAAAAATAAACCCTTTATAATTACAAGTTGTTCATGTATCCATTATATACAGAATTATAATCATGATGTATATATCATATATATCCATTATATACATTAATTTATAATAATACATAATCATTTAGAGGTATGAAATGAAATGCACTATTCATGGAGACCGTAAGCCGTACGTACGCATGAACGCTACTTTCATTTCTATTTCGTATTTTATAGAATGGAATCATAATGATATAAAGGTATATTATAATTCCAGTATAATATCATATATTATATCATAGTTCCATCCTTTATACATCCCACATTTGGTATTTAACGAATCCAGTCACTTTGAAGGTGCGGTAGTCCGCACTTCCTTAAATAAAGATATCGCGTTTACCCATAATGGAAACCATAATGGTATGCCCAAGATGAAAAATAAAGAAGAATAAGGAAAACATAAAAATATTATATATCATATATAAATATAGTTTCATCATAATGGCCACCTTTTAAGGTGTTAAATTAATGTTGAACAATCATTGTTTCGGGAGGCAGAAATTCACCATCCACGGAAACAATATGTTTTTTTAACCATTATATGTAGGTGTGTGTAAGTGTATCTCGAATCCATCTTATAAAAACATCCTAGTATATTAAAGATACTGGAGTTGTTACAAAAGAAATGAATAAAAAGATCTTAGGGGGTTGGAGAAGAAAAATAAATCAAAAGGACTCAAGTGAAGACATTACCTTAAAATCGGGTAACTCCCTTTGGTTTGAGCTCAAAGGCTCCCTTGGTAAGACATATGCCCAAAGTGAGGCTTCAAGGAGTAAAAGAGGGAAGTGTAGAGACAAAATGTGTAGGGGTTGGCCGAGCCAAAGGCTTTGAAAGTGTGGGTAAGGAGGTAGAGGTTGGGGCCTTTTATAAGATGAGAGGAGGGGCACTCTTGGAAAGTAAGCAAATGTTACTTTATTTGAAAATGAGTTTCGGATTTAGAAGGTCCCACATTGATATAATTCGTGGATAAGGTGATAAGGGTTCGCAATCCACCCATCCAATAGGTTTTGGACATGTTTAGGTCATGGATTTTACATTATCATTTCATTTTATGTTAATCCTATATTAATGAGGTAATCACTGCATCATTATGATGTCATAAATAATTTAATTTATTTAATGTATAAAAATTATTAAAAAAATATTATGATGTAGGAAATCTTCTTATCTTTCAAATTAATATTTATAGTCCAATTGATCATTAATGTAGACAAAATGAAAAATATTTTACTTAGGTGATACATTCTTCTTATATTTACGTTCTTTAAAAAAAATTAAAAAGATAACATGTCACTTTCCACAAAAGTGATTCCATGGGGTCCCCATGTTTGGAACAAGACATCCCATGGTCGGCCATGAGACAACCAGTAGAATTAGGACACATTTTGGTGTCATTTTATATTATTATGACATTATTTTATTATCCTTAACTACCCGATTACTCATTAATCATGATAATTAAAGATAATTACCATCGTTACTATTCATAATGTCCAAAAACAAAAGAGTCTTGATTACATAATTTGGACCTTATGATTCCAAATATGTAATCCATTTTACAAAATTCCAAACACAGAAATTTCAATAATTGATTTAAAAATAATTCCCGTTGTCAAAACAAATAGCGGGTTTTTTTGAAACAATATCTATGAAAAGTTTGGCATTAGTTTATGACCAATTACAATGTAAAATTAATCCTAATGACCACTATTGGATTAAATGGTCAAATTATATTCAGATTAAAATTTAAGACCAATTAAAATGATAATCTAACCATATAATTAAATTAAATGAAAAAGCAGTTTTGATGTAAAATGCAGTATTTTTCACTATTCATTAAGAAATGAACATTGTCAGAAAAATACCAAAATTTTTTCCAATGTTATTTTAAATGTCCCAATCATAATAAATATGATTATTTTGACAAATATAGTTTATTAAATTTTAAACAGTTTGATTTAAAAAGGGTTTTCCATCAAAAGGCAGTAAAACAATCTTTTAAGAATATTAGTGTATTCCATGCTTAAGATAGTACTTATTTTCATTTTAAGCCTCTAAAACACTATCTTGATCATTAATAGACATAGATAAAAATATCTATTATTCATTACTTACTTGGGATGTTACATCCTTCGCCCCTTTATAAAATTGTGTCCCCGCAATTTATTTACTTATCAAATAAATGGGGGTACTTATCCCTCATTGCATTTTCAGATTCCCATGTTGCCTCTTCCGTCATGTGGTTTTTCCACAAAACCTTTACCTAATTAATCACCTTATTCCATAACACTTGCTCCCTGTGGTCAATAATCTGGACTGGTTGTTCTTCATAAGATAGATTCTCTTCCAATTGAACTACCTCTGGGCTCAAAACATGAGATGAATCTGGCATATGCTTCCTCAACATCGAAACATGAAAAACATTGTATACCTGAGATAGACTCGGAGGTAATTCCACTCTGTATGCAACTAATCCAACTCTCTCCAGAATTTCATATGGTCCAATGAACCTTGGAACCATCTATCCTTTCTTACCAAATCGCATCACACTATTCCATGTAGAAAGCATGAGAAAAATACGATCACCTACCTCAAAAGATAGGTCCTTACTCCTGTTGTACGCATAACTCTTCTGCCTGCTCTGAGCTGTTCTCATGTGTTTCTGTATCAGCTGTACTTTTTCTGCCAACTCTTCTACCAATTCTGGTCCAATGAGCTTTCTTTCACCCACTTCATCCCAAAAAGATGGAGTTAGACACTGCTTCCCATATAACACCTCAAATGGTGACATCTGTATACTGGAATGAAAACGGTTATTATTTGAAAATTCAACCAAAGAAAGATGTTGGTCCCAACTTCCCCGATAATCCATCGAACAAGCTCGTAGCATATCCTCGAAGGTCTGAATTTTTCGTTCTGACTGCCCATCTGATTGAGGATGAAAAGCTGTACTAAAATTTAATTCAGTACCCAATGACATCTGAAGGATTTTCCAAAAGTTAGAAGTAAACCTGAGATCACGATCGGATACAATGGATAGAGGAACTCCATGTAACCTGACTAACTCTTTAAGATAAACACGGGAAAGTTGATCTAGGGAAAAAGTATCTCATATAACAAGGAAATGAGTAGACTTGGTCAGGCAATCAACAATAACCCAGATTGTATTATTAACTCAAGGTGTCTTCGACAATCCCACAACAATGTCCATGGATATATTTTCCCATTTCCACTCTGGCACTGGTAAAGGATGAATCATCCCTTTCGGTAATTGCTGCTCTGCTTTAACCTGCTAACAAGTCAAATACTTCACAGTAAAATCAGCTATATATCTTTTCATTCCATCCCACCAATAATACTCCCGCAGATCTCTGTACATCTTAGTACTTCCAGGATGAACTGAAAATGGGGTACTATGAGCCTCACATAACAACTCATTCGTCAACTGTGAATCACAAGGCACACACAATATCTTCCCAAATCTCAAAACACAATCTTTATTAATGTTGAATTTAGGCAACTTACCATTCTGAACTAGCTCTATCTTTTTCTGCAACTCACTGTCTTGCTTCTGTGCTTGCTTGATTCTATCTGATAGGGAAGATGTCATTGATACCTGAAACAAAACAGAAGGACTTCCTACACAAACAACTTCCATGACAATTTTCATCAAATCAAAGACTAAAGGATCTCGTTCCAAACGTTGCATGGTTAATGAAGCATTACTTTTTCGACTCAAAGCATCGGCCACTTTATTTGCTTTTCCTGGATGGTAATAAATTGTACAATCATTATATTTGATTAATTCTATCCATCTCCTTTGTCTCATGTTCAATTCTTTCTGAGTGAATATATAGTTTAAACTTTTGTGATCGGTATATATTTCACACTTTACTCCATACAAATGATGCCACCAAATTTTTAATGCGAAAACAACAGAAGATAATTCCAAATCATGTGTAGGGTAATTTACCTCATGAGTTTTCAACTGACATGAAGTATAAGCAATTACCTGGTCATTCTGCAGAAGGACACATCGAAGTCCCTTCAATGAAGCATCATTGTATATAACAAACACACCATTCCTAGAAAGAAGTGCCAAAACTGGAGCATTCACCAATCTTCTTTTCAACTCCTGAAAATAATCATCACCTTCTTTTGTCCAGATTAACTTAACACCCTTATGAGTAAGCTTAGTCATTGGACTAGATAACCATGAAAATTTTTCAACAAACCTTCTGTACTAACCTTCCAACCCAAGAAAACTGATTCAACTGAGCCATCACTGCAGTAAACTACTCAATTCTGATTCTAACAATCTCAGTATGCTGATTTCAGAGGTCATTTCCCTCAGTATACCTTCCGAAAAAAAAACATCTTTGTTTCCTCTACGAAAAACCATTCTTAACACTAAAATACCTTAGTTGAAGAAACATGGTAATATTCAAATACTATATCACTTCAATTAGACCATAAAAAACATTTGGATAATCAATTAATAGAATTATAACTCCTAAAGTTATCTAAACTGACCTTTGATACGAACTATAAGGCCCCAACCTTAAACCTTACTTAATCTTGAGTTATTACAAGATTACACATTGAGGATCTTTTCAGGTTTAGAGTTTTATAGAATTAGAACATAAAACATCCATTACATTCCACATATAAACAAAGTTGTTACATAATGATAGTATTCATTTTTCCCATCAATGGATACATATTTAAAATAAAACATGGATTCATTTTTGACACTTCCTTGACACTATCATCATATCATGTACCTTTCCCTTGACCTGTGAAAAACATTTCAAAAAAACTTGGGGTGAGCATAAAATGCTCATTAAGGGATATAAAAATATGGAAAGGAAACATGGGTACATATATACATAAGAATGAAATCATAATTTACCCAAAAAACATAATCACATTAACATACCTCATCAAAATATGAATAAATCATAGAAATCATATGACATAAAGGTAACTTTAGGCATTCATAAGATTCTTACGTAGGGAGTAACCCTCTTGGTTACATTTGGAATACCCATCACAGTATATTCCCTAAATCTCTTCGGAGAAACCTTAACATTTCACTCCTTTGCATTACCCAATGCATTGGAGAGCTATATCGTGCTCACCCTCCCTTAGTTTGTCGCGGAACCACCCGTCTTCATAATAATTCCCAAGAACCATAACATAATCATATCACATAAAACATGCATAAAGGAAACATAACATTTCCACATTTCAATCACAAGATATCAAAAAAAACAAATTGATATAAAAAACACATTATGAAAACCATTTTCAATACCAAAATAAAATAAAACTAAAACATGGTATTTATTTTTCATTTAAAAAAATGTATGGCTTGTAGAGGAATCCAAAATTCAAATAATGGTCACGGCGGCGGAGAAGTCGTTGTCGCCGCATATGTACGACAAAAACATTCGCTTTTTTTGTTTAGTAAAATGCTTCATATAAAAATGATTCTTTTTGGATAAACGTATATTTCAAAGTGGTTTATACACCGTATAAAATAAGGTTGTGTATAAAACATAATATGCCTCAATGAAAGAAGATTGAGACGAAGTCCCATACATCGGGTCCGACTTGACTTGTTCGTTCTTTAATGTCCTGAATAATAATCTTCAGTTAATTTCAACTTTCTTAAGAACCTTTTTCAAGTTCATTATTCCTTTTATATCACTTATTTCAATGTCATGAACACTATGTAATTATTTAAGTTAATAACGGTCATTTTAACGATCGTTGGTACTTGAGTAAAAAATAAACCCTTTATAATTACAAGTTGTTAATGTATCCATTATATCCAGAATTATAATCATGATGTATATATCATACATATCCATTATATACATTCATTTATAATAATACATAATCATTTAGAGGTATGAAATGAAATGCACTGTTCATGGAGACCGTATGTCGTACGTACGCATGAACGCTACTTTCATTTCTATTTCGTATTTCATAGAATTGAATCATAATGATGTAAAGGTATATTATAATTCCAGTATAATATCATATATTATATCATAGTTCCATCCTTTATACGTCCCACATTTGGTATTTAACGAATCCAGTCACTTTTAGGGTGCGGTAGTCCGAACTACCTTAAATGAAGATATCGTGTTTACCCATAATGGAAACCATAATGGTATGCCCAAAATGAAAAATACAGAAGCATAAGGAAAACATAAAAATATTATATATCATATATAAAAATAGTTTCATCGTAATGGCCACCTTTTAAGGTGTTAAATGAATGTTGAACAATCATTGTTTCGGGAGGCAGAAATTCACCATCCACGGAAAAAGTATGTATTTTAACAATTAGATGTAGGTGTGTGTAAGTGTATCTTGAATCCTTCTTATAAAAACATCCTAGTATATTAAATATACTAGAGTTGTTACAAAATAAATGAATAAAAATATCTTAGGGGGTTGGAGAAGAAAAATAAATCAAAAGGACTCAAGTGAAGACATTACCTTAAAATCGGGTAACTCCCTTTGGTTTGAGCTCAAAGGCTCCCTTGGGAAGACTTCTACCCAAAGTGAGGCTTCAAGGAGTAAGAGAGGGAAGTTTAGAGACAAAATGTGTAGGGTTTGGCCGAGCCAAAAAAATTGGATGTGTGGGTAAGGAGGTAGAGGTGGGGGCCTTTTATAAGAGGAGAGGAGGGGGACACTTGGAAAGTAAGCAAATGTTACTTTATTTGAAAATGAGTTTCAGATTTAAAAGGTCCCACATTGATATAATTCGTGGATAAGGTGATAAGGGTTCGCAATCCACCCATCCAATTGGTTTTGGAAAAGTTTAGGTCATAGATTTTACATTATCATTTCATTTTATGTTAATCCTATAATAATGAGGTAATCACTGCATCATTATGATGTCATAAATAATTTAATTTATTTAATGTATAAAAATTATGAAAAAAATATTTTGATGTATTAAATCTTCATAGATTTAGAATTAATATTTATAGTCCAAATGATCATCAATGTAGACAAAATGAAAAATATTTTACTTAGGTGATACATTCTTCTTATATTTACTTTCTTTAAAAAAAATTAAAAAGATAACAAGTCACTTTCCACAAAAGTGATTCCATGGGGTCCCCGTGTTTGGCACAAGACATACCATGGTCGGCCATGAGACAAAAAGTAGAATTAGGAAACATGTTGTTGTCATTTTATATTATTATGATATTATTTTATTATCCTTAACTACCCGATTACTCATTAATCAAGATAAGTAAAGATAATTACCGTCGTTACTATTCATAATGTCCAAAAACAAAAGATTCTTGATTACATAATTTGGACTTTATGATTCCAAATATGTAATCAATTTTACCAAATTCCAAACACAGAAATTGCAATAATTGATTTAAAAATAATTCCCGCTGTCAAAAGAAATAGCGGGTTTTTTCGAAACAATATCTATGAAAAGTTTGGCATTAGTTTTTGACCAATTCCAATGTCAAATTAATCCTAATGACCACCATTGGATTAAATGGTAAAATTATATTCAGATTACACTTTAAGACCAATTAAAAAGATAATCTAACCATATAATTAAATTAAATGAAAAAGCAGTTTTGATGTAAAATGCAGTATTTTTCACTATTCATTAACAAATGAACATTGTCAGAAAAATGCCATAAAAATTTCCAATATTATTATAAATGTCCCAATCATAATAAATATGATTATTATGACAAATATAGATTATAAAATTTTCAAAAGTTTTATTTAAAAAGGGTTTTCCATCAAAAGGCAGTAAAACAATCTTTTAAGAATATTAGTGTATTCCATGCTTAAGATAGTATTTATTTTCATTTTAGGCCTCTAAAACACTATCTTGATCATTAATAGACATAGATAAAAATATCTGTTATTCATTACTTACATGGGATGTCACATCCTTCGCCCCTTTATAATATTGCGTCCCCTCAATTTATTTACTTATCCAATAAAGGGGGGTACTTATCCCTCATTGCATTTTCAGATTCCCATGTTGCCTCTTCCATCATGTGGTTTTTCCACAAAAATTTTACCTAATTAATCACCTTTTTCCGTAATACTTGCTCCCTGTGGTCAATAATCTGGACTGGTTGTTCTTCATAAGAGAGATTCTCTTCCAACTGAACTACCTCTTGGCTCAAAACATGAGATGAATCTGGTATATACTTCCTCAACATCGAAACATGAAAAACATTGTGTACCTGAGATAAACTCGGAGGTAATGCCTCTCTGTATGCAACTAATCCAACTCTCTCCAGAATTTCATATGGACCAATGAACCTTGGACCCATCTATCATTTCTTACCAAATCACATCACACTATTCCATGGAGAAACCATGAGAAAAATACGACCACCTACCTCAAAAGATAGATCCTTCCTCCTGTTGTCCGCATAACTCTTATGCCTGCTCTGAGATGTTCTCATGTGTTTCTGTATCAGCTGGACTTTTTCTGCCAACTCTTCTACAAATTCTAGTCCCATCAGCTTTCTTTCACCCACTTCATCCCAAAAAAATGGAGTTCGACACTACTTCCCATATAATGACTCAAATGGTGATATCTGTATACTGAAATGAAAACTGTTATTATATAAAAATTCAACAAAAGAAAGATGTTGGACCCAACTTCCCTGATAATCCATCGAACAAGATCGTAGCATATCCTTGAAGGTCTGAATTTTTCGTTCTGACTGCCCATCTGATTGAGGATGAAAAGCTGTACTAAAATTTAATTCAGTACCCAATGACTTCTGAAGGCTTTTCCAAAAGATAGAAGTAAACCTGATATCACGATCGGATACAATGGATAGATGAACTCCATGTAACCTGAATAACTCTTTAAGATAAACACGGGAAAGTTGATCTTGGGAAAAAGTATCTCGTATAACAAGGAAATGAGTAGACTTGGTCAGGCAATCAACAATAACCCAGATTGTATTATTACCACAAGGTGTCTTCGGCTATCCCACAACAATTTCCATGGATATATTTTCCCATTTCCACTTTGGCAATGGTAAAGGATGAATCATTCCTTTTGGTAACTGCTGCTCCTCTTTAACCTGCTAACAAGTCAAATACTTCACAGTAAAATCAGCAATATCCCTTTTCATTCCATCCCACCAATAATACTCCCGCAGATCTCTGTACATCTTAGTACTGCCAGGATGAACTGCAAATGGGGTACTATGAGCCTCACATAACAAATCATTCATCAACTGTGAACGACACGGCACACACAATATCTTCCCAAATCTCAAAACACAATCATTATCAATGTTGAATTTAGGCAACTTACCATTTTGAACCAGCTCTATCTTTTTCTGCAACTCACTGTCTTGTTTCTGTGCTTGCTTGATTCTATCTGATAGGGAAGATGTCTCTGATACCTGAAACAAAACAGAAGGACTTCCTACACAAAAAACTTCCATGCCAATGTTCATCAAATCAAATACCAAAGGATCTCGTTCCAAACGTTGAATGGTTAATGAAGCATTACTTTTTCGACTCAAAGCATCAGCCACTTTGTTTTCTTTTCCTGTATGGTAATAAATTTTACAATCATAATCTTTTATTAATTCTATCCATATCCTTTGTCTCATGTTCAATTATTTCTGATTGAATATATACTTTAAACTTTTTTGATCGGTATATATTTCACACTTTACTCCATACAAATGATTCCTCCAAATTTTTAATGCGAAAACAACAGCAGCTAATTCCAAATCATGTGTAGGGTAATTTACCTCATGAGTTTTCAACTTACATGAAGCAAAAGCAATTACCTGATCATTCTGCATAAGGACACATCCACGTCCCTTCAATGGAGCATCACTGTATATAACAAACTCATCATTCCTAGAAAGAAGTGCCAAAACTGGAGCATTCACCAATCTTCTTTTCAACTCCGGAAAAGAATCATCACCATATTTTTTCCAGATTAACTTAACACCCTTATGAGTTAGCTTAGTCATTGGACTAGATAACCGTGAAAATTTTTCAACAAACCTTCTGTAGTAACCTGCCAACCCAAGAAAACTGATTCAACTGAGCCATCACTGTAGTAAACTAATCAATTATGATTCTAACCATCTCAGTATGCTGATTTTAGAGGTCATTTCCCTCAGTATACCTTCCCTAAAAAACTTCTTTGTTTCCTCTACGAAAAACCATTCTTAACACTAAAATACCTTAGGTGAAGAAACATGGTAATATTCAAATACTATATCACTTCAATTAGACCATAAAAAACATTTGGATAATCAATTAATTTAATTCTAACTCCTAAAGTTATCTAAACCGACCTTTGGTACGAACTATAAGGCCCCAACCTTAAACCTTACTTAATCTTGAGTTATTACAAGATTACTCATTGAGGATCTTTTCAGATTTAGAGTTTTAGAGAATTAGAACATAAAACATCCATTACATTCCACATATAAACAAAGTGGTTACATAATGATAGTATTCATTTTTCCCTTCAATGGATACATATTTAAAATAAAACATGGATTCATTCTTGACACATCCTTGACACTATCATCATATCATGTACCTTTCCCTTGACCTGTGAAAAACATTTCAAAAAAACTTGGGGTGAGCATAAAAATCTCATTATGGGATATAAAAATATGGAAAGGAAACATGGGTACATATATACATAAGAATGAAATCATAATTTACCCATAAAACATAATCACATTAACATAACTCATCAAAATATGAATAAATCATAGAAATCATCAGACATAATGGTAACTTTAGGCATTCATAAGATTCTTACGTAGGGAGTAACCCTCTTGGTTACATTTGGAATACCCATCACAGTATATTCCCTAATTCTCTTCGGAGAAACCTTAACATTTTACTCTTTTTCATTACCCAATGCTTTGGAGAGCTATATAGGGCTCACCCTCCCTTAGTTTGTCACGGAACCACCCGTCTTCATAATAATTCCCAAGAACCATAACATAATCATATCACATAAAACATGCATAAAGGAAACATAACATTTCCACATTTCAATCTCAATATATCAATAAAGAAAATTGATATAAAAAAAATTATGAAAACCATTTTCAATACCAAAATAAAATAAAACTAAAACATGGTATATATTTTTCTTTTAAAAGAATGTATGGCTTGTAGAGGAATCCAAAACTCAAATAATGGTCACGGCGGCAGAGAAGTCGTTGTCGCCGCATATGTACAAAAAAAACATTCGCTTTTGTCATTTAGTAAAATGCTTTCTATAAAAATGAATCCTTTTGGATAAACATAAATTTCAAAGGGGTTTATACACCGTATAAAATAAGGTTATGTATAAAACATAATATGCCTCAATGAAAGGAGATTGAGACAAAGTCCCATACCTCGGGTCCAACTTGACTCGATCGTTCTTTAATGTCCTGAATAATAAACATCAGTTAATTTCTACTTGCTTAAGAACCTTTTTCAAGTTCATTATTCCTTTTATATCAATTATTTCCATGTCATGAACACTATGTAATTATTTACGTTAATAACGGTCGTTTTAACGATCATTGGTACTTGAGTAAAAAAATAAAACCGTTATAATTACAAGTTGTTCATGTATCCATTATATCCAGAATTATAATCATGATGTATATATCATACATATCCATTATATACATTCATTTATAATAATACATAATCATTTAGAGGTATGAAATGAAATGCACTGTTCATGGAGACCGTAAGTCGTACGTACGAATGAACTCTACTTTCATTTATATTTCGTATTTTATAGAATTGAATCATAATGATCTAAAGGTGTATTATAATTCCAGTATAATATCATATATTATATCATAGTTACATCCTTTATACGTCCCACATTTGGTATTTAACGAATCCAGTCACTTTGAGGGTGCGGTAATCCGCACTTCCTTAAATGAAGATATCACGTTTACCCATAATGGAAACCATAATGGTATGCCCAAAATGAAAAATACAGAAGCATAAGGAAAAAATAAAAATATTATATATCATATATAAATATAGTTTCATCATAATGGCCACCTTATAAGGTGTTAAATGAATGTTGAACAATCATTGTTTCGGGAGGCAGAAATTCACCATCCACGGAAACAGTATGTTTTTTAACAATTAGATGTAGGTGTGTGTACGTGTAGCTCGAATCCTTCTTATAAAAACATCATAGTATATTAAATATACTAGAGTTTTTACAAAAGAAATGAATAAAAAGATCTTAGGGGGTTGGAGAAGAAAAAAAAATCAAAAGGACTCAAGTGAAGACATTACCTTAAAATCGGATAACTCCCTTTGGTTTGAGCTCAAAGGCTCCCTTGGGGAGACTTATGCCCAAAGTGAGACTTCAAGTAGTAAGAGAGGGAAGTTTAGAGACAAAATGTGTAGGGTTTGGCCGAGCCAAAGTCTTTGGAAGTGTGGGTAAGGAGGTAGAGGTGGGGGCCTTTTATAGTAGGAGAGGAGGGGCACTCTTGGAAAGTAAGCAAATGTTACTGTATTTGAAAATGAGTATCGGATTTAAAAGGACCCACATTGATATAATTCGTGGATAAGGTGATAAGGGTTCTAAATACACCCATCCAATTGGTTTTGTACATGTGTAGGTCATTGATTTTACATTATCATTTCATTTTATGTTAATCCTATATTAATGAGGTAATCACTGCATCACTATGATGTCATAAATAATTTAATTTATTTAATGTATAAAAATTATGAAAAAAATATTATGATGTAGGAAATCTTCTTAGATTTAAAATTATATTTATAGTCCAAATGATCATTAATGTAGACAAAAAGAAAAATATTTTAGTTAGGTGATACATTCTTCTTATATTTAGTTTCTTTAAAAAAAATTAAAACGATAACAAGTCACTTTCCACAAAAGTGATTCCATGGTGTCCCCATGTTTGGCACAAGACATCCCATGGACGTCCATGAGACAACCAGTAGAATTAGGACACATGTTGGTGTCATTTTATATTATTATGATATTATTTTATTATCCTTAACTACCCGATTACTCATTAATCAAGATAATTAAAGATAATTACCATCGTTACTATTCATAATGCCCAAAAACAAAAGAGTCTTGATTAAATAATTTGGATCTTATGATTCCAAATATGTTATCCATTTTACCAAATTCCAAACACATAAATTTCATTAATTAATTTAAAAATAATTCCCGTTGTCAAAACAAATAGCGGGTTTTTTTGAAACAATATCTATGAAAAGTTTGGCATTAGTTTATGCCCAATTCCAATGTAAAATTAATCCTAATGACCACAATTGGATTAAATGGTAAAATTATATTCAGATTACACTTTAATACCAATTAAAAAGATAATCTACCCATATAATTAAATTTAATGAAAAAGCAGTTTTGATGTAAAATGCAGTATTTTTCACTATTCATTAACAAATGAACATTGTCAGAAAAATACCAAAATTTTTTCCAATATTATTTTAAATGTCCCAATCATAATAAGTATGATTATTTTGACAAATATAGATTATAAAATTTTCAAAAGTTTGATTTAAAAAGGGTTTTCCATCAAAAGGCAGTAAAACAATCTTTTAAGAATATTAGTGTATTCCATGCCTAAGATAGTATTTATTTTCATTTTAAGCCTCTAAAACACTATCTTGATCATTAATAGACATAGATAAAAATATCTATTATTCATTACTTACATGGGATGTTACATCCTTCGCCCCTTTATAAAATTGTGTCCCCGCAATTTATTTACTTATCAAATAAAGGGGGGTTCTTATCCTTCATTGCATTTTCAGATTCCCATGTTGCCTCTTCCATCATGTGGTTTTTCCACAAAACCTTTACCTAATTAATCACCTTTTTCCGTAATACTTGCTCCCTATGGTCAATAATCATGACTGGTTGTTCTTCATAAGAGAGATTCTCTTCCAACTGAACTACCTCTGGGCTCAAAACATGAGATGAATCTGGTATATACTTCCTCAACATCGAAAAATGAAAAACATTGTGTACCTGAGATAAACTCGGAGGTAATTCCTCTCTGTATGCAACTAATCCAACTCTCTCCAGTATTTCATATGGTCCAATGAACCTTGGACCCATCTATCATTTCTAACCAAATCACATCACACTATTCCATGGAGAAACCATGAGAAAAATACGACCACCTACCTCAAAAGATAGATCCTTACTCCTGTTGTCTGCATAACTCTTATGCCTGCTCTGAGCTGTTCTCATGTGTTTCTGTATCATCTGGACTTTTTCTGCCAACTCTTCTACCAATTCTGGTCCCATCAGCTTTCTTTCACTCACATCATCCCAAAAAAATGGAGTTCGACACTGCTTCCCATATAATGCCTCAAATGGTGACATCTGTTAACTGAAATGAAAACTATTATTATATGAAAATTCAACCAAAGAAAGATGTTGGTCCCATCTTCCCTGATAATCCATCGAACAAGCTCGTAGCATATCCTCGAATGTCTGAATTTTTCGTTCTGACTGCCCATCTGATTGAGGATGAAAAGTTGTACTAAAATTTTATTCAGTACCCAATGACTTCTGATGGCTTTTCCAAAAGTTAGAAGTAATCCTGAGATCACGATCAGATACAATGGATAGAGGAACTCCATGTGACCTGACTAACTCTTTAAGATAAACACGGGAAAGTTGATCTAGGGAAAAAGTATCTCGTATAACAAGGAAATGAGTAGACTTGGTCAGGCAATCAACAATAACCCAGATTGTATTATTACCTCAAGGTGTCTTCGGCAATCCCACAACAATTTCCATGGATATATTTTCCCATTTCCACTTTGTCACTGGTAAAGGATGAATCATCCCTTTCGGTAACTGCTACTCTGCTTTAACCTGCTAACAAGTCAAATACTTCACAGTAAAATCAGCAATATCACTTTTCATTCCATCCCACCAATAATACTCCCGCAGATCTCTGTACATCTTAGTACTTCCAGGATGAACTGAAAATGGGGTACTATGAGCCTTACATAACAACTCATTCGTCAACTGTGAATCACAAGGCACACACAATATCTTCCCAAATCTCAAAACACAATCATTATCAATGTTGAATTTAGGCAACTTACCATTCTGAACTAGCTCTATCTTTTTCTGCAACTCACTGTCTTGTTTCTGTGCTTGCTTGATTCTGTCTGATAGGGAAGATGTCTCTGATACCTGAAACAAAACAGAATGACTTCCTACACAAACAACTTCCATGTCAATGTTCATCAAATCAAAGACCAAAGGATCTCATTCCAAATGTTTCATGGTTAATGAAGAATTTCTTTTTCGACTCAAAGCATCAACCACTTTATTTGCTTTTCCTGGATGGTAATAAATTTTACAATCATAATCTTTGATTAATTCTAGACATATCCTTTGTCTCATGTTCAATTCTTTCTGAGTGAATATATACTTTAAACTTTTTTGATAGGTATATATTTCACACTTTACTCCATTCAAATGATGCCTCCAAATTTTTTATGCGAAAACAACAGCAGCTAATTTCAAATCATGTGTAGGGTAATTTACCTCATGAGTTTTCAACTAACATGAAGCATAAGCAATTAGCTGATCATTCTGCATAAGTACACATCCAAGTCCCTTCAACGAAGCATCACTGTATATAAGAAACTCATCATTCCTAGAAAGAAGTGCCAAAACTGGAGCATTCACCAATCTTCTTTTCAACTCCTGAAAAGAATCATCACCTTCTTTTGTCTAGATTAACTTAACACCCTTACGAGTTAGCTTAGTCATTGGACTAGATAACCGTGAAAATTTTTCAACAAACCTTCTGTAGTAACCTGCCAACCCAAGAAAACTAATTCAACTGAGCCATCACTGCAGTAATCTACTCAATTATGATTCTAACCATCTCAGTATGCTGATTTCAGAGGTCATTTCCCTCAGTATACCTTCCCAAAAAAAATTCTTTGTTTCCTCTACGAAAAACCATTCTTAACACTAAAATACCTTAGGTGAAGAAACATGGTAATATTCAAATACTATATCACTTCAATTTGACCATAAAAAACATTTTGATAATCATTTAATAGAATTATAACTCCTAAAGTTATCTAAACCGACCTTTGATACGAACTATAAGGCCCCAACCTTAAACCTTACTTAATCTTGAGTCATTACAAGATTACACATTGAGGATCTTTTCAGGTTCAAGGTTTTAGAGAATTAGAACCTAAAACATCCATTACATTCCACATATAAACAAAGTTGTTAAATAATGATACTATTCATTTTTCCCACCAATGGATACATATTTAAAAGAAAACATGGATTCATTCTTGACACTTCCTTGACACTATCATCATATCATGTACCTTTCCCTTGACCTGTGAAAAAAATTTCAAAAAAATATGGGTTGAGCATAAAAAGCTCAGTAAGGGATATAAAAATATGGAAAGGAAACATGGGTACATATATACATAAGAATGAAATAATACTTTACCTATAAAACATAACCACTTTAACATACCTCATCACAACATGAATAAATCATAGAAATCATAAGACATAAAGGTAACTTGAGGAATTCATAACATTCTTACGTAGGGAGTAACCCTCTTGGTTATGTTTGGAATACCCATCACAGTATATTCCCTAAATCTCTATGGAGAAACCTTAACATTTCACTCCTTCACGTTACCCAATGCATTGGAGAGCTATATCGGGCTCACCCGCCATTAGTTTATCACGGAACCACCTGTCTTCATAATAATGCCCAAGAACCATAACATAATCATATCACATAAAACATGCATAAAGGAAACATAACATTTCCACATTTCAATCACAAGATATCCATACAACACATTGATATAATAAAAAAATTATGAAAACCATTTTCAATACCAAAATTAAAGAAAAGTAAAACATGGTATTTATTTTTATTTTAAAAAAAGGTATGGCTTGTAGAGGAAGCCGAAACTCAAATAATGGTCATGACGACAGAGAAGTCGTTGTCGCCGCATACATATGACAAAAACATTCCCTTTTGTAGTTTAGTAAAAAACTTCGTATAAAAAATATTCCATTAGGATAAACGTAAAATTCAAAGGTGTTTATACACCATATAAAAGAAGGTTGTGTATAAAACAAAAAATGCCTCAATAAAAGGAGATTGAGACGAAGTCCCATACATTGGGTCCGACTTGACTCGTTCGTTCTTTAATGTCCTGAATAATAAACTTGAGTTAATTTCTACTTGCTTAAGAACCTTTTACAAGTTCATTATTCCTTTTATGTCACTTATTTCCATGTCATGAACAATATTTAATTATTTAAGTTAATAACGGTCGTTTTAATAATCATTGGTACTTGAGTAAAAAATAAAACCTTTATAATTACAAGTTGTTCATGTGTCCATTATATCCAGAATTATAATCATGATGTATATATCATATATATCCAGTATATACATGAATTTATAGTATTACATAATCATTTTGAGGTATAAAATGAAATGCACCGTTCATGGAGACGGTAAGCCATACGTACGCATGTACGCTACTTTAATTTCTATTTCATATTTTATAGAATGGAATAATTGTGATATAAAGTTATATTATAATTACAGTATAATATCATATATAATATCATAGTTCCATCCTTTATACGTCCCACATATGGTATTTAACGAATCAAATCATTTTTAGGGGGCGGTAGTCTGTACTTCCTTAAATGAAGATATCACGTTTACCCATAATGGTAACAATAAAGTTATGACCAAAATGAAAAATACAGAAGATTAAGGAAAACCTAAACATATTATATATCATATATAAATATAGTGTCATCTTATTGGCCACCTTTGAAGGTGTTAAATGAATGTTGAACAATCATCGTTTCGGGAGGCAGAAATTCACCATCCACGAAAACAGTATGTTCCATAACCATTAGATATAGGTGTGTGTAAGTTTAGCTCGAATCCTTCTTATAAAAACATACGAGTATATTGAAGATACTGGAGTTTTTATAGAAGAAATTAATATAAAGAGTTTAGGGGGTTGGAGAAGCAAAATAAGACAAAAGGACCCAAGTGAAATCATTACCTTAAAATCGGGTAACTCCCTTTGGTTTGAGCTCAAAAGCTTCCTTGGGAAGACTTCTGACCAAATTGAGGCTTCAAGGAGTAATAGAGGGAAGTGGAGAGACAAACTGAGAAGAGGTTGGACGATCCAAAGACTTTGGAAGTGTGGGTTGGGAGGTAGAGGTGGGGGCCTTTTATAAGAGGTGGGGAGGGGCACTCGTGGAAAGTAAGCAAATGTTACATTATTTGAAAATTAATTTCGTATTTTAAAGGTCCCACATTGATATAATTCGTGGATAAGGTGATAAGGGTTAGAAATCCACCCATACAATAGGTTTTGGACATGTTTAGGTCATAGATTAAACATTATCATTTCATTTTATTTAAATTCGTTATTAATGAGGTAATCGCTGCATCATTATGATGTCATAAATAATTTAATTTATTTAATGTCTAAAAATTATTAAAACAATACTATGATGTAGGAAATATTTTTAGATTTCCAATGAATATTTATAGTTCAAATGATCATTTATATAGACAAAATGAAAAATATTTTACATAGGTGATACATTCTTGTTATATTTACTTTCTTTAAAAAAAAGATAACAAGTCACTTTCCACAAAAGTGATTCCATGGGGTCCCCAAGTGTGGAACAAGACATCCCATGGTCGACAATGAGACAACCAGTAAAATTAGGACACATGTTGGGGTCATTTTTTATTATTATGATATTATTTTATTATCCTTATCTACCCGCTTACTCATTAACCATGATAATTAAAGATAATTACCGTTGTACTATTCATAATGTCCAAAAACGAAAGAGGCTTGATTAAATAATTTGGACCTTCTGATTCCAAATTTTTATTCCATTTTACCAAATTCCAAACACAGAAATTGCAATAATTGATTTAAAAATAATTCCTGTTGTCAAAACAAATAGCGGGTTTTTTTGAAACAATATCAATGACAATATTGGCATTAGTTAATGCCTAATTCCAAAATGAAATTAATTCTAAAGACCACAATTGTATTAAATGGTAAAATTATCTTCAGACTACACTTTAAGACCAATTAAAAAGATAATCTAACCATATAATTAAATGAAATGAAAAAAGCAGTTTTGATGTAAAATGCAGTATTTTTCACTATTCATTAAAAAATGAACATTGTCAGAAAAATACCAAAAATTTATCCAATTTAAATTTCAATGTCCCAATCATAATAAATATGTTTATTTTGACAAATATATAATATAAAATTGTCAAAAGTTTTATTTAGAAAGGGTTTACCAACAAAAGGCAGTAAAACAATCTTTTAAGAATATTAGTCTATTCCATGCTTAAGATTGTATTTATTTTCATTTTATGCCTCTAAAACACTATATTAATCATTAATAGACATAGATAAAAATATCTATTATTCATTACTTACTTGGGATGTTACTCCATTTTAGTTTAGTGACTTTGGAAACTCGGAAAATAATTTTCTAATCATGTTTAATGATCATCAACATCTCCCATAAAGATCATACCCTTTTTATTTCTTAAATAATACCATTATTTATATCCTAGGGAATGGAAAACATAAGACATAGAAAGGGTGAGGTTTAATTTTCGGTAAGGTTAAACATGTGAACAATAAACATGCCTTATATATTTGAACATAAATACATGAACATAAAATTTAAACGTAAAAATATTGAGCAATGACATAAAACATGATAGTATATAAGACAAGGATCATAATGGAACTTTTAACATAAAATAATAGCATTGCAATAAAACATGTAATTGTTGAAAAATAATAAAAACATGTTATTATTTCTATAGTATCCAGTGCATTTCTGCAAATACCATCATAGTGGAAGACTTTTATCACTGAACAGGGTATATGTGTCTTTCCATTCCTATATTACTTAACTAGATTTACTTTACATTCCATCCATTTTTACCTCATAAGAAATAAATCATTACCTAATGAATTATTGAGATACATAGGTCCCACCCATCTCATACTTAAATCATTCTTATGTATCCTAATAATTAAACATAAAAAATTCATCATAACCCAATGAGTATTATGGGTTTCATAATCAGTATTCCATCATAACATAATCCAAATATAATAGTGGATATAATTTCATCATTAAAAAAATCAAACCATGTAAATAATAGGGTCATTATACATGAATAATAACCATATTAAATAATGTTTTCTTAGATGGAAAATTGTTTTGAATAAACAGTTGAAATGAATTCTCGAGGAAAATAAACTTTCCTCTTCAAAATCATTTTCTTCTCTCCAAATGTCGTGGTAATTTTTAAAAAAAGTATTTTGTTGAAAAAAATCATGAAATATGGATGAGTGATATTCATGTATATAAGAAGTTATGAAACCATAAAAATTAGTTCATGCAGTGTTTGTTAAAAAACATACTTTGTACTTTTTCCATAAAATTCAAAAAGTACATCTTATGGTCAACAAATGAAATATTAATTCCCTAATACAATGTAAAATTAAAAAATGGATAAACATGAGTTTAAACAATCATTGGATATTATTATACTCTTTATGGATTCATTTTTATAAAATATGGACATGGGTGATAAATATAAACCCAGTAAATAATTATGTATAAGCAATCTCGGATAAAAATAAGATTGCAAAATTATCTCATAACATAGGTCCAATATGTTTTGTATGTATCTGAACAACTTTTATAATGATTTAAATAATTACATTGAATTTTTTCAGAATCATAGTCATTTTTTTTATTTCATATATGTTCATATTCTTATCAGTTTATTAGTAACATTTCACTGTTACCCATTATTCGGGTGTCTACTACTTTATGTTCTTATGCACGTTTTGTCGAATAAATTCTTATACCTATTTTTAAGTTACAGTTAAATAATTTAAAGAATGGTATTAATAAAATATATATCATATTCATTCATTAAATTAATTTATATAATCATTATTCAATGAAGATCATGTATAACGAATCAAATCACATCGACGAGATGGTAGGTCGTACGTACGGACGTGCAACAATATCATTCCCATGATTATGGAATTTTATTGAAGTGAATGATGTATAATATTTCAGAATGAATTTCACATTACAATTATCATATATAGTTCTTTCTATCATTACTAAACCCATCCAAGCATGTCAGTGATGAAAAACATATTACCCCACGACTTGGGGACGGTAAGCCGTATGTACACAGGCGTGGTGATTTCATTTTTCATAGGATGGATAAAAGTAGAAATAAGGATGTTTCATATTCATAATAATATAAAAATATACAAGTTAAATTTTAGTAATTACTTAATAATGAAACATCTCATATTTAGGATGTAGATGAATGAATAAGTTTGAAAGAATCTTTAAAGGATATTTTCTCTTCTTTGACGTGCCTCTTCCAAAACTCCTCATAGGGCTCTAATGTTGGTTTTGAAGAATACCAAGACATTTATAATGTCTATATGGAATTCGATAAGGGTAATGGATTGGTTTTTTCATAGTTTTAAGGCTCAAAATGGATCGATGAGAAGATGTAGGAGGTACTCTTTTATAAGAGGGGAGTGGGGTACTTTTGGAAACCACCAAAATATTAATTTATAATATACTCAATCCCCAAATAAAATACCTTAAAAATGACTAAAATTATATGATTTCATGAGATAAGGTTTTATTATAATCATCCAATAAAATGTAGATATATTTGGAATTTTTTTAAACCTTATCAGTTAGATTTATCCTTAATTAATATATTTAATATTATAGGTAGTAAAAATATTCTTAATTTTAAATAGTTATAAATACTTACTTATGTGTTATTAAATCTATATAATTTAATAAATTATTACATTGGAGAACAAATAAATTTCAATTTGTAATTTTCAAATAAATATGTGAATTATAAATAATTTAATAATATGTTATTTTTATAAAACATCAATTAATTCAATTTTGACATTATTCATTTATATTAATTTATATAAAATACACACAGAATATATATTCTAAACAATATATTTAATATATTTATAACATTTCATATTCATATATAATATTTGTTCAGCACGTTAATTAGATCACATAATATATATTTTAATATTTTCAAAACTAGTTATTTGACATTTCACTTTATAAATTATTTACTACAACATTGTTGTATAATTATTTAATATAGTTATTTGTTGCATAAAATTTGAAAATAAAATACTATTATTTAGATAAATCTAATATATTTTATTATAATTCTTTTAGTTGATTTTATCATCCAAAACACCCAAATTTTATAATGTAATCATTCATAAATTTTGAAGGTGAAAAATTTGAAATCATTTAAAATCAAATAATATAAATGTCATAATATATTTCATAAGATTCCAAACGGCCCCAATGTCGAGCCTTGGATGATTTTGGTTTAGATATACTCGACTAGTAAGGTTTGTTCATGTGTTTGGGCCATTTTATGGGTATTATTATTTATTTAAAGACAATATTTTTGATTTTTCACATAATAAGTAATTTTTACATCATTAATGATTATTCTAATAAGGTAATTATATATTTATATAAATTAAAAATAAATTACCATGATAAATAAAATTATTTGATCTTCGAAATGATTATTTATAATATAATTATCATTTATTATATCCTTATCTTAAAAAAAATTAATTATTAATGTTTGAGTGAGACATATTTATCTTTTCGTTAAATAAAATAAAATAAATGTCTTAATTTCATACAAGTGGGTTCCAATATATACCAGTTTGAAACAAGTATATTTTTGGATGAAATAAAATCACCCAATTATGTTAAGAAAAGTTTTTGGGTAATTTTAGAAAATAAGAAGATTATTTTTTCAAATTTGTCTTATAATGTTTTAAAAAATTAAATTTAAAATGGGTGCACCATCAAAAGGCAGACAAAATACATTTTTTAAAAAATACTTCATTTATCCGAAATATTGATTTTTTTATCATACCACGTTCATGAAAATGTGTGAGATGAATGATAGTATTATAAAACCCAAAATTCCGTTAATACTATTCATAACTTCTAGTTCATGATAATATAATAATAATATATTATTTTATAGTGAAACTCGGTATAGCGTACAACACAAGTTATCGAGGAAGGTCGATCTTTCGTTTAACACAATCCTAGTCAATGTTTTTTGTAATGAAAGGTTCTTTTGGATTTGTGTATAACACAATCCAAACATAGTTCATTTATACACTGATGAAAAATATATACTCAGTGTTGCATGAAATGATTTATGTCAAAAGAACATGAAATTGTGTGCAACACAATGAAAGAGTAATGTTGTGTATAATGAAAGCTAATAAAATATTTATTATATTGTAATTTAATATTGGTGTAGTATATAACATAATAAAACAATGACATTAAAATGTAACTTTCTCATAAAATATTTGGGTTTTACATTCTACCCCCCTTAAAATGAATTTCTCCCTCACAATATTTCGGGGTTATAAATTTTTTTCTACTTGAAAGATTACTTCATGGAAACCCACATCATAAAAAGGAATATTAAAACATCATTTCAGAAATTAATGTTTAAAACATAATCCTTATGCAAATTAACTCAACATTGGGTTTCTATATAGGAGAACATTGGAGAAAACATGGACATGGAAAATAAATGTGACCACCATGTTCTGATTAGGGTTGGTAGAGAACATGGTTATTGTTAATCAAACAATAAATACTTACATGATTTCAGTGTAATATCACCGTTGGTCATGCCATGTAAAATAACCACTTTATATCTTATTTAATTAAATGATGTTGAATTTTTAATTCTTGTTGTGGTATCAGATCATGAAATAAAATGATAGGTCCTTCAATTTGTCTCTATCAAAAAAAGGATAAACCAAGATATTAAATATACATAAGTCCATCTATGGTGAATATAATTTTATATAGTTCAAAAAATTTACATATACATCATCTATCATACAACTTAATAAAATGAAACTAATTTATATAAAATAGGTACTTCTTGTAGGTTAGTGGTAGGCAATAAAGTCTTTCCGCACTTCGATTGTGGGCTCAATTCTCACAGCCTTGTCTGGCATGAAGGTTTGTTTCCCATACTGCATGTTGTCCTTTTTTCTAAAACTACACTATTATAAGATTCCATAAATAATATCATAAAAAAATTTATAGCCATAAAAATACTATCACCTATCCAACATAATCCATTACAACCATTAGGCTTTTCAAAAATATTTCTATCAAACTTGTGAATACCATCATTTTTCCATCATATATCACAAGATATATCTCTTTGGTCACATTCCACTCATGTTATTACAATATTCATTTATTGTATTGAAACATGAATTACCATATAATCATAATGGATACATGAATTCGATAAAAAGTTATCTCTTTCACTCATCAAAAATACCAAAAAAAGTCTATGTAGTCAAACCATTATATCACTTTGTCCCTTTATCAATCATGAGATAATTAATACTATTAATAATATTATTTTCTCCATATCCCTTCATTATGATCATATCATATACCTTTAAAAAATAATTCAATCACTCTTCATGGTTACCAATACCATTTTACATTAACATTCAAGTACATAAAGAAAAACAATAGAGTAAAAATCCTTAGATGTTTCGTTATTCCATACTACGATGAAATTAAAAATACAACATTAGTCTTGATAAACATAAAATCATTCCACTACATTATTATACCATTGAATGAGCATCAACATTTTATTCCTCTACACTTATTTCATCTCATATATCATTTGTTGTGTGTTCATCTTCATCAATATAATTACTATCCCATATGACCGTTCTAATTCCCATCATCAGATATTACCTTAGGATATTGGTTTTCCTAATTCCCATACACTAAGAATTAAAAACATATAAATTTTTTTTGATTTCATAGAAAAAAAATTATCCCTGTTCATTGTGTTAACTGAGCCTTTTCCTTTGATATTATTGGCACTGTTTCCTTCTTTTCCACAACAAAAGAATCTTCAAATTCCTTTGAAAAATTCACCTTTAAGTCTCATACCACAGGATTTACCTGAATGAAATTGATCATTATTTCCTCTATGATCTTTATTAAACTACATCATTATCTAATTAGATGAGTCAGAAAACATACCAATGTTGAGATTATTGATCATATAATGAGATTTCTGAGCATGCATAATAACAATGTTTCACCATCCAAATCTCATTTAATTTTTATTCTCTTGAATCATTCAATTTTCCATTATATTAACCATTAACATGAATATTCATGTATCTAGTAATTTTTTAAAACCCAAAATTAATAGTGTGAGATGTAGAAATCGCACTAGGAAAAATACATTATCTGGGATAGTACATTATATATCAATCATCTAAGGTTTAATCCTACGTTATTCATGATCATTATCATAATTATAGGACTGTAAAATATAATTATACTTAACTATATGGACATCCCTTGACTTACCATAGAAATATCTCTAGGGATCTCACTAATGTTTTTTCATCCCATTTTCCAATGGATGACAAAACCTTTCATCTTATTCCAACTATAAGGAACCATGATTGACATACATGTATATGAATGTACTTATGTGGAATACTTAATAAATTAAAAAAACATACACCTAAAGGCCGTAATAAATTAGTGTCTTTGGAAACTCGAAGCATAATTTTCTAATCATAGTGAATGATCTTCCTCATCTTGTATAAAGATCATCCCATTTTTTCATACCTAAAACCATTCTATATATCCTAGGTAAAGGAAACCATAATACATAGAAATGGTGACCTTGAATGTTTTGTAAGGGTAAACATGGAGAACAGAACACAATCCATAAACATTTGAGTGTTAAAACATGAACATAAAATTAAAACATCAAAATCATGATCAATGACATAAAACATGACAATACGTAAGGAATGGATCATAAAGGAACATTAACAATAAAATAATTGCCTTGGAATAAAACATTTAACTGTGGAAAACTAATATGCACATATTCATATTTCCATAGTAGACATTTCAATTCTTCCATGTCCATCATAGTGGAATAAGTCTATTACTGAATCGAGTTCACGTGTCATTCCATACCTGTATTACATAACAAGATTAACTTGACATTCTAACCATGTTTTTATCATGAGATATAAATCTTTACCCAGGTGATTTGATAGAGATATTGGTCCCACCTATCTCTTACTGAAATCATTCTTACATGTGCCACAAAATAAATAGAAATCCTTCATCTTAAACCAACAAATAAAATGGGGTTTATAAAAATCCTCTCATCATAACATAATCCTTATATAAAAGTGCATATAATTTCATCATAAACAAAATAAAAACATGTAAATAATAGGGGAATTATACTTGAAACATATTGATATTAATTAATGCAATAAAATATGGAAAATATTTTGTAATAAACACTTGAAATGAATTTTCGAGGAAAACATACTTTCTTCTTAAAAATCATATTCTTTTCTCCAAATGCTATGAAATTTTAAAAAAATTCTATTTTTTGAAAATAATCATGAAATCATGTAGAGTAATATTCTATAAAATAATTGGTTCTGAAACTGTGAAAATCGTTTCATTCCATATAATTTAAAAAAACATTCTTCATACTTCTTCTGGAAAAGTCAAAATGTAACTTGTATGGTAAAAAAAATTCATTCCATACTAAATATTAAAAGTGAAAATGGTGTAAAAGTTTCTTTAAACATACATGGAAGAATATTATACACAATATGAAAACATTTTTAGAAGAAAATGCACAAAGATGATAAATATAACCCCAATAAATTCTTACGTTTAGGCCATTTATGATAAAGATTGGATCGTAAATTTATCTCATACATTAGGTATGATATTCTTTGTATTAATTAATACCTCCTATATAATGATTTAAATAATTTCATTGAATTATTCCAGAATCATATTCATTTCATGATATCATATATGCTCATATTCATATCATTTTATTAGTATCATTTCATTGTTACATTGTATTCAGGTGTCAACAACATTATGTTCTTATTCATGTTTTGTTGAATAAATTCTTATTTATCTTTTTAGGTTACATATATTTCATTTATATAAAATTATTAATATAATATATACCATATAAAAGAATTAAATTCATTTATATTCATTATTCAATGATGATAATGTAGAACGAATTGCATCACAAAATGGAGACGGTAGGTCGTACGTTCACACAAGCGATGATATTATTTCCATGATTATGAAATTGTATTGATGTGTTTGGGGTATAATTTTAATAATCAATATCAATTTAAAATAATCATATATTTTTCTTTGTTCCATCATTATTCCCATCCAAGCATGTTGGTGATGAAAAACATATTACACCACGGTGTGGAGATGGTAGACCTTATGTACACACACATGGTGATTTAATTTTTCATAAGATGGATAGAAGATGTAATATGGTTGTTTCATATTCATAATAATATATAAGTATAAAAGTGATACGTTAGTCATTACTGTAAAATTAAACAACTCATATTGAGGAAGGAGATGATGGAATAAGTTTGAATGAATCAGTAAAGGATATTACCTCTTCTTTGACGTGTCACTTCTAAAACACCTATTAGGGCACTAATGATGGTATTTGAAGAAAACAAGTACCCCAAGTATGTTTTCAAGGAAGCATAGAAATTAAATTGAAAGGGTTTAGCTTAATTTTGAGGCTCAAAATGAAGATACTTGAATAGGGAGGATGTGCCCTTTTATAATAGGGAGAGGGACACTTTTGGAATCCACCAAAATATTAATTTATAATAATCTAAAATTCCACATAAAAACAACCAAAAATGACACAAAATTGAATATGTGAAGAGATAATGTTGTAATATCATAAAAAATAAAATTTAGACATGTTTGGAATATATTTTAAACCTTATCAGTATGATTTATCATTATTTAATCTATATAATTTTATTTGTTGTAATAATATTCTTCATTTGAAACGTTTACAAATACTTACATATATGTTATTAATTGTAAATATTTGGCTAAATTATTACATTGGTGACCATATAATTTTCAATTTTTATTTTTTAAATATTTTTTTTATTTTAAACAATTTAATAATTTGTAATTTTTATAAAATATTAGTAGTGTATATTTTGACACGATTCAATTATATGAATTCAATTAAACTCCACACAGAAGTTATATTCATACCAAAATAATTAATAGATTTATATTCTGTGATATTATAATATAAAATTAGTGGATAACCATAATTATTTCATATAATATATATTTTAATATTATTAAAACACTTTATTTCATATTTATCTTAAAAAATAATTATTACACCATTATTGTATAATTAATTAATATACTTATTTGTTTAATAAAAACTAAAACTAAAATACTATGATGAATAAAAATCTAATATATTTCATAATCATACATTTAGTCGAATTTATCTTCCATAACACCAAACTTTTATACTGTGATCTTTATTAAATTATGAAGGCAACAACATTGACATAATTTAAAATAAAATAATATAAATGTAATAATATCTTTTATAAGTCTCCAAAAGGCCACAAAGATGACTCTTGGATGATTATGTTATAGATATACCCGACCAATATGGTTCGGTAAACTGTTTTGTACTTTTTATGGTTATTATTATTTTAATAACATCTATAATATTAAATTCACAATAAATAAAAAATTTCTGCATCATTAATGTTTTAGAAGATAATGTAATTATATGTTTCATAAAAACTAAAAATAAATTAGCATTATAATGTAAATTATTTTGCCTTTAAAATGATTATTTATAATATAATTTATATTCAATATATCATTATATTAATAATAATTTAATTATTAATATTTGAGTGAGACATATTTATCTTTTTTGAAATAAAATAAAATAAAAGTTTTAATCACATAAAAGTGGGTCCCATAGAAAATATTTTTACACAAGAATATTTTAGTACAAAATATAATCAACAAATTATATTAATAAAAGTGTTAGTGTAATTTTATAAAATTACATTTACCCTTAATTGCACGATTTACCATTGACTATGGTAAATTAAATTTACCATTGTTACTATTCATAATGAACAAAAATAAAAGTATCCTATTATTATTATTTGGAAATACTAATTCCAAATATGGAATCCTTTTCTTCAGATTAAAAACAAATATGTTGCCATAGTTAATATGATATTAATCCCATTGTTGAAAAATGAACCGGTTTTTGATAAAAAAACTACAAAAGATTGAAATGTTTTTACCCTTGAATTTTATGTTAAATTAATGATAATTACATACATTTTATTAAATGGTAAAAACATATTATATTTATACTTTAAAACTATTCTATATTATAATTTATCCATATAAATTTTATTGATGAAAAAATTAGTTTTTAAATAAAATTTAGCATATCTTTACTATTCATCAAAATATGAATGTTATCAAAAAAAATGTAAATAATTTATCCAACTTAAATTATTATATCCTGATTTAAAATAAGAATATTATTATATTCATTTTGACATATAAATATGTCAGAAATTATATTTAAAATGGGTGCACTATCAAAAGGTGGAAAAACTACATTTTTTGAAAAATAATTGTTGGATATGAAAAATTGATTTTATTATCATACATTGTTCTAGAAAATGCGTAAGATGAATGATAATATTATAAAATTAACAATTTTGTTAATAATATTCTTAATTTTTAGTTCATAATAATATTATAATAATATATCATTGTTTAGTGAAATTCGGTATTGCGTACAACGCATGCTATCGAGGAAGGTCGATCATGCAAGTAACACAAGCCAAGTTAATGTTGCTAGTAATTCATGCTTAATTTTGTTTTGTGTATAACATAATCCAAACATAGTTCATTTATAAATTGAACAAAAACTTATACTCTATGTCGTGTGAATTTAATTTTATCAAAAGAAATTGAAATTTTTGTGCCACATAATCCCAGAGTACTATTGCTTATACTACAAGCTAATACGGTGTTGAATACATCAAAAGCTAATCATGGTGTAGCGTATAAAACATGACATAGAAGAAATTAAAAAGAATCATTATCATAAGATATTGGGTCATTGAACAGTGCTTGCAGGCTGCTTTCTTAGGCCACTTGACCTAGCGCCTAAGGACTATGATACATGTCTTCCTCTACCCAGACAGATAGAGGCCATTCATTCATGAAAAAAATAAAAAATATATAAAAATAAAAAATGAATAAAATTTAATAATGTGATTATACATGCATACTTACATATATATGTATATATTAGGTACTTAAGGATATAAATACACAAAAAACACACAAACAACTCACCCATCAACCAATTGGAATGTCATAGCCCCCAAGTGATAACATACCAATATAAAACTATCCCATTGAAATAATTTTTTGTTGATATTGTTACAATGACCCTTACAACTTATTCCCAAACGAACATGGCCCATATGACCCATAATAATCATGCACAACTATTTGATTTTTCACAACCGATTGGTTCTCCACAACTAACCAATGATTGACAGGCCCTGCCCATGCCTTGTGCTTAAGTAATATAACTGAAATTCATGTTTGGTTGTCATATATGATTATCAAATGAACACCCTCACCGTTATTCTGGTGTTCACCCATTTTGATCCACTCTCAACAATGCCTACCACCAACCTAGTTCGTCGAGGTTCAAAGGCACATCCACCATGCATCCAAATCATTTGCATGACACATGCAACACCTACTCCATCACAACATGATGCAGTCATAAGAGATGGAGTGTCTGCATCTTTGGATTTGGTTCTATCATCATGAGACGTCCACAACTTCAGCAATAAAGAGTTTCCCCCTCATACAGCAACAAACCTACATTCCTAGGCATTCATCGCCATCACAGAATCATGTCGCTCAAGGACCATAATGATCAATACACTGACACTACCATCAATCACTAATCATCACTTCATGGAACACAATGTCGAGACTCCAAATCATGACCATCAACAAACCCATCAGTCATTAAGAATCATCTTGTTGCACGTCCCCATCATTTGTGTTTGTTTACATAAACATCCAAATTGTATTTCATATGGTTTATGTTATGGTTCAATCAAATTAAATAATTTTTATAGTTTTTTAAAATTAAATATCTTCCCAAAATCTTCCTATTTCCAGCCATTTTCTAAAACCCATATAGAATAATTTTATAGGAAAAATCGCACTAGGAATACAACATAATCTGGGTGAGTACTTCAAATATCTATCATGTAAGGATTAATACTATGTTATTCATTATCGTTATCATAATTATAGGATGGTAACCTATAATTATACTTAACCTTATGGACATCCCTAGACATACAGTAAAAATATATCTAGGGATCTCACTAATGTTTTCGTATCCTAGTTTCCAAAGGATGAAAAAATATTTCCTATGATACCAGCTGTAGAGAACCATTTTTTATGTACATGGATATTAAATTACTTTTGTGGAATACTTAATACATAAAAAAAACATACATCCATGGACCATTATAGTTTAGTGACTTTGTAAACTCAGAAAATAATTTTCTAATCATTTTTAAAGATCATCAACTTCTCCCATAAAGATATTACCCTTTTTATTTCATAAATAAAACCATTCTTTATATCCTGGGGAACATAAAACATAAAACATAGAAGGGGTGAGCTCGAATGTTCGGTAAGGGTAAACATGGGAACATTAAACATGCCTTATACATTTGAACGTGAATACATGAACATAAAATTTAAATGTAAAAATATTGAGAAATGACATAAAACATGATAGTATGTACAACATGGATCATAATGGAACTTTTAACATAAGATAATAGAATTTTAATAAAATATGTAATTGTTGAAAAATAATAAAAACATATTAATATTTCCATAGTATCCAGTGCATTTCTCCAAAGACCATCATATTGGATGTCTTTTGTTACTGAACTGGGTATACGTGTCATTCCATTCATGTATTACTTAACCAGATTTACTTTCCATTCCAGCCATTTTTACCTCATAAGAAATAAATCATTACCTAATTAATTTTAGAGATACATAGGCCCCACCGATCTCATATTTAAATCATTCTTACGTGTCCCAAAAAATATACAAAAAATATTCATCATAACCCAACGAGTAAAATGGGTTTCATAATCATCATTCCATCATAGCATAATCCATATATAATAGTGGTAATCATTTTATCATTAAAAAAATAAAACCATGTAAATAATAGGTCCATTATACTTGAATAATATCCATATTAAATAATTTATTCATAGAAGGATAATTGTTTTGAATAAACACCTGAAATGAATTCTCAAGGAACATAATCTTTCTTCTTCAAAATCATTTTCTTCTCTCGAAATGTCAAGAAATTTAAAAAAAAGTATTTTGTTGAAAAAAATCATCAAATATGGATGGGTAATATTCATGTATATTGGAATTTATAAAACCATAAAAATCATTACATGCAGTATAAGTTAAAAAACATTCTTTGTACTTTTTCCGAAAAAGTAAAAAAGTACATCTTATGGTCAAAAATTAAAATATTAATTCCATAATACATAGTAAAATTCAAAAAGGGATAAAAATGTCATTAAATAATGATATAATAATATTTAACTATTTATGGATTCATTTTTATAAAACATGGACATGGGTGATAAATATAACCCCATTAAATAATTATGTATAAGCAATCTCAGATAAAAATGAGATAGAAAATTTTCCCTTAACACAGGTCCGATATGTTTTTTATTTATCCGAACCACCTGTATAATGATTTAAATAATTATATTGAATTATTCTAGAATCATAGTAATTTTTTATTTCATATATGTTAATATTCCTATCGTTATATTAGTAACATTTCATTGTTACTCATTATTCGGGTGTCTACTACTTTATGTTCTTATGCATGTTTTGTCGAATAAATTCTTATACCTGTTTTTAGGTTACATATAAATAATTTAAATAATGGTATTAATAATATATATATCATATTAATTCATTAAATTTATTTATATAATCATTATTCAATGAAGATCATGTATAACAAATCACATCACATCGTCGAGATGGTAGGTCATACGTACGCACGGGCAACAATATCATTCCCATGATTATGGAATTGTATTGATGTGTATGATGTATACTATTTCAGAATGAATTTCACATTACAATTATCATATATAGTTCTTTCTATCATTACTAAACCCATCCATACATGTCAATGATGAAAAACATATTACCCCACGGCGTGGGGATGATAGGCCGTATGTACGCATGCGTGGTGATTTCATTTTTCATAGGATGGTTAAAATACAAAATATGGTTGTTTCATATTCATAATAACATAAAAATATACAATTTATATTGTATTAAGTACTTAATAATGAAACATCTCATATTGATGAAGTAGATGAATGAATAAGTTTGAAAGAACCTTTAAAGGATATTATATCTTCTTTGATGTGCCTCTTCCAAACATCCTAATAGGGCACTAATGTTGGTTTGGAAGAATAAAAAGACATTTTTAATGTTTGGATGGAATTGGATAAGTTTAATGGATAGGTTTTTTCAATGATTGAAGGCTCAAAATGGAGCGATGAGAAGTGGTAGGAGGTGCTCTTTTATAAGAGTGGAGTGGGGTACTTTTGGAAACCACCAAAATATTAATTTATAATATACTCAATCCCCACATAAAAACCCAAAAAAATGACTAGAATTAAGTGCTATTATGAGATATGGTTTTATTATAATCAACCAATAAAATATTGATATATTTGGAATTTTTTAAAACCTTGTCAGTTAGATTTATCCTTAATTAATCTATTTAATATTATTTGTAGTAAAGATATTCTTAATTTTAGATTGTTATAAATACTTACTTATGTGTTATTAACTACACATAATTGAATACATTATGACATTAGAGACCAAATAAATTTCAATTTGTAATTTTCAAATAAATATGTGAATTATAAATAATTTAATAATATGATATTTTTATAAAACATTAGTTGTTTCAATTTTGAAAATATTCATTTATATTAATTTAAATAAAATACACACAGAATATATATTCATAGCATAATATTTAATAGATTTATAACATTTCATATTCATATATAAAATTCGTTCATATCATTAATTAGATCACATAATATATATTTAAATATATTGAAAACCTGTTATTTGACATTTCACTCTATAAATTATTTACTACAACATTTTTGTATAATTATTTAATATAGTTATTTGTTGCATAAAAATTAAAATTAAAATACTAATATTTAGATAAATCTAATATATTTCATTATAATTCTTTTAGTCGATTTTATCATCCAAAACACCCAACTTTTAAAATGTAATCATTCATAAATTATGAAGGTGACAACATTGAAATCATTTAAAGATAATAATATAAATATCATAATCTATTTTATAAGATTCCAAATGGCCCCAATGTCGACCCCTGGATGGTTTTGGATTATATATACTCTACTAGTAAGGCTTGGTCAAGTTTTTGGGCCATTTTATGGGTATTATTATTTAATTAATGACAATATTATTGATTTTTCACCTAATATGTAATTCTTGCATCATTAATGATTATGATAATAAGTTAATTATATATTGATATAAATTAAAATTAAATTACCATGATAAATAAAATTATTTTATCATCCAAATGATTATTTATAATATAATTAATATTTAGTATATCCTTATCTTAAAAATAATTTAATTATTAATGTTTGAGTGAGACATATTTATCTTTTCATAAAATAAGATAAAATAAATGTCTTAATCACATACAAGTGGGTTCCAATAGAATCCTTTTTGACACATGTATATTTTTGGACGAAATATAAGCACCCAATTATTTTAAGACAACTGTTTTGGTAATTTTATAAAATTATTTTTACCCTTAATTACCTAATTTATCTTTAACTATGGTAAATATGATTTTCCGTAGTTAAAATTAATATTTTGCAAAAACATAAGTAACTTATTTACAAAATTTGGAACTACATATTTCAAATATAAAATCCAATTTTTCCAAATTCAAACCACATAAGTTTCAGTAATTAATTTTAAATTAATGACATTGTCAAACAAAATTTTTTTTGTTAAAAACATTGTAAAATATTGAAATGTTTTTACCTATGAATTGTATTAAAAATTTATGTTAATGACATATATTATATTAAATAGAAATTATATATTATATTTATACATTAAATCTAGTAGATATTATAATTTATACATATAAATTATGTCGATGAAAAATGTGGTTTTTAAATATAATTTACCATATTTTTACTGTTCAAAAAAATTTGAAAGTTATCAAAATTTATCCAAAATTTATCCAATGTAAATTATTATATCCTAATTTAAAATAATATGTTTATTTTGTGAAATTATACTTATAAATTTTTAAAAAATTAAATTTAAAATCGTTGCACCATCAAAAGGCAGACAAATTCAATTTTTAAAAAAATATTACTTTTATCCGGAATATTGATTTTGTTCTCATACCATGTTCATGAAAATGTGTAAGATGAACCATAATATTATAAAATCCAAAATTCAGTTAATACTATTCATAACTTCTAGTTCATAATAATATTATAATAATATATTATTGTATATAGCGTACAACACAAGTTATCGAGGAAGGTCGATCTTGCGTGTAACACAAGCCTAGTAAGTGTTGTGTGTAATAATTGGTTCTTTGGATTTTGGTATAACATAATCCAAATATAGTTCATTTATACATTGATGAAAAATATATACTCAGTGTTGCAAGAAATGATTTCTATCAAAAGAACATGAAATTTTGTGCAACACAATCCAAGAGTAATGTTGTGTATAATGAAATCTTATACAATGTTTATTATAGTGTAAGATAATCTTGGTTTAGTTTATAACACAAGAAGACACTAACATTAAAATGTAACTTTCTCATAAAGTATTTGGGTTTTACATTCAGCCCCCCTGAAAATGAATTTCTCCCTCAAAATTAGTCGGGGTTATAAATTGTTTTCTACTTGAAAGATTCCTTCATGGAAACACACATCATAAAAAGGAATATTAAAACATAATTTGAGAAATTAATTTTTGAAACATAATCCTTACGCAAATTAACTCAACATTGGGTTTCCATATAAGAGAACATTGGAGAAAACATGGACATGAAAAAGAAATCTAACCACCATTTTCTTATTAGGGGCGGTAGAGAACATGGATATTAAAAATCCAACAATAACAAATCCATAAATATTTTATGAACTAATTTACCTTGTGATTCATCAGATATGATGGTACTAGGACAACAATTTGGGTTCTCAAGATAATTTCTCTAAAGTTGATGAATTTATTCATAAGGAGAAATACATACATGATTTCAGTGTAATATCATCATTGGCCATTCCATGTACAATATCCACTTTATATCTAATTTAATGAAATGATGTTGAATTTTTAATTCTTCTTCTTGTATCAGATCATGCAATAGAATGATATGTCCTTCCATTTGTCTCTATCAAAAAATGTCTATCCCAAGATATTAAATATACATAAGTCCATCTATGGTGTGTATAATTGTATACAGTTCCAAAAATGTACATATACATCATCTATCATACCAATTAATAAAATAAAACTAATTTATACAAACTAGGTAGTTCTTGTAGGCCAGTGTAAGGCGATAAAGGCTTTCCCCACTTCGATTGTGGGATCTATTCTCACAGCCTTGTCCGACATGACGGGTTGTCGCCCATCCTGCAGGTTGTCCTTTTGTCTAAAACTACACTATTACAACATTCCATAAATAATATCCGAAAAACATTTATAGAATTATAAAAATCTATCATATGTCCAACACAATCCATTACAACCATTAGGATTTTCAAAATTAATTTTAACAACCTTGTGAGTACCATCATTTTTCCCTCATATATCACAAGATATATCTCCTTGGTCACATTCCACTCATGTAATTACATTATTCATTATTGTCTTGAAACATGAATTACTATGGAATCATAATGAAAACATGAATTCGATAAAAATTTATCTCTATCCCTCAAAAAAAATACCAAAAAAATCTATATATTCAAACCATTATATGACATTATCCCTCTATCAATCATGAGTTAATTAATACTATCAATAATATTATTTTCTCCATATCCCTTCATTATGCTCATATCATCTACCTTTCAAAAATAATTCAATCACTTTTCATGGTTACCAATACCATTCTACAAAAACATTCAAGTAATCAACGAAAAAAATAGAGTAAAAATCCTTAGATGTTTCGTTATTCCATTGTACCACGAAATTACAAATACAACATTACTCTTGATAAACATAAAATCATTCCACTACATTATTATACCATTTAATGAGCATCAACATTTTATTCCTCTACACTTATTTCATCTCATATATCAATTGTTGTTTGTTCGTCTTCATCAACATACATACTATCCAATATAATCGTTCTAATTATCATCATCATATTTTCCATTAGGATATTGGTTTTCCTAATTCACAGACATTCAACATTAAAAACATATAACAATTTTTCATTTCTTAGAAAAACAATTTTCCTTGTTCATTGTTTTAACTGGTCCTTTTCCGTTGCAATTATTGGAACTATTTCCTTCTTTGCCACAATAAAAGAATCTTCAAATTCATTTGAAAACATCACATTGATGTCTCATACCACCGGATTTAACTGAATGAAATTGATATTTCATTCCTCTATGATCATTATTAGACTACATCTTTATCTGATTAGATGAGTCAGGAAATATACCAATGTTGATATTATTGATCATATAATGAGATTTCTGGTCATGCATAATAACAATGTTTTACCATATAAATCTCATTGAATTTCCATTCTCTTGATGAATATAATTCAATTGTACATCATATTAACCAAAAACATGAATATTCATTTTTCCAACAATTTTCTAGAACCCAAAATGAATAATATTAGATGAAAAAATCGCACTAGGAAAACTACATAATCTGGGGATGTACATTATATAACTATCATCTATGGTTTAATCCTAGGTTATTCATGATCATTATCATAATTCTATGACTGTAAAATATAATTTTACTTAACCATATGGACATCCCTTTACATACAATGCAAATATCTCCAGGGATCTCACTTATGTTTTTGTATCCCAGTTTCCAAAGGATGAAAAATTCTTTCATCTGATTCCAACTATAAGGACCCATGATTGACATACATGTATATTAAATTACTTATGTGGAATACTTAATACATTAAAAAAACATTCACCTAAAGGCCGTAATAATTTAGTGTCTTTGGAAACTCAAAGTATAATTTTCTAATCATAATGAATGATCTTCCACATCTACCATAAAAATCATCCATTTTTTCATACCTAAAACCATTCAATATATCCTGGGTAATGGAAAACATAATACATAGAAATGGTGATCTTTAATGTTCAGTAAGTGTAAACATGGATAACATAACACAATCCATAAACATTTGAACGTTAAAACATGAACATAAAATTTAAACATCAAAATCATGATCAATGACATAAAACATGACAGTACGTAAGGAATGGATCATAAAGGAACATTAACAATAAAATTATAGCATTGGAATTAATCATTTAATTGTGGAAAAATAATAAGCACATATTCATATTTCCATAGTAGGCGTGTCATTTCTTCCATGTCCATCACAGTGGAAGAAGTATATTACTAAATCGGGTTCACGTGTCGTTCCGTCCCTGTATTACATAACAAGATTTACTTGACATTATAACCATGTTTTTATCATTAGATATAAATTTTTATAAAATTCATTTGATAGAGATATAGGTCTCTCATTTCTCTTACTTAAGTCATTCTTACATGTTCCACAAAATAAACATAAGTCATTCATCATAACCCCACGAATAAAATGTGGTTTATAAAAATCCTCTCGTAATAACATAATCCTTATATAAAAGGGAATACAATTTAATCATAAACAAAATGAAAACATTTAAATAATAGGGGAATTATACTTGAAACATATTCATATTAATGAATGCAATAATATATGGATAATAGTTTGTAATAAACACTTGAAATGAATTCTTGTGGAAAATATACATTCTTCTTCAAAATCATTTTATTTTATCCAAATTCCATGAAATTTAAAAAGAAATATATTTTTTAAAAAATAATAATGTAATCGTTTAGAGTAATATTATTTCAAATAAGTGGTTCTGAAACCATGGAAATCGTTTTATTCCATATAAGTTAAAAAAACATTCTTTGTACTTCTTCTGGAAAAGTCAAAAAGTAACTAATATAGTAAAAAATATTCCTTCCATACTATATAGTAAAAGTGAAAATGGTGTAAAAGTTTATTTAAACATAATGGAAGAATATTAAACTCTTTATGAACACATTTTTAGAAAAAATGGACAAGGATGATAAATATAACCCCAAAAAATACTTACGTATAAGTAATCTATGATAAAAATTAGATCGTAAATTTATCACATACATTAGGTCTGAAATGCTTTATATGCATCCATACCTCCTATATAACGATTTAAATAATGTCATTTAATTATTCCAGAATCATATTCATTTCATGATATCATATATTCTCATATTCTTATCGGTTTATTAGTAACATTTCATTGTTACATCGTATTCAGGTGTCAACAACATTATGTTCTTAATCATGATTTGTTGAATAAATTATTATTTATCTTTTTAGGTTACATCTATTGAATTTATAGAACATTATTAATATAATATATACCATATTCAGGATTTAATTTAATTTATATTCATTATTCAATGAAGATCATGTAGAACAAATTGCATCACAAAATGGAGACGGTAGGTCGTACGTACACAGAAGCGATGATATCATTTACATGATTGTAGAACTGTATTGATGTGCTTGGGGTATAATATATAATAATCGATATCAATTTACAATAATCATATATTGTTCTTTATTCCATCATTATTCCCATCCAAGCATGTTGGTGATGAAAAACATATTACACCACGGTGTGGACATGGTAGACCTTAAGTAAGCACACATGGTGATTTAATTTTTCATAGGATGGATAGTAGATGTACTGTGGTTGTTTCATATTCATAATAATATATAATTATACAAGTTATATGTTAGTCATTACATAAAAATTAAACAACTCACATTGAGTAAGTAGATGATGGAATCAGTTTGAAAGAATTTGAAAAGGATATTACATCTTCTTTGACGTGTCACTTCTAAAACAAATCTTAGGGGACTAATGATTTTCTTTGAAGAAAACAAGTACCCCTATTATGTTTTTAGGGAAATGGAGAAATTAAATTGAAATTTTTTTGTTTAATTTTGAGGCTCAAAATGGAGATAAGTGAATAGGGAGGATGTGCCCTTTTATAAGAGGGGGAGGGGCACTTTTGGAATCCTCCAAAATATTAATTTATAATAAACTAAAATTCCAGATAAAAACAACCAAAAATGACACAAAATACAATATGAGATGAGATAATGATATAATATCATCAAAAAATAAAATTTAGACATGATTGGAATATATTTTAAACCTTATCAGTATGATTTATCTTTATTTAATCTATATAATTTTATTTGTTGTAATAAAATTCATAATTTTAAATAGTTATAAATACTTTAATATGTGTTATTAATTTTAAATATTTGGATACATTATTAAATTGGTCACCAAATAATTTTCAATTTGTAATTTTTAAATAATTTTGTGATTTTAAACAATTTTATAATATGTTATTTTTATAAAATATTAATAGTCTATATTTTGACACGATTCAATTATGTGAATTCAAATAAACTCCACACAGAAGTTATATTCAAACCAAAATAATTAATACATTTATATCATGTCATATTCTAATATAAAATTTGTGGATAACCTTGATTAGTTCATATAATATATATTTTAATATTTTTAAAACCATTTATTTGATATTTCTCTTAATAAAATAATTACTACACCATTGTTGTATAATTAATTAATATACTTATTTGTTTCATAAAAACTAAAAATAAAATTATATGATGAATTAAAATATAATATATTTCATAATAATACATTTATTCGAATTTATCTTCCATAACACCGATGTTTTATGATGTTATTATTATTATATTATGAAGGCGACAACATTGACATAATTTAAAATAAAATAATATAAAAGTCGTAATCTCTTTTATAAGTCTCCAAAAGGCCACACAGATGACTCTTGGATGATTATGTTATAGATATACTCTACCACTATGGTTTGGTAAACTGTTTTGTACTTTTTATGGTTATTATCATTTTATTAAGATCTATAATATTAAATTTTCAATAAATAAAAAATTTCTGCATCATTAATGTATAAGAAATTTATGTAATTATATATTTAATAAAAAATAAAAATAAATTAACATTATAATGAAATTTATTTTCACTTTCAAATGAGTATTTATAATATAATTTATATTCAATATATCTTAATATTAATAATAATTTAATTATTAATATTTGAGTGAGACATATTTATCTTTTTTTAAATAAAATAAAATAAAAGTTCTAATCACCTTCAAGTGGGTCCCCATAGAAACTATTTTTACACAAGAATATTTTATGAAGAAATATAATCATAAAATTATATTAATACAAGTGATAGGGTAATTTTATAATATTACTTTTACCCTTAATTGCACGATTTAACATTAACTATGGTAAATAAAATTTACCGTAGTTACAATTCATAATCCCCAAAAATAAAATTATCCTATTATAATTATTTGGAATTAATAATTCCAAATATGAAATCCTTTTTTAATATTAAAAACACATATGTTTCAGTAGTTAATTTTTTATTAATCCCATTGTCGATAAATAAACAGGTTTTTGATAAAAACACTACAAAAGATTGAAATGTTTTTACCCATTAATTCTATGTTAAATTAATGATAATTACATACATTTTATTAAATGGTAAAAACATATTCTATTTATTCTTTAAAACTATTCTATATTATAATTTATCCATATAAAATTTATTGATGAAAAAATATGTTTATAAATAAAATTTATTATATTTTTACAATTCATCAAAATATGAATGTTGTCAAAAAAATGTCAACAAATTATCCAACGTAAATATTTATATCCTAATTCAAAATAAGAAGTTTATTTTATTCTATTTTTCATATAAATATTTCAAAAATTATATTTAAAATGGGTGCACCATCAAAAGGCAGAAAAACTGCAAGTTTAAAAAAATAATTGTTTGATCTGAAAAATTGACTTTATTCTCATACATTGTTCTATAAAATTTGTAATATGAATGATAATATTATAAAATTAAAAATTTGGTTAATACTATTATTAATTTCTAGTTCATAATAATATTATAATAATATATCATTGTTTAGTGAAACTCGGTATTGTGTACAACACATTCTATCGAGGAAGGTCAATCATGAATGTTACACAAGCAACGTTAATGTTGCTAGTAATTCATGATTACTTTTGTTTTGTGGATAACATAATCCAAACTTTGTTCATTAATACATTGAACAAAAATATATACTCTGTGTTGTGTGAATTGAATTTTATCAAAGCAACATGAAATTTTGGTGCCACAAAATCCCAGAGTAGTGTTTCTTATACAAAAAGCTAATACGGAGTTGCTTATAGCACAAGCTAATCATGGTTTAGAGTACAACACAAGACATTGAAGAAATTAAAAAGCATCATTCTCATAAGATATTGGTTCACTGCACAGTGCTTGCAAGCCGCTTTCCAAGGCCACTTGACCTAGGGCCTAAGGTCTATGTTACATGTCTTCCTCTACCCAAACATATAGGCCATTATTTTATAAAAAAAGAAAAAATATATAAAAATAAAAAACCAATAAAAATGAATAATGATATTATACATGAATACATACATATATATGTATATATTAGGTAATTGAGGATACAAATGCATAAAAACACAGACACAACTCACCCACCAACCTATTGGAATGTCATAGCCCCCGAGGGATAACATACCAATATTAAACTATAACATTGAAATAATTTTTTATTGATATTGTTCCTATGACCCTTAAAACTTATTCTCAAACCAACATGTCCAAAATGACCCATCATTATCTTGAACAACTATTTGATTTTTCACAAGCGATTGGGCCTCCGCTACAAACCAATGATTGACAGGCCATGCCCATGCCTTGTGCTTCTGTAATCTAACTAAACAACATGTTTGGTTGTCATAGATGATTATCAAATGAACACCATCACTGTCAATCAGGTTTTCACCCATTATGATCCACTCTCAATAAATACTACCACTAAACT